>OX637335.1:10181859-11385329 GCA_951799405.1 Agapetus fuscipes | reverse complement strand
ACGCTGAAGAAGCCCATCGTAGACATAGACGAAACATCCAAAAGCTCCAGGGCTGGAAGTCTCATCACCAAGGTAATTCTTACCTACCGAATATCGGTAATATTTGTATGAAGACCTGTCAATCCAAGATGGCTGCAAGTGAACAGCTGATTAGTCTTCTTACAAATATTACCCATATTCGGTAGGTAAGAATTACCGTGGTGATGAGACTTCCAGCCCAGCTCCGACAGACAACTTCAGACAGATCTCGGATAGAAAATTTCTACAGTCAATCACCAGTCATATAAGTCTAAAACTCCTAAAAAACATGCGGTTACTATTTATGTAATTGATGTAATGCTATAAAATCTTACCTGGCAATTTCTTGGTTCTAAACGAAGCATTGGTTATCATAGATTTAGAGACTGTGACTGTTGTGGTTGCGGGAGACAGCGCCACACTGATGCCCATCGGACCGTCACAAGGTTGACCTGCAGACAAACAACAAACACGTAAATACACATGGTTTTAATTGTATATTGAAGGTTTCACGGCCGGTAGTTGACATAATAATACCTTTTTCGTGCTGTGTAGCCCTGGTCTGTTTTATTTTTCTGAACAGTTTCGCTTATAGGCTTCGATGGGCATTATCAACGTCTAGCTGATTACTTACTGTCAATACAAAAAACACAACAACACTTACTAAAGCCAGCGCCGTTTCGAGTACACCAGAACCTCTGAGAAGATCGAAGCGCCTGGCTAAGTGTTGATAATGCCCATCGAAGCCTATGGGCAAAAATGTACGGAATAAACACCAACCAGAACACGACTACATAACCCGGAAAAGTTATTACTATGACACTTGGCTTTGTTTTCAAATTTCATACACTGATGGTAGTCTAAGGACCGAAAACTTATGTAATCTGTAATCTTTACAATAATAATGGAAAAAAAACAGTGCTTCAAATAAAGAAAAATTGTTTTCTTCATCGTTATTTGTAAAATTAATAACCACATTATTTCACTAGGCATTGAAAATGGTTGCACTGATTAATTGTTTAGCAAGTTTTAAGTTAATTGATATGATGAGCTTCCTTGACTTATAGGTTGGTATGCGGCTGACCACCCATGCTGTAAAAATGGTTCACTTTGCCAATGTCACCCCTGTCTCAGGGAAGGACGGCAAGAGTTGCAGGGTGTATGTCCATTTGAGATTTGGTTTTTATGTTGTAGGTTCACATGAGGCATGTGCAAGCGCGAACTTGTACGTGTCTGGTTGTGAGAATGCATGTAATGTGAATCTCCAATGTAACATATCTTTGCAACTTAGATTAGATTAGATTAGATATATTTCCACCAAATTCTGACCTAAACGCACTTGCACTCTCTACAGCTTTAAGCTCATGGGGTAGGGCATTCATAGGTAGTTCTGGGAATTTATTTTTGTTAAATTGTCACACCTTGCCCTCGGCCAATCTAACGATACCAAGGTGGTAAATACTGTAGTTTGATATTAGCATCGCGATAACACCAAATTTGCTGCTCTCGTTTGGTACATTGCGCCGCAAATAGAACAACCATCACTTCAAAGTTAACGGATTCATTTTTAAATATTTTTACATGTAGTTAGTTATTAATTTATTGAGAGAACCTCTGGATATGGGCGCGTAAAGCCCGATAGTGTTCAGGCATTTCATCTCAATACTATATTGCAATAAAAAAATCTATGTAATTTTTAAAGTAAATGATAAAAATTAATGTTACCTGAAGGATTTGCTTGCAGAGAATTGGTGACGGCTCCCGTGACCAACAATACATCTGGATATCCTTCGTAGCAAGCTCGCGCGGCTATATCATTCACCGCCTGCAGCGCCAGAGTGTAGAACTCATTAAACATGGCGAAGTAGGCGCCGTGCACCAACTCTAAAAGCAGCTGGGACGTCACAGGAACCCGGGGCGGCAGTGGCAAAACTGTTCTGTGCTCCATCTGTGGAGTACCACAGCCCGGCTTGGTGGACAGGTTGCTAAAGCCTTGCGTTACCAACCTACAAATAATTGCAAGTTTTAATTACTCTCCTTGGATATTAGATAATCTGTTGTGGGAAAACTTACATATAATTTTTTTGTTTCATTAAGTTTTGCTGGCGTCGTAGCCATAGTCTTCAGAAGACACCTTTTCTGCATGACAATCCAAATTAGACGTCTTTTTAACTTTCTAACAAGTCCCCATGATTTCCAATATCGCAGCAGCTGACAGCCTTATTGATCTTTGATATGGTTTTTAGGATTCAGTGATGAAGGTTCATTTTAGTTTATTATAACTAATTTTAATTAATTTAAGCCAAAATCAAATTCACTTGTAATTAATCTTTACTGTTACTGTATCCAGCCGCTGTTCCCCTAGGGGTGGCAGGTATCCAGGCGCGTGCATAGGGTACCTACAGGCAAATACATTTCAGAATAAATATTTTCTCTAATTTCTTTAAAATTCAAAATTTACAAAAGAGCTAAAGATGACTTCAATCAAACTTAAATTTTGAATTTGAAACCTGAATATCAAATTTAAATGGTTTTTAACCATATATTGCCTGCCTATTAGGTGTATGTGCCTGTATGGGATGCACGCCCCAGCCGTTACCTCCGCAGATGCGTCTCCACTTTTTTCTGTCCTTGCATACCTCTTTCATCTCTTCAACATTCATCACTTTCTTCATACATACTCTTCACTTATTCTAACTCTGCTCTCACATCATTGATGCTAAAAAATAATTTTTCTGGGCTTTTTTAAAAAGAAGCCATTATGAATGGCATTTTAAGTGACAAACTAATCTATAATTAATAAAACATGTATTACTTGGAAGCCACTATACAGAGTTGTCGCAGGGCTGACTTGGGCAGCAGACTCAGCTGCCGATTGAAGACAAACAGCAGTGCAGTCATCACCTTGGCCCTGTTCTGTGCATTCAGCGCCTCCACCTGGGGCAGGGGGCCCCAGTTCACCAGCTTAGTGTTGCACTCCTCCCATCTGCGGAGCGAGCTCTCCGTGAGGAATGCGGGACCTAACGTTAGAGGCTGAAAAGTAAACAACATAATCACTGATAGATGGCATTGAATATAAGAGGAGCGGCCCCGTCTTATTTGACTGAACTGTGTGAGGTTGAGGAGATTGTTGGTAAGCGGTGCACTCTTTGCTCAGCAAGGGGTGATGCTATCAACAGGCTGAAATTGCCACCTCGTCGGAGCAGAACGGGCTTTAGGGATAGGGCGTTTGGCTCAGCAGGACCGTTGTGCTGGAACCAGCTACATCTGAAGCTAAGGATGGAGACCGGTGAAGAACGCTTCAAGAAGAAGTTGAAGAGTTACATTTTTCCAGGAAGCAAGCAAAGGATGGGCGTCCTTGGAGTGGCTGCAGCTACTAAATGGCACCGAAAAGAGAAAACAAATTATCCAACTATACATATAAAATCATTAATGCAAAATAGAATACAGAATTCAACTAAAATGCAAATGAGCTATGTAACTTCTAGCCAATTATACTCAAAGAGATTGAATTTGGCAAGAGAAACTTGATTAAACCAGTTTTTAAAACAGTTTGTTGAAAAACTTGGAGCAAGGACATTTTTTTATTTAAACAGCACATAATTGGACCGTTCCGTAGTCCAGTGGCAACACTTCGGACTCGTAAATGGAAGGTCGTGGGTTCGAATCCCGGCGGAGCACAAAAAATATACCATTTATATTTTCAAATTTGCTCTTCGCTGGGTTGAAAAATTCATAAACCTTTACCAAAGACCGGTCATCAAAAGGTCCATCCAGCCTTACAACAACTGGGTCTTGCTTAAGAATTGGTGCTTTCTACAGCGACGACCAAGATTGCAGAGGGCTCTTGAGGTGTGATACACACAAAAACAGCGCTCACCAAATAAATCATCCTAATATTATTATTATTATTATCATTTAAAATTGAATACTTTGGCACTCAGTGCCTTATTTCAATAAACCATTTACTCAATTATCTCCAAAATTAATTTATAGTTTTGCACATTCATGATTTTTCAATTATTATTAATAGATATAGTAATAAAGAGTTCACATAGAAAACAAGTTTAATTAACAATACCTCGTGATAAATGGACGCCTGCGCTAACGATGGTAACCTAAATGACACAACTTTGGGCTTCCCGTTTTCATCCATCACTTCTAGATTGTACAACCCTGAAATCAAAACATACGATTAAAACGTCATCAGAACATGTTTATAGTCAATAATTATAAAAATATGAAATTATAATATAAATCTTGGACCGGTCCGTAGTCCAGTGGCATCACTTCGGACTCGTAAATGGAAGTTTGTGGATTCGAATCCCGGCGGACACAAAATATACCATTTATATTTCCAAATGTGCTCTTCGCTGGGTTGAAAAATTCATAAACCTTTACCAAAGACCGGTCACTGAAAGGTCCATCCAACCTTACAACAACTGGGTCTTGCTTGAGAATTGGCGCTTTCTACAGCGATGACCAAGCTCGCAGAGGGCTCTTGAGGTGTGATACACACAAAAACAGCGCTTACCAAATAAATCATCCTAATATTATTATTATTATAATGATTTTTAAACACTCAGACTTTTAAGGGTTTGTTAACTTTGGAAATCCATAAACACAACAATCTTAATTCTAATGGGGCTTCCACACGCTTGCCAACCCATCTCAAGTCAAGCGCACAGTGTGTCGTCTAGAACATGCTAGCTGGACAAAATTAGTCAAAGTCAAGCGCACAGTGTGTCGTCTAGAACATGCTGGCTGGACAAAATTTTGTCTAATTGACTAATTTTGTCCAGCTAGCATGTTCTAGACGACACACTGTGCGCTTGACTTGAGATGGGTTGGCAAGCGTGTGGAAGCCCCATTATAGTTTGATCAATGTTCAAATTACTGCTGCTTCACCTTTGTTGTTACCTAATTGTACCTCCTTGTCGTAACAAACGATGGAATTCTACTGTACAGATTATTTAAATGAAGAAAATAATTATTTCAAAATACCTATTAATAAAGTTTCAATGCATTTATGGTTTTTCTTATCACTGCTGACAACTGCGTGTAAATAAATGTATATCAACGTCGGCAGAAACTGCAGAGCAAAGCGCTGTAAGCTGGCTTCCTTGGATCTGTAGAATCCAAACAACTGCGTGCAGACAGGCTCCAACAACTGAAAGTAACACAAGATGATGATAAACAAAACTTCACCTGAATAGGAGTTTAAGGCTTACATGGTCGGCTAATGATGCTGAAGAGTTGCTTTCCGGGATCTGTTGCCGAGGTCTGTGGGAGCAGCTACAATGGGCTTGTTCAGCACGATAGTGAAATGATGTAAATGATCTGATCATCAAAATAATTTTCATTATCTCACGCTCCACGACGCCAGGCAGTTTGTAGTTTTTAATTAATTTTTTTTTTTCCTCAAGCGCGTATGTGATACGGGATGTAGCAGAATAGTACACTCAAAGTTTGTGTATTGCTTAATCTTACAATAGCACCATGCTCTCGCTGATCAACAAATACGCTCCTCTCAAAACAACCATCAGGAGACAGAGAAGATCTGAGTGCTGGTTTGATGAGGAATGCAGATGTGGCAAAGCAGAGATGAGACGCCTTGAGAGGAGGTATCGACGGTGTCGCACAGAAACTGCACGTGCAACCTGGATGAATGCCCAGACCATCTATTGGACTTTGATAAGGAGGAAAAGGTTGTCCTACTGGACCAGAAAAATGGAGACCGAAGCCAAGAACCCCAGGGCGCTGTGGAAGTCGATGAGCTTTGTCCTGGGAAAAAGTTCTACTCAGCATCCGGAGCTTCCTGCAAGTGAATTCTCTCGTCACTTTTCAGAGAAGTTACGAAGAATAAGAGAATCCAGTGCAGCGACCATTTTTAATCCCCCAGAGTCAAACAATTGTTGCAATGTTATTTTTTCATTTAAGCCTGTCTTGTTGAATGATGTTGTTAAGCTTGTACTCACATGTCCAAACAAGCAATGTAAACTAGATCCAATTCCAACATGGCTGGTCAAAAGATGCTTAAGTGAGGTGGCACCTATTCTGTCAGCATTGGTCAACAAGTCTCTCACTACAGAGTGTATTTTTCCCACGGAACTTAAAAAATCAATTGTTACACCAATTCTCAAAAAATCAAGCCTTCCAGCTGATTCTGTGGAAAATTATAGACCTGTGTCGTCCGTTCCTTTTATATCGAAAATTATTGAGAAGGCCGTTGTTTGGCAACTCACTCAGCACATGGAGCGAGGCGGATATCTGTCTAAGTTTCAGTCAGCATATAGAAAAGCTCATTCCACTGAGACTGCCTTACTTCGCATTGTGAATGATGTGATAGCTGCGGTTGGGGACGGTGCTCTTGCCATGGTGGCAGTACTTGACATGAGCGCTGCCTTCGACACTGTTGATCACAGTATACTCATCACTAAGCTTGATAGGTTGTACGGAGTCCGAGGAGGAGTATCTAAATTGCTATCTTCATATCTGAAAGGCAGATGTCAGACTGTGGATGTTGATGGTGAGTCATCAGGTATGCCCATGGACTGTGGTGTGCCTCAGGGATCTGTGCTCGGGCCTTTACTTTTTACCCTGTACACAAATGATCTTGAGAGCACTGTACTGATGAACGGCACCAGCTACTATTCTTATGCTGATGATATTCTACTTTGTCGTTTCTGTCAGCCATCTATGACAGATGCCTGTAGTCTTGAGATGGTCCGGTGCATTGAAGTGGTGGCTGAGTGGATGGCAAGGTGTCGCCTTAGAATGAATCCAGACAAGACAGAATTCATCTGGATGTCGTCTCCTGGTAGGAAACACTTGCTTGGCTCTTCACCAATTAAAGTAATGGGCCTGGATGTATATCCATCTAGCTCAATTAAGTTTCTTGGGGTCCATCTTGACAACACTCTCTCCATGAGTACGCAAATAAGCTCGACTGTGAGCTCCTGTTTTTTTCACCTGAGGCAGTTGAGATGGGTCAGAAACTGTTTGACATCCGAAGCTGCTAAGATTCTCATTGCGTCCTTTGTTGTGTCGAGACTGGATTATTGCAATGGTCTGTTCTGGGGTCTTCCAAGGTTTCAGCAGTCTAGACTGCAGTCCGTCTTTAATGCTGCAGCCAAATTACTTTTAGGAGGACGAAAAACTGACCATGTCTCTCCTCTGTTGCGGCGCCTTCATTGGCTGTGAGTCCCAGAGAGGATTGAGTACAAAATATGTGTTTCTGTTTTTAATGCCCTCAGAGGAGTTGCCCCATCGTACTTGTGTGAATTGTGCAGAGTCGACCAGATAGGTGGAAAACGATGCACTCTTCGTTCTGCACAGAGTGACGCCGTAAACAGGCTTCAACTGCCTCTTCGACGGAACAGAACTGGTTTCGGAGACAGGGCTTTTAGTTCGGCTGGTCCATCCTGCTGGAATAGTCTACCTCTGGAGTTGAGAACAGAGACCAGTGTTGGCAGTTTCAGGAAGTTGCTTAAGACACATTTGTTTAACAGAAGCTTCAACACATAAAAGCGCCCTTGGGGTGGCTAGTGCCACTAAACGGCGCTGTATACAAATTGTCCAATTATTATTATTATTATTATTGCGTACGTTCATATGCATAGGGCGGTTAATTTTTGCCAAAAATGATCTTAGTGAGACTTCCAGTTAGAAGAAGGGTTGGCAGACTTACACAAAGTTTATGATGAATTGTTTTTGTGGTTTTTCGGGTTAGACCATAGTCTACATGCAGCTTTTTTATCCGCCGAATACAAGCAGATAAAAAAATCAAGCAGATAAAAAAGCTGCATGTAGACCATGGTCTAACCCGAAAAACCACAAAAACAATTCATTATATAATACCGACCATGAAAGTGTTAGTGAAAGTTTACAACTTTATTCAGACAAAGTTTATTAATTCATTCAGAAGACACCAACAAAACATTGTTTCTTTTAAATAGTGTATTTTTGAATATTTGTTAACAATTATGATACCGATACCTCTGCATGCTTTGTCCGTTCTTCGAGGATAGCGTAAATGGCAAGGACAACGTCCTGACTCTGCTCGTGTTCGGCGGCAAAACTGTGCAACTCGGCAGGCGCCAACGTCTCCCAGTCATTCAACCATTCCTGGACTATCTGTTGCTGGTCGCCCATTGCCTGAATGTCACTGAAAAATACAAGCGTAAAATTAAAGGACAACATCCTGGATGTTGCGTAACAGTAAAGACTATTCTTCAGGCGACATTTTGTCATTCAAACATTCCTGGTCTATCTGTTTTTGGAAACACATTGCCAGGATGTTTTGCATAAAAGCAAAGGTAAGTTTACAGGTAAAAAGTTTCCCAGTCATTCAGGCATCCCGGGACTGTTTGTACCTGATCACGCAGAATGTGACACTTGCGTAAAAAGCTTCAAAGCGTAAAATAATGGGATAACATCTTGACGTCACGTAAAAGTTAAGGTAATTCACACACGTAACATTTCTCAGTAAAATACACAGCACAACTAAGCTACACATACACGGTGCAACTTCTTCGATCTCCCCGAAGTTGGCGTGTGGAAACTATTTATTTTCACAAATAAGGGAGACAACTTTTTCCAATTCCTGGAATATCTGTAGCTGGCCCATTAGTATTATACACCCACTAAGTATTTTCCGATAGAGAATCAAAAGCATTATCCATTAGACTAAGACTCATCAACATTATGTAACAATAATTTGAACGAGAAATGTAGCTTTCTTATCTTTATTCAAATTATTCAGAAATCTTAACTTTTTTCACAAAATCTAAATGAAAAACATTTTACCTTGACAGGGTTAAAATTAAAAATTCGATATTCTTGCATTTTTTTTAGGTACTATTGAAGATAATACCTACGTGTTTCAACCTTCACAGTGAAGGATCAAGCAATAATTTAATGAATTAATCAACTTTTTAATGGATTATGTACCTTAGTATTTTTTTTAATATTAGTATACGGGTCAAACAAGATAAATACCATAAACATTATTTATAAACGGAGAATATGATTATTAAAGAATTTTAGATGGCGATTTACCTGGTTTAACACTGGAATACACGGCTAAATTATGATGGAGATGAAAAATGAATCAGCCTATGGATATTTTTGTATGGAAGTTTACATTCATGAAGACAACACTAAGCGTTAACATCGATTAATATTAAACTTAAACGATTGGCCTTACAATCAACTGTTGCGCTAAAAAACTAAGCAATGCATTTGAAATTCATATTTTCCAAAAAAATATAATTAAAATTATTATTCCCTCGAGAATGGAAACGTCAACTTTGAAGTTTGAGCCTGGGTGGAAGGCGCACATAATTTTATTCCATACTATCAAAAATATAATCCTTTGCAGGAAATCCTCAATTTAAAAAAATGATAAAAATAATGTTAAAATAATTATGTAATTATATAGGATTTGGTTTGTTCAGAAAGTAAACTCTGTTAATTTTTTGCCATAGTGTTTCACTTTTTTATGGATCCCGCACATTTGAAATAAACAACAAACTTGTGACGTCACAGGGCCTGCACTGCTCAGTATTAATAATATGGTATTAATTTTATTTGTATTATGTGCTTGTTTTATAGACGTACTTTGTTTGTCGAGAAAAATAATTTATTGGATTATGGATGATTGCGGTGCCGATATGTATAAATGAGTGAAAATTTAATTATAAACTTAAACACAATAGAATAGTTTGGGCAAAAAGAGGAAATGAACGACGAACAACAAATAAAAATCGAGAGAAAAAAAAACTGTAATCTGCAAATTGAGAAATAGTAAAATAATGCATATTATAAAAAATAATATAAAAACGTAGGCAAAGGCAAAATAAAGTGGAGACGCATCTGCGCAGATACTGGTCATCCATAGCGGAATGGGGGCGGTATATATAGTAATAGGAACAGAAACATCCGTTTTGAAAATGTTTCGACTTTTATTCGTAGGTATTAACAGTGCTGCCAGGATCTAATGATAGTTTTTTGCCCACACATGACGCACGCGCACGCCACGTGACCTTGGTTTGACGTCATTTTTGCAGTAAACGTGCAGCAGACCCCGTTAACTAGTATTTTGCTACTGGTAACCCTGTTTTATAATATCGGTAGCCATATTGGAATCGATCTATGGTAATCTCACAAGACGAAAGGAGTAAGGAGGAAGGGGAAGAGGTGGGCTTTTTTTAACTGAAATCAGAATGAGCGTGAATAAAATTGAATTAATGATTTATATTTACTGTTTTTCATTTAAAAAAAGAGTTTAAGTGTAAATAAACTTTTAATTGTTCAGTATTTATTAAATTGCTCATTTTTTATAAAAAAAACTGATGAAAAAATATTTTTTAATGATGGTTGAACTGTGTGTAGGATTTGCGCAGCGATAACAGCCATTAACAGCCTGCTTGGAAGTTGGAGCCAGTCGGCCTCAAACGTCAAGCGTATTTGAAACGAACTGTTTTATTTTCACTATTATTGAAGAGAGTGTAGAGATTAATGAAATCAAGAAGACTCCAGTGGCCGGACATGTTGCACGTGCAGAAGACTCCAGGATCATCAGAACTGTCTTGGATGGTGCCCGTTCAGGTGTTCTACGACTCGAACGTCCCAGGATGCGATGGGCAGAGAACATCGAAGCCAACGCCGAAGTTTTGGGAGTGAGGCGACCATGGAGGGAAGCAGCACAAGGCAGAGTCCTGGAAAATTGTGGTGCAGGTGTCCCTGAGCTTTTAGGCTGTCGGCTGATGAGCCGAAGAAAAGAAAAAAAAGTGTATAGATTTCATATTATAAACATTTCCGGTCCTCAGGCTATCATCAGGGGGCAATCATCAGGGATCCAAAACTTTTGCAAGAAATACAGATACAGAATGCCAGTGCCCTTACAATATCTTCTCTGACAGGTGCTTATTTGATTGTTTTCCTACTAGGTTTTTTTTGCCATATCATTTGTGTTTTTTACATTAAGGTTTTTTTATTAATTTTTTTCTTTACAAAGTGTGTATTTTTGTGATTGTATGACTAATCTTTCTTGAGTAAATAAATATTGCGCAAAATATAAGCCTTTTATTTTGACAGCTATAATAATAAAATTCATCAATAATATCATGGCAGATAATAATATAAGAATATAGTGGTGTGGGTGTACCCGCGTGCCGCGTGTTTGTACACACATCATAGAGTTATAAAGGTATAGAGATGAAGTCCAGGCCAAAATAATGTCCCCTTTTTTTTGGACTGAAGCGCTGAACCTCGATCCGCGTGCAATTTGTAATGCTCGGTTTTGGTCTCATTATTTCTCCAGCGCTCGGATCGTGAACATCTCGTTAAAAGTGGTTTTCTGTGTGAAAAGGCGCAAAAATAGGTCCGAAAAAGTAAAATAAATGGATGAAATCACATTTCACATGTAAATTTATGTTTTTTAAACGCTAATTAACGTTTTATTTATATTTTGTACGAATTATTATGCGAATTATTGACAGGCGCGTGCTAGAAGAGTGCGTCTACTTTAAAGATAGTGTTCTACCGTGTGAAAGAAAGGGACAACAGCGCCCAGGGCTGTACTCGAAATAATCGAGCCTCTTGAAAAATATTTTACACTGACTACTAAAAAACAAAGTGGCACAAAAATGATAATTTTAGGAATTCTTCGACTAATAAATGGAATATATGTACAAAAAAAATGAGGCTTAATACGGTATACTCTTGCAAAAGTCGCTATAATATTTGACAGTTCAAATTATAACAACTCAAATTATACGTAACTTAGCGAGTGTTGAAATAGTACAATAAAATACAGAATAACATTTTTTTAAATCCAATGCAACGACAGCCATTGCAAAAAAAAATTTTTTTTAAACTAAGAGTGGTTTGCAAGTGGATTCCTCGATTATTTCATCTAAATTAATGTGCTTACAATTTTAAACGAGTCGTATTATTTTTAAAATTAAAATAATAAAATCTTTAATTGATGAGGCATTCACTTTGTAACCTTTCTATATTCTACAATCTAAGTTGCAAATATATATTTACATTAAAAACTCATATCAAATGCATACCCACAAACCAAAAAGTGCAGTTCACGCTAGGGCATGGATACCGGTATACCGAAATACCGGTATACCGACTGTTATTTTCGGTATTTTGAAACCGGTATTTGAGGATAAAATACCGGTATTTCGGTTTTTCGTAAAAAATATCAATTATTATTGCAAAGGTGTTTAAAAACTATGCAGAACGCTCGATTTATATGGTTCACAGTGTTTTTCATACTTCAGATGAGTTTTCATATGAGACGAATCACGATTATTAGAAAAAATCATCACAATATCAACTACGCAAAATTCTGCATGCTTAATAGTATCTAGTTGGTATTTAATGATATCGCTTTCAGTTGTTCGTCTAATGTTTTACTTCTACAATTAACTGCTACCGGCACGCGCGCACGCTCGAACACAACACAAGACGATACGTAAGTACGTAAGCGCTATATCATACATCTTTCTCTCTCTCTCATACATTGGATTAGTATTAAACCTCTCGCACGGTTCTTTTTGGGCATCCGGGCACTATGGTCTACGCTCCACCCCTCCCTCAATCTATGACCACAAATCAAAACAGATCCCAGGTTGGCCAGATCGGAGAGGAAGAAGAAGATAATATTCAAACATTGATTCGTATTGAAATGACATTGTATGAAAATGGAGGTAATAGAGGCAGATTTTTGGACGTAGCTTACAAGTACCTCTGAAGCATTCCACCGACGAGCGTTGAGTCAGAAAGGGCATTTTCAGCTGTAAGTTACATTATGTAACAAAATAAGATCATCTCTCAACGACGCAAGTTTGGACGCGTTATGTTTTCTTCGCATGATTTTCCAACAAACGTGATCTGACTGAAAAATAAACTTAAGTTAATTGCGCCTGCGCCTATATTTTGGTTTATTTAAGAAAATAAAACAATTTGATTTTGTTTTAACTTATGTACGCTATATAAGAAATTCTCGTTGCACGATTTCATATAATTAGAGAGTAAGACTGATTTTAATACCAATGTGATTGTGATGTTTGTGCCTTTAAAACAACTTAAATAATTCTTGGATCCAATAACGTATTTTATTTAATATTACCTTAACTATAATAACTCAATAAATGATTTTTACTGAGTTGATCAAAAGTTCGAGTGTTTTTGACAAATAGCTTAGAAAACTGCTTTAATGACTTACTTATCGTTTTTGGCATCATTTAACCAGTAATTAGCAGTATTTAATAAAATACCGAAAATATACCGAAATTTCGGTATACCGGTATTGGAAATTTCAATATCGGTATCAATACCGGTATGAAAATTATTCCGGTATTCCATGCCCTAGTTCGCGCTTACAATTAATGCTGAATGCTTATAAATAAAATCCTAGCCTTAAATGAAACAGGGGTGACATTGGCAAAGTGAACCATTTTTTACAGTATGGGTGGTCAGCCTCATACCCTATAAGTCACGGAAATTTGTTTTTTTAGTATTAAAATTAAATCATGTTTTCGAAATTGGTTGTACATTAATAAATTTGACTCGTCCTGTAACCATATACAACTTATATTTTGATTTTTCATAATTAAATTATAAAATATTTTTTATTTTATTATGTATTCTTACCCTGAATCGGCTCTGGTAACCATTTTTTGCAAGAGCTATGTTTTACCGTTATTCTCGTAAAAGGTCTGTACATACATGTATGGTTTTTAAGTGATTTAATATTATTGTTCACACCCATAACAAGAAAAAATCATGTTATGTATGGTGCTTTACATTATCACAAAAATAATATTTCGTAGCATCCATTGGTTTCATCCTGTGGGCAGAGCGAGACAAAAGTATATTTACCTCGCTCGTAATGTTTAAACGAGCTATTAGATGAACAATAAAGCTTTAAACACAAGAGTGCACGGCTGAAGATGCAAAAAAAAAGAATTTTGTGCATTACAAGTTTATACCTATTTGTGATAAATCTTGTACTTTCGTTAATTTACTCTCGTTGAGTTGGGTCCATATTTGTATGTTCCTTTTGGAGGAGACACGCGGTCTATTTATTTGTAAGTCAATGACACACATGCATACAAGATCAAAGTCCGAAAAAGTGGCTTGTTGAGGCAGCGAAGCAAGAAAGACGGGGAGGGAGGTTTCGAAGTACGGACCTACCCCAATGCCATAGAGTGGCTTCTCTAAGTACCTATATACTCTGTGACGTGCAGTCTATGCGTGCAGTAAACGTCAACCCGGAGTAAAATTGACCACCCAATTGTTAATTTTCGTCCGTTTTATTTTTCTACATAGCTTCAATCGATATGCCGACTTAAACCGAGTAAAACAAAACCAGTACCCGCGTAATTTTTCATTTAACTGAAGAGTTCCAAACATGTAGTTTTGTTATCATTTAAAAAAATCAATGGTAGTAAAGTTTAAGGTTAGTTTTTCACGTTTTGTCATATTTATGTAATAGATCAGTGTATTGAAATTTTTGCTTTCATTGAATCTAGATTATTGTTTACTTATCTCAAAAGATGATAATTGATGAAAGATCATTCGTTTTGTCTTTTGAATTTTAATAAAGCCACTTTCATCCTGTATGGCAATATTTTCATTGAAATCTATTTCATGCATTACTTTTCTTAATTACTTAAGTCTAATCTGGTTTCAACTTAAACAACTTTCCATACTCAAATAAATGATGGCCAAAAAAATGGCAGTTGATCTGCAATGTTACCAGTAATTATCGGAAAAAAACTTTGTTAAGATGGTTTGGACTTAAGGAGAGAATGAATGACGAAAGACTGTAGAAGAGAGTGTACACTGCAAGTATGAATGAAAGTTGTGTTAGAGGAAGACCGAAAAAAGTATGGATGCATGAAATTTCTGAAATAGTGAACAAATAGGATATTCAGAGTCAAAACTCCTTGTTATAGTTCCTTGACTTATAGGTTTGTATGCGGCTGACCACCCATGCTGTAGAAAATGGTTCACTTTGCCAATGTCACCCCTGTTTCAGGGAAGGTTGGCAGGAGTTGCAGGGTGTACGTTCATTTAAGATTTGGGTTTTTATGTCATAGGTTCACATGCGGCATGTACAAGCGCAAACTTTTACATATCTGCTTGTGAGAATGCACATAATGTGATCCCCAATGTTACATACCTATATCTTTGAAACTTAGATTAGATAACAAAAGGAGAGAAAAACGTCATGGCTCTGAATGGAATTTTTTTTATTTTTTTTTTATTTCATAAACAATTTTTACAGGAAATATTAAATCTTAAAAATTAAACATTTTTGTCCCGATAAACCAAAAATTTTCAGTTTGTCATCGGGTGCAACAATAAAATTAAAAAATAAAAGTCTTATTATTTAGTGCTATATCTATAATCTATAATCTATAATCTAAGTTGCAAGGATATATTCATTTAAAGCTCTCAGATGTAAGCCCACAAACCAACAAGTGTAGTTCGCGCTTACAAATGCTGAAAGTGTACTTACAAATAAAATCCAAACCTCAAATGAACATAAGCCCCACAACTTTTGCCGACCTTCCCTGAAACAGGGGTAACATTGGCAAAGTGAACCATTTATGCTAATATGAAATAAAAAGTAAATTAAAGTTAAAATTAGGAGACAAGAGTAGAGTAAAAACACAAATATAGTTAAGGTAATTAATATAAGAAAGTTCTTTCTCCCAGCCAAATCTTCAAAGATATTATAATTTTATTAGTGTTTGTAGATTCCTTTTTAAAGTCCTTTGGCAACAAATTAAATATTTTTGGCACAAGGTAATCCAACGTTCTTTGTCCATATTTGTTTTTAATTCTTGGCACAACTAATCCTTCATTAGATGTAAATCTTGTTTGGTACACATGCTCTAGTTTATTTTTATATTTATCATTAAACAATTGTTAACATATAATTATGTTCCATAGTATACCCTTAATAGGCAAGACATTTAATGGAAAGAAGTATGCAAAGACAAAAAGAACTGGCTATTGATTTGCAATGTTTGCGGCAGGGCTCTTAATTTTAATTCAACTTAAGTATATTCAATTAAATTTTATGTGTTTTTAATTTTGTTGTACTTCATATGTCCGTTTGAAGAGAAAAGTTCTAATTTCGAATTTGTGCCGAATTTGTTTAATGAAAAAGGATTATTTAAAAAAATAATTAAAAAATATTTTAAAAAACATTGTTTGATGGACATAGTTGGATCAACAGATATAAGATTAAGAAGATGATGTTTGTTTTGTTTCAGAATACCAAAATGACTTAGAAGGGTGATGTCTAGCTTCATGTTTTTATCCCGGGCTTGCGTGTTGTGTGGCAAGACAGCACGCATCAACTTAAATAAACTAAGCAACCATAATGTGAGTATATTTAACAGTCAAATTGTATTTTAGGGGATGCAGCATGGTCTCAGTTACTTTTATTACTTAAATGTAATTTGTTGTGTATGTTCCTTGACTTGAATAGTTTGGTATGTGGCTGACCACCCATGCTGTAAAAAAATGGTTCACTTTGCCACTGTCTTCCCTGTTTCAGGGAAGGTCGGCAAGAGTTGTAGGGCTTATGTCCATTTGAGATTTGGGTTTTTATGTTGTAGGTTGACATGCAGCATGTGCAAACGCGAACTTGTACGTGTCTGAAAATGCATATAATGTGAATCTTAAATGTAACATATAAGTATTTGCAACTTAGATTAGATAAGAGTTAGTTTATATTCTTTTACTATGATATTGTTTTTGAATTTTTAAGTGATGTGACACTGTGATTTCAAGCACGGCCCTGCTGGGCCCCCGCCAACCGTTACCTCTTTTGAGGTTAGGATTTGAGGTTAGGTTGCGCGTTTTTCCAGATGCCCAGCTAGATAAAAGAGACTCCTTAGGGTGGTGTTCGTGGCCCAACACCGTGCTCGCTTTCCACTGATGCCAAAGAGGTTCAAAATATGGGTTATGGTAGGTAAAACAATGTAAAGGAAAGAGGTGGTTTATTTTACATTAAAACAGACAATTGCGAGTATCCACCACGCTAAAGCTGCAAGACTGGGCTGGTAAATCTAATTTAAGTTAGTTAATGAATTAAAGGTAGGGATACGCTCACTGTGACGGAAGAAGTCCTGATTCTTGGAGGCTGGTAGAGTCGATGTTCGGAGCGCTGGCCTCGCGGCGCTTTTGGCGGGACGAGGTCAGGTGCTCCGCCCTTCAGAGGAATTCCGGCTCAGCCCTGCAGACAGCCAGGGACAAGGCGGGTGCTCTTGGCTGGACGGGGCAGGTGCTCCGCCCTCCTGAGTAACTTTGGGCACGGGGCTCCGGTTATAGAGCAGCAGCATTAGGATAATTTATTTTGTGAGCGCTGTTTTTGTGTGATTCACACCTCAAGAGCTCCCTGCGAGCTTGGTTGTCACTGTAGAAAGTGCCAATTCTCAAGCAAGACCCAGTTGCTGTAAGGCTGGATCGACCTTTGGTGATCAGGAAGAGCATATTTGAAAATATAAATGGTGTATTTTTTGTGCTCCACTGAGATTTAAACCCACAACCTTCCATATACGAGTCTGAAGCGTGGAATTTAAGTATTTAATAATATTATTTTAATGAACTAGTAGAGACTAGAGAAACTAGAGGATATCCAAAATAATTCCATATTCAATATTGTCGGTGTTATGGCCGTGGGTCAAGCCGCATGTTCGACTAGCATATTTGGAACAGAAAAGTGTTGGTTTGATTCAAGTCTGGCCCATTTGACCATAACTTCGACCCTGGTTCAACAGATGTCATTGCATGCACACAAGCTTCTGCTTTCGCATGAATACAACTGGCCAGGAAAAATAGGTTGGTGAATTGCATTCCTCTTCACAAATCTATTGAAAAAAATATATTGTTAGGTAAGTAAATATCCGCATCTGTGTCTGGAACCAAGAACATAATTTTCACATATCTGCATCCAAAATTTCTTAATACATCCAAACCATCCCTAGATATTGTAACGTTTTGTGCTTTTTTTCAGATCTATGGCATTAGGAGGCATCCCAGTGTAATACCATGGACCACCAAGCCCTCGCGCAGTCTGTACATTTCAGACAGGTTGAGCGCGGCTGCAAATGTCCCGTCAGCCGACGTCAGAAAGAAAATTCCGCCAGCTGATCCGAGAAAAGCCGTCGTCAAAGATGAGGACCCCTGGCAGAAGACACCTCAAGTTGAGATGGCCAAACTGGGACAGTACTGCTTGATGTTGTCCAAAATAAGATTGACGTGTAAGTTTGTTTTTTATTTTTCAAGTACACAACAAAGGTACACATATAGTGCAACTTCTTACCGCGCTGTCCATGTGGCGTGTCGAACCTATTTTTTTGGCAGGTAAGGACTCTGGTCTGGTGCCAACCACTTCAGCTGAAGTGGGGGTTTAGTGGTTGATATAGCGACAACCTAAATAAAATTAATTTAAGTTAGTACTCTAAGGGTCTTTACAGACAACCCATTCTGCCCGGATTGTCTATGGATTACCAGACAAACTGTGTGAAAGCTTTTATACATCTGCATACACTACTGACTTCCGACCTGGAGCCGAACGCAAAAGACCATAGACTAACCGGGCAGAATGCCTCTAGTTGTAATGGTTGCAACGGTTAAGCAAGCACAAAGGATTTTGGAAACTACTTGCATGTTCATAAATTTATTTAATTAAAAAACAGAACAATGATAAATTTGATTTTAAATGTTGCAGCCCTGGTTGTGTTGACATCGATGGCTGGCTATGCTCTAGCTCCAGCAGCCTTTGACCCTACAACATTTGCATTGTGTTCCGTTGGTACTGGCTTAGTGTCTGCTGCCGCCAACTCAATCAACCAATTCTTTGAAGTTCCTTTCGATGCCCAAATGTCAAGAACAAAGAATCGCGTCTTGGTGCGGGGGCTGCTTTCGTAAGTGATTTAGTCAATATTTGAATTGTCAATATTTTTATTCACCATTGTCATTTGAGATTTAGATTTTTATGTTGTAGGTTCACATGCGCATGTGCAAGCGCGAAATTGCTAAGATATATTATATTTAACCCCTCAAGCGCCGGAACGCGGATCCGCGCTCATAGTACTATACGTGATTTTTTTGAAAAAGATTGAAATTTGAAAATTTGAAAGATTGAAAATCGCATGAAGGACTGCTATTGGGTAGAACCATCCACCAATAAATTCAAAACATTAATTTTTGTTTGTAGGTATTTAAAATATAATATGTAAGTTGACCTTGACAACCAACTCTTGAAAAAGCCGAATTCCACAATTTGTTGACATAAGAACACTAACACACTCAAAAAAAATCTTCGTGGAAATAAAAAGGGTCATTAACTTCTATTGTTTGCGATGTATTGGGATTTCATGCCTACGCATACTAATGAGGTATATCTATTTTTAGAATCTCGATCTTTTTTCCAAAATCTAAATTATTATAATAATAATTAGAGTATAATAATAATTTCACAAAAGTTTTTTTTTTGCTAGGTACTAAAAAAACTTTATTTAACTGTTTTTTGATATAAAAAAACCTACAGGAGATATGTTTTGTATCTTTGGAGATATTTAATATAAAAAACCACGAGTTGGGTGTCTGAATTAGGCAGAAAATCGCTAGCGCTCCAGGGGTTAAGATACATAATATGCATTCCCACAAGCAGACACTTATAAGTTCGCGCTTACACATACCACATGTGGACTTACAACATAAAAACTCAATCTCAAATGAAGATAAACCCTTCAACTCTTGCGGACCTTCCCTGAAACAGGGGTGACATTGGCAAAGTGAACCATTTTTTACAGTATTGGTGGTCAGCCTCATACCAACCTGTAAGGAAATGTTAAACATTTAACTTTTCATTGTAGCATGTCTTACTAATTTTACATGCAGCTGGCAAGAGTATCATTTTTTTTGGCCTTTAGCTGTGTCACAGACAGAGATTCACTCTCCATCCACTTCACTGCTCCTGGCGTAGCTTCTTGGAGGTCTTTCAGGCCAGGAGGGTGTTTATCTGGTGGGGAACTGTTCCACCATGTGCCAGACAGTCTGGTTTTCCGCCCTACAGTCACATCTTGAAGATGGAGCTAATCCCTGAGATGTTTTAAAACTATTTTTCATCAACCTGCAACATTGTGTATTTTTACTATGTTTCAGACCTCAGCATGCAGTATTATTTGCAGCAGTCTGCGCCACCAGCGGCCTGAGCATCCTCCACTTTGGAGTTAATGATTTAACAGCTCTGCTGGGAGCTGGGAATCTCATTCTCTACACGTGCATCTATACTCCACTCAAGAGGATGTCCATCATCAACACTTGGATTGGTTCAATAGGTACAATTTATGTTTTATTATTATTATTAATACAAAATTTATATAGCACCTTTTATGACTAATCGCTCCCCCAGTTCTTGTTTACCGTATACGCCAATCTTGTCAAATATGACTTTTTGATGCAGTTGTCTTAAGAATAAAATTCTACACAATCTGAGCTAAAAAAAATACGTATTTGTCTTCAAATGTGCGAGTTATTCAACATTTTCCAGATGATTTTCTGTGTTCGAAATTTCAACTCAGTTCTTGTTTAGTGTATACGCAGCAAACGCTAGAGGCGCAGGCGTGGCAGCCGCGTGACTGCCTTATCTGCCAATCACAGACGCGCGTGGGTGTGACGTCACACCTAAACATTGTTTTGTAGCCGTAGCTATGCTTTGCCCGCTCGGAATTTTGAGATGAATATTTAAGTTTTAAAGGGATTCCTGAGATAAATCCTTTTAAAATTATAGTTCATAGGAAGAAAAACATCTCCCGGACCATCTACAAAAACAATTTCTGCCATTGCATTGTTCTATGTGAACTGTTAGTCGATTATATGTTGAAATGAACGTAATGGCATTTTAACATACAGGTTGCTACATTTTTAGTTCGTCTTTTCAAATTTTAGAGTGAAACAGTAGGTAATTATTAATAGACAATAATTGCCATGCGAGATTACAAAAATGCTTAATTAGACACGTACGTGGATAACTTACACTATATTTTTTGATACCACGATAAAATGTCCCAAGACATAATGTTCTGCCGTCCGTATATGTATGTATGCATATGTACCAGCCGAAATTACAGATCATATTCTATTTTCATAAAAATATAATATAATCTGAACAAGTATTTATGTATATATGTAACTGTAACTGTAATTCTGTCGCCATTCCGCTAGGGGTGGCCAGAGCCTCTGCAGAGCTGCCTCCATTTATTCTTTTCCTTCCTATCCTTACTGAAAATTGAAATTGACGTTAAATTTAAAATTAAAATCAACAAAATCTCACATGAACATAAACCTTGCTACTCCTGTCACATATCCGTGAAATTAGGGTGGCGTAAGCAAAAGCGAACCTATTTTTTCAGCATGGGGGGTCAGCCTCATACCAACCTATCAGGCAAGGAGCATCATTAGCAAACATCAAAACATTGAAACGTATAAAAATGTTCCATCTTTCAATAACGTAGTTCACGCACTATTTGGAAATTCAAAATAAAAACAGACTTACTTTCATAAACATTTTATACAAGAGATAGAAAGCTACAACTTTTGTCCTAAAAAAAAACATATTTTCTTAAATATAATTGATCTAATCTAATCTAAGTTGCAAAGATATGTTACATTGGAGATTCACATTACATGCATTCCCACAACCAGACACGTACAAGTTCGCGCTTGCCTCATGTGCCTCATGTGAGCCTACAACATAAAAACCAATCTCAAATGGACATACACCCTGCAACTCTTGCCGTCCTTCCCTGTAACAGGGGTGACATTGGCAAAGTGAACCATTTTTACAGCATGGGTGGTCAGCCGCATACCAACCTATAAGTCAAGGAACATACACGACAGATTACATTTTTTAAATCAATAAATAATAATATACATGGACATCAAAAACTTAAAACATAAAACAAATTTCATTTTAATAAACCCTAGCCGCCAACATTACAGATCAACCGCCATTTCTTTCTGTCCTTACATACTTCTTTCATTTCCGCCAGAGTCATAACCTTCTTCATGCAAGCTCTTCTTTTATTATGACTCTGGATATTCCATTCATTCGCAATTTCGGATATTTGGTCAATCCATACCTTTCTCGGTCTTCCTCTACCACGACATCCATCTATTCTACCAACATATACTTTCTTCGTCAGTCTTTTCTCATTCATTCTCTCCATATGCCCAAACCATCTTAACAAACTTCTTTTAATCTTCACTTTCACACTTTCTCTTGCACCACATTCTTCTCTTACAAAATCATTCCTCACCCTGTCACTCCGTTTTTTCCCAATCATACTTCTTAGAAAGTCCATTTCAACAGTATGGACCTTACTAATTTCACTTTCACTCACCGTCCAGGCTTCACTTCCATACATCAAGGTGGGTAAAAGTATGCCAATGTGTACCGCTTTGTTTGTTTTCTTCAAAATAATTTAAAAAAATCCGCAGAATCCGCACTCGACTTTCTTGTATAAATTAACTCACTGTATGTATGACGAATGTAAAGCTAGAATCATCTGCCAGTTTATGCTGTTTCAAGAAAAAAAAAAAAAAATTGGTGAGCGCCGTTTTGTGTGAATCACACCTCAAGAGCCCTCTGCGAGGTTGATCGTCTCTGAAAAAAGTGCCAATTACACAAGAAAGAACCTTGATTTATAGGTTGGTATAAGCTGACCACCCATAGTGTAAAAAATAATTCACTTTGTCAATGTCAGAGTTGCAGGCTTAATGTTCATTTGAGATTTGGTTTTAATTTGTAAGTACACACTCAGCATTTGCAAGCGCGAACTTACAAGTTTCTGTTTGTGGGCATGCAATTGATCTGAGTTTTGAATCAATAATTCTTTTCTCGTCCATTGGATCCGTTCTCTTAGTAAAGCTGATTCAAGGCGGTTGTATATCCGATGAGCTTGTGCAGTGTATAAATTTCTTTTTGATTTTAGAAATTTTGGTATAATTAACTTGTCCCTGCAGCGTTTGAGAAAGGCCAATGATGTCATTAATCGTGCTTTTTTCTTTCGGTGCTCAGCGAAAATTCGAAAGTTTTTGAATAATTCCTCCCCGTAGAGGCGTATTATAAGTGTTTTTAGGCTTTCATGGCCGGCTTCAGATGATGATGATAATGATGTAGACTCCATCTTTCCGGGCTTGTAGACCATGTTCAATAATTGTAGGCTGCTTTATTCTTTTTTCTTTTTCTAAGGCTGCTACGTTTCGTCAGTGCGTACGACTGACTTCTTCAGGGCTTGTACTTCCACTGATCGCTTTGATTAAAGCATGCGGTATTTATGTGTCATCTGTGGAGTGGGCGGGGCTTGTAAATTTTGGCGGGAAAGGCAGAGTTTGAAATCTTGAACTTTCCAGAGCTGGACGCCATATTTTATTAACTTTCATTCCCTCCTCTTTTCGGTTAAAATTTTTATTTTTGTAAATTTCTATGGCCTCTCTATTTAGAAGAGCATAATAACCACCGGTTTTTGCAAGTACTTTTGTATCCTTGAAATTAATGTCGTGGTTATCGAACAACGCGTGTTCAGCCACCGCTGACTTATCAGTTTGGCCTAGTCTGCAGTAACGGTTATGTTCCTTGAGCCTTGTATTAATAAACCTTTTTTGTGGTTCCAATGTATGACAAACCACAGCTGCAAGGAATTTTATAAACCCCAGGGCAGTCCAATCTGTCCAGACTGTCCTTGGCAGAACATAGGCTGTGTTGTATTTTCCTTGTGGGTGTGTATACAGTTTTTATTTGGTATCTTTTTAAGATTTTTCCAATTTTCTCAGATACATGTTTGATGTATGGAATAAAAACCTTGTGTGTGTGTGTGTCCTGTTGTGTCTTCGTGTTGGTTGAGTGTTTACTATTTGTAGCGCAATTAATTTCTCTTTTTGTGTAACCATTGCTTACGAGAGCTGTTTTTAAATGTTCAATTTCAGTTTTTTGTGCCCTATCACCCACTTGATACTCCTAACGCAATTTTTTGTTGATATTAAAAAGTAAAAAAAAAAAAACTGCAACGAGTCTAGTGTTCCGAAATCGGATCACTAGGCTTAAATGGGTTAATCTGGAATTACTGTCATTTGACATTTACAATTATGATAACTACGCAGTTAGGTAATTTAACTTTTTGGATATTAGCCAAGTCGTTATAGGAGAACTAATATCAGTCTCGACATAGCCAACGTCTTCAAGAGACAATATGGTGATAATAATTATGATTCGAGGGTATTTCCTACCAATGAAGCGTTGAGAATCATGTAAATTCTCCCATAGCTGTTTGTCTAATAATCGAAAATTTTAATTACCTAAATGCGTAGATATTATAATGTGAATCTTCAAAGACAAAACTGTAATCAGTAATCTAACACAACAAACATTTTCTTTATAGTCTTACAATCATCGTATAAATAGGCAAGTTTGTCAAAGGAATGAGTCATGAAAATGCCAAGGTTTTATAGTTTTAACGTTTGAGTCATTATGTAAATTATTTTCAATATTCCAGTTGGCGCCATCCCCCCGCTGATGGGCTGGGCCGCCTGCAATGGCTCCCTGGGCCCCGGTGCAGGGCTGCTGGCCGTCCTCCTCTACTCCTGGCAGTTCCCCCACTTCAACGCTCTGTCCTGGAACCTCAGGCCCGACTACTCCAGGGCGGGGTATAGGATGATGGCTGTGACTAACCCAGGTATAACAACTTAGATTATAGATAATTACAACTCCTGAATACATAGCTGGCTGTTGATGCCATGGTCTGGAGCTTCTAGACTTTTCACCCATGTCATAGTTTCATCAACATGATCACTTCACCTTCACACTGAAGAAGACCATCGTTGACATGTCCGGAACCCATGTGTTAAACCTTTTCGCTTCTAAATATTCTGGCTATATGAATGCCCTCAGTGCAGAAGCACATTTTTTAAAACGTTTATTGATTTCCTACCTTAATTGATTGACGACACTTCAAACTAAGTGAACAGTCACATGTATTAGTTATTCAAGAACAAAAAAAAATCACAGAGGCTTAGCACATATTTCCACTTGCAGACTTTTGAATTCTTGAACACAGATGTCAGGGATAACTTCAAAGTTGGATGACGTCTATGATTGACTTTATGCAAGTTTACACTTGACGCCTATGTGTATCACCTGCAGTTGAAGGGTTTAAATGCCTGCTTTATAGTCAATGAATTATTACTCCAATACGAACAAAGGAAAATATTTTATCATTGTTTTGTTGTTGTTTTGTTTCAGCGCTTTGTCGTCGCGTGGCCCTGAGACACACGGCCATCATAACAGCTGCGTGTTGTTTGGCTCCGTGCATGAACGTCACCAACACATGGTTTGCCATGGAATCTTTACCACTAAACGCTTACTTCATGTACCTAGGTAATTTGTAATTTAAATCTAAAAAATATCCATTTAATCCCCCTACCTTCAGGTTACTTTCCAAGAAATAGGCAAAAAATAATCAGGAATCAAAACCACAATGTACGTACCCCTGACTTTTGAAGAGTATGTATGAAAAATATGAAACGTCAAACAAACAAGCGAAAGCTTAGCCTGCCCTTGGCGAACTCAGGCGGACACCAGGCAGTTTGTAGTTTTTAAATCATTTTTTCTCAAGCGCGTACGTGATACGGGATGTAACAGAATGGTACACAAAGTTTACGTATCGCATATGTTCATATACATAAGGCGGTTAAAATGGCAATGTATTCTAGTTGGTTATTATATTAAAGATACACCTGAGAATCAAAGTAAAAAGTAAACTACAAACCTACACATCTTAAAATGAAAGTGGCAAAAATCATCATCTTGTATAACATCACTTTTGATAGTTCAATTTGAAATTAACTGACTTGCTAAAATTATTTAGTGAAGAAATAAAAAGTAATAAACATTGATTATAGCAGTTTGAAGTCCCTAAAGTCGTAATAGTGTCCTCTTTTAATTTTGATGTAAACTAAACATTCCGTCTACTTTTTCAGCTTGGCAATTCAACCAAAAATCAGACAGCAACAGTTCGAGGAAACTGTTTAGATTTTCGCTCATACACTTGCCGGCTCTGATGCTGCTGTTCTTGGTGAACAAGAAGTACTGGGCATCCGAGAAGGAAGTTCCTCAGAAGAAATCCAAAGAGATCATACATTTTCATCAGGGAGAGAAGAAGATCATCGCCGCTTTGCCTCGAGGGCCACCGATAGTCACGGCCCAAGAAGAGAACCTCATCAGCGCTCAGGACTCTCCCATACCTTAGGATTCTTCCCCTCCAAGTGTCTTGTCAGTTGTCAGGTCATCGCGACTCTCACAAAACTAAGGGAACGTTCGGGGAGTTTGTTTGGTGCTGTAAACATTGTTTTGGAGATTGCTACTTTGCACACGGCAAAACTTCCTGATTGGCAAAAAGCAAATGAAAACGAACCTAACCTGTCAAACCACTGTAGACAAGTAACTATAGACGGATCTAAAAATGCATTATTGATTGATGTTTTTGCACATTTTTACATGGTTTTTGAATAGTGGAAGTGTTTATGATAGCTCAAATCCTAAATCTAAATGTAAATTCATATCTAAATGTGTCAATCAATATCTAATGTAAATCAATATCTAAATGTGCCCAAAGTGCACTTGAAAGTGCAACCCAAGTTTCTGATTAGCTTCAGTAACATTGATATTCGTATTACTTCTAGATACATGGGCACACCTCTGACCTAGAGGTTCTTGTTTTGTCTTGCGGTTGATTTCAACTTCACCGGAAGGACTTCTGCCACAATATATATCTTTATATGAATGTTTGTGTGCTGTGGGTCCTTTTGACACATACATACAGGCTTTGAGCATGTTCCCCGAACTCACCCTAGGAAGACAGCTGCTATCTTGTACTGCGGGAAAGTTCTAAGGATTAAAATGTTAGCTGAATTCATCATTGTGATTTTGTTGACTTATTTATTTTTATAGTAGTGGAATTAATATTGTTAATAGGTATTACAATTTTTATGCAATTTAACCTGGGTTACCTATTCATGTTTTAGCAAACTAGGATTTTTTTCAAAAATGCAATAAATATATAGAAATGATGTGAAAATGAATTTCTATTTTTCCAGGTATTTATCTTGATTTTGTGAAAAAATTCTGTATTGCCGCCTTTGATTGTATACAACTCAATCACATTACCTCGAGCATGATGTCAAGTTATGCTTTTATAATATCAATTTGACGAATATAAATAATGCATACTTACCAATGAATTATATTTTTTTGTAGGTAATACAAAATCACATTTTTTCATGTTTCTTTTATTGTTTATTCTAAATTCTTCATCATATCATATTGGACATTGGATTTATACAAAATCACGGTTCGTTTATTGTTTGTAATTTGAATTTCTTCAACTTAAATATTTCATTGGATAATTGATCCTAATCATTAGGATAGTATGACGGTCTGAAAACCATACTGGTACAAGCGTAATCTATTGAAAAGATCAAATCTACAAACGTACATTTTGGCATGTGATATATTCCTTGACATGGCAAAAAGATAACATTAAATTATGAGAACTTGTTTCATCTATGAGAAAATTAGTTACACCTTTTCACACAGGTCCAGTTTGTCTATGCTTTCAGATGGTATCGCTGTACAAACTGTGAAAGTATGAAACAAGCATCCCCATAAATGGCTAGACTTGCGATCTGAAGCGCTATTCTGCTGAATTCTTTACACTTCGGATATCAATCCATGTCGGAGCTTGCTAGTGCTTGCGAAAGAACTCTATAGATAGAAAAATCACATTACACCTTATTTTTGGACACAAATCGCTATCTCATCGCCTTAAGGTCTTAAGTAATTTAGCAGAATAGTGCTTCTGGTACTGGATAGAAAAAAAACATACGGACAGAATCTGTTCTGTGTGAAAATGATCTTAAGCAATGTTGTATAAAGTTATATAACAAACATTTGATAATCTTTTATTCATATTTTTGTTACTTGTACCAATCTGATTCTCAGACCATCGTATTTATTATTATTGATGATGACATTGATACCTTTTTGGTAAAGTTTATTATAAGATGATAATGTATTATTTGGCTGGACCTATTTTACAGCTTGTGTCCAATACGTTGTAATAAAAAGTGTATAGTATTTTTATCAGATAATAAATTCTGATAGTTCCATCTATTGTATTTTATTTTACCCTTGTGATTATGTTTATTATATTATTGTGATTATTTTTTACTCCCATGTTTAAGGGTTTTTCCCATTTACAGGGGTGTGCATTCTATATAGGCATATGAACTTATAAGGTAGACATCAGGTGATAAAAAATGCATTTAACTTTGAAATTCAGTAACCCAAGTAGACAACATTGTGTAAGCTCCGTGATCGTGTAAATAGAAGAAATGAATCTCCCCTGTTTCAGGGACCGTCGGCAAGAGTTGCAGGGCTTATGTTCATTTGAGGTTTTTATATTGTAGGTCCACATGCGGCATGTGTTAACGCGAACTTATACATGTCTGCTTGTGGGAATGTGTTTAATATCAGCCGCCGCAGCAACAGAAGCTGCCGCCGCAACAACCGGACCAATGGAAGACTCAGGGGCCAAGACGCCCACGTAGACAGATCAAGCTGCTGGGAACCGCCTCCAGTACAAAACTGACGACGGTAACAAGAAGACGGACGCTTCATGCCTAGAGGTTCGAAAAAGACACTTCTGCCGAGCAGGTTCAAGAATTTGTAAAGGAAGCCGCCAGTGTAGAGTCTACAGTAGAAGTGTTAAAAACTAAGGGCAATTATGCCTCATTTAAAATAAGTTTGCCAGAGGACGGATGGGACCGAGTGTTCAACCCGGTTATGTGGCCAAAGGGCGTGTATATCGCCAAATACTACCATAGTAAAGATGGCTTTTAGTGTGATATACCAGAATGTGAGAGGTCTGAATACAAAGGTAGATGATTTTAAAACCAATATCTACCTTCAAAACTCAGACATAGTTGCCCTCACAGAAACCTGGTTGAATACCTCTGTACTATCATCTGAGCTATTCAGCAATCGGTACACAGTGCATAGGCGTGACCGCGGCACTCGGGGGGGCGGAGCTGGTGTCAAAAAGGATGCCTGACCTGGAAACGGACGGAGAGCACTTGTGGATAAAGATTGTTAAAAATCATTCTCCCATCTTCGTGTGCGTCGTCTACTTTCAGTGTCAGGGAGGAGAGGAGGAAAGAACTCTCTTTTATGAATATATGGAGAGGAATGCTCGGGTACTGGGGAACCGCAGTGTTATGATACTGGGGGACTTTAACATGAATAGCGTTAGCGGTTCTGCTCTCCTAGAGTATTCCTGCTTCCTTGAAAGCAACCTCCTCACCCAATCCAACACTATTCCAAACGGCCACGCCGGCATCCTAGATTTCGTACTGACGAATGAGAGGATGTTGTGTGCAGTGGATCGATGTTTGGAGCCGTTGGTAACTGAGGACAGCTACCACCCCATACTCTCAATTACGGCAAGGGTCCGAGGTACGCCTCTGCGCTGTGCACCCACACAGGTACGAGCTAGGGACGCTGATGTATGTGTCGGTGAGGGCAGCAATGCATTGCACTTATACATACAAAGGTGGCCGTCCTCTGACAATAATATTAATTATAAATACTTAGACGTAATTAGGGTTAATGATATTTTAAGAAATTTTGATTTTAATGTCTTGTATAATTTTGTAAATCCTGACTGTGCAGTAGAATATTTTTATAATGTTTTATTTAAGATCATTTGTCTTTGTGCACCTAAAAAGAGAACTAATTATCAAAGTAGAACTTACCCAGCTTGGTTTACTCGTGATATTATAGACAATATCAAATACAAGCAGCGAGTTCATGAGAAATATTATAAAAACCGAACTACTTATAATTATGGTGAATTCTCAAAAAAGTGCGCGCAGCTCAAAACTGATATTAAGAGTGCTCGGAGGTCCTACCTTGATAAAATTCAGTCCGGGATCGGAAGTGATTCTAGGGAATTTTGGAAATATGTTACATCATCATCATCATCATCATTTAGGAAAGATGGTAACTCAATCCCTACACTGATGGATGAAGACCTTATTACTACAGATCCTCAATCAGTGTGTGAAAGGTTTTCAGAATATTTTCAATCCATTTACAGCTCTCGAATCCCTGAATTAGATGTGGAATCTACTCTCAAAAAATTGCCAATATCTAATTCCAATAATATTAGCATTGACCTGTTCACATTGGATGAGGTACAATCTTGCTTAGTTGGCATAATCTAATCTAATCTAATCTAAGCTGCAAAGATACATATCATTTAAGATTTATATTAAATGCATTCCCACAAGCAGACATGTATAATTTCGCGCTAACACATACCGCATGTGGACCTACAATATAAAAATCCAATCTCAAATGAACATAAGCTCTGCAACTCTTGCCGTCCTTCCCTGAAACAGGGGTGACATTGGCAAAGTGAACCATTTTTTAAATCCTAACAAAGCAGCAGGTCCAGATAATATTCCACCAAAAGTCATTTTGGCTATTGCAAAATCCATCGCAAAACCATTGACATTTATTTTCAATCTATGTATGAAAAGATGCACATTTCCGCAAATTTGGAAACTCACCAAAGTCATCCCCATACATAAATCTGATTCTAAGACAGATGTTCATAACTATAGACCAATCTCTATACTATCAACATTTGCCAAAATATTTGAAAGTTTGATTCATAAGAATCTACTAGAAAATATAAAATCTCGTATCACCATACATCAACATGGCTTCTGGCCAAAGAGATCTACTGTCGTCTGTCTCTAATCTTCTTATTATTAGTACAGACGTAGCTTCTAATCTGGATTCTCAGCTCCAGACAGATGTTGTTTATACGGATTTTTCGAAAGTATTTGATCAGGTAGATCATGATATCCTTCTTGAAAAAATGCATGTTCTTGGGTTTTCTAAATCCCTCTTATTTTTCTTTGCCTCGTATTTGAGGAACAGGCGACAGTACGTCGAGTTAAATGGCTTTACCTCTAATACCTTTCAGCCATTTTCCGGCGTTCCTCAAGGATCAAATCTGGGTCCATTGGCCTTTATTATATTCATTAATGATATAGTAGATATATGATATCTAAGATATCATTAAGTACAGCTCTTATCTTCTTTATGCAGACGATTTGAAGGTTTACACGAAAGTCGTAGATATTTACGACTGCATAAATCTGCAAGATGATTTAGATGCATTAGCAGCTTGGGCTGAGAAAAACAAGCTCTTTTTTAACTCAAAGAAATGTGTCTCAATGTCGTTCACTAAATCTTTCAGACCCATCTTGCATGAGTACAGTATTGGTGGGCAATTACTGTCTCGTGTGAAATCAATGCGGGATCTGGGAGTTGTGTTTGATCCTGGACTGAAGTTCTCCGATCATATAACGCAGCTGATGACTAAGTGCTACCAGCTGCTGGGATTAGTAATCAGAGTGAGCAAACAATTCACTGAGCCCAGAGCGATGGTTGACGTCTTCAGCTGCGTTATACGATCCAAATTAGAGTACGCTGTCGAGGTTTGGACTCCTTACCAGCGGAAGTACATAGATATGATAGAACAAGTCCAAAAAAAGTTTCTCAGGTATCTCCTCATAAGGCGGTGTGGAAGTTATCCACAATTCATGCATCATGGGAGCTACTTCGGGAGACTGGATTTAGAAGCCTGGAAACGAGGCGCAACAGGTCCCTTATGGTGCTCACTCATAAGGTCATCAACGGCTTAATTGACAGTCCCACCCTGTTGGAGGGCTACAGGTTGTATGTGCCTGACGACTACATCCGAAGGCGAGAACATGATCTATTTCATGTACCGAAAAGCCGTACTGATGTCGTGGCGCAACACCCTGTGACTCGGAGTATAAAATAAAGCCATTAAATAAGTCTAATATAGATATTTTTGAGTGTAATTTATTAACATTTAAAAATCTTGCAAAAGAGTTCCTCCCAGCGTGTTGATAGCTGTGAGGGTGCACTGTAATAAGGGTGACCTTTTGTGCACAAAAAAAATAAAAATATATATAGGTATATGAATCTTAAATGATACATATCTTTGCAGCTTAGATTTAGATTTTAGAATCACTAACGTAAGCTGTTAGGTTATACACAGTTCTAATCTAAGTCGCAAAGATATGTAACATTGGAGATTCACATTATATGCATTTTCACAAGCAAACACGTATAAGTTCGAGCTTAGACATGCCGCATGTGAATCTACAAGATAAAAACCCAAACCTCAAATGAACATACACCCTGCAACTCTTGCTGACCTTCCCTGAAACAGGGGTGACATTGGCAAAGTGAACCATTTTCTACAGCATAGGCGGTCAGCCACATACCAACCTATAAGTCAAGGAACATGTACAACAAGTTACATTATTAAATCACAAATAATAATATGTACACACATCAAAACAAATACAGAATACAAAATTCTAATTTAATAAATCCCAGTCCTAGCTGCCAACATTACAGATCAACCGCCATTTCCCTCTGTCTTTACACAGTTAATTAAGAAAAACTGGAAATATTGGCTTTTGGAAGGAAAAAATGTTCTCCATGTAAAATGTTACAACCGCAGTTGTATTGTTTGCTTGTCTGTCTTTGTCTCTTTCAGAGCCTACATTAAAAAAGAATAAGCAAAGTGTTGCCTTTTAAGTGATTATGTGCTATCGCAAACTGGATGAGCGACAAGACACGGCATTGTCGTTTGCATCTGGTGTCTTGTCGCCGCAAATAGATGTGGGGCTGTCGCTTGTGTTGGCGACTAGTCGTCGTACAAAAAACGATCATTAGGAGTAGAGTATTGGAGAGCATTGGAGAGAGACGGTCGTGCTGTTCATCTTGTGAGTGAGCACTGAGTGAGGATGGAGCCTTTAGCTGCACTTGCCTTGGTGCTTATCTTGCAAATGCCAAGGGGTAGAGTACGATGAATCCATCAAAGTTATTGAGTCCATCCAATACTAACCTCTCGCCAAGAAAGTGGGCAGTTTTCTCTGCTTTTTGATGAGCTCAAAATGCCTTACAATATTTTTTTAAGATACTGTTATGTAAATATGAAATATAAATATTGAAATAAGTATGGGTAGTTATAGTTATAAGAATCCTCATAAGTATTGGTGGGTAGGATCGATAATTGTGTATAAGTGTAGAATTCTCTAGGCTAAGTAGGTATTTGTTATAATTATAGGAATTCTGTATTGTATTGATGGTTGTGTGTACATGGAGAAGTCTCTAGGTATTACGTGAAGCATCGAGAAATAATAATTACTATGCCTTTCTGGAACTGTCAAGCAACTATAGGGTCTAGATTGTACTGCTTTAAAGAGTATAAAGGGTGCAAGTGGCCTGCAGGGCGAGCAGTGTCATACGAGATTTACAAACACATAGAACTAACTTGATCAGTGAGCAGAAACCAAGTGGAATAGTCGAGAAAGCTTTGTGAAAATAAATTATGTAAAAGTGTAAAATAAACAACTGTATAAGAAGACCTGTGTATTTTAATTTGAAAGACTTTTGAACCCTAATTTCGTAACAATACTAATCAATGAGTGGTAGGTACAATATGACACGTCTATGGTTTGTATTTCATAGTTGGTAGGGCTGTGACAACTGACAGCAGCGTTTACGAACAAGCTCAAATCCCGCCATTGATGGCGCATCCCTCGTTTTTCGGATTCACGCTAGATAAAACAAATCATAACAAAGCATAAGTTTTTTCAGTTTTAGGTAATTTTAAACATTCCCCAAGATGGCTAACATCAGCTTGGACAAGGACACGTTTTTCCGGCGCATGAAACGCTTCTACTCGGCATGGAAGGTTGGTTTTCATTTAGATCGGAGATTCTTCTGTCTCTTGTTGTAAAATGTTTGTATTTGATTCGCGATGCTCTTGTATGCTTGCAGAACGCTGATCCGAAGCAAGATGAAGCCATGGCCAAGATGGATTGCTTTGTTTCTGTCATTGGAGTGGACGAGGAGACTTTGTATAGCAAGTCTACCGCTCTACAGGTTTGTACCTCGTTAACAATATTCAGGTGCGTGTAGGCGCTTTTAACTTTGTCACAAAACTAAAGCAGATTATTTAATTTAAAAGCGTTTCTTTCAAGTTTAGGTAATGTATAAAATCAAAATAGGCTGGTATGAGGCTGACCACCCATACTTTAAAAATGGGTCCACTTTTGCCAATCACACCTCTGTCTTAGAGAGGTCGCTGCCTTAGTTCTTGTTTGTCGTATACGCCATTGAGAAAATTGTACATGGGCAATATTTGCATGTGTACTGGATCAATGTGTCTTATGAAAACAAGAAATTTATTTAAAAAGTATTTAAAAGAACTCTCACATTATCGAGTTTTACGGTTTTTATTAGCTCAGATTGTGTAGAATTTGATTCATAAGACAACTGCATGAACAAGTCATATTTGACATGAGTAGTCCAATTGCAAACAGCGCTATGTTAAAAAAAGTTTTTTTTACGAAATTCAATAAAAACATCTACTAGTTAAGTTATTGAAGAAAATGTTGTTACATTATAATAATTCTACAGTGGTATTATTTAGAAATTATTTTATTATAAAAAATGAAATCTCGGTATTATATAATTCTTGTAATTTGAATATTAAAATTGAACATAGCAAGTTCTGCAAAAGTATTTGTAACATAGACATCTTTGCAGTTGTATGGAATTAACATAGACAGTTTTGAATCAGTAAGTCTTAAAACTAAGCCTCTCTTGGTTTTAATCTCTCTTTCAATATTGCCAAATATACGGTCAGGGGGCAAGAAAGAATGCCCAACTACCGGAAATATAATTGTTATTTTTTAAATTTGATTTGGAGCTTTTGTTTTACAGGCAAGATAGCGGGATTTGCACGAGGATGTTGGCGTCTTAGCGCCATTTGCAAGTGAACAGTAACATAGACAGTTTTGAAAGTGGATTGTCAAATATCATAGCGACTTTTGCAAGAGTATACCGTATTAAGCCTCAAATTATACGTAACGTAGCGAGTTTTTGAATAGTGTAATAAAATACACAATAGCATTTTTAAAAATCCAATATAATGACATCAAAAACAAAAAAAACAAAAAAATTAACATAGCGCTGTTTGCAATTGGACTACTCACATGATTGGAGTCCACGGTAAACAAGAACTGGGGGAGCAAGGTGTCAAAAGTTATTTGAAGTTTGGACCTTATTTTGGAAGTATACGTGCAGCATGTGTAAGCGCAAACTTATACGTGTCTGCTTGTGGACATGCAATTAGTATGAATCTTAGATTTGTATATATCATCTCATCAGATGGAGGGTGCCACAATTTGAAAACATTTTTTTCAAAAATATTTTTAAATTTGTGCTCATTCCATAGTGACTACCCTGCTCCCAGAGGGCTCTTGAGGTGTGATTCACCCAAAAGTAGGCCTTACCGAATAACTCATCCTAATATTATTATTATGAGGCCGGCCTCCCATGCTGTAAAAACTTGTTTCACTTTTGCCGATGCCACCCCATTAAGGGAAATGCTGCAAGAGTTGCAAAGTTTATGTTCATGTGAGGTTTGGTTTATTTTTTATGCACACATGCAGCATGTTTAAGCGCTAACTGTGCTTGTTTGGCTTATGTCCATCACAGGTGATTTCATATGAGCAATGTTAGAATGTGTACTGGACAAATGCCTCTTATGAAAACTGGAAAATTATTTTTTAAATATGTAGAACAACTCGCACACTATCCTGTTTTATGATTTTTTCTTGGGTCAGATTATGTAGAATGCGATTCTTAAGATAATATCATTGAAAGGTCTTCTTTGACTCAAATGGTGGATACGCCAAACAAGCACTGTGGCGGCGATATGTCTGCTTGTGAGCATGCATTAAATGTTTGCAATAGTCCGGTCGATAGCTCAGTTGGTAGAGTGCTTGCATTCTATGCCGAGAGCTCGGGTTCGAATCCCTCCGAGGGTGTTGGAAATGATTTCCCATTTTGGTGTTTATTTCAAATCCAAAATAATAAAAAAACCGACAAGGTTTACTCAGCCTTCAAAAGAAATAGTCCCAGCCTCTTCAGGAGCTGGGAACCCCCCACTTCACTGAAGTGGTTGGCGTAAGACCGGCCACCTGTAACTGTAACTCTGTCGCCATTCCGCTAGGGGTGGCCAGAGCCTCTGCAGAGTTGCCTCCATTTTTTCCTATCCTTACATACCTCTTTCAATTCATTCATATCCATCACCTTTTTCATGCATTTTCTTCTTTTACGCTCACTTTGTATATCCCATTCTTTCACAATCTCCTCAATCTGATCACTCCATACTTTTCTCGGTCGTGCCTTCCCTCTTTTTCCTTTCACACTTTCTTTGTATACATACTTTGTCAGTCTATCATCATTCATTCTTTCCACATGCCCAAACCATCTCATCACATTCTTTTGTACCTTAACTTTCACATCCTCTTTCAAATTACATTCTTTTTTTACCCATTCATTCCTAACTCTATCCCTCAGAGTTTCTCCTGTCATGCTTCTCAAATGCTTCATTTCCACCGTACATACTTTACTCATTTCGCTATCGTTCACTGTCCATGCTTCACTTCCTCATTTGTAAAAATAAATAGGTCCTGAATCGCCACATGCGACCCCTTCGGGGATAACGTAGGCAAGAAGTTACACTTGTGTGTAGCTAAGTTGGGTTATTATTTATTTTATTTAACATAATGAATGCTTTGTTTCCTCGCAGACTTGGCTGTTTGGATACGAGCTGTCGGACACCATCACCGTGCTGACGGAGAAGTGCATGCTGTTCCTGGCCAGCAAGAAAAAGATAGAGTTCCTCAAGCAGATAGACAACCACAAGGAGGAGGACCTGCCTCCCGTTAAACTGCTCACCAGAGACAGGGTGAGGTTATTGTGTTGTTTCTTTATTTGCTAGCTCCACCCTGCGTGTTAGAGTATACAGTAGAGCCTCGTTAATCCAAAATTCCAAAATCGTAATTCCAAATAACGGGGTGTTCGGATTATAGTGTGGGACAAATTCTATGGAGGTGAAAACGAAAATAGACATTATAAATCTGTTTCAACCTACTTAAGAAATTGGTCATTAGTAAGAAATGGTCATTAGTAAGAAAGAATCAGCCTAATTTAATTTTTTTTTTTTAAAGAGAACAAAGAACTTCACAGTTGCATTTCCATGTGCACAAAAAAACTTGGGCGAATGTAAAAATATTTCTAGAAAGGTGGCAGCATTGCCGCGTGGATACTATGCTCGGAGCAGTCCGATTTAAATCTAATATAAGATGTGGTATAAATCTTGTGATCGATAAACTTGAGGAATTTTAAAGGAAAAAGGCATTATTTTAAGACATTATGGCATGTGTTGTAATTGGGTGTCAACACATTAAATGGAGAAAGCAAGAAAACATAGAATTTTTCACGTAAAAACATGTTATGTATGACTACACAACTGCAACGTTTGACAGGACTGAGGCAAAAGTGGTAGATATATCTATCAATGCAGTAAGTTAGCTTCTGCTCCTCTATGTTATTGCTCAATATTTGGAGCTCTTCACTCGTTGTTTTACGAGTCTGTAGCATTAACCATAGACTACAGACCGTTCAAATGTAGTCCTACCGAAGTAACATTTTTTTTTGTTTTGTTTATTTCAGAATGATAAAGACAAGGCCAACTTCACAAAGCTCATCGAAGCCATCAAGGAATCCAAGAGCGGCAAGACCCTGGGCGTCTTCACCAAAGACAACTACCCGGGGGAGTTCTGCGAGTCCTGGAAGAGTGCGCTGAAGAAGGAGAGCTTTGAGTCCGTGGACATGAGCTCGTCGCTGGCCCTCGTCATGTGCCCCAAGGAGGACCCCGAGGTCATGACCATCAAGAAGGCCTGCATGGTCACCGTGGACGTCTTCACCAAATACCTGAAGGATCAGATCATGGAGATTATTGATTCCGATAAGGTACGGAATGCTTATTTTATTTTTAACTGTTCAGCGAGGTTTTTTAACTGTTTCCAGGTGTTTTTTTAAGTAGCATTATTACTGGGTCATTAGTCGAGCGCTTCTAATGGTTTTTATTGCTTTGTATGGTGCACAGATAAAAACCAATATAACTGACTGGTCCGTAGTCAAGTGGTTAACACTTCGGACTCGTAAATGGAAGGTTGTGGGTTCGAATCCTGGCGGAGCACAAAAAATATATACCATTTATATTTTTAAATTTGCTCTCCGCTGGGTTGAAAAATTCATAAACCTTTACCAAAGACCGGTCACCAAAGGTTCATCCAGCCTTACAGCAACTGGGTCTTGCTTGAGAAGTGGCGTTTTGTAGCGATGACCACGATTGTAAAAAGTCCAGTCGATAGCTCAGTTGGTAGAATTGCATTCTACGCTGAGAGCAAGGGTTCGATCCCCACCGAGGGTGTCAGAAGTGATTTCCCGTTTCGGTGCTTATTTCGAACCCAAATACCGGCAGGTTTACTCAGCCTTCACAAGAAATGATAACCAGCCCCCTCGGGAGCTGGGAAATCCCCACTTCAACTGAGATGGTAGGTGTGAGGCCAGCCCCCTTACCCATTAAAATTAATAGGTCCTGAATCGCCACATGCGACCCCTTCGGGGATAACGCAGACAAGAAGTTGCTTATTTGAGGCCCAAGGAGAGTGTTAGCAGGATTGATGAAAACAGGGGTATATCTTATTTTTAACCTTAGGAGTACTAAATTAAATTACTCTACATTTACATTTTCTTTGAAAATAAATGATGCACCTGCTTGTAGTAATAGCATGATAATTGTGTTCCAGAAAGTGAAGCACGCCAAGCTGGCGGAAGGCGTGGACGCGGCCATCTCCGACAAGAAGTACGTGACGGGCGTGGACACGTCCCAGGTGGACATGTGCTACCCGCCCATCATCCAGTCCGGCGGCAACTACAGCCTCAAGTTCAGCGCCACCTCAGACAAGAACCACCTGCACTTCGGAGCCATCGTCTGCTCGCTGGGCGCGCGCTACAAGGCCTACTGCTCTAACATCATCAGGACCCTGCTCGTCAACCCTAGCGAGGAGGTAACTAACACTGTCAGGGCCTTGTCATACTGCTCTAACATCATCAGGACCCTGCTCGTCAACCCTAGCGAGGAGTTAACTTACACTGTCAGGGCCTTGTCAGACACAAGGCCTACTGCTCTAACATCATCAGGACCCTGCTCGTCAACCCTAGCGAGGAGGTAACCTACACTGTCAGGGCCTTGTCAGACACAAGGCCTACTGCTCTAACATCATCAAATCATCATCCTCTAACATCTGTGGATCTCAATAACAATAAATTAGAAGTGCAGGTGTTGCTGCAATTCGTATGCTAATTAATTACAAGCATGTTTTCTTAAAATGGTCCATCAGAACGGAGACATAACTCGTGCCTCATATTTTTGTTTGTACTTTTCCTTCTCTTATATTATATGACCGGTTCGTAGTTCAGTGGTAACACTTCGGACTCTGAATGGGAAGGTTGTGGGTTCGAATCTCGGCGGAGCACAAAAAAATACCATTTATATTTTCAAATTTGCTCTTCGCTGGGTTGAAAAATTCATAAAACCTTTACCAATGACCGGTCTCCAAAAGTTCATCCAGCCTTACAGCAACTGGGTCTTGCTTGAGAATTGGTGCTTTGTAGCGACGATGATCAAGCTCGTAAAAAGGTTAATAGCTCAATTGGTAGAATGCTGGCATTCCATGCCGAGAGCAAGGGTTCGATCTCAAAGGTTTACTCAGCCTTCACAAGAAATGAGAACCAGTTCCCCCGGGAGCTGGGAAACCCCCACTTCAACTGAAAGTGGTTGGTGTGAGGCCCGCCCCCTTACCCGTAAAAATAAATAGGTCCCAAATCGCCACATGCGACCCCTTCGGGGATAACGCAGGCAAAAAGTTATACTATATGTGAAGCTTAGTTGCAAAAAAAAAATCTAAGATTAATATCATTATAAGTATATGCTGCAAGAATTGATGGATGTCGTGGAAGAGGAAGACCGAGAAAGGTATGGATGGACCAAATTTTCGAAATAGCGAGTGAATGGGATATCCAGTCATAATAAAAGGAGAGCTTGTATGAAAAAGGTTATGACTCTGGATGAAATGAAAGAAGTATGCAAGGACAGGAAGAAGTGGCGGCTAATCTGCAATGCTGATTTGTAATGTTGGTTTATTAGTTTGCTACATTTTTTGCATAAGAAATTTTTGACTTTTTTTTGTATAGATTTCTTTTAAGGTTTTGTTTTTTTTATATTTAAATGTAATTTATTATTCATATTCCTTGACTTATAGGTTGGTATGAGGCTGACCACCCATACTGTAAAAAATGGTTCACTTTGCCAGTGTCACCCCTGTTTCAGGGAAGGTCGGCAAAAGTTGTGGGGCTTATGTTCATTTGAGGTTTGAATTTTATTTGTAAGTACACAATCAGCATTTGTAAGCGCGAACTACACGTGTTTGTTTGTGGGCATACATTTGAGAGCTTTGAATGAATATATCCTTGCAACTTAGATTATAGATTATAGACAATGTCGGGGTAATAGCCGCGGGGGTCAAGAGGGCTGATCTTTCTAGCGTGTTTCGAATGGAACAACGTTGGTTCGATCCCCGCTTGGGTCACTTGACTTTAACTTTGACCCTGGTTCAACAGATGTTATTGGGTAATTATTATTTAATAATTCATTAATAATAAACAATAATGAATTATTAAATGATGATTTTAATACCTGTGTCTGGCCAGGCACAATAGGTTGGTGAGTTGCATTCCTCTTCACAAATCTATTTTTTTAATTTAAAAAAAAAAAAAAAAAAATAAATAAATACCTATACATATATAAGATCTAAAAGTGTTTATGTTTAATTGCCGTTTAGATTTTAATTTGTAAGTGCATATGCAGCATTTGTGAGCGCGAACTTCAACGTGTCTGTTTGTGAGCATGCATTTAATATTAATTTTAAATATGAATATATCTTTGTAACTTAGATTACAGATTATAATGGAGCCATAAGTTTGTCTGTCTGCCTATTCTCCCTTCACATGTCCTCTGTATTTACACTTCAACAGTATTTCGTCATCCACTCTTTCAGGTGCAGGACAACTACAACTTCCTGGTGAACCTGGAGGAGGAGCTGTGCAAGGCGCTGGTGGCGGGCGCTAAGCTGTCGGCCGTTTACGAAGCCGGCCTGGCGTTTGCAAAGAAAGAGAAACCCAAACTAGTGGACAACTTGATCAAAACCTTTGGGTAGGCATCATTCATCATTTTTATTACATTCTTTTGAAATGTCTATCTTTTTCTCCAATAAAATACAATCTAACTTGATCATAATGTGAGGACGAAGGGACCAACAAATTTATCCACTTTTGCCTCTGCCCTGTCAAACGTTGCAGTTGTGTAGTCAGACAAAACATGTTTTTACGTGTCAAATTTGTGTTTTCTTGCTTTCTCCATTTTGTGTTTTGACACCCAATTATAACACATGACATAATGTCTTAAAATAATGCATTTTTCCGTTAAAATTTGTAAATTTTATCGATAACAAGATTTATTCCATAGATTAAAATAAAAATTGCTTTGTTTTAATTCACATGAGTTTATTTTTGTACACGACCAGTTTCGGGAGAAGGTACTGCTTCTCCCGAAAACTGCTTCTCCCGAAACTGGTCGTGTACAAAAAAAAACTCATGTGAATTAAAACAAAGCAAATTTTATTTTAATCTATTAAAATGAACTTTCACGAAGTTACTGCTGAAAATCTAGATAATATAAGATTTATTCCGTATGCATCTATGTTCGGACTGCTCCGGGCATAGTACGCACGCGGCAATGCTGCCACCTTTTTAGAAACATTTTTACATTTGCCCGAGTTTTTTTTTTGTACACATGGAAATGCAACTGTGAAGATTTTTGTTCTCTTTCTTACTAATGACCATTTGCATAAATAAGTTGATACAGATAGATAGTGTCTATTTTGTCAATGGTTTTTGTTTATTTTAACCGAGTATATTAAACTTGTACTAAAGCATTAACTTGTCTGTTGTAGATTTGCCATGGGAATAGAGTTCCGGGAGAGCTCCATTGTGATTGGTCCAAAGACATATGTTGTGCTGAAGAAGGGCATGGTGTTTAATCTGCATGTTGGACTTTCTAATCTAACTAACAAGGAATCATCCGACAAGGAAGGAAAGGTCAGTATCTAAATGAAAAGAAGTAACTTTATCTCAAACATATTGATTTGCTAATTAACACCCACTCAGTCACCCAACTCTTGCTTTTGATATTAAATATCTCCAAAGATAACCCAACATGCCAACAGATTACATTTTTAAAATCAATATTATTATTTATTGATTTTATTATTATTTATTGATTTTTTTAATTTGTTGTGTTTGTTCCTTGACTTGTAGGTTGGTATGCGGCTGACCACCCATGCTGTTAAAATAGCTCACTTTGCCAATGTCACCCCTGTTTCAGGGAAGGACGGCAAGAGTTGCAGGGTGTATGTCCATTTGAGATTTGGGTTTTTATGTTGTAGGTTCACATGCGGCATGTGCAAGCGGGAACTTGTACGTGTCTGCTTGTGGGAATGCGTTTAATATGAAACTTAAATGATATATATCTTTGCAGCTTAGATTTAGATTGATTTAAATTTTAGTGCCAAGGATTTTCTGCCATAATCCAGCCACCCAACTCTTTTTTTTTTTTTTTTAAATAGATTTGTGGAAAGGGAAATTAAAATTTGTTTTCTGTTAGTTTTTGATGTCCATACATATCCTTTATTATATTACTCCAGACCGTCGTCATTCGCTTACATTTTCGATTTTCAAAATTAATGCCATCACAGCAGAGGAAACACATTCCTGATCTATGGCAAATTAATTTTTGTATATATGCTGCAATGCTGCGAGCTTTCGCGTTTGTGTTTAAAAATGTATGAAAACTTCTTTCAATAAACCTGTTTGTTCATACTGAAAATGTATGGAAATAAATTGACATCTAGCGGCAAAAAGTGAAAGTTTTTTTTATATTTTCTTTTATTTCATGCAAATTAAAAAAAAATACACAAAATAAAAATGGATTTAAATCTGTAATCTAAGTTGCACAGATATAAAACATTTGAGATTCATATTACATGCATTCTTACAAGCAGACATGTATAAGTTCGCGCTTATGCTGCATGTGTACCTACTTACAACATAACAACCCATTCCAAATGAACATAAGCCCTGCAACTCTTGCCAACCTTCCCTGAAACAAAGGTGAAATTTGCAAAGTAAACCATTTTTTTAAGTATGGTGGTCAGCCTCATACCAACCTATAAGTCAACGAAATTATTTTGTGTATTTCTTTACATAATCTAAGTTGCAAAGATACATCCCATTTGAGATTCATATTAAATGAAATCTGAAAAAATAAAATCTGTTTTTTAGTAAAACATTATTAGTGACGTATTCACTGCACTGCCTTATAATATTATGATTATGAAAGAGAATTTTGTCTTTTTACTCCTCAGTTAACAAGGTCAACTTAATTTCTTTTTGAAAAATATTCGCAAATGAAAATGAATGCTTTGAGTTCATTGGATGGTAGTTTTATCCAAAAGGAGTATGTTAAACGATTTTTGATCTTATGTGTAGAAACTAAAGAAAAATGAAAATAATCGCAAACGGTATTATTAGCACCCTCGAGGTTAAAAAATACATATTTGTAGACTCCTTGATTCTCACAGGTAAGGAAACCAATGTTACACAACCATTTTATTTTAAGTGGAGATTTTTACTGTTCCTGAAGGTCTGCGTTCTTATTGTGAAGAATGAGTGTACCTTCGTGATAAGTCACATAATTAGAATAGGCCCAGGGCTGGAAGTCTCATCCCCACGGTAATTCTCACCTATCAAATATCTGTAATATTTGAATGAAGACTAATCAGCTGCTTGGATTGACAGGTCTTCATACAAATATTACCGATATTCGGTAGGTAAGAATTACCGTGGTGATGAGACTTCCAGCCCTGGAAGGCCAAAAATCTCATAGATGGAGAGTGCCAACGCAGATGCAGCCAAGGCAGATATACTAGGCTGGAGAGCAAAGGTGATGGACAGGCGAGAGTGGAGGAGAATCCTGGACTTAGCAAAGGCCCACCTAGGGTCTAGGCCTGTCAAGCTCATGATGATTGCCAATAAAGGTTATTTTATCTTTGTTTCTCCAGGTTTATGCATTGTTTCTTGGTGATACGGTGGTCGTTAACGAAGACCAGCCCGCATCCGTTATTACGCAGTCAAAGAAGAAAATTAAAAACATTGGCATCTTCTTGAAGGATGAAAACGATGACGAAGAAGAAGAGGAGAAAGAAAAGAAGACAGAAATATTAGGTAATGAAGTATTGGATAAATTAATGAATATATATTTTCAAGAATTGATTGATTCTGGAACATGTGTGTTGGGTTAAAGCTTACTAATTAATCATTTTTCAGCAAAAAATTTTTAGTAACAATTTTATCATTTTGTTTCAGGGATTTTGTTAGATTTAATACTTAGATGATGTTATTTGTTTTTGCTTTTTTTCATCGGTACCCTTAGTACGAGTTGCAAAACTTGACTAAAGTAAAGTTTACGGAAAGTATTAAAGAGGGATTTCTCCCAAAATCTGCCGTTTTTGTTTCTTACACTTTATGGTCTTAGCAAAAGAGTTACAGTGATGAAGAAAATCAAGTTCAAACAAACAAAAACGGCAGATTTTGGGGGAAATCACTCTTTAATAATTGCCGTAAACTTGACATTACTCAAGTTTTGCAACTCGTACTAAGGGTACCTACTGCACTAAATTAAAGAACGAAAATAACTATCAGTCTTTTGGGTGTCGTGAACGGACCTGTAAAAGAAAAAAGGAAAATCACACTTCCAGGTTGCTAGGGAAAAGGCAAACTAATACTTTGTTATTGCTTGCTAATAATTCTAGTCACGTAGATATGTCGCTCCCCCAGTTTTTGTTTACCGTATACGTCAATCTTGTCAAATATGACTTTTTCATGCAGTTGTCTTAAGAATCAAATTCTACACAATCTGAGCTAAGAAAACCCGTAAAACTCGATAATGTGAGAGTTATTTTAAATATATTTTAAATAAATTTCTTTTTTTCATAAGACACATTGGTCCAGTACACATCCAAACATTGCTCATGTAAAATTTTCTGAATGGCGTATACGGTAAACAAGAACTAAAGCAGCGATGTGACATTTATCTGATGAGAAAAAATCTAATTTCTAATTTTGTGGCGAGTCTATTGGCAATATTGTCACCCAACATTTTCATCAGGAAGGGAATAGACATTGAAAATGAGCAATTGAGAAAGCATTGCAAGTAAAAACTCCCACTAGGGGTGCTATCAAAATTGCGGCCCAGTTTAAAGTTATATGAACTTGTTACCGCTATTTTCCGTGATATATTATCTATCTTTAGAATAAAAATATACAATAACCATGTGGTAGCTTTGTGATGTACAACAATCCTTGAGTAACATGAAATGGTGTTTTCTTTTTTATGTGATGTCTTCACTTCTCTGCATAGATGGGGGTAAATGAGCCTCGCCTTACATACTGCATGATCAGATATATTCCTCCGTCTTCCCTCGTTAACCTGTGTTTTCTTGCATTTAGGACGCGGGAAGAGAACGGCCGTTATTGAGTCCAAGCTGCGCTCCGAGCACTCTTCCGAGGAAAAGCGGAAAGAGCACCAGAAGGAGCTCGCTATCGCTTTGAACGAGAAGGCTAAGGAACGGCTGGCTAAACAATCTGGCGGGAAAGAGAGCGAGAAAGTCAGGAAGAATACTATTTCTTACAAAGGAGTTAACCAAATGCCACGGGAGCCTGAAGTCAAAGAATTGAAGCTGTATGTCGGTAAGTAAGATAGTTTTTTGTATATAACTTATTTGTACTCCTGTTTCATATTTTTTTCTAGCTATTTTTTGTATGTACACATGCAGCATGTGTTAACGCAGCTTACACGTGTCTGTCTATGGCCAAGTGATCAAGTACAAAATTTATACAGCGCTTTTAATGACAGTGTGTCATTGCAAAGGCGCTTGTCCATATGATTGGATGAAGAGGTGAGTCTTGAGACGTCTTTTGAAGAGTCTCTCCAAATCCAGTTCCCTACATTGATTATAGGTGGACTCGAAATGTTTTCAAAACGGATGTTTCTGTTACTTTATCAGCCATCAGCACGCTAGGGATGGCCAGTGCTTCCGCAAATGTGTTACCACTTTGTTCTCTCCTTGCACACTTTTTATATGATCTCCACGATCATCTTTTGACTCGACACAACTCTTCATGCATGCTCTTCTCTTTTTCTCTCTGCATATTCCAGCCATTTGCAATCTCGCTTATTCAATTAATCCATTCTTTCCCTTCCAGGCTTACCTTTCACAATCCTTCTGTACACTCTTTTCGTCAGTCATTTATCTTTCTAGATGCCTGAACCATCAGTGTCTCAAAACAAAGCCAACACAACACAATACTATGCAGCTAACAGCCCTGCTACAAAGGATTAAAACATCAACTGCCAATTCACCAACATCTCTGCGGCACTACAACAAGTGTCTCTGAAATCTAGGGAGTCTCCCTCATAGCATTTAATTCCGCGTTTATGGAATGATCTACCAGTATCTGTGTTCCCTTCCCAATTTAATCCAGTTTTATTCAAAACCAGCATCAGCCACTTCCTTGCAGCGCCTCACGACAGAAGCAACAACTCAAGCAACACCTCTGCGGCACCCTTCCAGGGTCACATAGACCCCCAAGACTTTCAAGAATTGGGGAGCCTCCCGCACAGGATTACTGTACTGTATCCTGCCGCCCTTACACTAGGGGTGGCCAGTACCTCCGCAGATGCGCCTCCACTTTTTTCTGTCCTTACAAACCACTTTCATTTCCTCAATATTCATCACCTTCTTCACACATACTCTTCTCTTATTCTCACTCTGCAGGTTCCATTCTTTCGCAATCTCACCTATTTGGTCTAACCATTCTTGCCTCGGCCTTCCCCTTTCGCGCTTTCCTCTGACATTTCCTTCGTACACTTTCTTTGTTAGTCGTTCATCATCCATTCTTTCGAGATGTCCGAACCATCTCATCGTACTTTTTTGTACTTTCATTCTCATATTCTCTTTTATACCGCACTCGTTCATCACCCAATCATTACGTACTCTATCATTAAGGATTCCTTAAAATAAACCGTCTCATTTGCAATATTGTTTTTAGACCGGAAGTACGAGACTGTGATTTTGCCGATATTTGGAGTCCCAGTTCCGTTTCACATTTCCACCATAAAGAATATATCCCAGTCGGTGGAGGGAGACTACACGTACCTCAGGATCAACTTCTTCCATCCCGGAGCCACCATGGGGAGGAACGAGGGAGGATCCTACACGCAACCAGATGCCACGTTTGTGAAGGAAGTGTAAGTATGCTAATCTAATCTAAAGTCATCTAAGTTGCAAAGATATGTAACATTGAGCATTCACATTATATGTATTTTCACAAGCAGACACATAAGTTTGCACTTGCACATGCCGCATGTGAACCTACAACATAAAAACTTAAATCTCAAATGGTCATACACTCCGCAACTTGTGCCGACCTTCCCTGAAACAGTGGTGATATTGGCAAAGTGAACCATTTTCTACAGCATGGCTGGTCAGCCGCATACCACCCTATAAGTCAAGGAACTCGACCGGACGTTAATTACTTTTGTAGAACCTATCGAAGTACAAACACCAAGGAGCCGGGCGAGCTCTCGCCTCCTTCCTCCAACTTGAACACCGGCTTCCGGCTCATCAAGGAGGTGCAGAAGAAGTTCAAGACCCGCGAGGCCGAGGAGCGGGAGAAGGAGGACCTGGTGAAGCAGGACACGCTGGTGCTGTCGCAGAACAAGGGCAACCCCAAGCTGAAGGACCTCTACATCCGACCCAATATTGTCACCAAGAGAATGACAGGTATGTAAACGTAGATCATCTGTGATCAAATCGAGCCTTAGCCTCCCAAATTTCCTTTGCCAAACTGCCCATTTATGGCCTCTTTTATAGGTACTATAGCGGTGTCTGTTCTGATGAAATATCCTCACTTATACCTCCTCCTCTCGTCACAACAAAGGCCAATTCGTAGAACGGCTCACAATCATCCCTTTGCAGTTGATATCAAAACTATAAGAACTTAGACTTCGCCAATCTGCCCATTTATGGAACGAATTACCGGTATCTGTGTTCCCACCCCAATTTAATCATGTCCTATTCAAAAGCAATATCAATCGCCGATTCCTTTCAGTGTCCGAAAAAAGCAACACAATACTACGCAACTAACAGCCCTGCTACAAAGGATCAGTACCCTTAGTACGAGTTGCAAAACTTGAGGAAAGTAAAGTTTACGGAAAATATTAAAGAGTGATTTCTCCCAAAATCTATCGTTTTTGTTTCTTACACTTTATGGTCTTAGCAAAAGAGTTACAGTGATGAAGAAAATCAAGTTCAAACAAACAAAAACGGCAAATTTTGGGGGAAATCACTCTTTAATAATTGCCATAAACTTTGCATTACTCAAGTTTTGCAACTCGTAATAAGGGTACAGGAGATCAACCACCACCCACCTGTAATCCAGACTCCTCCAGCAGTCTAGACATATTTTTTTTTTTCAATTTACTTTCTGCAAGTGATATCTATGTATTTTTTAATTACATATGATAAGAGAGCGCCGTTTTTGTGTGTGTCACACCTCAAGGGCCCTCTCCGATCACAGATAAGACTGTTTACAAATCTCATGAAGATCAATGAAGAAGTCCTCTGACATATGCGCACCACAAATGAACTTCTGCCAAACATTAAGCAGAGAAAGCTGATGTACTTCAATCACGTTTTCAGAAATGAGAAATACCATCTCCTTCATTTTATCATACAGGGTAAGATTGCGGCGAAAAGATCTGAAGGACATTGTAGCTGAAAAACTTGCGACATTTGTTCAACAAAAGCACCAAGTCTCTGTTTCAAGCCAGCCAAGGTCAAATTAGCCATGATGATTGCGGATCTTCGATAGAAATGGCACCAAAAGAAGACTCAAGGTTATTTATGATTGTGACTGTTCTGTTACCTGCAGGCTCTCTAGAGGCGCACGTGAACGGCTTCCGGTACACGTCGGTGCGCGGAGACAAGGTGGACATCCTCTACAACAATATCAAGAACGCCTTCTTCCAGCCCTGCGACAGTGAGATGATCATTCTGCTGCACTTCCATCTCAAGCATGCCATTATGTTCGGTGAGTCACAATTCCTTTGCTTCCTAGTTTTCTTGGGTTTCGTTCTTGAAATGTATTCTTATCAAACAGGCCTGAACTAAGCTACACATATAGTGTAACTTGTTGCCGCGCTTACCCCGAAGTGGTCGCATATGGCGAGTGAACCTATTCATTTTTACAGGTAAGGGGGCCGGCTTTACGCCAACCACTTTGGTTGAAGTGGGGTTTTCTCAGCTCCCGAGGGGCTGGTACTCATTTATTGTGAAGACTGAGTAAACCTTGCCGGTATTTTGATTTTGGGCTAAACACCGAAACAGGAAATCATTTCTGACACCCTCAGTGGGATTCGAACCCGAGAGCTCTCGGCATGGAATGCAAGCACTCTTCTAACTGAGCTATCGAACGGACTGATTTCTGTATTTGGATATCGCAAAGAAAACAATAACTTAGCAACATTTTTGAAGGGAATTTCTTGGGAGGACAAGCAAAAAGTCACCCATGAGCTTTATAATTACAGGATTTGAAGTGGATCATAGATGTTGCCTCTTATTCGCAGCTCAAGAGTATGGTAATCGACGGAGACAAAGGACTAGCACAATAGGATTTTTTTATGTCGGTTGTTTTTCGAGAGGATATTTACAATACAAATAACTACACAGTTAAATTTATTCATCGGATATTAGACAAACCGTTATAAGAGAACTTACATCATCCTCAACATTTCGTTGCGTAGCTATCGTCTTCGGGAGACACCCTCTCTGCACGACGACTGAGGATGAACTGTCTCCTGAAGATGTTAGCTAAGTCGCTAACGAAACATTGAGAATAATTTCAGTTCTCGTATAACGGTTTGTCTGATATCTGATGAATAAATTTTAACTGTTTAGTTATTATTGTAAATATATCAAATGACCGTAATTCCAACCTAAACCTTACAATTTCAATAGGATGTTGACCAGCAGAGATATATGGCTAGCATAACAAAGCACTCCCTTTATAAGATGATGAAGATGGACACTAATCTAAGTTGCAAAGATATGTTACATTGGAGATTCACATTACATGCATTCTCACAACCAGACACGTACAAGTTCACGCTTGCACATGCCGCATGTGAACCTACAACATAAAAACCAAATCATAAATGGACATACACCCTGCAACTCTTGCCGTTCCCTGAGACAGGGGTGACATTGGCAAAGTGAACCATTTTTACAGCATGGATGGTCAGCCGCATACCAACCTGTAAGTCCAGGAACATACATAACAAATTACATTCTTTAAATCAATAAATAATAATATCTATGGATATTGTAAAGGTCTTTGGGTGTTGGGTGTTATTAAATAAAACTCTTGCATGCCCTTTTCTTACACGCAAATTTTTATTGTTTTTTCCAAGCTATTGTTTTTGGGAACAAAAGAAGCAGCATTCTAAAATTCAAAATTTAACAGCCCTGTTAGGTACAGAATCACTACAGAGGTCCCCTCCAGCATTTGCCAAGGGCAGATGCGATGAAAGTGGTGATCGGTGAATTTTGACTTCTCTTAGGTTTTTAGTAGAATCTGTCTGGAAAGTGTACTTTTCGGCCCGATCTTGTTGTAGTGGTTGTTCGGTGGTTGCTGCTTGTTGCAGCAGTGTTTGCTGTGCCGTTGTTCGGTGGTTGCTGCTTGTTGCAGCAGTGTTTGCTGTGCCGTTGTTCGGTGGTTGCTGCTTGTTGCAGCAGTGTTTGCTGTGCCGTTGTTCGGTGGTTGCTGCTTGTTGCAGCAGTGTTTGCTGTGCCGTTGTTCGGCGGTTGGTTGTGCTGTAGTTCAGCGGTTGTTGTTTGTTGTGCTGGGCAGCTATGTTGGGCGACGTTCAAACCTCCAGGGCCTTGTTGCGCTGGTTGGAATTGAGGAGTCGGCTGCAGCGGGAGTTGCTGTAGTTCAGCGGTTGCTGCTTGTTGCAGCAATGTTTGTTGTGCCGTAGTTCGGCGGTTGCTGCTTGTTGCAGCAGTTGCTGTGCCATAGTTTGGCGGGTTGCTGCTTGTTGCAGCAGTTGCTGTGCCATAGTTTGGCGGGTTGCTGCTTGTTGCAGCAGTTACTGTGCCGTAGTTCGGCGGGTTGCTGCTTGTTGCAGCAGTTGCTGTGCCGTAGTTCGGCGGGTTGCTGCATGTTGCAGCAGTTGCTGTGCCGTAGTTCGGCGGGTTGCTGCTTGTTGCAGCAGTTGCTGTGCCATAGTTTGGCGGGTTGCTGCTTGTTGCAGCAGTTGCTGTGCCATAGTTTGGCGGGTTGCTGCTTGTTGCAGCAGTTACTGTGCCGTAGTTCGGCGGGTTGCTGCTTGTTGCAGCAGTTGCTGTGCCGTAGTTCGGCGGGTTGCTGCATGTTGCAGCAGTTGCTGTGCCGTAGTTCGGCGGGTTGCTGCTTGTTGCAGCAGTTGCTGTGCCGTAGTTCGGCGGGTTGCTGCTTGTTGCAGCAGTTGCTGTGCCATAGTTCGGCGGGTTGCTGCTGGTTGCAGCATGGTGGTTGCTGTGCCGTTGTTCGGCAGTGCAGCATGGTGGTCCCGCTGGGCAGCTTTCTTGAGCGACGTCCGATCGTCCAGTGCCTAGTTGCGCTGGGAGGTATTGGGGAGTCGGCTGCAGCGGGCTGAGGGTTAGTGTGCACTCTCAGGTTGTTTGTGTGGTCCATAGACCAACGTCGTTACGCCGGGTTGGCGGCATTTTGATGCGCACTTTGGCTTTCATTGTTATTTCACTATTTTTGGTGAAAACTTGTTGACACTTGGTTGGAACACAATTTAATTGGAATAACACCCTTTTTAACTGTTTATTCAAGTCGGGGTCACCAATGTAAAGGTCTTTGGGTGTTGGGTGTTATTAAATAAAACTCTTGCATGCCCTTTTCTTACACGCAAATTTTTATTGTTTTTTCCAAGCTATTGTTTTTGGGAACAAAAGAAGCAGCATTCTAAAATTCAAAATTAACAGCCCTGTTAGGTACAGAATCACTACAATATCAATGGTTTTTATGTTGTAGGTTCACATGCGGCATGTGCAAGCGCGAACTTGTACGTGTCTGGTTGTGAAAATGCATGTAATGTGAATCTCTAATGTAACATATCTGCAACTTAGATTAGCTTAGATTAGATCAAAACTAAAACAGAAAATTTTAAAAACACCGTTCCATTAATAAGTGTTTGTTATTAGGATGTTGTGTGCTTGGTGTGTGCAGGCAAGAAGAAGCACGTGGACGTGCAGTTCTACACGGAGGTGGGGGAGATCACCACGGACCTGGGCAAGCACCAGCACATGCACGACCGTGACGACCTGGCCGCGGAGCAGAGCGAGCGGGAGCTGCGCCACAAGCTCAAGACCGCCTTCAAGAGCTTCTGCGAGAAGGTGGAGGGCATGACCAAGCAGGAGATTGAATTCGATACTCCATTCCGGTAATTTTTTAAGGAATTCTATGTGGGAGACTATCCAGATTTCAGGAAATATGACACTTGTTGGAGTGCCACAGAGGTGTGGGCATTGGTGAGCTAGCGGTTGATGTCCTTTCATATACTCATTTAATAATGACGGTGTCAGGGTTCTCCATTCTGGATGCAAGAGCACACAACTAATTACCCTCGAAACTTTGGAAATCCATAAACACAAAAATTCTAATTCTAATAGTTTGATCAATGTTCAGATTCCTGCTGCTTCACCTTTGTTATTAGTTATTACCTAATTGTACCTCTTTGTCGTAACTCATTATTTTTTTAATAAGAGTTGTAGGCCTACACGGCCGGCTGATGATGCTGGAGAGATGTTTTTTCGGAACCTGTTGCCGTGGTCTATGGGAGCTGGAGCTTCAGGACTTTTCGCCCATGTCTACGATGGGCTTCTTCAGTGTGAAGTGTGTGGTGGTGATGAAGATGATCTTAATAAAAACTGTGATGAAAGTGTGTGTACACTCGGGGTTTACATGTGAAGAATGATGAACTCTGTATATGAGTTGTGTTATGGAGCAGGGACATCTGTTTACTTTGCATGTGAAACTGTGGGGTATAACCATGGAGTTATATTCAATGGATGGGCTATGAATATGATTTAGTACCAATCGACATGATGCAACGTCTTTCACCATACATTGTTAATAGTGCTGACTCGCTCACAATATATGAAATGCTTTTGTTATATATATATATTATGTATTAGGATGATTGTGTTATTTTTTATGTAAGCAACGTGTCTACTCCATCTTCAATCTATGTACATATCACCATGGAAACCCATGAAAACACTACGGTAACGGTATTTGTTACTAGTGTTGTTGAAAATATCTGATAAATTCCGAATTCAAAAATGTTCCCACCTCATTGTGTACGGGATGATTTTCACAAGTATCTATTACCGCGAGCATAGAAGTTACATACTTGAAGCAGCAAGTACCTTTATATTTGAACATCACTAGTTCTAGAAATGGCTGTCATTTTCGCAAACAAAATATTTTGAAAAATAAAATTTATCGACGTAATCATATAGAATAGTGATTAAAGTGAAATATTATTTCATGTTCTATAACACATTTACTCTCTTTTGTTGGCACGTTTAGAAAATACCCAGTTTGGCATTTATATAGTTTTTTTTTCCAATTAGGTAACACCCGTTGAGTGTTGGAAGGTTATCTAATCTAATCTAATCTAATCTAAGCTGCAAAGATATATATCATTTAAGATTTATATTAAATGCATTCCCACAAGCAGATATGTATAATTTCGCACTACCACATGCCGCATGTGGACCTACAATATAAAAACCCAATCTCAAATAAACATAAGCATTGCAACTCTTGCCGTCCTTCCCTGAAACAGGGGTGACATTGGCAAAGTGAACCAATTTTTTACAGTATGGGTGGTCAGCCGCATAACAACCTATAAGTCAAGGAACATACATGACAAATTACATTTTTAAAATCATCGATAGACTGAATTTGGATTTTTGTGTGATGTGTGGGGTAGTGTATTTCTAATTCTCAAAGGATTGATTTCTTAGCCCATCCAGTTCTATATATCGATGGGTATAACAGCAAACCATCTTGCTTCTAGAAGTATGTGTTTGTCAGTTAAAAAGCGCCATCTATGTATTTCATTGTGAAACTTGGAATATTAAAGGAGAGTACATACAATTTCTTGTACATTTTATTGCTCCCATTATTACTGGTCTTGTCTCTTCTTTGGGCTTACTGGACGTTGGAGTGAGGAGGGGGATTTTTCAGCCCACAGCCGTCAATGTGTATTACATTATTTGTGCTGAATGGGTTTCATGGGTTTGATTGAGCAGCGACGTAGAGCTGGGTCATCAGCTGTGTTCTATGATCATGTTCCCACTTGCAGAGAGCTGGGCTTCCCGGGCGCGCCGTACCGCAGCACGGTGCTGCTGCAGCCCACCTCGGGCTCGCTGGTGAACCTGACGGAGTGGCCGCCCTTCGTCATCACGCTGGAGGACGTGGAGCTGGTGCACTTTGAGCGCGTGCAGTTCCACCTCAAGAACTTCGACATGATCTTTGTGTTCAAGGACTACACCAGGAAGGTGGCCATGGTGAACGCCGTGCCCATGAACATGCTGGACCATGTCAAGGAGTGGCTCAAGTGAGTGCAAATATTACCATCAAAAGATAATGGCTTGCTTTTTACTTAAATCCTCGGGTGCCGGAACGCGAATCCGTGCTCATAGTACTAATCACAATTTTTTTAACTTTTCATTATTTTTTACACAGCAATAAGATCGAAAATTGTATGAAATACTGCTATTGGGTAGAGCCATCCACCAATAAATTTAAAGCATTCATTTTTGTTTGTAAATACAGTGGTGCCTCACACAACGAACGCCTCGCACAGCGAACGCTGCACACAACGAACTTCCTGTTCATTCATTTCACGATTCATACAACGAACTTCGCTTCACACAACGAAGTCGCCCGAGCTTCCACGACTGCTTCGCCCGAGCTTCCACGATCGCTGCCGATGTATTGCATACTCCCGCGCAGGCACCGCAGGCAGTCGCGGGCAGTCGTTAGTCACTGCGCTTAACTTACGCACGTATCGCGGCAATCGTTCTTCATTACGAATTAAATCACGATCTTTACTCCGATACTCTTGTCCGTTATTTCCGGCAGATGTTGGAGAAAAGAGAAAAACAAACGACTTTGGACAGGTTTTTCATGAAACCATTGGCCAAAAAGCAGAAAATGGATGAAGACGTGCAAGATTCGGTAGACTCTACTTTAAAATTAAAAAAGTTATGTTTTTGTTAGACGTATCTAAATAAAAATAATAACAAAAAAATTATCTTTTTTTATGTCATCTTAGCATATTTTATGTTACAGAAGGATTTTTTTTTTTTAACATGTATTGTTATGGGAAAACGCGTTTCACGTAACGAACTTTTCGCATAACAAACTTGCTCCCGGAACGAATTAAGTTCGTTGTGTGAGGCACCACTGTATTTTCAATAAAATATTTGAGTTGACCTTGAAAACAGACTCAGACTCAGACAGAAAGAGACGAAATAGACAAATTGTTTACAAAGCAGCATTCACGCACAAAAAAAATGCTATGTGTACAAAACAAAGGGTTACTGGCCTCTATCATGTGTGATGTGTTTGGGCTTTGTGTCTATGCATGCTAATGAGGTATATCTGTTTTTAGAATCTCAATCTTTTATTCCGTAATCTAAATTATGATGCAGTGTAATAAAAATGTCAAAAGATTTTTTTTTGGTAGGCACTGCAAAAACTTTATCTCACTGTCTTTTGGGATAAAAAACGAATAGGAGGTATGTTTTGTATTTTTGGAGATATTTACTGCTCTTCGCTGGGTTGAAAAATTCATAAAACCTTTACCAATGACCAGTCACCAAAGGTCCATCCAGCCTTACAGCAACTGAGTCTTGCTTGAGTATTGGCGCTTTGTAGCGACGACCAAGCTCGTACACCTCTGCGGCACTACAACAAGTGTCATAGACCCCTAGAGTCTCTAGAAACTGGACCATGTGGACATGTGGACACTGGAGCATGTGGACCTACAACATAAAACCAAATCTCAAATGGACATAGACCCTGCCACTCTTGCCGTCCTTCCCTGAAACAGGGGTGACATTGGCAAAGTGAACCATTTTTACAGCAGTGGTGGTCAGCCGCATACCAACCTATATGTCAAGGAACATACATGACAAATTACATTTTTAAATTAATAAATAATAATATGTATGGACATCAAAACTAAAACAGAAAACAAATTCCAATTTAATAAACCCTAGCCGCCAACATTACAGATCAACCGCCATTTCTTTCTGTCCTTACATACTTCTTTCATTTCCTCCAGAGTCATAGCGTTCTTCATACAGGCTCTTCTTTTCCTAGTTAATATTCCAGACAACAAAACAGCAGTTGTATCATAAAGCATTTGTTGGTTCCAGTTCGTGTGACATTCGCTACGCTGAGGGCATCCAGTCCCTGAACTGGGCCAAGGTCATGAAGACTATCACGGATGACATTGAGGGATTCTTCAACACGGGAGGCTGGTGCTTCCTGGACCCGGAATCCGATGAGGAACAAAATGGTGGCAAAGTAAGAAACTTTTCATGACTTCAATGTTTTAGAATTCATTAATAAATTGTCTTGGATCCAGCTACCATTCTGCTAGGGATAGTCAGAACCTAATCTAATCTAAGTTGCAAAGATATGTAACATTTGGAATTCACATTATATGTATTCTCGCAAGCAGACACGTACAAGTTAGCGCTTGCACACGCCGCATGTAAACCTAAAACATAAAAACCCAAATCTCAAATGGACGTACACCCTGCAACTGTTGCCGTCGTTCCCTGAAACAGGGGTGACATTAGCAAACTGAGCCATTTTCTACAACATGGGTGGTCAGCCGCATACCAACCTATAAGTCAAGGAACATACACAACCAATTACATTTTTAAAATCAAATAATATGTATGGACATCAAAACTAAAACATAATACGAAATTCTAATTAAAAAAACCGTAGTCCTAGCCGCCAACATTACAGACCAACCGCTATTTCTGTCTGTCCTTACATACTTCTTTCATTTCATCCAGAGCCATAACCTTCTTCATACAAACTCTCCTTTTATTATGACTCTGGATATCCTTGATTTTTGCTTTGTCCATTGCTTTTTCCTGTTTTTTTTTTTTTCTTTTGCTTGCATTTCATTACTGTACTCTGAGTAACTTTCTTGGAGCTGTGCTACCTGGCTGTCAAGACCCGGAAGAACAATTTCCAGCATCTGAATCTGGCCGTGACAGCCTGAAAACATTTGTGTTGACTTATTTTGCGCTGTGTCTTTTCAGAATGATGACAGCGAGGATGAGGATGATCCGTATGAGCCCACAGACGCCAGCGGGGAAGACGAGGAATCCGACGATGACTCGGAATATGATTCAGAAGCATCGGCCAGTAATTCCGATGACAGTGAAGGTAACAATTATTATTTTCAACGGGATATGGGATATAACGAAGGGCGCTACATGATTTTCTAGATGAATTAAAAAAAAAACATTTCAAAATAAAATAATTTTTTTTTTTTCAAAATATTCATCACAAAGATCAACACACTTTCGCATATGTTTAGACCATACTGTAATGTTCCTTCCTGAAGATGATGGACAAGATCGAAAACGTATGTAACATTAATTAAAATAAATTCATCTCTTGTGAAAAGAAACAGTCTTTCATTAGAATTTGTTTCTAAAAAGTATAAATATCAATCATATTGTTATGATTTTAGTTGGGTTCTTTGAATCAAACTGCAATTTATTTTACACAATCTCAGTCTACAATGTACTGATCTCTAGCTCTTGCTTTTCGACTTCACGGCTCAATGTTTTAATCGACTTATGGTCTCTGACACAATAAAGTATTTGCACTTTTTTATTTTATTTCATAAAATGTATGTAAAAATGTAAAAAAATGATATGTGCCTTAGTTTTTAAATTATAGCTGTTTAAATTCGCATATTTTCCATTTCCGCTAAAACAGGTCATTGCTTTATTCGGGCGGATATGACGTCAGATCTTCGGAGTTTAGGTGTCAAATGGCCCAGGTAGTCGGTTTGACAGCGACGTTTGTCGTCAAAATGACGACACACGTCCCTAACCGTTCACATTGCTTTTTTGGCGGGTTGTAAATTCTCCGCATTTTATTTTTCAAAATTATCAATGATATCTTTATTTTTTCTACTTAAAAAATACATGGTTGTGATCCTTGAAATGTACTCTACACAACCATATTATTTTCAACCATTTTCCCTACCACTGCAACTTCCCTATTGAGGTCCAAATATAAAGCGTCTAAACGGACGCCTCCTGCATATTCCGAACCCTTCTATAGTGAACCACACACTTCTGTATTGTTGCATATTATTCTAATAACGCATACCAACAACTACGTGCCTGGGTCTCACAGTAGACTACACTAGAGGCGGACACACACACACAAGCAAGCCACACAATCGGGCTCATAAGTTTGTAATGATATGTTAACACCAGACCTTCTGCCACTGGGAATGAGGGAAGCTCCAAAATAATCAACCACTTATTCGGTCATCGAAAACCAAAAAAAATTTAGTTCATTACTTAAAAGAAACAATTTTAATTTCCAGAAATGGGCTCAGAGGAAGAGTCGGGCAAGGACTGGTCGGATCTGGAGCGCGAGGCCGCCGAGGAAGATAAGGAGCGGCACTACGACGACGGGGGCTACAAGGGTGGGGAGAGCAAGGGGAGCAGCAGCGGCGGGCACAAGCGCTCCGGGGGCTCGGGCGGCGGCCACCACAAGGGCAGCGGCAGTCACAGTCACGGCCACAGCAAGAGGCAGGCCGAGCCCAGCCCCAGGAAGCACAAGTCCTCGCACCACAACTCATCCTCCTCACATAAATCATCCAAACACAGGTGGGAAACCATTGACTTATGACCCTAAACGGTTTGGCTCCATAATATCTGGCACACATGTTTTCCCCCGTTGAGGTGAGTGTGAGGGGGCAGACACTTAGGTCAGCGGGGAGTGGTGCTGTCAGGTACATGCAGCCTCGCCATCAAATACACACTAATTTTGGGGATCGCGCTTTCTGGATTGCGGGACCGATGGAGTGGAACAGACTGCCACCCCGGTGAGGGTTTCGGAATCTGTTGGCATTTTTAAGGGAACACTGAAATGGCACCTTTATAAAATATCTCATTCATGATTGGGAGTTGGTTTCACTTTGTTAATTTCACCCTTGTTTCAGGGAAGGTTGGCAAGAGTTGCAGGGCTCGCATCTATCACATATCGCAGCTATCACATATATTTGTTTGTATTGGTAAAGTTTTTCTTGTAATAAATATTCAATTTCTGCAATGATGTTTCCCTTGCAGTCCCTCCAAGAGTAAAGATTCCAAGAGCAAGTCCTCCTCCCACCACAGCAGCAGCAGCGACCGCAAGCGATCAAGAGACGACAGCCGGGACAACGGACGCAGCCCCAAGAAACACAGGTCAGTCGGTGATGCTCTTTATTCATGGATCAAAATTCAATTCAATCCTACGAAGGCATGGAAGATTGTTAAAAATGTGTCGCCTTGTCGATCAGTTAAATTTGAGGTCTTATGCTTTTATCTAGAAAATTTCCCCATTTCGGTGTTTATTTCAAACACCAAAATAATATACTGGCAAGGTTTTACTCAGCCTTCACAAGAAATGAGTACCATCCCACTCGGGAGCTGGGAAACCCCCACTCAGGAGCGCGCATTCCATACAGGCACATATAGGCATTTTGATAAAATGTACATTATATCTTGAAGTTAAGATTAAAAATGTATATTTTTGGTTCAATTTGAGTTATTGTTAGCAAGTAAATTAATATCATATGTGTTGTATTCAAGAAGAAGGGCTAAATATTTATTATGATATGTATTTGCCTCTACGCTATGCACGCGCCTGCCCCCACTTCAACTGAAGTGGTTGGCGTAGGGCCGGCCCCCTTACCTGTAAAAATAAATAGGTTCCACTCGCCACATGCGAAACCCTTCAGGGATAACGTGGCAAGAAGTTACACTATATGTGTATCTTAATTGCGTTGCGTTTGCGTTAAAAATCTGTACCCTAAGTTTTCAGCCTTTTCAAGTCTTAGGCCCAGTATTTTCAACGTTAGCATAGCGACTTTATACTGAACGAAAAAGGACGCACTTATGTCAAACGTGTGGGTAGCTTTTTTTTATCAGTTTAAAGTCACGTAAGCTAACGTTGAAAATACTGAGCCTTAGATGACTATTTGGAGTAATGCATTGAGTTGCAAGGCTTATGCTACACTTGGTCCCCCTGTTTTTGACAAGCAATGCAAAACACATAAGCTGCACTTGTAGTGCCACTTCTTACTCCTCAAAGTGGTTGCATGTTCCTTGCAGAACTGATTTATTTTCTCAGTCATGGAGCCCAACCTTACGCCAACCACTTCTCTGAATACAAGTATGTTTCTCACCACTGTTTTTTTTTTTTCAGGAAGTAGACCTTGTTTTCTTCACTGCTTCATCCTTCACTGGTTATCGTTATCGTTACCCTCGTCTCTCCTGTATTATGTTTTTGGATCCAATTACTTACTTCTGTTTTGTTAAATTTGATACTCGTGTGTCATTAATGATTCATTCATTTGTTTGTGTATGTCCACCATGAATATAAATTGCTACTTTTCTACCACATGTGCAGTTATTTATCTATCATCCTGTGAATACAATGTTATTATTAATGAATAAATATAATTTTTTGATATAAAATAAAAGTTGCGTTTTATTTCATGAATCATGACTAACTGTGTACCCTGGGGCAGCTGCCCCCTCTGGCCCTTCCTGGGTATGGCCATGTACTGACATAATATATTACATATAATAAATCTGTGCCTCCTGTGAAAAGTGATACAACTCAAAAATCATCATTTTACAGGAGAGCAAAAACAAGATTTAAAAAATTCTAATTCATGAACTAAGTGGGCTAGGTTACACATAAGTACCTTATTTTGTAGATAAAAACATTCACTTTCACTGTGCATTCTAATTTTTATGGTTACTATTATAGTTTACAAATAATTTATTAAACTCTGTCAGTTGTACCTTTTTTTTGCCTGTACTTGTATCATTTATTACGTGATAAATGATACAAGTCGAGTTATATTATATTGCACCTATAAGTTGTCTTTGAGTAAAGTGATACACAAAAAGCTTAATATTTTTTAAATTTAATAACTCATAAGATAATGGTCCAGGCAGAATGTTGCTCAAACTAATTATAAAAATACTACCCCAAAGACACAATTGTTGTACTTAAAATAGTAGTATTTTCATAATTTACCTGAATCGTATAACTTGGCTAAAATTCCAGTCAAAAATTGGTGTAAAGTGATATAAGTTGAGATGTATCAATATTCACGATAGATTTGTAAAAAACAATGTGTGGATCAATTACTAAAAGGGATACAACTTGACTTATATCACTTTTCACGTTTTTTTGCCTAAATCCTGCCAGTTATATTTCCTAAACTATAGCAGATAGAAGAATGTGAGTAAGACCAAAAAATCACTAATTTTTTTCTGATTATTTCTATGTAAAAATCTCAAAAAGGGTATAACTCGAGTTGTATCACTTTTCACAGGAGGCACAGAAATATATCAAATACAGACTATAAGACGCACTTGTCCAGTCCGTAGGCTAGTGGTTAACACGTCTGACTCCTAATGGAAGGTTGTGGGTTCGAATCCCGGCGGAGCACACAAAAAAATTACCATTTATATTTTCTTTACCACAGACCAGTCACCAAAGGTCCATCCAGCCTTACAGCAACTGGATCTTGCTTGAGAATTGGCACTTTCTACAACAACGACCAAGCTCGCAGAGGGCTCTTGAGGTGTGATACACACAAAAACAGCGCTCGCCAAATAAATCATCCTTATATTATTATTAAGCTAATGGCTAAACCAATTCTATTACATATATTTAGATAAAGGTAAAATGAAAATTCCTTTTTCCCATTTAAAATAATTTATTCTTGTGGGATTTATGCCATAAGATAGTAATTACATACACTTATAACTTTTAAGCCATTTTTAAAGTACATTGCTGGAAACTTGTGCTCACTAAATAGTATCTTAACTCTACAAGTTTATCATCATTTAGATTACAATTGTGGTGATCGGAAAGCACAATATATATAATAAGAGTGTATCCACAGTCACATCACTAAGCAATCACCGTTCATTGGAATCCTAATTACGTGCTTTGGCATTTTGGAACTACGTCCAAGTAAAAATGTCAACATTTCAAATTAAAACCAAAATTAAGAGAAATAGCATATCAAGATTTTGTCTTGAATTATTATCATTAATGGTCACATATTCAAAATACATTTTTATCTAATTTAAAAAAAACATGTCTGATTTCCAATCAGAAAATACATAAATTAAAAATAAAACTACAGCTATATATAAATACAATACAAGTTTACATTTATTCTTCACCATGCAGTCACGACTTACGGTAAACTAAGTAAATTAGGGTTTAATTCTTACCAAGTACTGAGATCTCTAATCATTTTTATTTTTATTATTTTTTACATTTTGTACAGGTAAACCCGAGTACAAAACATTACATGAACGTTCCTCGATTGTGTAAATAAAAAATGTATGAAAGCAAAATTACTCACTGAGAGTGCTGTCTTATCTTTTATACAGTTTTCTGAGGAGTTTACGTACATGTTTTATACTCTAAGTAAAGTTGACAGTTAATGCGCAATCAGTAATCAATTGTAACATTAAGGCCACTTATGGATTTTGAAAAAAAACAATAACATTTCGTTTTAGTTAAGTGAGTTTAAAAATTTGACTAGCGGATTGCAAAAATTACGTTTGATTTAAATCATTCATTCAATAATATGTTGTCATTTAAATCAGTAATAATTTATTTGTTTATTAAAATATATATTTTACTCACACAAGTAATTTAAATATATCCTTTTGTAGTCTACAATGCATTTCCAATTCTACATTGATAGTACATTGAAGCTTTCACGGCCGGTTTTTATTGACATAACAATCACTTTTTTCAGGCTATGTAGCCGTGGTCTGGTTGATTCTTTCCGGAGAGTTACGCCCATTGCTCTGATGGGCATTATGAGCGGTTGGCTAGTCGCTGTGATCTTCTTACAGGATCTGGTGTTCTAGAGACAACGCTAGCCATAGCTTAGAACATAGCACGCCTGCGCCAGTACAGACCAATATAATTCCTTGTGACTCGCTGACGTCATTGCGGGCCAATCAAATTGCAAGCACATCTGGGTCCCCGCACAGCAATGCCTGTTTGATTTCTCACTGTAAACACAACAACACTAATTCAAAGGCCAGCGTTGCTTCCAGAACACCAGATCCTGTAAGAAGATCGCAGCGACTAGCCAACTGCTGATAATGCCCATCGGAGCAATGGGTGAAACTGTCCGGAAAGAATCAAACAGACCACGGCTACATAGCCCGAAAAAAGTGATTGTTATGTCTACATTGATAGTTGACATAAAAATACTTGTGGTTTTTCATATTGATCAAGCTATCTACTTCCTTTTTTACTTCCTTACTTATCTGGTTTGCAAGGCCCTATAATAATGGGAAATCAAGCTTCGAGACAAGAATTAAATCATTGTGATCCCTTTTTAAAAACATTAAGGATACCTAATTATTTATTTTATAGGAGCAAGGCAAGTCACAATTTTTTCATTATTGCATATAATTCATATAGAATCGAAGGCTGGAATTTAGGTTTTTTTAATGAGATAAATATATCTCATTGAAAAATCGCAATCGGTAGGAAAACCACATAATAACTCGAAACAGATTTTTGTGAGTCCTTTCTAATAATCCTTGACTCCTCGATCACGCAGAAGAAATTAATGATTTAGATTATTTGGTAGAACCAAACGTGGTTTCACCTATCTTTAAAATAACCTAGATTCCACCTTCCGCTCTATACGACTTGGCAAACAAATTTGTAATTCAGTATGTCATATAATATTAAGGCATATGATCAAAGTACCTATGTACGTTTTTTTGCTAGAATAATGTTTTATATACAGGCAGGCAAACAAACCTCATGTGATTTGGTGCTACAGGAATGTTAAAAGGCTGCGACCACAATTGCAAAATTAGCTCTACGTTCTATTCCATACACGGCGCCACTTCTCGCTATGCAACAGAAGCAAATAAATGTTTTCCTCGGAAGAAATTAACACTGGAGCTTATTTTTTTCTTATAATAAAACAACAATCACTCCATAAATCAAAACAACACTCAAATATTTACACATTTCTAGATTCTGAATTAAATTTTAAGAGTCTATAAAGGTATAACGTATCCCATGTATTTAAAAGTAGCAAAACTATATTTCGCACATTCATTACAAACAAGAATCGTTTATAAAAAATAATTTCATGATATTTGTACATTAATGCATAAAATATGAACTATTTACAGAGACTTGATGGTCACCTTGCCTCTGTACAAGTATTGCATCATAAAACTAATTCCACATTCACAAACTTTAAATGACTAATCTTAAAATCGATAGCGTCATTACATAAAGTAAATTTTAATTATTCTTTACTTTAATTACAGCCAAAAATGCATTTTTTTTTCATAACAAATGCCTTTGTAACAAATTAATAAAATTGAAATTAAAAATAAACACTCTCCACAGATAAAATATGAAGTTTCAAAGGATATTCATGTATAAAAATATTGCATTTGTTGTAGCAAAGATGTACAGTTATATTAACTACAGACGCCACGATCTGCTTGTGACAAATGTGTCCTCCAATCAAAGCAAAATTATTACTATAGAAATGAAGATAATTCACTTGATTTTATGTTATACAATAAATAATAAAATAACAAACATTTCATGTAGGATTATCTAGAATTAACAATAAAAATCCTTGCAAGTCTTAACAAGAATACATGGATTATAAATGTTGATTAAAATATTGGTTTGATATGCATTGTCAGTTAGATAAAAACAGTGTAGGATATAAATTCATAAATGTGCTTGAATCATGTTGGAATATGAAAAGTTGTTTACACTGGAGGGTTTGGGTTTATTACCATCTCTCCCTCTTTAAATGAACAAAGGTGACATTTGAGTGAGGACACTGCGGTGATATTCGGACTACCAAGTTTTTAAAAAAGATAGTTTAATCTTGTTTTTCTTTAACAAAATACTCCTGTTTTAACAATTTCCATGACACGACTGTAAAAAGTATTGTGTAATAAAATGGTGCTGATAGTTATTTTTTGAAAAAAAAAATAGGTTTGTGAAGAGCAATGCAATTCACCAACCTATTTTTGCCTGGCCGGATGCCTTCATGTGAAAGCAGAAGCTTGTGTGCATGCAATGACATATTCTGTTGAACCAGGGCCGAGGTTATGGTCAAAGGGCCAATCGTGATTCGAACCAGCGTTATTCTGTTCCAAATACGCTAGTCAAGAATAGCGACTCGATCCCTTGGCCATAACACCGACTGTTCCGTTTTCAACCACGTTCATTATTACCCGTGTACCATTTAATGTGAGTATTTTCCTGCTTAACCCCTGTAAAACAGCATCGTTTACATTGGTCATGACATTAATGCCACACAGTCAACGGCAAAGAGAAATTAAATAGTCAATCGCCATATGGAAAATAAAGTACCCAGGCAGCAGCCAAACACACCCATTGTGGAGTTCTAGAAGCTCTTATCTATTTGTTACACTGAAAACAATAGTTTGCAAGATTTCATATACTTAAAGCCACAATAAATAGTGTAATATCCGTGATGAATCACTTCTCAGACATGGGACTCCAGAGGAATGTGTGTAGTGTGGTGCTGCAGCAGAGGACTGCAATGCTGGGCATCCAGCGAGGAGGCTGGAAGGTCAGGAGAAGACGTGCGAGAGCATCCCAAGGCAGCCCACTCGTTCTTGTCAAGGTCTATGGTCCCCCCGACGGTGTGTCTCCGCTTTATAGACCTCTCCGGCATTCCGTTCTTCCTCTTCAGCTTGGCCGAAGCTCTGTTCATGCCTCCGTTGTAAATCTCCCTGCGTCTGATCAGATTGGTTTCGGTTTTCTCATTCTTAGTTAGGCTATCGGATCTTTTCACTTTGCCGTCGGATGACCTGTTGAGCGACACTGATCTCCTCAGTTTGGGAGAGTTGGATTTCTCCACGTCTATGCCAGAATCGCTGGCTTCGTTTTTATTGTTTGATAAGTTTTCTGATATGATTAGTTTGTTGTTGTTTTTGATGATTTGTTTTTCAGTCTCGCGGTTTAATGATTCCGATCTCTTCAGTTTACTCTTGATAAGCAAAGACACGTTTAAAGCGTCTGACTTATCTGAGTTGAATGTTCCCTTTTTGAAGAATATGCTCTGCAGAGTGTTTTTGTTAGTCTCCTGCTCGGCGACTTCGATAATCTTCTCGTTGGTTTTGTCATCTTGGAAGGAGCAGTAATTGAATTTGTCGACGTTCCTCTCGTTGTCAGGAGTGACATCACTGGGGGAACATTGCGCAGAAGTTATATCAATATCCTTTTCACTTTCACTCTCATTCTCAATGCTCTTAGAAAATACCGAGTTCTTGCACTGTGAGCTGTTTTTGTGGGACGAATCTGACGCGTCTTTGTCACTGTTTTCAGGAGTGTAGTGTTCTTGAAGCAGTTTTGTTTCCGTTTCTTCTTCCAGATCTTGCACAGCCTTGTCGTGTTCCACCGACTTGGGTGATTCCCCTCTGGGACTGTCGGTGCAATCTGATTCACTCTTGGAAACACTGTCCGAGCCTAAATCATTGTTCAGTTTCTCTTGCGACGTGAGACTTTCTGAAGCTCGATGCAAGCTCGGATCTCCAAAGTCTTGTGACTCTTCGTGCGAGTCATCAACAAACGGAATGGTTTGATCGGCTAACGGTGATGAATTGTGTAACGAGCGAAGTTTTTGGTCAAACGTTGAAGTCAAGGAAGACACCATGTCCACAATACCTGGAAAATCAATCAAGATTGATTAGAAATAAGTTGTTGAGGATTTGTGATGGATTACAGGTTGATTATTATTCACAGTGATGCCCAACACAACAACAAAGTGTTATTAGTTCGCAACGAAAACTAGAAAGCAGAAAATAACATTGTTAAGTACAAAAACATCATTATTGCGGCGCTGGAAGAGTTATCCGTTAGGTTTGTTCACAAGGATTCTGTCCGTTTTGTGAATGGAAGCATTTTGTTGAAGAGCAGCTCCACAAGTAAAGCAGCAGGAACCATAGAGCAACATAAAAACAAACTATTTTTACATTGTTCCATGGCAGGAACGCTTACACAATCATCGTGTTAAGATTAAGCCACTCGTGTTAGTTATAAGACAGGTTTACCGGCTAAACTTGTGACTGGAAATGTTTGCTAAAACTTCTCAAATCCGCATTGAATAACCTAAGAGAATTTAAAATACACTATTTAAAAAAAAAGAGTAACATCAAAGTAATAAAAAGAGTGACAGGTAATTTTGGATGATACATACCATCGCTGAAGCTATCTCCAGATAGATTGGAGTCAGTTTTGAGCCGTTTTCCTTCGCTGCTGTTGGGTTTGGTGAAGTAAGCGGCGTTGGTGTGGCCAATGTAAGCGGCAGGATCCAGCTCTGAGGCCGCGGTCGCTTGCAAATGTGCCGGACTGCTGACTCTTCCAGGAGCCATGGCAGATTTGGTGCTTGCACCGTTCCCAGTGTTTGACACCGCCGTGGATTTGTGACGAGAGTTTGCTTGCCAGTCATTGTTTTGGTCGCGTCTCTTCTCACGCCGAAGGTCTGCCCTGGTTTCCATTTCAAATCTGTAAATAAATATCATTACAATTTTAAATTCTACATGTCGCACGCTTAATCAAAGAGCAATAACTCAAAAAATAAGAATGTTGGGAAATCACGTTTGAAGTTCAGACATCCAGTACAACTTGTATGGGATGAAAAAGGTGACCGATGTTTTATCTCGGTCATATTCGTCCAAATTGAACGGCTGTCGCATTCTACCTATTCTTCTCGCATTGTTCTTGCGTTTTATTACTAAATCTCGATTTTCCCAATTTTTGAGTTATCGCTCTTAGCATTGTATTGACGGTATAAAGTGTAACATTGTAGTGAAGGTATGGCAGTATGTCCCACCTTCTTTATTAGTCCAACATTTGTTTGACATTGGCTTGTTTGTCAACAATTGCAGATACAAATGGCTTTAATGTAGCATTTATAGAGAACAATGGACGTTCAACTTTGAATTGTAATGGCCAAGAAATAAGAGATTACTGAGCGATAAAATTGTACAATCCAATCTCAGAAGACATCTAAATAAATTGTTTTATGAATTGCTTGAAAAAATATCATACCGCTATGTGACTTACGCCATAGTAAATTCCTGACAATCAGGGAATTTTTGCTAGCTTACAGCATTTAGCAGGCAAAGAACTCACATTTTTTTTAATTTAACATAAAATGTCACTAACAAATACACATTAATACTAATATCTAATCTAATCTAAGTTGCAAAGATATGTTACATTGGAGATTCACATTACATGCATTTTCACAAGCAGACACGTACAAGTTCACGCTTGCACATGCCGCATGTGAACCTACAACATAAAAACCAAATCTCAAATGGACATACACCCTGCAACTCTTGCCGTCCTTCCCCGAAACAGGGGTGACATTGGCAAAGTGAACCATTTGTACAGCATGGGTCTTGTCTTGTCTTGTATCCTGCCGCCATTCCTCTAGGGGTGGCCAGTACCTCCACATAAGTGCCTCCACTTGACTCTGTCCCTGCATACTTCTTTCATCTCATCTAATTTCATCACTCTTTTCATGCATGCTCTTCTCTTGTTTCCACTCTGTAAATTCCATTCATTCGCAATCTCACTTATCTGATCAATCCATTCTTTTCTAGGTCTTCCCCTTCCACGCTTACCTATTACATTCCCTTTATACACTCTTTTTGTCAGTCGGTCTTCATTCATCCTTTCAATATGTCCAAACCATCGCATCACACTTCTTTGAACATTCACTTTCACGCTTTCTTTTACTCCGCATTCATTCAGAACCCATTCGTTTCTCACTCTATCTTTCAGTGTTTTTCCTGTCATACTTCTTAAATGAGCCATTTCTACGGTGCATACCTTATTTACTTCTCTTTCATTCACCGTCCATGACTCGCTTCCATACATCAGGGTCGGCAACAATATACAATTGTGTACCGCCATTTTCATTTTCTTTGGTATCCTTTTATTCTTCGCTATTCTACCAAACGCTCCTATCACGCATCTTCCTTTGCTGGCACGCTTCTCTAATTCCTTCGTCATCTTACCATTCGCCTCAAAACTTGCTTCCTAAATAGTCAAACTCATTCACTACTTCAACTTTTTTCCCATTCAAATTAACTGTAAGTTCCTCACATACTTCATTCCTGGGTGGTGTAGAAAATATTTCTGGTTGTGAAATTTCTAAGCTAAATTACTTTACTGTACCTGACGATGGAAACATTGTTTCCGAAACCGGTCGTATATTATTAAATTTTACTCGCCCGTAACCTAATACAATTTGTTTTTTATTTTTAATTTTAATTTTTTAAATTGTATATTCTCTGAATTATTTCGCAGATTCAACCAATTTTGCAGGTATATTATCTTATTTTGCATTGAAATGACATGAAATAAGTGTGTTTAGGATTGAACGTCCAAAAGATTTGACAGATAAAAAAACCTTGGTATGGATGGGACATTAGCGCCTCTGACGGTCAGATTCCGGCGGAATGACAAGGTTGATTTTTGCGCCCTTTTCAATGTTCCTCATTGTTTTGGTCAGTAAAATTTAAAAGAAAAAAGGCATTACTAAAGGACATCACGGCATGTGTAACTATTTGGTAACATTTTGCAGCACTTTCTGTGTGTCAATTATAAATTTACGAACACTTTTAAGTTCTCAGACCATCAACAGTAAACTATATAATCTATAATCTAAGTTGCAAAGATATATTAACATTTAAAATTCATATTTAACGCATGTCAACAAACAGACACGTGTAAGTACACGTTTACAAATGCTGCATGTGTACTTATAAATTAAAATCCAAACCGATAAAATGGATAATTTATAATCAGCACATATAAAGTGGAAGTAGAACTGTATTTAAATGAAGTAAAACTATTTATCTTTGTAATAGTCATTTATAAGATAAATAATAAATTTACAGTGTTAGCCCCCCATACCTTTAGGTTACTTTCTGAGAAACAGGCAAAAAATTATGTACGTAGGTACCCCTGACATTTGAAGAGTATGTATGAAAAATTACAAAACGTCTTAACAAACTACCGAACGCTTAGTCTGCCCTTGAGAAACTAACTTGTCTAGACTTGTAATGGCGTGACTTGGGAACTCAGGCGGACGCCAGACGGTTTGTAGTTTTCAAAAAAAAAATTTTTTCAAGCGTGTACGCGATACGGGATGTAGTAGAATGGTACACTCAAAGTTTGTGTATCGCATATGCTCATATGCATAGGGTGGTTAATACACAAGCCATTAAAAAAATGTGTTTACCTCTTGACCCTCTCCTGCGTAGTTTGATCCAAGCCTGTGTATGTTTTGATTGGATAGTTGTCGTTATCTATGTGCAGTTGGGGGCGGTGTGTGGCGGGGGGCAGCGGGGGGGAGAGTGGGCGCCCCCCCGGCTGCTGCTCAGCGCCTCCCGCAGCCGCTGCCAGCGCCAGCGCTGCTGCCTTGTCCGCCGCTTCCTGCTGGTCCCTCACGTGCACGGGGCTGCTGCACTCGGCGCTGGCACTGTTGTGCTTGGAGCGGGGCTTGCGCTGGATCTTGCGGTTCGCTGCTGAGATAATGGAGCTCATTATGTCTTTGGTGCTGACGTCTCCTTTCCCTGGAATCAAATTGAATAAACAAGGATCAGTTCCATGTCATAATTAATGTACTTCGTGGAAGAATTGATTGCTCACCACTGCTGGGACTGATTCTACAGCTTTACTTTCTGAGCAATTACAACAGAGCAAGAAGTTAGAGGAAATGAAAGGAGTATGTAAGGACAGGAAGGGCGGTTGATCTGTAATGTTGGCGGCTAGGGTTTCTTAAATTAGAATTTTGTTTTCTGTTTTAGTTTTTGATGTCCATACATATTATTATTTATTGATTTTAAAAATGTAATTTGTTGTGTACGTTCCTTGACTTTTAGGTTGGTATGCGGCTGATCACCCATGCTGTAGAAAATGGTTCACTTTTCCAATGTCACCCCTGTTTCAGGGAAGGAAAGTAGATAATTGTGACGGTACCCACCTTCAATCTTCTTGACATTTTGTAGCAGGAGAGCATGGTTGGAAGACGTGGCCTGGAGTTCTTCTTCACACGGGTTATCTGCACTCGGAGAACTCCTGTCTTCTTCGTCAAAGTACCAGTCCATCTGCAGAAATAAACATTTCATTTAATGTATAGCGGTTATGCCTTTGGCTGATTTAAAAGTGGTCATGTCTCAAAAGCAAACTAAGTGCACATAGTTTGTTCACAAGTGTCGTCAATCAATTAGGTAGGAAACAAAAAATGTGCTAGAAAAAGTATTCCGTACTCGGGGTATAGCCAGAATATTCAGAAGCGAAAAGGTTAAACCAATGTATTCCACTGAACATGCTTGAGTACTTAAAAAATTGGCAAGTACTGATTGTAAGTTTTGAGTAACGAATGAAAACTCGGTGCATCTTTAATAATCACAAGTATCTGAAAGAATGACTCACATGGTTGATGAGGGATTCAATGATGCGGCACTGACTGGACATGTCGCTGACCATGGTCAGCATGTTGTCATCCGCACTCCTCACCAGCGTCGGACCAAACACAATTGCCAAATTCCTCGCTTCCATCTTGTTGACGGAACTCTCCGCCACGACCCGCTTCAAATGCTCCATCAGGAACTTCAATGTCTCGTAGTGATGCTCAGGTAGACCTCTTATTAACCGTCTGATGGTCTTCACTCTCTCAGAATTATCCGGCAACTTGTCCGCAGATATGAACAGGGGATACCGGTCTTTCGTTAGCAGAGGATTCGGTAATCTCCGGAAGAATGCCTTCAGCAAACTGGATACAACGTTCACGTCGTTCCATCGTTGGTCTTGCAAATCCGGGGGTATTCCTTTTCCGAGGGATTCTAGAAGAGCGGTTACGCTTGCAGTGTTGCCGGGTACTCGGTATACACCCACAACGTGTAAGCCACGTTCTTCGACAGCGCGCGTGCATAGACCGACCAGATGTGGAACTAGGGGTCGGTCGGAGAGAGGATCGCAGCATTCCAGAGGAACTCCCACAGGTCCTGAAGGAGGAGCTGTCCCGGGACTGCCTCCACCTGTGCCGCCGGCTTGCATTCGCCGCAGCTGTCGGGCGACACGACCTTTCCATGTTTTGCTCTTGGGTGATGCTGTTAGGGGCGCGGTGGAGGTTTCTGAAATATTACGAAAAAACAATTGAATGAAATAATCCATCAAAAATAATAATTAACCCCCCTACCTTCAGGTTATTTTCCGAGAAATAGGTAAAAAAAAATCAGGTTTCGAAACCACAATGTATGCACCCAGGCTGACTTTCTAAGAGTATGTATGAAAAATTACAAAATGTCAAACAAACAAATGACCGCTTAGTCTGCCCTTGAGGAACGAACTTGTCTAGACTTGTAATGGCGTGACTTTGGAACTCAGGTGGATGCCAGGCGGTGTGTAGTTTTCAAATATATATTATTTTTTCTCAAACGTGTACGCGTAGCGGGATGTAGCAGAATGGTACACTGAAATTTTGCGTATTGAGTATGTTTATATTTATAGGGCGGTCAATGAGATGTTGCGTCACAATGATGATGAAGTTACCTGTAGGTGACATGGTCCTGCTGTTAGAAGACTTCTTGCTCCTGGGTGGTGGAGAGAGCCCCACAGTTTCCGCTGGACTATCAGGCGCCTGCTGAGGTTCTCCCACTTGGGCTCCAGGAGTCTGTTCAACAATACAATAAATCAAATGTAAAGAGTGCTGCCAATGTTTTTTTGAATAAGAGTTTTAGGCTTACACGGCCGGCTGATGATGCTGGAGAGATGTTTTCCGGGATCTGTTGCCATGGTCTATGGGAGAACTAAGTTCTCCCATAGACCATGGCAACAGATCCCGGAAAACATCTCTCCAGCATCAACGTTTTTTTGTCGCCGTCTGCGCCCCCGCCCTGCAGCAGGAGCTCTGCCCCGGCGATGGACGTCACGCGCACCACGTGCTTGCGCTTCGTGTAGTCTCCACTGTATATATAAGGCGGATAGTTTACCTGTGTCCTGAGGGCAGTGAGCCACCTGGCTGCCTCTGCTGCGCCCCCGCCCTGCAGCAGGAGCTCTGCCCCGGCGATGGACGTCACGCGCACCACGTGCTTGCGCTTCGTGTAGTCTCCACTGTATATATAAGGCGGATAGTTTACCTGTGTCCTGAGGGCAGTGAGCCACCTGGCTGCCTCTGCTGCGCCCCCGCCCTGCAGCAGGAGCTCTGCCCCGGCGATGGACGTCACGCGCACCACGTGCTTGCGCTTCGTGTAGTCTCCACTGTATATATAAGGCGGATAGTTTACCTGTGTCCTGAGGGCAGTGAGCCACCTGGCTGCCTCTGCTGCGCCCCCGCCCTGCAGCAGGAGCTCTGCCCCGGCGATGGACGTCACACGCACCACGTGCTTGCGCTTCGTGTAGTCTCCCGCCACGTCTGCCATGGAGAAGCGCAGGTTCAGGGACTCGCTCGACCCCCCAGGAGTTGGACTCTGAAATATGAAAACACCAATGGTTATATTTTTTATGGTTTGTGTATTAACACTGTGAAAATTCATGTTTTTTAGTTGGTTATTCAAAAACAACACCTTTTTCTTTTATTTAAAAACTGTTTTTATTTCACAAATATAATATTATTAAAAAATTAGATTTTAAATTCTACTATGAACGTTTTCGACTATTCAGTCATCATCAGGTAGGAAAATATTTATCTTAATAAGAATATCCATTATAGCAGTTAATAATGGATATTCTGAAAAACACATTCAAAATTTATTCAATAAAAAACAAAATAATGTTATGTATAACCAATATATTTATCCTAAGATCAAAAACTTACAAAATGATACTTTCAGGAAAATACTTTTTCTGGGAAATATAACATACAAACTAAATAACAATTTAAAACATAAAATTAAAAGTGCATACTATACAAACAATAATTTGGACCAATTAATATTTAACAATAAGGATAAACCAAACAAATTTGACAGGAGCGGAGTTTACAAGCTTAGTTGTAGTGATTGCCAGTCCATCTACATAGGAGAGACGGGTAGGTCGATTGCAACCAGACTAAACGAACATGTCAGAGCATTCAGGGGCCTGTCAGCGCATTCTGAAATGGCTGACCACTGTATTGAAAATAATCACTCATTTGACACTAACAATATGGTGGTTTTGCACTCGGAGTGTGATGGCAGACGTTTGAAGGCTTTTGAAGCTCTTCAAATACACAGACATAGAAGTGTCACAGTTAATATCCAGATCCCTCCTGTCTCTCCTTTACTTATGTCTCCACATACATCCTCGTAGTTTTTCTTGCATGATGATTGTCTCACTGTTGTTGTTTTTAATTCATTTTGACGCAAAAACTTTTTGACAGATAAAATTTCTTCTTTCTTTAGTTCCTTGACTTATAGGTTGGTATGCGGCTGACCACCCATACTGTAAAAAATGGTTCACTTTGCCAATGTCACCCCTGTTTTAGGGAAGGACGGCAAGAGTTGCAGGGCTTATGTTCATTTGAGATTGGGTTTTTATATTGTAGGTCCACATGCGGCATGTGTTAGCGCAAAATTATACATGTCTGCTTGTGGGGATGCATTTGATATAAATCTTAAATGATATATATCTTTGCAGCTTAGATTAGATTAGATTAGATACTAATTGTCATTCCTAAGAATTTTAGTAGGTAGTTATAAATTAATAGATAATAATTACAACTGATATTACCTAATACCTAACTACCTAAATGCCTAAATGAAGATTTTTATAAAATCTGTAAGATTTAATGTTTTTATAAAATAACTCTTATTATTAATGAATTATATCATAATGTACTAGGTAGACATGTTTTTTTTTTAATATGTATTTTTATATTTTATTCATTAATTTATAATATAATCTAATCTAATCTAATCTAAGCTGCAAAGATATATATCATTTAAGATTTATATTAAATGCATTCCCACAAGCAGACATGTATAATTTCGCGCTAACACATGCCGCATGTGGACCTACAATATAAAAACCTAATCTCAAATGAACATAAGCCCTGCAACTCTTGCCGTCCTTCCCTGAAACAGGGGTGACATTGGCAAAGTGAACCATTTTTTTTACAGTATGGGTGGTCAGCCGCATACCAACCTATAAGTCAAGGAACATACATGACAAATTACATTTTTTAAATCAATAAATAATAATATATACATGGACATCAAAAAAACTAAAACATAAAACCTTATTTCACTTTAATAAACCCTAGCCGCCAACATTACAGATCAACCGCTATTTCTTTCTATCCTTACATACTTCTTTCATTTCCTCCAAAGTCATAACCTTCTTCATACAAGTTCTTCTTTTATTATGACTCTGGATATTCCATTCATTCGCAATTTCGGATATTGGTCCATCCATACCTTTCTCTTTCATTAATTTAATTTTACCTATTTGACCATACCTTACTAACTAATTTTATTAAAAACTCTGTAATATTTTCCTACCTGATGATGACTGAATAGTCGAAAACGTTCCTAGTAGAATTTAAAATTTAATTTTTTAAATATATTATATTTGTGAAATAAAAACAGTGTTTAAATAAAAGAAAAAGGTGTTGTTTTTGAATAACCAACTAAAAACCAATGGTTATATTGTCGGCTCCATCAAAATAGGGCGCCTGCAGTGGGCTGGGCTGGAAGTCTCAGCACTACGGCAATTCTTACCTACCGAATATTGGTAATATTTGTATGAAGACTGATCAGCTGATCACTTGCGGCCATCTTGGATTGACAGGCCTTCATACAAATATTACCGATACTCGGTTGGTAAGAATTACCGTGGTGATGAGACTTCCAGCCCTAGTCATATAAATGGAATGGACAACACCAACCCTATCAAGTGCCTTACACTCCCAGCACTCTTTCTGCAGATCTCTGACACTCTCCAGCAAACTGGTTGGAACAGCAGACAATTGACTACGCGCTCGGTGGAAATTGAAGCCAAAACATTGGTCGATGAGCCTTTGTGCAAGTCATTTCTTGTTTGTTTTTTTTAAATTGGTAAGCGTGCTTTTGCAGTGGCAGCTCCAAAGGCATAGAACCAACTGCCACCTGCAGTTCGAAAGATTGCGGACAACTGTCTCTTAAAGACACATCTTTTTTTTTACGCGTTTTTATTTTATTATTTTGTATTATGTACATCATTTTTCACGGTACTCGTGATCTAACAACAATCCCACAATAAGTGTCACCCGAGGTATGCTATTAGCTTCAGTAACATCGAACCATTTACTTTTAGAGTCATGGGCACGCCTCTTATCTAGAGGTTCTTGTTTCTGTCGTGCCGTCGCTTTTACTTCACGGGAAGGCCTTCCGCCACTTGAGAAAATATAAAGCTTTGCATGAGCGTCCATGTGCTGTGGATCCTTCCAACACATACATACAGGATGGGTATGAGGAGGGTTTAAGCATACGTCTCATGTTTACCGAATCTTTTGGGGCGACCTTGAAATGACTGTCACAAATGGCGCCAAAAAAGTCATCTTATTCATCATCATCATCTAAATGTAATCTTAGTTACAAAGATATGCATCATTTGAGATTCATATTAAATGCATTCCCACAAGCAGACACGCATAATTTCGCGCTCACACATGCCGCATGTGGACCTACTATATAAAAACCCAATCTCAAATTAACATACACCCTGCAACTCTTGCCGACCTTCCCTGAAACAGGGGTGACATTGGCAAAGTGAACCATTTTTTATAGTATGGGTTGTCAGCCTCATACCAACCTATAAGTCAAGGAATCATTGTTCACATTTCATTTACTTATTTCCTTCTAACTTCATTTTGACGAATTGACAATATGTGGTGTGATCTATCTATAATCTATCTATCTATCTATAATCTAAGTTGCGAGGATATATTCATTCAAAGCTCTCAGATGTATGCCCACAAACAAAGACGTGTAGTTCGCGCTTACAAATGCTGATTGTGTACTTACAAATAAAATCCAAACCTCAAATGAACATGAGCCCTGCAACTCTTGCCGACATTCCCTGAAACAGGGGTGACATTGGCAAAGTGAACCATTTTTTACAGTATGGGTGGTCAACCTCATACCAACCTATAAGTCAAGGAATACGAGTGATAAATAACATTTAAGTATAAGAAAACAACAAAACCTTAAAAATAAATCTATACAAATAAAGTCAAAAATGTCTTATGCAAAAAATGTAGCAAGCTAATAAACCAACATTACAAATCAGCATTGCAGATTAGCCGCCACTTCTTTCTGTCCTTGCATACTTCTTTCATTTCATCCAGGCTCTCCTTTTTTCATACAAGCTCTCCTTTTATTATGACTCTGGATATCCCATTCACTCGCTATTTCGAAAATTTGATCCATCCATACCTTTCTCGGTCTTCCTCTTCCACGACATCCATCAATTCTTGCAGCATATACTTTCTTCGTCAATCTTTCATCACTCATTCTCTCCATGTGCCCGAACCATCTTAACATACTTCTTTTAATCTTCACTTTCACACTATCCCTTACACCACATTCTTCTCTTACAAAATCATTCCTCACCCTGTCACTTCGTTTTTTCCCAATCATACTTCTTAGATAGTCCATTTCTACTGTATGGACTTTACTAATTTCCCTTTCACTCACCGTCCAGGCTTCACTTCCATACATCAAGGTAGGCACTAGTATACCACCGTGCACCGCCAATCTAACATTTTTTGAGAGATTTTGGTTCCTGGCGATGCAAGCGGTCGCACCCAGTACACACCTGCCTTTCATTATTCTTCTTTCAAATTCACCGGACATTCTTCATTCATTGATGGTGATAAAAAAAAACAGAAATTACGAAAAGATACATAGGAATCCTTTTACTGCAGTGTGTGGTGTTAGAGTCATAATATTGTCAGTAGAAGAGGCACTAGATACTAATTGCGTTATGTTGAACAATGATGGCTTGTTAATATGGCTAACCTTGCCGCTGCAAAAAGAGAAACTGAATTTAATATATTGTGATTGGCAGGCGTGGGGCGTGAGCAACCAACTACTAAATGTAGACACTTTCCGTGCAGCGGGTTCCCAGTAATCCAATTCCCCAATCGTAGAGACTAGAGTAACGAAACAATTCGTAAGAATTACATGACCAGACAGACGTTATCCTGTCCTAATTTCAATCGATTTGATAGTTACCTAATCTAATCTAATCTATTCTAATCTAAGTTGCAAAGATATGTTACATTGGGGATTCACATTATATGCATTCTCACAACCAGACACGTGCAAGTTCACGCTTGCACATGCCGCATGTGAACCTACAACATAAAAACCCAAATCTCAAATGGACATACACCCTGCAACGCTTGCGGTCCTTCCCTGTAACAGGGGTGACATTGGCAAAGTGAACCATTTTCTACAGCATGGGTGGTCAGCCGCATACCAACCTATAAGTCAAGGAACATAACAAATGACATTTTTAAAATCAACAAAATTGGTATGAGGCTGACCCACCCATACTGTAAAAAATGGTTCACTTTGCCAATGGCACCCCTGTTTCAGGGAATGTCGGCAAGAGTTGCAGGGCTTATGTTCATTTGAGGTTTGGATTTTATTTGTAAGTACACAGTCAGCATTTCGCTGCCTTAGTTCTTGTTTATCGTATACGCCATTGAGAAAATTTTACATGTGCAATGTTTGCATGTGTACTGGACCAATGTGTCTTATAAAAACAAAACAAATATTTAAAAAATATTTAAAAGAACTCTCACATTATCTAGTTTTTCTTAGCTCAGATTGTGTAGAATTTGATTCATAAGACAACTGCATGACAAAGTCATATTTGACAAGATTGGCGTATACGATAAACAAGAACTGAGGGAGCGATTTGTTAGCGCGAACAACACGTTTTTGTTTGTGGGCATACATCTGAGAGCTTTGAATGAATATATTCTTGCAACTAAGATTATAGATTCTATATAGATGAGCATCAAATACTAATAGAAAACCATTTTTAATTTAAAATAAAACAAAGCAATATTTTTAGAAACACTGTTGTTATTTCACTCGTTTATTTTATTTTTATAGATAAATTTACTACCTGTCAATCCAAGATGGCTGCAAGTGAACAGCTGATTAGTCTTCATACAAATATTACCGATATTCGGTAGGTAAGAACTACTGCGGTGATGAGACTTCCTGCCGTTATCCTGTCCTAATTGCAAACAATTTGATAGTGAGCGTTTTGTGAAATTGTAAGAAAATGTCATGGGGAAGAAACCGTTCAAAAATAATCTTCACCTTTCCATAACATGAAAATCTTCCGAAATATTTTTCCGTTTTCTTATGCCATATCCAGTCCAAGATTACAAACAACAATTTCAGATGAAAACAGCCAAATCGCTTCAGCTGTCCTCGAGTGATGCTGTTACTAACGAATGTCTTTTCATTTTTATCATAAAGATGAAGCAGAAAAACTTTTTTTGGACCAGGCACTTTGATCGTTTTATTTTCGATAAGGGCCCACCATAGCAAAAATATTTTGACATGCTCAAACCTATATTGTAAACGCACCGCATGTATATGTCAGAAGGACTCACAGCACGTGGATGCTATTTTTTTTCAAGTGGAGAAAGATCTCTTCGTGAAATTAAATGCAAAACAAGCACAATAAGAACCTCTAGGTCAGAGGCGTGCCCTGTGAAACCTAGAGATGACCTCTGATTGATTACCATGAGCAATAATAATTAATCAAGCACAAGTAACGCATTCTTTGCGTATGACATTCCGCATACTATATGGTTATGTAGAAATTTATCCATAAAATTTAACCAAAAATGTATGGAAGCTGAAACGCTCACAAGAGGCGCTGTTTTACTTTCCATACTTTTTTATTTAAAACTTCATGGTAAAGGTTGTCATTGTCAAGCATGAAAGCTTGGGGTGGACATTCCGTAACGCAACGCCATACTCGTGTTCAGTAACTACAAGTATAAAAATTTACGTATAACGACAACCGCAAAGTTTTACTAAAGATGTATGGAAGCTAAAACGCTCACAAGGGGTGCTGTCTTGGTTGCCATACAGTTAAGGACGATAAGGATCACGCCATGCGCACCTGGCGCAGGGTTTTAATGTGAAATTTAAATGAAATATTGGGCGGAACAATAATTATATTATGAGTATGAGTAACCGATCATAAGAAGTGTGATAAGATAGTATACACCATGCCGAGGCGAGTGGAACCTATTTATTTTTACAGGTAAGGGGGCCGGCCTTATGCCAACCACTTCAGTTAAAATGCAGTTTTTCCAGCTCCCGAGCTCATTTCTTGTGAAGACTGAGTAAACCTTGCTGGTAATTTCTTTTAATAGATTTGTGAAGAGGAATGCGATTCACCAACCTATTCTGCCTGGCCAGAAACAGGCATTAATATCATCAATTAATAATTCATTATTGTTTATTTTAATCAATTATTAATTAATAATTACCCAATTAAATCTGTTGAACCAGGTTCGAAGTTATGGTCAAATGACCCAAGCGGGGATCGAAACAACGTTATTTCATTCCAAACACGCTAGAACGGTCGGCCCACTTGGCCCCCTCGGCCATAACACCGATTTTATTATGGAGTTTGAATTGAACACCGAATCCGGAAATCATTTCTGACAGTTTCATTTCTGATTCGGTGGGATTCGAATCCGAGCTTACGGCATGGAATGCAAGCACTCTACCAACTGAGCTATCGACCGGACCCATGCTTTAGAAAATGGTTCACTTTGCCAATGCCACCCCTGTATCAGGAAAGGTCAGCAAGATTTGCACGGTATTAGTTCATTTGAGATTTGGATTTAAATTTGTAAGTACACATTCAGCATTTGTAAGCGCGAAATTACACATGTCTGTTTGTGGGCATGCATTTGATATGAGTTTTGAATGTTAATATATCGACGGTTAAAAGGAAGTAGGGCACAAGCGACAAAAATTGAATTGTTCAGGAGAGAAGTTTAAGATTGCAAAAAATGGCATAAGTTTATTATTTCTTATCATATCGCTAAAATCAAAACAGCTCTAAAATAAAAAAGGCATTTATTGGCATTCCTAATAATGTGGTTTTACGATGTCTTACGATTTTTTTATGCCATAAGCGTCTTTAGGACCAAAAAGGCCAAAATCTTGCCGGTTACACGAAAACCATACTTCGAAAACGCAGTTGTTTGCTTGGGCATAAACAACAAAAAGATCATCGTAGAGCTAGGGGAGTAAGCGCATTAGAAAGAACGGAAAATTTTCAGTAGGATAGCATTCATAAGTCATTTTTGACCAAAACGTCGATATCTTTGTAACTTAGATTATATATTATAGTCCCTCCAGCAGGCAGACATGCCGCCCTCCTCCTTATTATGGCCATGCTATTTGGAGGTGACGAGGATGACTACTGTGTGATGATTATGCAATATGCATGCTCATCAGCAGACACGCGCAGAGTTTAAATCAATTTAAAATGTGACTGAACAGTCGCTCCTGAGGAAAATAGTATACATACTTACATTCTCTCCTCACATAACCATTTTTTTCATGTTCATAACAAACTTACTTCCTGGATCTCGGTAGTCTAGTGGTTAACGCTGCGGTACGAACATAGAAGGTCGCGAGTTCACTTCCCGACGGAGCACCAAAATAATATACAGGGATACCTCCAGATACGAGTTATTTGAGATACTAGCTGTTGAGCGAGCGAAGTTTTGTTTTGAGATACGAGGAATAGGAGGATTCCTTGACTTATAGGTTGGTATGAGGCTGACCACCCATACTGTAAAAAATGGTTCACGTTGCCAATGTTGCACCCCTGTTTCAGGGAAGGTCGGCAAGAGTTGCAGGGCTTATGTTCATTTGAGATTGGGTTTTTTATATTGTAGGTCCACATGCGGCATGTGTGAGCGCGAAATTATGCGTGTCTGCTTGTGGGAATGCATTTAATATGAATCTCAAATGATAAATATCTTTGCAACTTAGATTTAGATTAGATAAGATTTATGCTTTCTATTTTTTCTATTTATGATTTAGATTTAGGAAAAGAAAAGTTCGTGGATAAGAAACACCCCGAAAAAGTTGCAACTGGTCGTGCATCGGAGCTGTTAAATGCCACTTGCCTAACTCGTTTCCGTAGCATTCTGAAAGGGAGGAAGAAACAAACTTCTTGGATCTTTCTTTCAGTGCTATTCTTAGAAATTTTGGTCGTCCGTTGAGCCCACGCTTTGACACACTAATGATGCCAGGGCTGGAAGTCTCATCACCACGGCAATTCTTACCTACCGAATGTCGGTAATATTTTGTTCAAATCTATTCTTAAAAATTGTATAAAAATCTAGAAGTATCACCAATATGTTTAAAATTGATTCTTAAACCTTCCTGCAACTAAAAGATGAATCCACGGCTGTAACATCCTTCAGGGTGAGATGCCAAAAAAAATATAAAAATAAAAGATTAGATTTGTATGAAGACTAATCAACTGTTAACTTGCGATCATCTTGGATTGACAGGTCTTCATACAAATGCATCATTAGTTAGTCAAAGCATGGGCTCAACGGACGACTAAAATGTCTAAGAATAGCATCGTTTGAATCCGGCGAAGTCTAGAGATATACTCGTATATGCATGTATTAATCCCGAGTTTTTGGAATTATTAGTCCGAAGCGCTAACTATTGGACTATGAACGATTGAAATGTACATATTTCCGAGAGAGTAAGAAAAGTGATTTTCTATGCAATTAACATTATTTTTATTATTCCTATATTAATAAATATTCTAATTACTATTTCAGTAGGTTACTTATTAGATACTGTTTTTTCTCAGCGCCTGATCAGTGATTATTTCGCTTTCTTTTATGATGATGATGATGATGATTTCTTTAGAGCGCCGTTTCGTGCTGTAGTCACTTCAAGGGCGCTTGTACAAACCAGGGATGTTATGGATATCCTTATCCGTATCCGAAAATCTCGGATATCCGCAATAAAAAAATATCCGTATCCGCAACCGAAACCGAAACAAAAGTTTTGGATAATGGTGGAATCTTAATGAATTATGTTTTGACAAGTTTTCGCTTCCACCCATCGACTTTCAACAAATAAGTAAAAATTAAAGACCATAGGTAGGTACTAAAACACGTGTTGGAGCTCGTTCCCACTTGTCGGGTGTCGGATCCGTATATTCATCGGAGGTTCCAGTGGCAGAACATTTCAGACAAAATCGGTTTCCGACAAGTGTGAATAGCTCCATACATAATGTTCTGCCACTGGAACCTCCGATTAATATCCGGATCCGACACCCGACAAGTGGGAACGTGCTCTTACGCAGTTTCAAAAGTAATTCTATAATTTCAATCGATGCGGAAGCGAGATAAAACTATACATAATTCAATATCCATATCCATATCCGTAACCGAAATAATGTAATTGCAAAATCCTTATGTTTTGGGAGCTGTTTTTCTTTTATCCTTAATGATGAACGATTACAAAGTTAATGTATCTACAATCAATAAAATTAGTCAATTGCTTTAAAATTTGATATCCGTAACGAAACTATCCGAAACTAGCGGATATCCAAAATAATTCAATATCCATATCCATATCCGTAACCGAAATAATGTAATTGCAAAATCCTTATCCATATCCGAAACTTCATATCTATAACATCCCTAGACTGCAAACGACGCCAGAAATCTGTTTGTCTTCAGTGCATTTCGCTTTCTTTTATAGCTCACAGGTGTGATTTTACTACGAGCGCAAGTAACTACGTACCTACTCACTTAGTTGGTACTCGGGTGAGAGATTTCCAACATATAATGCTCCATTCTCTACAGTCACACAATTACACAGTGAGTTAATTGGTGATTGTCATTGTGAATATTTGAATAGAAAAAAAAGTTTACATCTTTTGATTAGATTAAGAAAATCAGCTTCACTTCGTTTCAAATAATAATAATGAAGCGGCTGAACTGCTATAATCTATAATTTAAGTTGCAAAGATATGTCAACATTTAAAATTCATATTAAATGCATGCCCACAAACAGACACGTGTAAGCGGGCCCTTACACATACTGTGTGTGAACTTACAAACTCAAATTGAAATCTCAAATGAACACAATAACTGCAAATTTTGCCGAAATTCCTTGAAACAGAGGCATTTTTTACAGTTCGGGTGGTCAGCCTCATAAACTCAATTGTTGTAATTTCGTTAAACTTTGGCTTAGGAGTAGTTTCAACGTAAGCTCTTCGGGGATAACGCAGGAAAGAAGTTAAACTATATGTGTAGCTTAGTCTATTTGTGGGCATACACTTAATATGAATCATAAAACGTATCTTTGCAACTTAGAATGAGATTTAGATTAGACGCTCAGGCAATACTCCTTGTCTTAAGGTTGGTATGTGGCTGACCAACCATGCTGTAGAAAATGGTTCACTTTGCCAATGTCACCCCTGTTTCAGGGAAGGTCGGCAAGAGTTGCAAGGAGTATGCTTATTTCATATTTGGGTTTTTAACAGTAGGTTTACATGCGGCGTGTTTAAGCGCGAACTTATACATAAGTCTGATTGAGAAAATGCATATAATGTGAATCCCTATAGTTACACATCTTTGCCACTTGGATTAGATCAGATTGGAAGCGGCGGAATGCCTTAATAATAATAATAAGTAATTGGCCAATTTTTATACAGCGCCATTTAGTGGCACTAGCCACCCCAAGGGCGCTTTTATGTGTTGAAGCTTCTGTTAAACAAATGTGTCTTAAGCAACTTCCTGAAATGTCTATATTGTATGTTTAACAGTGCATTGGAAACGGCTGATGAAGAATAATGAAGTGAATATTATGTGTACCCATGATCCTTGCGATCCCCATCTCTTGAGGCGCCTGCCGAAGAATGTTGGTGGAGAGAAGTGCATTGGGATGCAGGACATGGAGGTCGCGGGCTGCATCTTCAGCCTCATCTCTCACTTCACTTCACTTTACTTCACTCACTATCACCCTATTCACACATATCTTCAATCTCATCAACAGCTCCACACACGCCTTCAATTCCACACCTTCAAACACTTGCATCACTTTTCATGTTTTTAATCCAATTTTGTATTGTTTCCTCGACCGGCAAAAGACACAAGTCTATGATATTAAGAAAAGGAAATAATATTTCCTTGCTTTCGTCCGGTCAGGTGACGTCACATATCTTTTTGACCGTGTTGGTTGTGTCGGTGCGTTATAAAACTTGTATTCCGAGAGCAATATACAGTAAAATGAGGAAAACTCCACAAAAACGGCTTCAAACTTCACTAAAAGTGCAATATGGTTGATCTCTTATTTTGTGTCTTTCGTGAAGCTATTCCTCTATTGTATAATGCATTACTACATGAACTGAGAGCTAAAATACATTAAATCGTTTTTATTTCAGAGATGTCACAGTTCTATATATGTTTTTGAAGTCATTTCCACAAAACTTCACTCAAAACACAACGAATCAATCATTTTCTTAATAGTCTTTAAACTTCGGAAAAAACTACCACAGATAGTTCCACCTATCTAACATATCACAAGTCCTCAAAGCATAGATAATAAGATTCAAACAACAACTCTACGGAACGCTCTTGGTGTTATAGACCCCTGAATTTTCACAAATACATATTATGAGGAGTCTTTGGTACAGGCTTCCCTACAGTATATTATAATCTTTTGAATATACAGTCATTGTTGAGAATTAAGAATGTCTCTTTAGTATGGAAAATTCACTAAATATTATAACTTTTTTTTTCGGAGATATATTAGCGAATATTTTATGCGAGGTTACAGATGTATGGCGCGTCTCGAGTATCGCACAGAACTGACGCGCTGTTGCGGTTTTCCGCGTCAGGGGGTGACTGCTTGCATGACAGACTGACTGACTGTGTGTGCCCCCCTCCCCCTATATGACGCGCGTTTTTCACTTTCTGCTGGAAAAGTGAGCGTCGAGAGAGAAGGAAAGGCGGCATTTATTGTACCGCGGTGCTTTTTTTTAATTTGCAAAATTTAAGATGTTTACTTTTGTTGTTCAGCCAGATGTGTTGTACGGAGGTGAAGCCTGGAATCTGACTCACAAACAAGAAAAAACTCTCTAGATCTTTGGGAACAAAATGATCCGTCGCAATTTCGCTCCTGCACTTGAGATCGTCTCTTTTGTACTTTTTTGTCTTATCTCCAACAGAGGTAATTTCACAATAGCAATATGTGTGCTGGACTAATGTGTTTTATGAATGCTAAAATTTCATTTTGAAAATATGAAAAACAACTCTCGCATTATCGTGTTTTACGTTTTTTTTCTTAGCTCAGATTGTGTAAAATGTTTTTGTTAAAACAATTTCATTAAATGGTCATCTTTGAATCAAATGTTTGATAAGCGAAACAAGCACTGGAGGGACGAAATGCTGCATGTATTCTTACAAATTAAAATCCAAACTTTAAAAAAACATAAACCTTGCATACAACTTTTTCCGGCCTTCCCTACAACTGGGGTGACATTGGTCAAGCTTTTAATTTTACAGCATGGGTGATCAGCCTTAAACCAACCTATAAATAAATAAAATTTTAGAATATAAATACAACAGATCCTTAAAAAGGAAAAATTATAATAAATTGAGGTTTTAATGGTGATTTCTTTATTCCGATAAGAAAGCAGACTTCGCAAAATATATGTTTCGATGAAAGGACAAGATATTTGGAAAATTTTAAATGAAATCGTAAATTGATAATACGAGTACATAGGAAGAGGCAGTTAGTGTGGAATGCAAGTTGCATACCTACAGATTCTCAGAAATATTGTATGAATGGAGACATTGTTGTGTAAACGCAATTAATATCTAATACACAGGGATTAACAAGTCCGTAGTTTAGTGGTTAACACTTCTGACTCCTAGATGGACTGTGGGTTTGAATCCCGACGGATCACAAAAATATACGATTTATATTTTCAAAAATGCTCTTGGCTGGGAGAAGAATTCATATACCTTTACAGTCTGGTCACTAAAGGTCCATCCAGCCTGAGACAACTGGATCTTGCTTCAGAATTGGCGCTTTCTATAGCGACGACCAAGCTCGCAGAGAGCTCTTGAGGTGTGACGCACACAAAAACAGCGCTCAACAAATAAATCATTCTGATATTATTATTAACTGCTGAAAGTTGCGGTCTAATCATCGGCATCACCATCTTGCCCACGATAATTGCAAGTGGGTTATGGGCTCATTCATCAACCGTTGCCAACGATGTCTGTTTTCACTGTAATACAAGCCCTCTACGTCTAAAAACCTTATTCTGGGCAAGTCTTGATAAAGAGTGAATTATGTTCTTCAACTTATAGGTTGGTGTTCGGCTGACCACTCATGCTGTAGAAAATGGTTCACTTTGCCAGTATCACCCCTGTTTCAGGGAAGGTCGGCAGGAGTTGCAGGGTGTATGTCCATTTAAGATTTGTTTTTTTTTATGTTGTAGGTTCACATGCGGCATGTGCAAGCGCGAATTTGTATGTGTCTGCTTGTGAGAATGCATGTAATATGAATCCCCAATGTTACATCTTTGAAACTTAGATTAGTTTAGCTTTTGAGTGAGCGATTGTAACACATACTTCGTTTCTATTGTCACAACATTCATTACATCTTTTGGAATTACTGTTAAGTTAATTTAGAATAAATGTTCAACGGCAGAATGCACATGTATGTAGGCGGATATATGTGTAATCTGTGCCGGAAGTTAAACTCCTAAGTATAAAAACACGTTTATACTCAATCATAGGCTCCATAAAAAATATATATATAGAATCTAAAACAACGTCTCTTGTGAGTGTGTCAGTTTTCATACATATTTGATAAAAGGTAATATTTTCTACAGTTTTATAATTGCGATTCTGTTGCCGTAACGCTGTGGTTCCCAACCTGTGGCAATTTCCCGTGATTTGGGTTCTTACGCAACTAAGCTACACATATAGTGTAACTTCTTGCCTGCGTTATCCCCGAAGGGGTCGCGATTCGGGACCTATTTATTTTTACAGGTAAAGGGGCCGGCCACACACCAATCACTTTCAGTTGAAGTGGGGGGTGATCTGGGTTCGCAGTGGGCTATACTATTATCCTATAGCCGCTATAGGATAATTGCAGTGGTGGGGAAAACGGTTGAAAATAATATGGTTGTGTAGAGTACATTTCAAGGATAAAAACCATATATTTAAAGTATTATATAATTTAAGTATTAAAAATAAAGATATCATTGATACTTTTCCAAAATTAAATGCGGGAAATTTGAGTCCCGCCGAAACGCAGCGCGGCCGGCTATCCACGCTGTGACGTCAAAATGACGTAGATATAGGCCCGTCAGTATACTTCGAAGATCCATCTACGTCATATCCGCCTAGATAAAAAAAATGCCCTGTTATACCGGAAATCGAAAATGCGCGAATTTTAAAGAGCTATAATTTAAAAACTAAGCCAGATATAATTCTTTTTTAAATCAGATTCGATTAGCTAGGTGAATTATGTTAGTAAATCTCTAGAAAGAGGCGGTGGGCCACTATACATAGGTTGGGAATCACTCGTGTAACGCGTCCACGGTTCGTGGGTAAGCCGTGTCCGAAATGAAAGGAAAACCGATCTGTTACCGACAATGCTAATCTGTATTATTGTCTAGAACAAGCTGGAGAAACCATGGTTTCCCGGCCAAAAGAAAACCAGGGCTGGAAGTCTCATCACCACGGTAATTCTTACCTACCGGATATCGGTAATATTTGAATGAAGAGCTGTCAATCCAAGATGGCCGCAAGTGTACAGCTGATTGGTATTCATACAAATATTACCGATATTCGGTAGGTAAGAATTACCGTGGTGATGAAACTTCAAACCCAGCTCATACGAGTGCTATTACAACTAGTGCTAGAAATTCTGGAAAGAAGAATTAATCACTTATTGAGGGTTGCTTGATTTAAAGGATGATATGAGGCTGAACACCCATACTGTAACAAATGGTTCACTTTGCCAATGTCACTCCAGTTTCGGGGAAGGTCGGCAAAAGTTGCAGGGCTTCATTTGCGATTGGAGAAGGAACAAAAAATATACAGGCAAGTGGACTAGGAGAAAAATAAAACGGGAAAAAAATGAAAATACAGTAAATTAAATCGACAAACAACAAAAATGAATTGAATGAGCCCTTGCTCCCAACATTGCAGATCAGTCGCCAATTCTTTTAGTCTTTTAGCTGAATGTAATTTTTCATGTTACCCTGAGATTTATGTGGTCGGTCGTCTTCAGGCTAAAGCTTCCCTTACATGCAGAAAATACAGGTCCGGTTTCAAGATGTCCAATTAGTTGACGGTGAAGTATGGAGGGCGTAGGAAGACTGACACGAACACCCTATGACAATATGTATCTGCTTCAACCTACTTACGAAAATAGCTGTAACTCTGTCGCCATTTCGCTAGGGATGGCCAGAGCCTCTGCAGAGTTGCCTCCATTTTTTCCTATCCTGACATACCTCTTTCAATTCCTTCATATCCATCACCTTTTTCATGCATTTTATTCTTTTACGCTCACTTTGTATACCCCATTCTCTCACAATCTCCTCAATCTGATCACTCCATACTTTTCTCGGTCGTCCCTTCCCTCTTTCTCTGTATACATACTTTTTTCTTGGACCGGTCCGTAGTCCAGTGGCAACACTTTGGACTAGTAAATGGAAGGTTTGTGGATTCGGATCCCGGCGGAGCACAAAAATATACCATACATATTTCAAAATTGTGCTCTTCGCTGGGTTGAAAAATTCATAAGCCTTTACCAAAGACCGGTCACTGAAAGGTCCATCCAACTTTACAACAACTGGGTCTTGCTTGAGAATTGGCGCTTTCTACAGCGACGACCAAGCTTGAAGAGGGCTCTTGAGATACACACAAAAACAGCGCTCACCAAATAAATCATCCTAATATTATTATTATACTTTGTCAGTCTACCATCATTCATTCTTTCCACATGCCCAAACCATCTCATCACATTCTCTTGTTACACCCAATCAAATGTTTTACGGTTTTGCAAATCAGTGAACCAGCTCTTGCAGCCTTGTCCGACCGGCCCGAAGTCTAAAGGTTAACACTTCTGACTCGTAATGAAAGGTTGTGGGTTCGAATCCCGGCGGAGCACAAAAAATATACCATTTATATTTCGGATATGCTCTTCGTTGTGTGAAAAATTAATATGCGTTTACTAAAGACCGGTCACTAAAGGTTCATCCAGACTTACAGCAACTGGGTCTTGCTTGAGAATTGGCGCTTTCTACAGCGAGCCGCACAAGACAGGGAAGAATGGAGAAGAAAAGCAAAAAATATTGCTGCAAACCAATCCTACGATTGAAACTGAAAAAAAAAAACAGCGACGACCATGCTCGCAGAGGGCTCTTAGGTGTGATTCACACCAAAAGAGAGCTCACCTAATCAATCAGCCTAATATTATTATTATTATTAGATTATAGATGACTGATTCTTATTGAATTAATAGATTTGAATAGATATTTTTGCGTCGCGGTGACATCGTCTCTAGACTTTATTCGTCAGGTAGGTTTTGTTTGGGGACAACACCTGAATGCTGATATGAAGTATGCGGTTCCATGTTAGAGCTTCACAGTAAAAAAACGACACATGAAAGAACATCACAATTACAGTATATCATACGACAAAACATCACTATGGTCTATGACAGAACATACCATAACCGGCAAATGAAAAAAAAAACATCACATGAAAAAACATCACAGACCAGAAAACACCATAAACGGCATGACAAAAAAGTGATACATGAGAATCATGTGAAAATGGAACCCATGCATATATTATTTGGTAAAGCTTATAACAAAAAAATAACGCCCCTGATTATCATATTACACCCACAACTAGGGGTGGCAACGGCATAATATGCATTATTATTTACAGGTGAGGTAGGTAGCCCCACGCTAATCTATAAGTCAAGGACTCATAATAGGCTAAATAAATGTTTATGATGTTTTGTCATGTAATGTTTTTTCATGTGCCATTTATGGTATGTGATGTTTTGTCATGTGTCGTTTTGTCACTGTGCCGTTCTATCCTTCGCATAAGTATGGATGGCCAACACTCGCTTAAAATGGAGGCGCGATAACCTCGGCATATTAATTAAAACAATTAATATTTAGGCACCTGACTCTGTTACTGATATGCAATCATAACTATCTGACCATCATTTGCAGTGTTGGATAATGAAGACTAGAGACTGATGCTACATTTCAAAAACAATATTTACGGCTTTATTCAAAAGAAATGAAAACAAATAAAAACCATATTTTTACGGTGCATCTAAACCTTCATGTAGATTTATACAGTCGTGAGTATCTACGACTTTCATATAAATCTTTTGATCGTCTGCATAAAGGAGACAAATGCTATGTTTAATATAGCCTATAATGTCATTAATAAAAATAATAAAGGCTAAAGGGCCCAAATTTGATCCTTGTGGAACGCCTGAGACTGGTTGAAAGGTTTCTCCCCAATAGACCACGGCAACGTCATTTATTGCAATATCGGAACATTTTATAGATTCCTGTGCGAGAGACTCCTTAGATTTCAGAGTCTCTAGGGGTCTATGTCACTTGTTGTAGTGCTGCAGAGATGTTGTTTACGAGCTTGGTCGTCGCTACAAAGCACCAATACTCAAGAAAGACCCAGTTGCTGTAAGCTTTTCAAGAATTTGGGAGCCTCCCGCACAAGAGTCTTCAAAAGAAAGAAGTACACCGCCATGTTTTATTTCGTCTTATCTCCAAATAGATACGAACAGATCTTTCGACGGTCGTTGAGACTTGCCCCCCAGTAGACCACGGCAACGTCATTTATTGCGACATCGAAACAATTGAGTTTCACTTTCATTTTTTTTAGGAATTTCAGTCTCACCACTGCGCCGGCGCACCTTGCAACATTTTATGGACACCAGCTCGTATATGGAGCGGCCTCTCTGTATCGGAATGTATAAGCGCGCAACTTTCCTAGCTATGGTGTAGTCGGGTGGACTGTGGAACATCATCGGTATCAGCAGCAGCCTTGAGTAGTATGGAGGAGCAAGGAAGGACGCGCTGGCGAAATCATACGAACAAAAATTCATATGGAAGCAGTACACAACCGCCAAACAAAAATCGACAGTGTGTTGCCCCGCAGTATATTTCAGAGCTTTGTGGGAGGGACTCAGTCGATGGTAAGCGGCTGGCATTAAGATCTGCAAGTAGTACTGCTGTGAATAAACTAATAGTTCCAAAACGATCTAATAAAGCAAAATACTTGGATCTCGCCTTTTGCATAACCGGCCCTGTGCTGTGGAATGCCCTGCCCCATGAGCTAAGAGCCGTAGAGTGCGCAAGTGCATTTAAGTCGGGATTGAATTAATCTGCAATGCTGATTTGTAATGTTGGTTTATTAGTTTGCTACATTTTTTACATAAGAAATTTTTGACTTTTTTGTATAGATTTCTTTTTAAGGTTTTTTTATACTTAAATGTTATTTATTACTTGTATTCCTTGACTTATAGGTTGGTATGAGGCTGACCACCCATACTGTAAAAAATGGTTCACTTTGCCAATGTCACCCCTGTTTCAGGGAATGTCGGCAAGAGTTGCAGGGCTTATGTTCATTTGAGGTTTGGATTTTATTTGTAAGTACACAATCAGCATTTGTAAGCGCGAACTACACGTGTTTGTTTGTGGGCATACATCTGAGAGCTTTGAATGAATATATCCTTGCAACTTAGATTATAGATAGATTGAAGATATGTTTGTTTCCGAGAAGTTACAGTTGAACAGTGCCCTTGCAGTGATTTATCACAAAATGGCACTATGAATATTGTCTTATTATGATTATTATCATTATTAAACAATGTACTGAAATATTTCTTGGCTTTTATTAACACATTTTTCAACGTCCTTTTTCGTGACACAAGAGTCGTAATAAAAAGAGAGCTTGTATGAAATGAAAGAAGTAAGTATGTAAGGGCAGAAAGAAATGGCGGTTGATTTAAATTAGAGTTGAATTACAATTTTTATTTGTTTTTATTGTATGCTCCTTGACTGATAGGTTGGTATGCGGCTGACCACCCGTGATGTAAATAATGGTTCATTTTGCCAATGTCACCCCTGTTTCAGCGAAGGTCGGCAGGAGTTGCAGGGTGTACCTATGTTAATTTTAGACTCGGGTTTTTATGTTTCAGGTTCACATACGGCATGTACAATGTTACATATCTTCGCAACTTAGATAGAATGCAATGTTTAAATTAAACATTAAAAGTTTCTAAAGTGTAAACATTTACAGAAGGAAAATTAATTTTAGGTAACACGAGTTAGAAAACTCAGTTAGCCTCTGAAGATGGACGGATAAAATCCGATAGCGCTTAGGCAAATGTTCTAAAAAAAAAGTGAAAACATAAACTATGTTTTTCTACAAAAAGTTATTTCTATTGATCTTTAGATGTTGAATTACATAAGGTAAGGTCTTGAGGTGTTATCTAACGATATGAAATCGAAAGTTGTGAGCGGACGCGCGTTATGATTTTTTATGAGAGATATAATCATCAAGCACACGGGGGCCCGGCCACACAGATGCTATCAATTAAAACCATATACAACATTTTTAATTTTGGCGTTTAGCAATAGACCTCGCATAATGCACGGTGCGAACGGGCATCCTTGCATGTCATTTTTGCATGTTATGTGTCCAAGGTGTTATAATGAGGTATATCTAATCTAATCTAAGTTGCAAAGATATGTAACATTGGAGATTCACATTATTTGCATTCTCACAAGTAGACACGTACAAGTTCGCGCTTGCACATGCCGCATATTTTTATTTATTTATTTATTTGGAAAAAAAAAACAACATAATTTTTACATACAAGTAATAGATCTTAAATGTTACATACATAGAATTCAAAAAATTGTAAAAACAGTCTATAAACATTTTCCTTAGATAAAATTTTTAATAATTAAAATATTATGAACATGAACCTACAATATAAAAACGCAAATCTCAAATGGACATACACCCTGCAAATCTTGCCGTCCTTCTATATGTGTAGCTTAGTTACGTTTTTACCATGATTTTTAAGTTTCCTTGTTTCCTTGAGTTATAGGTTGGTATGAGGCTGACCACCCATACTGCAAAAAATGGTTCACTTTGCCAATGTCACCCCTGTGTCAGAGAAGGTCGGCAAAAGTTTTTAAGGATTTTATTTGTAAGTACACATTCAGCATTTGTAAGCGCGAATTACACGTGTTTGTTTGTGGTCATGCATTTGATATGAGCTTTAAATGTTGACATATCTTTGCAACTTAGATTATAGATTATGCTGACGGCTGAATAGGTGGATAGCCATTTAGCGATTGGCCGGAGTGCACGTAGGTAAATAAAATACCTTGGGCGCCACAGATAAACAATAACAAGGAGGAGCTTATGTACTTGTAGTTCCTTTACATATTTTTAAGTATTCTGGGGTGTTTAACAGCTCTGTGGTTGACAGGTTAATCTTAGAGTATGTTACAATGCCGCAAGCTAGTTTCGTCTCCACCAATACTAGTATAACCTAATGAGAGTTAACATGCAAGAATGGCACGCACGTATGATCGTAGATGCTTGCATGGTACATACATTAATTAGATATACAATAAGTATGGAGTTAGCGACTCGTATCCATGTATGTATGTATGTACATACGAGAGTATATGTTATACGTGTATGCAGGTACATTGGGCAAGACGGAAGTCGAAGTTTCGCAAGGGAAGAAGCGACTGGACATACACACATACTTCACGAGCAATAAAAACCATCACGAAAAATAATTGTTTGCGGAGCGGTATGTGGAAAACGTAAGACGATTAAATATGTATCTATATATGCAGTAATTAATTGTTTAAATCTGCAAGATAATGATTATAATCTGGGTTTCCAAACAGCGAGGTTAACTCACCATACTGCTGTGTTTTTAGGGTTCAAAAATCTTTAAATTAACAAAACTGGTCTTCTTTCATGGATATTTATTTTACACTTAGCTTTATTTAACAATTTATTTTTAACAATTCACATTTATGGTTTATTTCACACTTTACATTTATTTCACAGTCCGTCTTCCCTTACAATGACTTTCTTGTTCAAGAGCAGAGCGACGTACATGGACTAACTCTTGCGCAGCCCTTTATACTCCTGAAGACAGCAGTTGCTAGAAGCCAATTTTGCTAGAACCTTCCAGAACAAAAAGCTTCCAGTAGGTACATAATCGAATGTCTCTTTCCTAGGTACCTATAATAATTACTCCAACTCTCATCGGCTATAACTAATACACCTACCTAACATTTATAGTATTTGTTATTTACATAACAATACTATAATACATCTACGCACTTAAATTTAAATGCTTGCTTTTCTTAAGTTCGATTCCCACTGAGGGTGTCAGAAATGTTTTCTCGTTTCTAATCTAAGTTGCAAAGATATCGACAGTTAAAAGGAAGAGACGTTTTGGTCGAAAATGAGTTATGAATGTTGTCCTACTGAAAATTTTCCGCTCTTTCTAATGCGCTAACTCCTATAGCTCTACGATGTCTTTTTTGTCGTTTATGCCCAAGCAAAAAACTGCATTTTCGAAGTATGGTTTTGGTGTAACCGATGAAATTTTTGGCCTTTTTTGTCCTAAAGGCGCTTGTGACATAAAACCTCCTAAAACAACGTAAAATCACATTGAAAGAAATGCCTTTTTTTTTTTGAGCTGATTTAATTTTAACGATATGATAAAAAATACAAAAGTTATGTCCATTTTTCTGCAATCTCAAACTTTAAACTGCTCTCCTGAACAATTCCTCGCTTATGCCCTATTACCTTTTAACCGTCGATATGTAACATTGGGGATTTACATTATATGCATTCTCACAAGCAGACACGTATAAATTTGCTGCGCTTGCACATGCCGCATGTGCAACTAAACATAAAAACCCAAATCTCAAATGAAAATACACTTTGCAACTTTTGCAGTCCTTCCGTGAACCAGGGGTGATATTGGTAAGGTGAACCATCTTCTACAGCATGGGTGGTCAACCGCATACCAACCTATATGTCAAGGAACATACACAACAAATTACTTTGCGATCGTAAAGTTAAATTATGTAAGTGGATTTCTGGTGCATCCTCGGATTGTCTGGTGTGGTGCAAGCGATTAAGTAGTTAGTTAACTTAATACATTGTGCAGCCATTCAGACACAGGTGTGTGAGTAAGTTGCATTGATTGCAGTTGTGCATATGTATTCATGTTGTGCCAGGGGCGTGCATCCCATACAGGCACATGCGCCTAATAGGTAGGCAATACATGGTAAAAAACCATTTAAACTTGACTAAATTTGACTTTATAACTAAAAAAAAAACGCAACTAAGCTACACGTATAGTGTGACTTTTTGCCGCATTATCCCCGAAGAGTTTCGCATGTGGCGAGTGGAACATATTTATTTTTACAGGGAAGGGAGCCACCTTACGCCAACCACTTAAGTTGAAATGGGGATTTCCCAGCTTCCGAGGGGGCTGGTCATTTCTTGTGACGGCTGAGTAAACCTTGCCGGTATTTTATTTTGGAGTTTGAAATAATGCGAATGTAAAAATGTTTCTAGTAAGGTGGGGACATTGCCGCGTGCGCACTATGCCCGGAGCAGTCCGAACATAGACCCATGCGGTATAAATCTTGTGATCAATAAAATTTACGAATTTTAAAGAAAAAAGGCATTATTTTAAGACATAATGGCATGTGCTGTTATTGGGTGTCAAAATAAAAAATGGAAAAAGCAAGAAAACATAAAATTTGACACGTAAAAACATGTTTAGTATGAATACACAACTGCAACGTTTTGACAGGACTGAAATAAATGTGGTAGATAGAATGTATCAATGCAGTTAGTTAGTTTCTGCTCCTCTATGTTATTACTCAATGGTAGGTGACTAAAGAACTGAAGAATATTTTGCATGGGATTTTCCGAAAAAAAGTCCGCCATTTTGCGAGAAAAGACATCTACAAAAGAATATGAGGAAATAATGGTTTTTAAACACAAAGCAAAAAGCTTTTCAAATTAGAATTATGTTAGACATTTTTCAGAGAATTAAAAATGGATTTTACGAATTTGGGGAAGAGAAGAACGCGCTTTTTAACGTTTCGTCGGAGTCACATTTTTTTTTTCAAGAAATCCTGTGAAGGAGACTCCCTAGAGTTCAGATACTCTAGGGGTCTATGCCACTTATATTGCTTTTTGATGACCGGTCTTTGGTAAAGGTTTATGAATTTTTCAACCCAGCGAAGAGCATATTTGAAAATCTAAATGTTATATTTTTTTTGTTCTCCACCGGGATTCAAACCCACAACCTTCCATTTACGAGTCAGAAGTGTTGCCAATGGACTACGGACCGGTCAAGCCTTACAAAAACTGGGTCTTACTTGAATTCTCATTGGTGTTATCTCGCAGAGGGAACGACCCCAAGAGACGTGTGATTCACACAAAAACAGCTCTCACCAAATAATTCATCCTACCATTTAATATTTATACATTTTTTTAAAGATTACTGTGAATTTGCTGTGGATGCACCTCGTCAAAATGCCAAAGACCGAGGAATTGGATTTGGAAGCAACAAAGTCTGCATAAACAACCGAGCCAATCACCCGCCGTACTGCAGCAAGGAGCACAACTTGATATGGATATGGATTGAAATGTATGCATGTCTGACCTGGTGCTGGTGCCTGTAGAGAGTCAGCTTGGGTCCCTGCAGCACGGCCCACGCCTGCTTCCACGAGCGATCACTAGCGCGCTGCAATACAAGCACAAACATAAACCATCAATTATTTTATATTGGACAAACCAAGCGCAGCATCAACACCAGATTGAAGGAACATATTGGCGCAGTTAAGACGAATAACCCAAACAAGTCTGCTATCTGTGAACATTCACAGAAAGGGGTGAATCATCTGATCAGATTTGATAAAACAAAGATTTAATCTAAAGAAAGATTTCTCATTCCTCGACTCGTGAAGGAAGCAATCGAAATACACAGGCACCCCAACTTCAACAGAGACGACAGCTACAAACTTTCCAGTATATGGAGGCCAGTACTACTTTCTATGATCCACCCTTCCATTAATCGGATGGTTTCACAAGATGACATAGTATCTTCCTTCTGTACTATAATAATCTATAATCTAAGTTGCAAAGATATATTCATTTAAAGCTCTCAGATGTATGCCCACAAACCAACAAGTGTAGTTCGCGCTTACAAATGCTGAATGTGTACTTACAAATAAAATCCAAACCTCAAATGAACATAAGCCCCACAACTTTTGCCGACCTTCCCTGAAACAGGGGTGACATTGGCAAAGTGAACCATTTTTTACAGTATGGGTGGTCAGCCTCATACCAACCTATAAGTCAAGGAATACAAGTGGAGCTATTGCGACATCTATGAATGCATCACCGAAGGCCAATAATTGTACCTACAACCTCGAGCAAACAACAATAATCCAATAGTTCATGTTTCTTCTCTGTAGAAGACGCACGCCTCCTGAAAACGTCGGATATGACTCTGACGAAACGTAGAGAAAATCGTTCTTCTCTTTACACACGGTCAGTAACATCCGTTTTTTTTTTCATTCCAAAAAATAAACCATCAATTCTCAGATTGAAGATTTGGAGATTGAGTATCAAAATGCTGGCTCTGTGGCTCTGAATGGCTTTCCCAAATAGCTTGGGCGAGGTGGGTTTGGAGAGCATATTTACAAATAGTTGCCAATCCATCTGTTCCCATGGTTATGTGAACAAGCGTTTTTGGGATGGATTGTCATTTTTATGGGCGGAAAATGTGCACTGGTGGACCTGCTTTAAGCAAAAGAGTCAATGGTGATAGAAAGCATAAATCTAATCTAATCTAAATCTAAGCTGCAAAGATATGTATCATTTGAGCAGACATGCATAACTTTGCGCTCACACATGCCGCATGTGGACCTACAATATAAAAAACCCAATCTCAAATGAACATAAGCCCTGCAACTCTTGCCGACCTTCCCTGAAACAGGGGTGACATTGGCAAAGTGAACCATTTTACAGTATGGGTGGTCAACCTCATACCAACCTATCAGTCAAGGAATCAGTCAGGAATCAGTCAGTAAATGCTTCGGGAAAAAGTACCTAAGGACGAATGAATGGTTTTGATCGGTTTTTACTTCATTCAGAGTCTTAGGGCATGTTGCACCAAACTCCAATCAGACAAAAATAAGAAATGAGTGTGATTTCTCCCAACAAATAAAAGAAATGGTTGCATGTACGTAAATCAGCTGATGTACATCATCTTTCCTGTTCATATTCCATCATACACAGCTATCCCTGCCTCATCTATCCCCTGCTCGCTGACACAGGTTTATACCTTTGTCAACAGTGTGTACTATTACCTTTCCATTGGTGAGCACCATCTTGACCTGCACACTGCCCTGCATGCTGATGTCTGCCTTCTCCAGCTCCTCCCCCACAGCTGTTCCTGCCTCATCTATCACCTGCTCGCGTTCCTTCTTGACCCTGAGACAAACAACGGTCATTAGTTTTCCATTTCACATCAAGGAAATACTGTTGTTAGCTGTTAATCAAATAACACTTCAACACATGTATTTACATCGCTGCAAAGAAAGTAGATTATTCAGACCACTCATAGTCTAGTGGTTATTTTTCTTTTGTGCACAACAGTATCCCGAGTATAGAAAATAACGTAAAATCCCCTTGATTGTGTTAATATAAATATGTACTAGTGTATCTTTCATGTATTTTTATAAATACACAATCGAGGAGAGTCTATGTAAATTTCTTATACTCTGGGTACAGGTTTCCTTGATAACAGTGCACCCTCACAGTCATCAACACGCTGAGAGGAACTCTATTGTTAAATTTTATAATCTTATTAAATATGTCTGTATTAGATGTCTTTATGCTTTATACTCTGAGTTACAATATGTCGTTCGACGACACCAGAACGGTTTTTCGGTAAACAAAATAAGTCACGTCCACGTCTTTGTATATAGTCATTCAATGCTACAGCAAAAATCATTTTTGGAGGACATAAAACTAATCATGTCACTCTATTGCAGCGTACTGGCTGCGTGCCCCGGAGAGAGTGCAGTATAAAGTGTGCCTTAAGGTATTCAACTCTCTCAGAGGAGCGGCCCCGTCTTATTTGACTGAACTGTGTGAGGTTGAGGAGATTGTTGTTGAGCGGTGCACCCTTCGCTCAGCGAGAGGTGATGCTATCAACAGGCTGAAAATGCCACCTCGACGGAGCAGAACGGGCTTTGGGGATAGGGCGTTTGGTTCAGCGGGACCTTTGTGCGGAGACCGGAGAAGAACGCTTCAGAAAGAAGTTGAAGAGCTACATATTTTCCAGAAATCAAGCGAAGGATGGGCACCCTTGGGGTGGCTGGAGCCACTAAACGGCGCCCAAAAGAGAAAACAAATTATCTAACTATATTTATATTAAGAAGGAAAGAGACAGGCCAAACTTCAGGAGGAAGCTAAAGATGCACCTGTTTGAAAAGTCATACCCAGGAATACAAGGGCCCTTGTCATTAAATTTGACTGAAAGCGGCGCTTTAAAGAAATACACCAAATCCATACATATATCTGTACTTCATTATTTTTTTTCACATCAATGATGAGACGAGAGTCATCATCATCATCATCTCAAAATGACTTATCAAGTACAGACGATATAGATAGGCAAATCTGACATACATATCCATACCTGATACCAAATTTATTTTTACGTACTTCATAATAAAAGCATTGTTTTTATTATTTAAAAATCTAACTAGAAGCAGTCCATGCAAGATCTTACGCAGCTGAGGTTTCGCATTTGTTCTGTAAGTCAAATTGACATAAGAAAAAAAATTGGCAGTTTTGGCGGTCAATCCTACCAACAATGATCTACATAAGCAGTTTCCTAGAATACATAAAGCAATAAGTAAAGCTCACTAAATACTTTTCACAATAAACTTATAAAAAATGCATCTAAGCTGAACATATATGTGACTTCTTGCCATGCTGTCCCCTAATGAGGCACACTTGGCAAGCGGAATTTATAATATTTACTTTCATTGGTCAGCCTTATGCCACTTCACTTGAAGTGAGAATTTCCATTCTCCTGAGGGAGTAGGTTCTTATTTCTTGCGAAGGCTGAGTGAGCCTTGCCGGCACAATGATTTGAGAAAAAATATGAAAACGGGAAATCATTTCTATCACCCTTGGTGGGAATCAAATCCTAGCCCGCTGGCGTGATTGAAATCTTTTGTATGAATCGAACCCAAGCCCTCTAGTTTTGAATGTGTTTGAAAGTGTTGTAGCGCAGAGTATAAAAGTTCTTGTATAAACTGCTTCCATTTAAAAAAAAAATCTCAAAACCTTCATTGTAATAATAAAAGACATATTTTTATATCTTAAACTATTTCGTCCCATTTACCAGTTAGTCCAGGGGTAGAAATCTCGATGAACGTCAATAGATCTTAGCGTATCTATTGGAAGATAGAATGAAATAAAACATGGCGGCGTATCAACAGCTGATACATTTTATATGGAACAACAATCAGCTGTTCAGGCACCGCCATGTTTTATTCCGTCCTAAATTCAAATAGGTACTTCCACCCCTGAGATATTTAAATTATTTTAATTATAATAAATAAATGAATTTAATTATAAAAAAATATTTATCCTACTCCTATTGCTGTTCATTTCATTTGAATGAAAGAATGGACTTCGAACCAATTCCGTAGACAACAAAATTGTGATAGGGAGAAGGCAAACAAATATTTTATTACTGGTTACTTGGAAGTACATGACACCATTACATTTGCGCACCGACGATAAATTTATTTTCAAATTTGTGCTGAATCTATTAACAAAACATATTATTTTAAAAGCTGAAAAATATAAAATCATAGCATTTAAAAATATATATTATAGGTAGTAACTATTATTACTTTTACATTTTCTAAAATGAAAGGTTTTAGTAGAAATAATATGTCAACTAAACATGTTTCTCTTATTGTAACATATAACAGCACAACAAGAAAGGGTACATCAGTTGAGTAGTCCAATTGCAAACAGCGCTATGTTAAAAAAAGTTTTTTTTACGAAATTCAATAAAAACATCTACTAGTTAAGTTATTGAAGAAAATGTTGTTACATTATAATAATTCTACAGTGGTAATATTTAGAAATTATTTTATTATAAAAAATGAAATCTCGGTATTATATAATTCTTGTAATTTGAATATTAAAATTGAACATAGCAAGTTCTGCAAAAGTATTTGTAACATAGACATCTTTGCAGTTGTATGGAATTAACATAGACAGTTTTGAATCAGTAAGTCGTAAAACTAAGCCTCTTTTAGTCTTAATCTCTCTTTCAATATTGCCAAATATACGGTCAGGGGGCAAGAAAGAATGCCCAACTACCGGAAATATAATTGCTATTTTTTAAATTTGATTTGGAGCTTTTGTTTTACAGGCAAGATAGCGGGATTTGCACGAGGATGTTGGCGTCTTAGCGCCATTTGCAAGTGAACAGTAACATAGACAGTTTTGAAAGTGGATTGTCAAATATCATAGCGACTTTTGCAAGAGTATACCGTATTAAGCCTCAAATTATACGTAACGTAGCGAGTTTTTGAATAGTTTAATAAAATACACATAAGCGTTTTTAAAAATCCAATATAATGACATCAAAAACAAAAAAAAAAAAAATTTTAACATAGCGCTGTTTGCAATTGGACTACTCAGTTGTCAAAATAATGTTTGTCAACAGCACAAGCAGTGTGAAGATAGCACTAATTCCTAGCAAATACCAGGTTTACCAACTGTGATTATCTTTCACAGTGACAGCCATAGGTGACAGCTGTAATTAAAACAAAGCCTTTGTCTACAGAGCCAAATGTATGTAAAGCCCCTAGTGGCCAAATCAGGAAGCTTGAATGAGTGTATATAAGCCCATACAAGCCAGCAGAGAGCATCAGATTTTGATCAGACAGCCTCTGCTCTGCATTGTTAAGACTGACCTCTAAACGATCGTTGTGGACAACTCTGATCAAACACCTTCTGCTCTGCATTGTTAAGATTGACATCTAAACGATCGTTGCGGATAATTCTGAGCACCCAAGTACACTAGCTTGACATTGTTAGGATTGAGTTCCAACGATTCTTGCTACCATATTACTCTGTGTATTACTGTCTGTGTATAATATAATGTGCATTATAACCTAACCTTACGGACAATAAACAATTTGAAATCGAAACCCGCTTTAAACATTAATATTCTAATCTAATCTAAGTTGCAAAGATATGTTACATAGGGGATTCACATTATAAACATTCTCACACGCAGACACCTACAAGTTCGGGCTTGCACATGCCGCATGTGAACCTACAACATAAACCCCCCAAATCTCAAATGGACATACACCCTGCAACTCTTGACGTCCTTCCCTGAAACAGGGGGGACATTGGCAAAGTGAACCATATTTGACAGCATGGGTGGTCATCCGCATACCAGCCTATAAGTCAAGGAACAATGTATGAACTCTAAAAACATTTTCATTGTAGGTATTTTATAGGTAAACCAAAATGCATACAAAATGCAAAGATCTACTGATATTTAAGATTACAAGCAAACATGTGTAAGTTCTTGCGTACAAATGCTGCGTGCGAAAAAAGTAAACCTCAAATGAACACAAGCTTTGCAACAATTCTTGCAGCTTCTCCCTGTAATAGGAATCTATAAACTAAGCTGCAAAGGTATCTTATTAAATGCATGCCCACAGACAGGCACATGTAGGTTCGCGCGTACACATTCTGCATGTGTGCATACAAATAAACAAAACCTCACATGAACATAAACCTTGCAACTCCTGCCGCCTTTCCCTGAAACCGGGGTGGCATTGACAAAAGTGAACCAATTTTTACAGCACGGGGGGTCAGCCTCAAACCAACCTATCAGTCAAGGAGAATGACTTTGGCAAAAGTGAATACTTTTTTACAATTTACGTGGTCAGCATCATATCAACCTATTAGTTACAGTTCTTAGAATACAAACTTATAAAGTAGAAAAAGGAGTAGGATGAATACAAAAATATATATATACAAATCACATGAAACTGTACACGGTAAAATATCATTAATGGTTGTTAGATCAATGGAAAACACTCATGATTTACAATATTTATGTTTGTGTTCTCACGGTGTTAAAACTTGGCAAACTGAAAAATAAATGCACCACAAAAACATGTCCAGGCAGCGCAGCCCAGCGGCAAGTAAAACAAACTATTGTTTGAAGACGACGGAACAGAAAATATACCATACACATGAAGAAAAATACTCTTTGAAACTCAAGCCTGGTTTGGTCGACATCCTTTATTTTGCTAATATGCTGTGAAAAATAGGATTTTAGAATGGGATTATTGACTATTGGATATTAATGGCCCTATGCATATGAGCATACGCGATATGCAAACTTTGAGTGTACCCTTCTGCTACATCCCATATCGCGTACGCGCTTGGGAAAAAATAATATATTTGAAAACTGCAAACCGCCTGGCGTCCGCCTGGGTTCCAAAGTCACATCATTACAAGTCTCGACAAGTTAGTTCCTCAAGGGCAGGCTAAGCGTTAGGTTGTTTGTTGGTGTTTTGTAATTATTCATAATGCTCTTCAAAAATCAGGAGTATGTACATTGTGGTTTCGATTCCTGATTATTTTTTGCCTATTTCTCGGAAAGTAACCTGAAGGTAGAGGGGTTAAATTAATATTAATATTGTAGAGATCTGCTGAAAAATTCAAAGTGAATTTGTGATCGACTTAGTCCTGCTACACAGCCAAGCACTAATTTTGGGGAACGTGCTTTCCAGTTTGTGGGCTCAACGGAGTGGAAAAGACTACCATCTACTGTGAAGAAGGCAAAAATTGTTGATGTCTTTAAAGGAGCACTAAAGATGTATCTTTACAAAAGATATTATCCCTGATTTGAGGGGGCTCTTGAGGTGTGACACAAAAACAGCGCTCTCTAATTATGTGTAAATTTAAATAAATTATGCTCTAATCTACTAAATATATGTACCAGGGGCGTGCACCCCATACAGTCACATGCGCTTAATAGGTAGGCAATATGTGGTAAAAAACCATTTAAGCTTTATTCAGATTTAAAATTTAAAATTTGAGTTCAATTAGAATTAGTAAGCACTTCAGTCGATTTCGAATGAGTTATTTTAAAGGAATGAGACAAAGATCTGTTTTTAAATGTATTTGTCTCTCCTGAAGATTTTCCACTTCTTAAATCGGTCTATACTTGTCACATCATGATATTCTGTATGGCATATTGTAAGTTCCGTGTCTTCCTAGAAGGATATACTGAGGCGGATGTACTGCTGGTGATGCTGCATCTCCTCGTCAGTTACCGTGCTTGCGTGGTGAGGTCCTCGAAGAGTCGCCGCAGCGGCTGGATGTCGTCGGGGAAGCGAGGGGGTCGCCAGCGTCTGTGCGCGCTGACACAACACACAAACCATACACGGGGCGGGTCAGGCAAGAGTACAACACAACGGGGGACACGCAAAAAGACAAAGGGGTAAACAATGAGGTTCAAACATTCAAAATATCTCTTGGCTATTCGGAATTCACCGATAGTAAATAAAAAAATGGATTCTCAATGGTCAGGATTTTTTTTTGGTTTACAGCATTTAACAGCAACGCGGGTCAAAGTAAACACTAAGGGCCTGTTGCACTAAACTCCAATCAGTGTGATTTCTCCCTTTTAAATCAAACAATTGATTGCATATACGTAAGTCAGCTGATGTGAATCATATTTCTTGTTCAAATTCCATCACATTATTACCAACTTTCGAGAAATATTTAACCGAGGTCCTTACCAGAACTAAGCAATCAAATTTGATGTTTCAATTAAATATTGATTGGAGGTTGGTGCAACAGGCCCTAACAATACATACTCTTTTAAGAAATATCATTACACACAAATACCCATAAATATGATATTCTATAATCTTATTAATTTTAGAAATATGTATTGTTGTGAAATTACATTAAAAGCTGAATTTTTTGCATCTAATAATGTACTCGGATATATGTATTTGTTTTTTTTTAAGAAATCCTGTGCGTGAGGCTCCCTCGATTTCAGAGGCTCTAGGGGTCTATGACACTTGTTGTAGTGCCACAGAGGTGTTTACGAGCTTGATGGTCGCTACAAACCGCCAATACTCAAGCAAGACCCAGTTGCTGTAAGACTGGATGGACCTTTAGTGACTGGTATTTGGTAAAGGTTTTTCATCCCAGCGAAGAGCATATTTGGAAATATAAATGATCACTCATTCAATCATGGTGTTGACATGTTTTAAAATAACACATGGATATGTATGAGACGTGTATTAATGTCATTAGAATCCTGCGCAGGAGACTTCCTACATTTCAGACAATCAATGACACTTGTTGGAGTGCCGCAAAGGTGTAGGTGTTGGTGATGTCCTGATCCTTTATAGCAGGGGTGCTAGCTGCGTAGTGTTGTATGCTGCCTTTGTTTCGAGACACTGAAAGGAAGTGGCGATTGATAGCAGGACAGAATAGAGCAAGTTACCTTCGGAGGATCTGGTTCTCGCCGTCGCTGAGCTCCTGGTCGCTGTCCAGGGGAAGACGGTCTCCCCACGTGGCCTTGAGGTAGGACACCCGTCGCATGGCACGCTCCTCTTCAGCTAAGCACAGGAAATAATAATATTACACTTCTGATTACAGAGAGATGTAGAATCTGGCTGAAAGGGGTGGAAGCTTTACACGTGCATTGGGAGAAATAATTGAGGCATTAAGAACCAAAGTGAGATACATACGTGGAAATGATGAGAAAATGATTTCCAAACGCAACCAAGCTGCACATGCAGTGCAACTTCTAGCCCCTTTCCGAATTTCAGTAGATCCCCTACCGAATACTTTGTGCTATGACCATATACGGTGATTTTGAAATCATGAGAAAAAAAACGCAACTAAGCTGCACTTATAGTGCAACTTCTTGCTGCGTTCTTCTCGAGTTCATTCTTCACTCATGTGGTGAGTGAACATATTTATTTTTATATGTAAGCGGGCGGTCTAACGTCAACCACTTCATTTGAAGTTGTTTTCCCAGCTTCCGCGGGGGCTGGTACTCATTTCTTGTGAAGGCTGAGTAAACCTTGCCGAGTTTTAAATAAACACTACTAAAAATTAATTAAGGAATTATTTCTGACACCCTCGGCGGGATTCGAACCCCAGCTCTCGCCATGGAATGCAAGCACTCTACCAACTGAGCTATTGACTGGATCTCACTAAAAAAAAAAATCCTATATTAAAAGGCTGACCTTTTGCAGGTCAGCCTTACATCAAATACTTCAGTAAAAGTTAGGGTTTGCCTTGCTCTAACTGAGAAAATTTCTCATTTCTTGCAAGGCTGAGTAAGCCTTCTGTTACTGTGATTTGAGTTAGAAAAAAACACCAACACAAAAAAAGACACCTTTTTATACGGAAGGGGGAACAGGTTTAGTGGGGTGAGAAAGCAAGATGTGAATGAATGTGATGTAGAGTGGTACACGGATTGGAATGTATGTGACTATTTCATTCTGAAAACTCAATCTTGGATTGCTGCTTTTGGCTCTACACGACATATCTTACAAATTACTTTTTCAACCATATACATTACGATCCGTGCACCACATAAAGTAAAGTTAAGTGTTTAAAGATTAATCCCCATATTCACCAATCTTACTAACACTTCGCTTAGGTTTCACTAGCGCTTAGGATGGCTTATATTTATGAGTATACTAGCTGTGCCCTGCCCTTGTGGTAGCTCGTCTGGTTACTGCTATCATGCCGCCATTCTGTTAGGGGTGGCCAGTATCTCCGCACATGTGTCTCTACTGTGTTGTGTCCTGGTACACTTCTTTTAGCCTAAAAATTCCCGTCATGAGGTGAAAATAGCTTAAGAATATTTCTGCTCTCATTTCCTTTATTGCTCCAGTTTTTTTATACAGAAAATAAATTTGGAATGTAAAGAACTACTCATGTGAGTTTCATCGCAATCTTTTCAGTAGTTTAGGAGTCCATCCGGACAAACATACCTAATAATAATATTAGGATGATTTATTTGGTGAGAGCTGTTTTTGTGTGTATCACACCTCAAAAGCCCTCTGCTCGCTTGGTCGTCGCTGTAGAAAGCGCCAATTCTCAAGCAAGACCCAGTTGTTGTAAGGTTGGATGAACCTTTCAGTGACCGGACTTTGGTAAAGGTTTATGAATTTTTCAACCCAGCAAAGAGCACATTTGGAAATATAAATGTTATATTTTTGTGCTCCGCCGGGATGGGAATCCACAACCTTCCATTTACGAGTCCTAAGTGTTGCCACTGGACTACGGACCGGCCCAAGAACTACCTACATACAAACATCCATTTGATTTTATATATGTGAGATTGTAACTGTAACTGTAACTCTATCACCATTCCGCTAGGGGTGGCCAGTGCCTCTGCAGAGCTGCCTCCATTTTTTCCTATCTTGACATACCTCTTTCAATTAATTCATATCCATCACCTTTTTCATGCATTTTCTTCTTTTACACTCACTTTGTATATCCCATTCTTTCACAATCTCCTCAATCTGATCACTCCATACTTTTCTCGGTCGCCCCTTTCCTCTTTTTCCTTTCACACTTTCTTTGGATATATACTTTGTCAATCTATCATCATTCATTCTTTCCACATGCCCAAACATCTCATCACATTCTTCTGTACCTTAACTTTCACATCTTCTTTCAGCTTACATTCTTTTTTAACCCATTCATTCCTAGCTCTATCCTTCAGAGATTGCATAAATAAATAACCAATCTTAGCGCTAGTGAGCCCTGAGGGAAGTGTTAGTGGGATCTGTGAATACGGCGGTGAGGGAATGAATAGAATAGTGATCTTGCCTCCGAGTTGCATGGCATTTTTCTGCCTCCGTATAACAACACCGTCATCCATAGACACACCTGCAAAGTTAATGCGGTTAATACATTTGTTATCCGTACAACAGAACATGTACCACAAAGAGAAGGGCATCCATCAACGTAAAAGAAATAGACACAGTGATGCATGTGCCACAGAAACAAATAGGTAAACACAACTAAGGAAGCTCCAGCTCCCACAGACCACGACAACAGATCCCGGAAAGCAACTCTCCGGAACAATTTGATAAATGTTAGGTTGAATCCCCCCTGTCTCAGGGAAGGACGGCAAGAGTTGCAGGGTGTATGTCCATTTGAGATTTGGTTTTTGTGTTGTAGGTTCACATGCGGCATGTGCAAGCGCGAACTTGTACATGTCTGGTTGTAAAAATGCATGTAATGTGAATCTCCACTGTAGCATATCTTTGCAACTTAGATTAGATTAGGTTGGAATTATGGTCGTTTGACATATTTACAATAATTATAACTACACAGTAAAAAAAAAAGATTGGATATTACACAAACTGTTAGTTCATCCTCAGTCGTCGTGCAGAGAGGATGTCTCCTGAAGACGTTAGCTACGTCGCTAACGAAACGTCGAGAATGTTGTAAGTTCTCTTATAACGGTTCGTGTAATATCCGATCAAAAAATTGAACTGTGTAGTTATGTTTATAGTAAATTTTGATAAACTCTTTGAGGGTTGCCTGGAAACTGATTGCAACAATTCCTCACTGATGCGCTAGGACATCAGGGATTTGGCACGCCAAACAACTCCAACTCTCCGTCTATTTCTTTTATGTTGATCAAAGTTTAAGGATTAATTAATTTAATGAACTCTTGTTAAAAGTGAATTAAAATAAAAAAGGTCCAATAGTTTTAAAGAAACAATAAAAAAAGCTTACAGTGTTAATCTCACACAGAAAATCCATGGTTCATCCACAGCCTAAAGTGAATTCTCTTTAAGAAACCGGAGTATCAATGGATCATTTATGGATTTAATGTTTTATGAATAGCACTGTAGTATTTTTTTGACACAATATCAGAATATTTTTGTAAGCATTATTTTTTTCTTAAACAGAGATCTGATTTACTAATCTTCTTTATGTGAGTCTTTTTAGAAAGAGAATTTCATATCATTAAAAAAATCTTTATTTGATTGAAAGTTTTATTTATAGAGCTTTTTCAATTGTAACATACACTCTTGAAGATGCCGCACACGGAAAACAGTGAAACGCTAGTCCAACGGACATCTGAGACCCGAAAAAACTTAAAAAGCTCAAAGAAAAATAAATGGACTCAAAAGTTACAAATTAAAAAAAAATGTTAAAAATCTTCTTTCGGCTGATCAACGTCAGTAGTATGACTAGATCCTTAGCAACCAATAACAAAATATTATTATTATTATTAAAAAAAAATTCTGCGCCTTTTCATGACCGTTGGTCATCCCAAAGGCGCTGAAGATTGTATGAATATTAGTTTGCCTCTTCCCTAGCAACTCGGCCGTGTGACATAACAGTTTTGTCTTTGAAGTTTTGTGCCTAATCTAATCTAAGTTGCAAAGATATGTTACATTGGAGATTCACATTACATGCATTCTCACAACCAGACACGTACAAGTTCGCGCTTGCACATGCCTCAGGGGTGACATTGGCAAAGTGAACCATTTTTACAGCATGGGTGGTCAGCCGCATACCAACCTATACGTCAAGGAACAAGTTGATTTAAATGTCGAACCAGATCCATGTTTTAGATTTTTTTTAAATTTCATTTAATTTTAATTTTAAAATAACATTATTCATATTGAAAAGCAACTGAACAACCTGCACATGTCACTTTTCCATAAGAATAGAATGATAAGTGAAACACAAAGAAAAATCAGTCAACATACAAACATACATGGATAATGTTAATCTTTGATTAGTAAGCGAAAAAGCAAAAATGCAATAAGTTTGTCAGTTCACACAAAATTACACAAAAAAATGTTAATATAAGATAATAATACAGACAGCATAATCATTCTTCATACAGTGTTTTTTATTCCTAAAGCAGTACAAGCCTGTTGTAAGGTTTTCAGTATTGCATCAAATATTTTAAACACCGATAAGGAATAAAGAGAATAGATATTTTATTATTTTTAAGTACAGTTTAATAAAGGCCATTTCATAAGGGTCATTTTGGACACAAAGCATTCTGCCTAGATTGTCTATGGATTACCGGACAAACTGTTCTTACATCTCTATACACTACTGACTTCCGACCCGGTGCCAGAGAGAAAAAAAGATAGACTAGCAGGGCAGAATGGTGGCAGAATGTGTAACTAAACTACACATATAGTGTAACTTCTTGCCGTGTTTTCCCCGAAGGGGTCGCATGAGGCCAATTGAACGTATTTATTTTCAAAGATAAGGGGGCCGGCCTTACGCCAACCACCTCAGTTAAAGTGGTAGTTTCCCAGCTCCCGATAGGGCTAGTACTCATTTCTTGTGAAGGCTGGGTAAACCTTGCAGGCATTTTATTTTGGGGTTTGAAATAAACACCGAAACAGGAAATCATTTCTGATACCCTAGGTGAGATTCGAACCCGGGCTCACGGCATGAAATGCAAGCACTTTACCAACTGAGCTATTGACCGGACTGGTGTAATGGCTATAACTGGTTCACACATATTATAAGGTTATAGAGTGTGTTAGTCAGTGATAGAGAAAGTCGGCATGCGTTCCCATGATGCCAGCAATACAAGCATTCAGTCCTTGCAGACACAACCAGTAATCAGCAACCTTGAGCTGAGTTGTACCTGAAGGGGAGTGCGGCTGAGACGGGGGGGAGGAGGGGGCGCTGGGCAGAGAGGGGAACCCGTACCCCATCCCCGGAGACAGGCTCAGCTGGGTCGGCCTTTCTGCCTTCCTCTGGTGGCCAAACTTCATCTCCGACAACACCGTAGGAAGCAGAGCCTCTTCACGCATCTTCTGGCTCGTTTCCACGCTCAATGTCACATCTTTCATCTTATTAAAGCCGTTGGGGACGAGCTTTTTGCTGTCGACTGGTTGTTTGTCGTTTTCCCTTGGCGCTGTTTGTGCCAGAGCTTCCATTTGTTCTTTACTGAGGCCGAACCTTCGCTTCACGTGGCTGCCATCTTGATATATGTACAATAATAAAATATCTTACATTCATGATGCCTGCACTTACACTAATATTATGCATTATTTACAGTGACATACAAACAAAAATTATTCACAGAAGATCGTCCATCGACTGAATAGAAAAATCAACCCTCGTGAGCCTGCAGACTCAACAGGCGTCGGTAGATCTTCCTGTATCTATTTGAAGATAGCAAGCAATACAATATGGCGGAGCGTTAACAGCTGATCACTGTACCATACAGTTTATAAAAAAAACATACATACAGCTATCAGATGTATATGCGTCACCATATTTTATTGCTTGCTATCTTTGAAAAGATACTGTAAGGTCTACTGACGCACGTTGAGTATACAAGTCTTCGCCAACTATCCTATTCTGCAAAAAGCTCAATTGCTGATAGAAAAAATCATGTTTCTATTTTATCATTTTATTTTTGATGGTTTACATGGTCAGCACTGTTCTTCTTGTGTGCAATCACACCTCAAGAGCCTTCTCCAAGATTTTCATTGTCGCTACAAAGCGCCACACTCATTACTGGTTTTTGATAAAACAAGACAAACTAGCCCAGGTAAGAGCATTTTCAAGAAATTAAATGATATTTTTTTGTATCTTGGTGGTAGTTGAACCCACTACCTTCCAATCACAATTCTGAAGTGACAAGCCCTCAGTCTCTGATTGCTCACACTACATCCAGATGTCAACCAATTTCTTTTTAAGTTATCTTTTGAGAACTAAATAAGTTAACATTGAAATCAATGGTTGCCTAAATATAATTATTACACTCAGTCAACAATCAACTTTTTGCAGACACAATAGTTTATATGGGAGGGGTTGAAATATAGAACATCACCCTCACAAGACAACAATTCCGATAGGTGTTTTTGTGAGGTTTTCACTATTTACAAATTACATCACGTGGATAAAAAAAAACACAGTGCAGATATCAGAACTTCAAGGCTAAAACATTACGTTTAAACTCAACCAAAGCGTTTTGGCACAAATATAAAAGTGGCTTTACACAGGACATTAACTGAACCAGTCCTGATTAACGTCTCCGAAACCTGGGTAATAACAAAAAAAAATCTCAGAGGAAATACCTCGGGAAATCTTGCTGAGAGATAGCAATGGTCGACACCATCGGTACAACAGAGAGCTCCGTGACAACTACAGAGAGCTTGTGATCAGTCCGATAAAGGGCGCCTGTAGAGGGTGAGTCGCATAATAAGAATAGACGACGATAGCTCCATTAAGTGCCCAACACTCTCAGCACCATCAAGCTGCAGGAGACCTGGACTGGAAGTCTCATCACCACGGTAATTCTTACCTAACGAATATCAGTAATATTTGTGAGAAGACATATCAATCCAAGATGGCCGCAAGTAAACAGCTATGACACTTCCAGCCCAGGAAGACCAATGTAATGGATGGATGTTGTCAACGCAGATGTAGCCAATGCAGACATACGTGACTGGAGAGCAAAGGGGATAGTGGAACAGAATCCTGGATTCAGCCAAGACCCACCCAGGGCTGGAAGTCTCATCACCATGGTAATTCTTACTTACCCAATATCATTCATATTAGCATGAAGACCTGTCAATGTCCAATCAGCTGTTCACTTGCGGCCATCTTGTCTTCATACTAATCTGAACGATATTCGGTAGGTAGAATCTACCGCAGAGGTGAGACTTCCAGCCCTGGGCTATCGGGCTCATAAAAATGAAACTAAAGTGCTCAATAGAGGTGCCGTTTCACTTTCCATACATTTTTTGGTATACCGCTAGGGTTGAGCTTAAACGTAAAGTTTTATATTTGGGGGACAGTTCATGAAGTAAGAACAGATGATGTTTGCATTTGCAGAAAGCTTAGCCTGAGAGAGTAAACTTTTACCAAAGCCACGCCTGTGCACATTTGAGAGGCAAGAAAGTAGATAAAACATTGTGATGGTGTTGTGCGCAGAGAATAGGGGATGGATGAGAGATGCGTGTGCGGATGAGTGAATACCTGAGGCGTGGGTTCTGCGGGTTGGTAGGCCTTCACTTCCGGTGGAGTTGGATCGCATCCTGACCAGTACCCTCTCTGAATCTGAAATCGATTAAGGTGTCTTTATGATTATATTCATACGAGAAATTATAAAAATTAAAGAAAACCCAGAGTTTTATTTTTGCAAATTGAGTATTTATTTCCCCTCGAGTACTTTCGACTTGCTTACGTCATTTTCAAGAGGACACTCTTACAAAATTGACAAGACAAAAACCATAGAGAAATAAAAATAATGAGTTACGACAAAGAGGTACAGAGGTACAACGAAATTAATCACTGCAGTTTTAGTTAGATTGAACCTGCGAAAAACCTAACAGTATATATACGTGTGATTATTATAAGGTACCTGGGTTATATCCTTCTGGAGGGGGACAGGTGAGGTGCTTACTTCCTGTTATCATCAGTCTGTTGCCAGACAGTATATATACGTGTGATTATTATAAGGTACCTGGGTTATATCCTTCTGGAGGGGGACAGGTGAGGTGCTTACTTCCTGTTATCATCAGTCTGTTGCCAGACAGTATATATACGTGTGATTATTATAAGGTACCTGGGTTATATCCTTCTGGAGGGGGACAGGTGAGGTGCTTACTTCCTGTTATCATCAGTCTGTTGCCAGACAGTATATATACGTGTGATTATTATAAGGTACCTGGGTTATATCCTTCTGGAGGGGGACAGGTGAGGTGCTTACTTCCTGTTATCATCAGTCTGTTCCCAGACAGATTCACCTCGTGGAGTTCTGCGTCTGGAAATGGCGAATTCAAAATATATTCAATGCGAGACAAAAATTAATATCATCTTATGAGATATCGACCATTAAAAGGTAATATAAGGGACAAAAAGTAAATTGTTTAGGCGAGCAGTTTAATGTTTGAGATTGCAGAAAAATCATATTGTTAAAATCAAAACAGCTCTAGAATGAAAAAAAAAGGAATTTATTGGCATTCCTATTAATGTAATTTTACCTTGTTTTACAAGGTTAAATTTTCTAATGTTTGCACATTCACCGAGTGAAAATTCATTTTTAATTTAGTAATTAAAAAACTTTTTTATTTAAAAAACGATGATGAACCGAGCAGGTTCGACAGCGCTTAGGCAGTATAACTCATATGTGAAAATAAAAACTATGTGTTTTTTAAATAAAAAAGTTTTTTAATTACTAAATTTTTTACAAGGTCACAAGCGCCACAAGTGTCACAAGCGCCTTTAGGAAAAAAAAGGCCAAAAATTTTGGTTACTCCAACCATGGAGGAAGTATTAAATGGAGGGGTCGTACATGTGATTTAGTACCAATCAACATGATTCACTGTCTTTGACACCATACACTGTTTATAATGCTGTCTCGCGCACGACATATGAAATGCTGTTCTCATTTTATATGTAAGCAACGTGTCTCTACTCCGTCTTCAATCTATTTATAAAATCACCAAGGAAACACATGAAATCACTATGGTAACGGATTTGTTAGTAGTATTGTTGCAAGTATGAAGATATCAGCTGATAAATTCCGAATTCAAAAATGTTCCCACCTCATTGTGTACGGGATGATTTCCACAAGTATCTATTACCGCGAGCATAGAAGTTGCATACTTGAAGAAGCAAGTAACTATATATTTGAACATCACTAGTTCTAGAAATGGCTGTCACTTTCGCGAACAAAATATTTCGACAAACGAAAAATAAATTTTATCAACGTAATCATATAGAATAGTGATAAAAGTGAAATATTATTCCATGTTCAATAACACATTTACTCTCATTTGTTGGCACGTTTAGAAAATACCCAGTTTGGCATTTATATGTTTTTTTTTTCCAATTAGGTAACGCACCTGTTCACAGTTGGAAGGTTACCGATAGACTGAATTTGGATTTTTGTGTGATGTGTGGGGTAGCGTATTTCTAATTCTCAAAGGATTGATTTCTTAGCCCATCCAGTTCTATATATCCATGACTCCATCCATACTTTGGAAAAAAAAATTTTTGCTTGGGAATAAAAGACAAAAAAGTCATCGTAGAGCCATGGGAGTGGGCGCATTAAAAAGAGTGTTTTTTTTTCAAATAGGATAGCATTCATAACTCATTTCCGACCTACACGTCGCTTATGCCCTATTTCCTTTTAACCGTCGATATACAATCAGTTCCATAGCGAAGACCAAAAGCAAAATTGTAGACATTGCCACCTTTAAGGTAAAGCTAAATAAGTGTGTATTCACTCATTTGAGAAATTGTGGATAAAACATTGCATTGGGTGTAACTTCTCATAGTAAGTAAACTAATTATAAGGGAGTGCTCAATTATGAATGAGATATTTTATAAAGGTGCCATTTCAGTGCTCCTTTAAAAATGCCAACAGATTCCGAAACCCTCACTTCAGGTGGCAGTCTGTTCAACTCCATCGGTCCCGCAAACTGGAAAGCGAAATCCCCAAAATTAGTGCGTATTTGACGCGAGGCTGCATCAATCTGACAGCACCACACCCCGCTGACCTAAGTGTCCGCCCCCTCACACTCACCTCAACAGGGGAAAACATGTCTGCCAGACATGTGGAGCCAAACCATTTGGGGCTTTAAATACCATCAAACACACACGGTAGACCACCCTCTCAGGAAAACGAAGCCAATGTAGTTCTTTCAACAGCGGAGTGATGTGAGAGAATTTGGACATCCCGAAGATCAATCTTGCGGCCGCATTCAGAACAGACTGAAATCTGTTCAGTTGCTTGCAGACCCTGCACACAAGCTTCTACTTTACAACCTTCCATTCACAAGTCCAAAGTGTTACCACTGGACTACGGACCGGTCTATACTAATACTAAAGCAAGGAGTAGTCTGTACCATCGAGGGACTGCTGTGCCTCCAGGCTCTTGGCGTCGCGCTTGCCCGCCCGGGACTCGAACTCCTTCCTCCTCAGCGCCACCGAAGGCTCCGGTCTCTTGGTGCTCAGCCTCGCCAGCTCGCTGCGGTACAAGGCCGTGCGCTCCTGGCTGGGCTGGCTCTCAAACTGCCGCGTCCTGTTGCTGACGATCTGCAGCTCCGAGGGGATGTGGTACCTGCAAGGTGTGGGAGTTGGGAGATGAAAGCTTTTTAATTTTACAAAGAACCATAAAGAAAAAAAATCTCTTTATTTGGAACACTGTTTATTTCCACTATTATTGTTCCTTGACTCGCCTTTGTCGGGTCGATAGCTCAGTTGGTAGAGTGCTTGCATTCTATGCCGAAAGCTCGGGTTCGAATCCCCACCGAGGGTGTTAGAAATGATTTCCTGTTCCGGTTTTTATTTCAAACCTTAAATAAAAAAACCGGCAAGGTTTACTCATTTTAAAGAATGAACAAAACGGATTTTACTGACCGTGCAAAAGAGAAGAACGATTTCTCTACGTTTCTTCTCTTTTGCACAGTCAGTAAAATCCGTTTTTTTCATTCTTTCAAATGTCTAAGGACCGTAATCATAATTTAAAATCTTTAAAGGTTTACTCAGTCTTCACAAGAAATGAGTACCAGCCCCTCGGGAGCTGGGAAACCCCCTCCTTCACTGAAGTGGCTGGGGTAAGGCTGGTCCCCTCACCTGTAAAATAAATAGGTTCACTTGCCATATGCGACCCCTTCGGGGATAACACGGCAAAAAATTACGCTATATGCGTGGCTTTGTTGCGTTTTGCGTTGCCACTTAAAGGTTGGTATGAGGCTGACCACCCATGCTGTAGAAAATGGTTCACTTTGCCAATGTCACCCCTGTTTCAGGGAAGGTCAGCAAGAGTTGTAAGACTTATGTTCATTTGAGATTGGGTTTTATATTGTAGGTTTACATGTGGCATGTTTAAGCGCGAACTTATACGTATCTGCTTGTGAAAATGCATATAATGTGAATCCCCAATGTTATATATCTTTGCAACTTAGATTAGATGAAAAGGTTAAAATTATTTTACTATGTATCAGGAAATATGATTACCTTTTCTCCTGCAGCATTGCTTCTAAGGAACTCGGAGAGGCCGGAGATCCATTGGTCATGCTGTCCGCACTGTCTATGGAAGACGCTGCGTTCTCGCTGATCTTACTGAGGGTGCTGACAAAAGCCGCCTTATCATGCTTCTGCTTCGAAGAACCACTTTTACTATTAGAGTCTGACTTCTCAGCATCACTGGCTTGATTACTCGCCTGGTTCTCACTGTTAACTTCACTGTAACCCGAATCCAAGTCCGGCAGAACGTTCTCTTGAATGTTCTCTTTGTTCCTTGAAGGCGATTGGTCACCAGCAATGAACTGCGGAGGCCAAACAGACTTGTGAAGCTTCTGAGGCCGTGCGTAGAATTCCTTTTGTTGGATCACAACTTGGTCTTCCGGTGTCACCCATCCCGTGGGTTGGCTTGGCCGTCTCAAAAATGCTTCCTTCTGCTCCAGGCTTTTGCGTATTCTCGAATAGAAAATTGAATCGTCCGTCTCGTGCCCCGTCAATGTTGAAATTGATTCGAAAGAGCTTAAACTGTCTTTGCTCTCTGCCGCGGATGAAGTCAACGAAGTATTTGATTCTCTTCTGTCTTCAAAATTAAACCTATTAGAATATTGCAACGGTAAACTGTCAAAGTTGCCACTGTATTGCATCAATTTCCCATTGTTCATCGGTTGGGTTTGCGTCAACTGCGACACCTGCGTTGGGAAAGAGTTTTTCGTGAATGGCAACTGATTTTTGTAAGAGCTCGGTATTGATTCCCCGCTTGTATACACTGATGCCGAATCCTTTGATGAAGTGAACGGGCTGGAAGGTGGAGACGCGTAGTAAGGATATGATTCAGAAGATAGCCTTGCTCCGTCACTTGCACGGCGTGATGACCGATTAGGTTGTGGAGGAACCTGTGGTCTTGCAACCGCAGATCTAGTTATAGCTCCGATTTCTGCATTTGTTAGTTGCCCTGGGTTAGTTCTATCTACTGGTTCTATCCGAAGACCGTTATCTGTCGGGTTGTGTCTTTGTTCAGCTTTTCTGTGGTCGATTGTAACTCTGGGTCGTTGTTCTGCTGGGATGGAGTATTCGTGCATGACAGCTTTGGTTGTGTTGGCAGGCCTGTAGTGCAACTGAGGAGTTGTGTACATTTGATGCGATGCAGGTCCTCCTGTGCTTAACCCTAGCAGTTCCAGAGGAAGCAGAGGGACTTCCTGGGTGTTGGGCACATGTCTGACCCTGCCAGGCTCCCGCGTGAGAGACATCTCCCTTGCTAGAGGAAGGTCCCTCACTATGGGCATCTCCCTGGTGAGAGGCATTTCGCCCGTGCTCGTTCTGCGTTCTCGTGTTCGGCTTCGCGGTCGTTGATTCGTTTCCGGATTGTACGCTGCTTCACTGAAGTACTGAAACACATAGAATGTTACTTTAAAAGATGGAAGATGAAATGTCTAAATTACTTTGCTCACTGGCACGAGGCCTGGACGGTGAATGAAAGTAAAATTAGTAAAGTCCATACTGTTGAAATGGACTTTCTAAGAAGTATGATTGGGAAAAAACGGAGTGACAGGGTGAGGAATGATTTTGTAAGAGAAGAATGTGGTGCAAGAGAAAGTGTGAAAGTGAAGATTAAAAGAAGTTTGTTAAGATGGTTTGGCCATATGGAGAGAATGAATGAGGAAAGACTGACGAAGAAAGTATATGTTGGTAGAATAGATGGATGTCGTGGTAGAGGAAGACCGAGAAAGGTATGGATGGACCAAATATCCGAAATTGCGAATGAATGGAATATCCAGAGTCATGATAAAAGAAGAGCTTGTATGAAGAAGGTTATGACTCTGGAGGAAATGAAAGAAGTATGTAAGGATAGAAAGAAATGGCGGTTGATCTGTGATGTTGGCGGCTGGGGTTTGTTAAGGTGAAATTGGTCTTATGATTTTTTTTTATGTCCATGTATATATTGTTATTTACTTATTGATTTAAAAAAAAAAAAATGTAATTTGTCATGTATGTTCCTTGACTTATAGGTTGTTATGCGGCTGACCACCCATACTGTAAAAAATGGTTCACTTTGCCAATGTCACCCCTGTTTCAGGGAAGGATGGCAAGAGTTGCAAGGCTTATGTTCATTTGAGATTGGGTTTTTATATTGTAGGTCCACATGCGGCATGTGTTATCGCGAAATTATACATATCTGCTTGTGGGAATGCATTTAATATAAATCTTAAATGATATATATCTTTGCAGCTTAGATTAGATTAGATTAGACTGCCCTGCTCACTTCCAGTTCAATCTGAACTGAATGTGAACTCCACAATATATTGCAGTTTCGTAAATAATACAGGATAAATTAGATGCCTCTAGAGCAGAGGGCACTTTTTATGCCCCAGAATGCTAATTGACCATGTTTTTTAGCAGATTTCAATGTTGGTGACAAAATGTTAGCCATGTAGTTTGACTTGAAAATAAATAACAATTTTTACACATGAAGTATAATTATTAGAAGTTTTAGACACATTGATTGGAAAAAGAATTAAAATGTAACAAAATACAATGTGATGAATGTATTTTTTACATATTTTCTTGTAATATTTCTAAAATAAAGCATGTGTGACTCTGGCTCTTCTAGAAATAACTAAAGGCTACGAAACGCAGAATCTAGAAACTAGATTCAATGTTTCAGGACCATCCACCTGGGATTGACCGCCCACTGATGTGGTGCACCTTGAAAGTGCTGAATCTTTCAATCAAGCATGAAGACCCACCTCCGGCGTTAATAAAATAATATTAGGATGCTGTATTTGGTGAGCGCTGTTTTTGTGTGTATCACACCTCAAAAGCCCTCTGCGAGCTTGGTCGTCGCTGTAAAAAGCGCCAATTCTCAAGCAAGACCCAGTTGCTGTAAGGCTGGATGGACCTTTCAGTGACCGATCCTTTGGTAAAGGTTTATGAATTTTTCAACCCAGCGAAGAGCACATTTGGAAATATAAATGTTATATATTTTTTGTGCTCCGCCGGGATTCGAATCCACAGCCTTCCATTTACGTGTCCAGTGTTGCCACTGGACTACGGACCGGTCCAAGAAATGCCAACAACACGCGGTGTACCTAGCGGTTACCCATCCAAGTAGCATCCGCGCCCAATGTTGCTTAACTTCGGTGATCTGATGAGAACCGGTGCTTTCAACATGGTATCGTCGTTGACATATCAAAGGCGTTCTACAAAATGTCATCATAACAAGAATCCCTGGTCTAGAGACTGTCCTCCTGAGTGTGTGCCTCACCCTCTGCAGCACGTCGGCCTCCTTGGGCACCAGGTGCAGATGCAGCGTGCCGGGCGCGCGCTGGATGAGCTGCACCACTTGCGCGTACTGGCAGCCTGCTACAGGCCGGCCCTCCACCCCCAGCAGCCTGTCTCCTGGCCGCACCCCTGCCCGCGCTGCGGCTCCACCCTCGCGCACGCTCCTTACGAAGATGGTGTCCATGGGCTCCGACACGGCGCCCACGGCTGCGTGCCGCCTGTCGTGTAGCAGCTCCTGGAACACATGCACTATATTAATTGGGGTGAAGAAAGAGATGGGCAATGTGGCCACTGGCATGACCATCAGCCATAGCAGATAGATGAGGATGAATGGCGAGTTTTCAGCGCCATAAAACAGGACTTCCCCAGCTAAGGGAAGGAAAACCCCTACAGAAAAACCCTGGTCCTCCTGGTAGGGGGTAAGACGTAAGGTCAACAACCTTACCCTAGAAAAAAAAACCTGTTACGAAAAATCCAAGGAGCCTCGGACAACGAGGGCAACAAACCGACAAGCATGGAAGAAACTCCTGGATTCAGCCAAGGCCCTCCCAGGGCTGTCGAGCTTAGGATGATGCTGATGATGAGGAAAGAGATAACTTATAGGGGTGAAGCTGCAAGGATATGTCCGTTTTGTTTATTTCTACACATTTCTATTGTTTCTAAGGCATTTAGCTGTCTGTGCCTGTAATCTGAATGCAGGACCTTTACATCGCCAATGCCAAATGTATGGTCATTTTCGATGCAATGATACGCCATTTCAGATTATCTAGATCAGTGGTCAGCAAACTTTCGAGTTGAAACAGCCAAAAATTAAATTTTCAAAATTTGGAAAAGTTTGTAAAGAGCAACAAATTTTCTAACCAACAATAAATAGAGATAAAAAGAAAAACCACTTTGTATTCGATTACCTACTGTGAGTATTTTATTTAATTAAATAAAATACTCAATTAAATAAAATACTCACAGTAATCGAATACAAAGTGGTTTTTCCTTTTATCTCTTAAGATGAACGATTACAAAGTTAATGCCTCTACAATCGATAAAACAATAAATAGCGTCGGGGGGTAGGTACGCAATTTCCAAAAGTTCACTTGGTGTGGTCAAATGAAATGGGCAACAAAACAAATATCGGTCTGTCGACGGGGGGAGGTAGGCGCACTGCTGGCAAATCTTGAAATTTCGTCCGCAATTTTTTTGTCGACGGGGGAGGGGGGGTAGACATGCAATTTCAAATCAAAAGTATCGAAGGTGCAAATCACTATGATGATCGTCAACATAGATAAGTACTCGTACACTATAACACTCAAATTAATCGTCAATCTTCATGGATTTGACTTGGTGGCTTACATCGTAGGTTTCCGGCGGGTAGACGATGAGGTGTCGGAGCGTGAAGCCGAAGTCATGTCCCTCCTGGCGGTGCAGCACCAGGGCCCTGGGCGCGCCCGGGGGCGGGGGGCGGGGGCGGGGCCGCTGCTGGGGGGCGGCTGCTCCAACGGCGCCTACCGGCAACACCTACAAACACAAAAAGTACATTAATACTGAGAGCTTACAATAAATTAAGGTTACGTGTAGAGGAAGACCGAGAAAGGTGTGGATGGATTAAATTTCTGAAATAGCGAATGAATTGGATATCTAGAGTCATAAAAAAAGGAGAGATTGTATGAAAAAGGCTATGACTCTGGAAGTATGTAAGGACAGTAAGGACACGAAGAATTGGCGGCTAATCTGTAATGTGGATTTGTAATGTTGGCCGCTTATTCATTTATTTATACATTCATTATTTTATGTTTTATTTTTTGTATACCTATTGACTTTTTTCGTATATAGATTCATTTTAAAAATTTTAAGGTTTTGTTATTTTTGCATACAAATGTTATTTATTATCTGTATTCCTTGACTTATAGGTTGGTATGAGGCTGACCACCCATACTGTAAAAAAATGGTTCACTTTGCCAATGTCACCCCTGCTTCAGGGAAGGTCGGCAAGAGTTGCAAGGCCTATGTTTATTTAAGATTGGGTTTTTTATACTGTAGGTCCACATGCGGCATGTGTAAGCGCGAAATTATGCGTGTCTGCTTGTGGGAATGCATTTAATATGAATCTCAAAAATGATACATATCTTTGCAGCTTAGATTTAGATTTTGATTAGATATGTGTGAATTAAAAAACAGTGTTTGAATAAAAGAAAAGTTTTTTGAAAAACAAACCAATAAACATGAATTTTCACAGTGTTAATACACAAACCATAAAAAACATATTTTTTTTACAGGATGGGTGGTCAGCCGCATCCCAATTAATCATTTTATTAGGCTGACCACCCATACTGTAAGAAATAGTTCGCTTTGCTAATGCCATCTCTGTTTGAGGAAAGGTCGGCAAAAGTTAATAAGCAAGGCTTATGTTCGTTTAAGATTTGGAATTTAATTTGCAAGTTCACATGCAGCTTTTGCCAGAGCCAACTTGCACACGTCTGCTTGTGGGCATGCATTTAATGTAATTTTTGCAACTTAGATTACAGATCATAGTTACATAAACGTTGAAAGTGAAATTGAAGGCGGTGGGAATTTAGTGTGGAGCGTAAGAAGCGGTACAAAGCGGCGAGAGGTGATGAAAGCGGAAGTGACGTTTATTTATTTATATTTATTTATTTATCTACGATTCAAGCAGCTCCGTTATTGTATGAGATATTTCTCTCCATCCAACAATGGCGTTATTGTTGTAACACCAATTGTATGGCTGGTATTACATCTCAGCTGACGAAACGGAAAGTCGATTTTGTTGGTCGGCGTGAATAAAAAACGTAATCAATTGAAATGATTAAATTCTTTGAAGAGAGAAGACTTGGGTTGGATTGGGAAGGCTACGGACTTGTTATCGGAGGGAAGTGAGCTCGATTCCCAGTGAAGCGTAAGACTCACTTCGATCATCGGAATGGTGAGAAAGTTGCAGTTACAGTTACAGCCTCCTGGATATGACCGCAAAAAAAAAACGCACCTAGGCTACACATATAGTGTAACTTCTTGCCTGCGTTATCCCCGAAGGGGTCGCACGTGGCGATTCCGGACCTAAGTATTTATTTTTACGGATAAGGGGGCCGGCCTCACACCAACCACTTTCAGTTGAAGTGGGGATCCCAGCTCCCGGGAGGGCTGGTTCTCATTTCTTGCAAAGGCTGAGTAAACTTTGAGATCGAACCCTTGCTCTCGGCATCGAATGCAAGCATTCTACCAATTGAGCTATCGACCTTTTCACGAGTTTGGTCGTCTTCGCTACAAAGCGCCGATTCTCCAGCAAGACCCAGTTGCTGTAAGACTGGATGGGCCTTTGGTGACCGGTCATTGGTAAAGGTTGAAAATATAAATGGTATATTTTGTTGTGCTCCGCCGGGACTCGAACCCACAACCTTCCATTCAGAGCCCTAAGTGTTCCCACTGAACTGCGGACCCATCTCACTAAATCTTAATAATGAATGATGTATAATATTGTAAGTAGTTTTTAAAAATCTTGTTTATGTATAGATTTGCGAGTAAAATGTTAAGGTAAATTTACATTGGGTAAGTAGCTGCCGTTAGTTCACTGCCGTCAGCAACTTCCCTGGCACTGCTGTCGTGTAAATTGATTGGAGTCAGTATACTGACGGACGACAGTACACTAACGTCAGTATACTTACTCCACTATTCCCGCTTGATATTTTTCGGCGTCAGTGCGCTCCTTCCCCTCCCCCGCGCAACCGCAACTGTCCCCGCTGTACGGTGACCACGCTGCGTCACACCGCATCACAAAATGACACGAAAACTGAGCGACTCGTCAAAGTTTTTTGGCGTCATTCTCAAAGCCGATTTGTATTCCCCAGGATCTTCAATTCTCAACTGGGTTAACAACAGAGCAGAATCTCTAGTTTTATCTGTCATCTATCCATTTTTTTACCCAAATTAGTTTCTGCTTCTCTTCATCTAACATACAAGTTAGTTCTTGCATCATCACAAATGTAAATTTTATCAACAAATTATTAACTTTGATTTTTTACTGTTTTCGAGAATTCATTTTTCCGCACTGACTTTACGAACGTGTGGGCACCCTAAGAAATATCCTCGAATACTGACGAAATACTGACTCCGTGTAAAATTTACACGGAGTCAGTATTTCGTAAACACTGTAAATAGACAGTTTTCGTATAAATTTTTCGAGTCAGCTTTCGGCGTCAGTACTGACGCCAGCTACTTACCCTGTGTAAATCGCCCATTATGTTTGTACATGGTGTTTTGTCAGCGGACCTGACATGCGTTGATTAATGCCGGCAGAAAGAATCGCAACTCCTCAGATATGGTATAAAGTCATTAATAACGTGCGACTCTCCTACTATCGTCATCGGTCTTCATCGCCATATTAAAAATCCTGACTAGAAACTGCTAAATCATCAAAAAAATATTCCTCTAGAGATCGCTCAATTATTTTTCTTTGTAAATTATGCTTCAAGTTTCTTCGCCTAGCTTGCATAATATCGTCACCCCAGTCTTTAAATTAGGCTGATTTATTTGGTGAGCGCTTTTTTGTGTGTATCACACCTCAAGAGCCCTCTGCGAGCTTGGTCGTCGCATCTATGCTCCAGCAAGACCCGGTTGCTATAAGGTTGACCTTTTGATGACCGGTCAGTGGTGTAGGTTTATGAATTTTTCATCAAGCGAAGAGCATATTTGAAAATATAAATGGTGTAATTTTCATGCTCCGCCGGGATTCGAACCCACAAGCTTCCATTTACGAGTCAAAAGTGTTACCACTGGGCTACGGACAGGTCAAGCTTATCTAACATTTGATCCAAAGGTGACTCATAGGTTGGATAAGGCTGACCACCCATACTGTAAAAAGATTTCACACCTCAAGGGCCCTCTCCGATCACGGATAAGCCTTTCTAAAAAGATGTTCTTGAGTGCTCCGCGAAATACTCCCACAAATTTGAAGTTTTTCACTCCGGTGGCCGTCTGTTCCACTCCACCGGACCTGCAACACGGAAAGCGCGGTCTCCGAAATTTGTACAAATCTGACGACGCGGCTGAACCAAGTTAACTGCTCCATTACCCGCGGATCTGAGTGTCTGCCTCCTTACACCCATCTCAACAGGTGAAATCATGTCAGTCAGATAAGGTGGAGCCAAGCTATTGATGGCTTTATATAGGTACCATCAAACAAACACTCTTAATACTTCTCAGGTGATTTATTTTTACCTTTATATTGAGAGAACATAAAATCTGTTAGCTTCACAATATTCAGGTATAAATTTAATCGACTTGATGAGGTGAGAATATTCACCAAACATGTTTAGAAAACAAATCAAACAGAGGCAGTGAGTAGGTAATAAAACAGCGAGTGCCAGCTTCCAATACTAATATCTCCTATGTGAAATAAAAGCCATAATGAAAGCAATTAATCACTAATCTATTGACTTCTAATATCTATAACACATTAAGTTTCAACTAACCGGTAACCAGTACCCTTAGTACGAGTTGCAAAACTTGAGAAAAGTAAAGTTTACGGAAAATATTAAAGAGTGATTGCTCCCAAAATCTGCCGTTTTTGTTTCTTATACTTTATGGTCTTAGCAAAAGAGTTACAGTGATGAAGAAAATCAAGTTCAAACAAACAAAAACGGCATTTTTTGGGGGAAATCACTCTTTAATAATTGCCGTAAACTTTACATTACTCAAGTTTTGCAACTCGTACTAAGGGTACAGTAGTCTAGTGGTAACACTTCGGACTCAAAAATGGAAGGTTGTGGATTCGAATCCCGGCGTAGCACAAATAATATAGGTACCATTTATATTTTCAAATTTGCTCTTCGCTGGGTTGAAAAATTCATAAACCTTTACCAAAGACCGGTCATCAGGAGGTCCATCCAGCCTTACAGCAACTGGGTCTTTCTTGAGAATTGGCGTTTTTTGACCAAGCTCGTAAAAAGTCTAGTCGATAGCTTAGTTGGTAGAATGCTTGCATTCCATGCCGAGAGCAAGGGTTTGATCCCCACCAGAAATAATTTCCCGTTTCGATGCCTATTTCAAACCAAAAATAAATACTGGCAAGGTGTACCCAGCCTTCACAAGAAATGAGAACCAGCCCCCTAGGGAGCCGGGAAATCCCCAATTCAGCTTAAGTGGTTGGCGTAAGGCCGGCCCCCCTACCTATAAAAATAAATAGGTCCCGAATCGTCGGGGATAACGCAGGCAAGAAGTTGCACTATATGTGTAGCTTAGTTGCGTTTTACTGAGAATTGGTACATGCGAGACTGTACTAGAACACCCAAACACTCGAGAAATCTCGACTAATACAAATATCAAATTATTTAAGTACCTACATTTATAGACTCCACAGAATCACACAGAAAAACAAATCACACAATTACATATTCGTAACAGTACTTATCAATTCCGTAAGCCAGTTTCTTCTCCATCAATATTATAACTCAATGCACTAACTAATCTCCTGTACAACAACTGTAAAACGCTACATTCAAATTCACTCATTAAAATGTATAGAAACGAAAACAACGCCTCTAGCGAACGTTTTATATTTTTGTTAAACGCTATAATGGCGTTTTAACGCAATAGGGTAGAGTAAGTCACTAGTGCATACATTAAACTTGCAGTGTAATTTATGGTCTAAATTTGCATGCTGAAATTGAGACAACTTAGTGAGCAACAAGTCACTGAAGCAATAATAATATCGACGGTTAAAAGGCAGTAGGGCATAAGCGACATAAACTAAATTGTTCAGGAGAGCAGATTAAAGTGTGAGATTGAAGAAAAATGACATAACTTTTTAATTTTTTATCATATCGTTAAAATCAAACAGCTCTAAAATAAAAATAAAATAAAGGCATTTATTGGCATTCCCATTAATGTGGTTTTACGATTTCATGTCACAAGCGCCTTTATGACAAAAAAAGTCCAAAATCTTGTCGTTTACACCAAAACCATACGTCGAAAACGCAGTTGTTTGCTTGGGTATAAACAACACAAAAATCATCGTAGAGCTATGGGAATTAGCGCATTAGAAAGAGCGGAAAATTTCAAGTAGGATAGCATTCATAACTTATTTTTGACCAAAATGTCGCTTACTGCCTTTTAACCGTCGATATGATTGCTGTAGAGACAGTACGCTCCCCCAGTTCTTGTTTACTGTATACGCCAATCTTGTCAAATCTGACTTTTTGATGCAGTTGTCTTAAGAATAAAATTCTACACAATCTGAGCTAAAAAAAATACGTATTTGTCTTCAAATGTGTGAGTTATTCAACATTTTCACAGACGATATTCTGTGTTCGAAATTTCAACTCAGTGCTTGTTTACTGGATACGCCACAAACGCTGATGCGCATGCGTGGCTGACGAGTGGCTGCCGTATCTGCCAATCACAGACGCGCGTGGGTGTGACGTCACACCTAAACATCGTTTTTTAACCGTAGCCCGCTCGGAATTTTGAGATGAATATTTAAGTTTTCAAGGGATTCCTGAGATAAATCCTTTAAAAATTATAGTTCATAGGAAGAAAAACATCTCCCGACCATCTGCAAAAACAATTTCTGCCATTGCATTGTTCAATGTGAACGGTTAGTCGATTATATGTTGAAATGAACGTAATGGCATTTTAACATACAGGTTGCTACATTTTTAGTTCGTGAAACAGTAGGTAATTATTAATAGACAATAATTGCCATACGAGATTACAAAATGCTTAATTAGACACGTACGTGGATAACTTACAGTATATTTTTAGTACCACGACAAAATGCCCACCGATAAATGTCCCAAGACATAATGTCCCGTCCGTCCGTATATGTATGTATGCATGTACCAGCCGAAATTACAGATCATATTATAAAAAAGGATATTTTCATAAAAATTTAATATAATCTGAACAAGTATTTATGTATATATGTAACTGTAACTGTAATTCTGTCGCCATTCCGCTAGGGGTGGCCAGAGCCTCTGCAGAGCTGCCTCCATTTCTTCTTATTCTGCCTATCCTTACTGAAAATTGAAATTGACGTTAAATTTAAAATTGAAATCAACAAAATCTAACATGAACATAAACCTTGCAACTCCTGTCACATATCCGTAAAATCAGGGTGGCGTAAGCAAAAGCGAACCTATTTTTTCAGCATGGGGGGTCAGCCTCATACCAACCTATCAGGCAAGGAGCATCATTAGCAAACATCAAAACATTGAAACGTATAAAAATGTTCCATCTTTCAATAACGTAGTTCACGCACTATTTGGAAATTCAAAATAAAAACAGACTTACTTTCGTAAACATTTTATACAAGAGATAGAAAGCTACAACTTTTGTCCTAAAAAACATATTTTCTGATATATAATTGATGTTTTCTTCAAAATAATAAAAAAAAATGCACAGAATCTGCACTCGACTTTCTTGCATAAATTAACTCACTGTATGACGAATTTAAAGCTAGAATCATTTGCCAGTTTATGCTGTTTCAAGAAGAGAAAAAAGATTATTTGGTGAGCGCCGTTTTGTGTGAATCACACCTCAAGAGCCCTCTGCGAGGTTGGTCGTCTCTGAAAAAAACGCCAATTACACAAGAAAGAACCTTGATTTATAGGTTGGTATAAAGCTGACCACCCATAGTGTAAAAAATAATTCACTTTGTCAATGTCAGAGTTGCAGGCTTAATGTTCATTTGAGATTTGGTTTCAATTTGTAAGTACACACTCAGCATTTGCAAACGCGAACTTACAAGTTTCTGTTTGTGGGCATGCAATTGATCTGAGTTTTGAATGTTAATATTTCGTTGCAACTACGATTCTCGATTATTATACATATGTACATAGATGGTCATTGAACGCTTTTGTATGCAAACTTGGACTTTGTATGGTGGGTAAACTTTTTTGTCATGTTTTGAAAAAGTAACGACTGATTATTATTGCTATTTAGAAAGTTTTAAGAATCGCAGCCTTTTATCTAATTTTAACCCTTTGATTATTACCAAACATTTTGTCTGGAAATTTCTCACTTTGTATGTGATTCACTTTTTGGAAAATATAATGATGACATCATATAAGTTATCATTATTGTCTTAAATTTTCTAAAAAGTATTTTTTTATTAACACTCTAACTGCTGAGAACTTTTCAATATATTTTTACTTTATAGCAGTCAGAAGGAGCTATAAAGTATTGTATTCGTCCGAAAAAAAAATTGAGGTTTCAACGGAAATGAGTTGTCGCCAGGACGTGCAAAAAAACCTAATTTGTCGAACCTGTCCGTCCGTATGTGTGTATGTCCCAGCCGATACTACTAATCACAGAGACATCAATTTTTAGATTTAGAGAATTGACAACCACAAATTTTGATGAGCCGACCGGCATGTGATCACCCTGAAAAATCAAGATGGCTGCCATACAAAAAAAACATACAATTGCACTTTTCTCAAAAACGGCTCCAAGATTATTTTTTTCAGTGTGGTCGTTGCTCAAATTTTACTAAAAAAATTAGGTGTGGCAACACTCTTGCAAACCTGGGTCTATGGGTTGCCATCTGAAATTTTATGTTTTTTTTTGTATGGCAGCCATCTTGAATTTTCAAGTTGGTGTAATGCCGTGTAATTCATATTTAAAACATGTTCAAAAGAGTTGATGTAGCCAAAATTTGGTATCTCTAAGTCTAATACTTTGGAAAGTGACACACATACACACGCACACACACACACACACACATACAGACGGACGTTTTTGAAAGATAGTGTTTTTTTGGCATGTCCTGCACCAGGACAACTCATTTCCGCGAAAACCTCGAAAAAAAAATTTCACACCAAATCAATACTTTCTTTATGATGATGATGAGTTGATGATTTCTTTATAGCGCCGTTTCGTGAAAAAAAATGAAATTTTTAGTCTTCAGCTAGACTAGTGTTTCCCAACCGTCCTAATGCCGTGCCCCACCGAAGTCTTTTCAAAAGTCATATGCCCCACCGGACTCTTCATAAATAAAACAACAGCTAATTTTTAAAACATGAATTATATATAACATATATAATGTTTATTCATCTTTATTTATAATTATAATTCATAGTTATATTGCAAATATAATATAATTTTTGAAACAAAATAAAACAAAACAAAAAAACAAAACTGAAATTATTACAAAACAAATTGAAAATGTAATGTAAAAACACTCACATCTTGACACATAATCCATTCTTCAATTTTTAATTAATGCTTGCTGCAAAGAAATTTAATGTCTGGATTTAATTTAGTCAATTTCAGTCTTAGGTCCCCTCTGTTAGTTATATCCATTCGATTGTTGGTCGTTTTTCAAATTTTTCCTTAAGATTTCGAAAAATATTTATATTTGAATTAACAAATGCATGATGTTTCGCCTTCAAATGTGCTTCAAGTCGGCCTCGTTTCATAGTTTCATTCGTAAAGGATTTCTCACACAGAAGACAAAAAGGTAGGCATTCGTCGTGTGCAGCAGGTATGAATCCAAATTTTAAAAATTCCGCTGAGTACTGACGTTTTTTTATTTTTGATTTTGGTTGATCACTCATTTTGTAATGGGCTAAAAGAGATAAATAATAAGAAAATGCTGATTTTTAAGGGTCAATAATAACTACGTAAATATAAAACAATAACATTTACTCTAGAGACGTCCAGGGTATGTGTTTTGCGATAGAAAACAGAGCTCAGTCACACGTCTATTCAATTGAAATAACAGTCGAACTACGATGTATTGACAGTCAGCGTTGCCATCTTTGTTTTTAAGCCGTAGCGTTGCCTTCGAGATTTTTAAATTGCCAGTATGCACAGTATTGCCAGAATGCAAAAATGAAATTGCGGATAGGTATATTTAAGTCGTGAATTTGCATATACGTTTTATACATTTATAAATGGAATATTTGATATTTTTCGACGTGCCCCACCTCTGAGGCGTGATGCCCCACCTCTGAGGCGTGATGCCCCACCGGTGGGGCGTACGCCCCACCGTGGGAAACACTGAGCTAGAGCAAGAAAGTAAAAAACAAAAAAAACCTTAAAGAAAATAAAAAAATATTTTGATAATAAACTTCTCTCTTCCATCTCTTTGGTAACACTAGAGTATTAATAGGAAAGGAAGGAAGTAAAGAAATAAATAAAAGTCAAATGAAAGTTCAATAGCCTACTGTGTAATATGAATTAAATAAGTACAACAAATATAATGTGCGGTGAAGAAGTGACTGGAACACCCTTTATATGTGATTTGGCGCATAGAGTAAACAAGCACTAAAAGATTGTTGCGAGCGTCCGGTCAATCTCAAGATCGTTTTACTGTATATCCACTTTACGAAATTTCCGTTGCGCATCTTTGACGTATATCCATTTTAAAACGCCTTTTTTTAGTATTAAACGTAACATTATTATGATTTTTACCGATTATTATAGTGCCAGACCTGCAGTACTTTCGGTAAAATAGGCAATTGAATTACGATTTTGTCAATTACAATAACAAAACACAAAAACATTGCTCCTGTAAAATTAGCTCAATGGCGTTTACAGTAAACAAGCACTAAGGCAGCGAGTAGGCAAGATTTTATTAAGAAAGTTGAGTAAAATGTCAAAGCAAATATACTAGCAGCAATTAATTACATTGGCTTCCTTGACTTGACACCAATAACCTACATGGCTATTTAAATATATTTTTGTTTTTTTTTTACAATCACTTCAAGATATACACTGCCATTGTTCGTCCAGTTGTGTTGTACGGATGCGAAGCCTGGAGTCTGACTCAGAAACAAGAGAATTCTCTGCAGGTCTTTGAGAACAAAGTATTTCGTCGCGTTCTCGGACCTGTATTTGGTGTATAAGGTGACAGGTGTCGTATCCGGACCAACGCGGAGCTGATGTCCGTGTTTCAAGACCCAAACATAGTGTCGGAAATGAAATCAAGAAGACTCCAGTGGGCCGGACATGTAGCACGTGCAGAGGACTCCAGGATCATCAGAACTGACTTGGATGGTGCCCCCTCACGTGTTAGACCACTCGGACGTCCCAGGATGCGGTGGACAGACAACGTTGAAGCCGACGCCGAAGTTCTGGGAGTGAGGAGACCATGGAGGGAAGCAGCACACGATAGAGAGCCCTGGAGGATTGTGGTGCGGGAGGCCCTTAGCCTTCAAGGCTTCTGAGGCGAAGAAAGTAAAAGTAAAGTACAATCACTTTAATTTTTTTTATCTTCATTGTTACTTGATTTATAGGTTGGTATGCGGCTGACCACCCATACATACTGTAAAACTGCATACTGTAAAACATGGTTCACTTTGACAATGTCACCCCTGTTTTATCTGCGTTATCTCCAAAGTCGGGACCTATTTATTTTTACGGGTAAGGAGACCAGCCTCACACCAACTACTTTCAGTTGAAGTCGGGGTTTCCCAGCTCCTGGGGGGGCTGGTTCTCATTTCTTGTGAGTACACCTTGGGATCGAACCCTTGCTCTCGGCATGGAATGCAAGCATTCTACCAACTGAGTCATCGAACGGATTTTTACGAGCTTGGTCGTCGCTACAAAGCGCTAATTCTCAAACAAGACCCAGTTTTTGTAAGGTTGGATGGACCTTTCAGTAACCAGTATTTGGTAAAGGGTTATGAATTTTTCAACCCAGCGAAGAGCAAATTTGAAAATATAAATGGTATATTTCTTATGCTCCGCCGGGACTCGAACCCACAACCTTCCATTCACGGGTCCAAAGTGTTACCACTAGACTACGGACCGGTTTGACATGGCTTTTTAATATAATCACTTTAATTTTTTCTCTTCATTCGCACGCCACGTGTGACCAGCATGCCATAGGTTCGCCATCCCTGATCTACAAGAGGAAGAAGACAAGAGGAACTCTAAAGTGGATAGTAAATAATGAAATGGAAATAGTTGTCCCGGCGTATAATAAACATGGTCCCGACATGAGCCGGTTAATTGCCGCATGAGATGTGGCGTTCCGCTGACCTCGAGCTCGCGTCCCTACAAGGAGGGGATCAATAATATCTACAATTTTATACAGGACTTACGACTTGCAGGCGGTTATTATATTGTTACGAACTAAGGATCTGAAGTACCCACGCGCTCCTGAACATGTACGCTAGTGTTTAAAACAATCTGGCTCTAGTATGATGGTAGTAGGAAACTAGGAAGGTACATAGAACGGCGGTCTGGTATGAGCGAGAGATCGAATGATCTAGAGTAGGTACCTATGCAAGAATATTCCTTGGTGAACCATTTTTTACAGTATGGCTGATCACCCATGCTGTAGGAAATGGTTCACTTTGCCAATGCCATCCTTGTTTCAGGGAAGATACGCAAGAGTTGCAGGGCTTATGTTCATTTGAGATTGGGTATTTATATTGTAGTTCCACATGCGGCATGTGTTGGCGCGAACTTACATGTCTGCTTGTGGGAATGCGTTTAATATAAATCTTAAATGATATATTTCTTTGCAGCTTAGATTTAGATTTAGAACCATCATGAAGTTTATTTCGACACCTTGGAGGTAAAACGGAATACGTGACATATAGAGGTAATTTGGATTTCTCAGATAAATGCACCTTTTTTCCTATCTTCTACAAAAGAAAACACCGGAGAAGTGTGAAAATCCTGTAGTTTAGACCTTTTTCATGAGAATAATCTGCAATGTTGATTTGTAATGTTGGCTTTTTTATGTGACATTTTTTGTATCTATAGGTAAGCTTTAGCCCTTTAGGTAAGTATTGACTCGAACACGGCGCTCTGGCTGCTGCTGTGAGATATGTGGGTATCGCCGCGCCGTCGAAATTTGTACCATAACTGTCGACCGGCAAGATTCAAGAAAACGAAAACATCGTGAGTTAAATTAAGGTCTATTCAAAATGACGGACAGGTTCGAAAAATTAGGATTTTTTACATTTCGATATCTCATTTCTTTTTTCGACGACGAATAAAAGATTTTATAGCAGTTCGTAAACACTGTTCAGTAAAAATATAAGAGCACCATTTTGAATGTCTATAAATATGAATGTTGTTTGTCTATGAATGTTTAATAAAAATATGAATACGCACATTTAATAACTACCTAAAATCGTTCGTTTATTGTATTTCAATAAGTTTCCTTGACTTATAGGTTAGTATGAAGCTGACCACTCATACTGTAAAAAATGGTTCACTTTACCAATGTTACCATTGTGTCAGGTAAGGTCGGCAAGAGTTGTAGGGTTTATGTTCATTTGAGATTGGGTTTTATATTGTAGGTTCACATGCAGCATGTTTAAGTACGAACTTAAAGTCTTAAATGCAATATATTTTTGTAACTTAGATTATAGATTATCATAGATTTAGATAGATAGGCAATGTTTTTTTTGCGTACATTTTTCACAGTATCCAGCACCGATACAAAAATTAGGTACCTCTGTGGTCCAAATTTCATTTAATCGTTTAGCCCACAGATCACGGAATAAACCTTTTTGCTATTTTGAATAACAAACATCAAACGGTGCATTTAAAATATTAATAGCATGTAGTAAGGTTGATTAGATAGTTTTATGTTTCAATTAGGTACGTAAATGTTATTTGTTAGTCAACCATAAATTAACGGTAAGTAGGTGTATTTTTTTAAACCTACGTGAATACACCTTAATACTGGTAACATACGGTAAAGATTGTAAATAAAAAACCGCCCGACATTACCTTAAACTTGTGCCATTTGAAAAATAATACTGTCAGCAATGAAAAAAACATACAATCATTAGAAGAATTAATGGATCTAAGTAAAAAATATACAACTGACAACATATTCGAATACATACCTTAATAATGCCAAGCTAACTTCCACTCAAAACATTCACGACAAATTCCCGAGTCTGATGTAAACGTTCTCAGAAGAAAATGAAGGTATCGAATGAGTTTTTTTGTGTTGTCCACACTGCATCAAAGAGTTACCATACGTGAACAAATACGTAAGATTGCAAGATTTTTGTCAGTTCCAATGGAATTGGTAACATACTAAAAGAAAAATTTCGGAGCCAAAAATGGAGACAACCCTTAGCAATCAATATTTCGTGTTTAAATAAGTAAATATTATTGTGGCTAGTACAGAAAATGAAAGATACGTTACTAAGGTATATGCAAAAATACTCAACTTTAAAAACGTTTGACTATTTTGATCGTATCATGCCATCAAAGGGTCAAAAACGGGTTGCGGACATGTAAAATTTGTATGGGAATGGAAAAAAGGCGTTTTTGTTTTATTTTTTAATTCTTCTTCTTCTTCTTCTTGTGCCACTTCTAACGAAGATCGGCGATCATCATAGCTATTTTGAGTTTTGATGCTGCGGCTCGAAATAGGGACTTGGTGCTTCTGCCGAACCACTGTCGCAGGTTCTTCAGCCACGATGTCCTTCGGCGTCCCTGAGATCTTCTCCCCTCAATCTTACCCTGAATGATAAGATGAAGGAGACGGTACTTCTCATTTCTCATAATGTGACCGAAGTACATTAGCTTTCTCTGCTTAATGGTAGGCAGGAGCTCCTTTGTAGTGCGCATTCGTTGAAGGACTTCTTCATTGGTGACTCGATCACGCCAAGAGATCCGAAGCATTTTTCGGTATAAACACATCTCGAATGCTTCAATACGTCTCTCCAGTGCCTGCGTGAGAGTCCATCCCTCCATACCATACAGAGCGATTGGGAAAACGTAGCACCTCACTATGCGCTTCCGGAGTTCAAGGCTTAAATTTCGGCACAACAGTAATTTGCTCATTTTAGCGAAGACATTTCGGGCTTGCTCTAGTCTGCTTCTGACTTCTTGACACATGTCCCACTTTTCGTTGACCACACATCCCAGGTACCTGTAACTAGTGCATCTTTCAATGCTTTCGCCATCTAGTTCTACATGTACGGAGGCGTTTGTGTTTCTGCTGATAACCATGACCTTGGTCTTCTTAAAGTTAATGTTAATGCCAGCTTCTTTGCTAGCGACATTTATTCTGGTCAACAATGTTTGCAGATCCGCCTGAGTGTCAGCGAGTAGGACTGTGTCATCGGCATACCGCAGGTTGTTTACCAGCTGCCCGTTGACAACAATGCCTTCCCTAGCCTCATGAAGTGCTTGCGCCATGATCCTTTCTGAATATAGGTTAAAAAGTGTTGGTGACAGTACGCATCCCTGTCTAACTCCTCTTCTGATGGGTATTTGTCTGGTCTCTGAACTCTCTACAAGCACTGAAGCAGTTTGCTGCCAATATATATTAGCAATAATGCGAGTGTTTTTATCGTCTATCCCAATGTCTTTCAGTATACTGATCAGCTTGTCGTGTCTCACTCTGTCAAAGGCCTTTTCGTAGTCAATAAAGCAAACATAAACATCTTTATTCATATCGAGACAACGTTGCACTAAAACCTGTAATCCAAACAGAGCATCTCGTGTGCCAAAGCCGTTCCTAAAACCAAACTGTTCGGCTGATAACTGTTGGTCACACTGTTGGTATATTCTCTTTAGTATAATTTTCAGGAAAGATTTCATCACATGACTCATTAAGCTGATTGTTCGATGTTCTTCACATTTTTTAGCATTAATATTCTTTGGTATAGTGATGAAGTAGGATTTTAACCAATCCTCTGGCAGATTACCACTTTCATACACTTTGTTGAATAGCAATGTAATCTTTTTGAGTGCATTTCCTTCCATTAACTTCAGAATCTCCCCGTGGATGTTGTCTGGACCGGGTGCTTTCCCATTTTTTATTTGCTTGATAGCATACTCAACCTCATCTTGTAGGATCTGGGAGCCGTCCATTGCTATTTCAACACCATGTCTCTCGTTACGTGTATCCATATATAGCTCTTCAACATATGTCTCCCATAGCACCTTTTTTTCATCTATGGTCACTGCTAAATTACCATTGTCATGCATTAGCTGTGTAAGGGGTCTTCCTCTACCCTGTTTTATTGATTCCTTGATCCTTTTATGGAGATTGAAGGTGTCGTGCCTGTTATCAAGGTCTTCCATTTCAGTGCATCGCTCCTCTTCCAGCTTTTGTTTTGCTTCTCGGATCTTTTTCTGGATTTCTTTGTGTACTTCCCTATATTTCTGACGATCCCTTGGTAACCATTTTCTTCTCTCCTCCATTAAGGATAAAATATCATCTGTGATCCATTCTTTGTGTGCTCGTTTTGCAGTCTTCAGATATTTTTCACTGGTCTTACACATAGTATCCTTTAAGCCATTCCACAATTGTTCCACCTCAGATACCTCAGATAGGTTTTGTATTCCGTTTTCCAGTTCATTTCGCACCTTTTCTTTGATGTTTTGTTCCTTGAGTAGTCTTGGGTCTGTTGCAATTTTCTTGACTTTTTTGGGTACTTTTTTCAGTTTTAGTAGAATTTTCCCCATTAGTAAACTATGGTCGGATCCAATATCAGCTCCAGGATATGTTTTTACAGACGTGATTGCATTTTTGAATCTTTTATTTATCAGCATGTAGTCAATCTGGTTGCGTACTATGTGCTCATCTTGATCCCTTGGTGACTTCCAAGTATATAGTCTTCTTGCTGGGAGCTGGTAGAAGGTGTTCATTATCATAAATCCCTCCTCTTGGCAGAAACGAATCATTCTTTCACCTCTCTCGTTTCTCTCACCCAGGCCCCATGCTCCCATAACATCATTGGGTACTCCTGCTCCTACTTTTGAGTTAAAATCTCCCATGACAATGGTGACCTCTTCATGCTTAGTCAGCTTTAGTACGCCAGTGACGTCTTCATAAAAAGCCTCAATTTCTTCCTCATTCTTGTCTGCAGTTGGAGCATAGACTTGGATCACATTTGTATTTACTCCATGGCCCTTCATTTGTAGCATTGCAACTCTGTCTGACTGAGCCACAAAGTTAAGAACTGTTGAATTCATTTTTTTAGAGACTATGAACCCAACTCCCCGTCTGTGATCAGGCTCACTGTTTCCAGAGAAGTTTAATTACATCGCCACTTAATTCTTTTTGCAGTTTTTTTTTGTATTTCGATACGCTTTTTATTTACTTTACTCTGATAATTTTAGAATTCAGTAGAGATCACCAGTTTTTATGAAAAAGCTGAAAATCATTAGGGGACACACGCACAAGACAAAAGGTACAAATTTCGACGGCGATACCCATGTATGCAGGTACATGCAGCTGCTGAAAGATGAACTTGTGCGTTGATTGAAAAGCCATCCGGGCGGTCTGCACCATATTGTGATCTCCTTAAAAGGAAGACGCCTGCGATAAGTTATATCTCTCCACAGCCGCATCTTTATGGACTCCTCTCTCGTCCTTGAATAAGATCGGAGTCACGCAGGGTACCTACTTGGTGACTTCAGCGTGAAGCTATAATATTATTAAGTAAACAAATAAAGTCTGCATAGAGTTAAGGGTTTTATTTTTATCGTTAGGTTGACGTTAGAATTAAAATTTAATGTGAACAAATATTGCATTTCTCTTCAACGAAAAACGACAAAAGCTTACATGCCTTATGAAGCTAGTGTAGCAAACATGTTTCCTTAACGAAATATCAGGTCTCTGTTAGAAGGCTTTTAAAAATATATCTCGTCTCTGGTGTAGCACACCATCTCTTTAACAAAATATCTCGTCTCTGGTGTAGCAGACGATTTTTTTAACAAAGTATCTTGTCTCTGGTGTAGTAGACCATCTCCGAAATATCTCGTCTCTGGTGTCGCAGTGCATCTCTTTAACGAAATATCTCGTCTCTGGTGTAGCAGACTATCTCTTTAACGAAATATCTCGTCTCTGGGGTAGCAGTCCATCTCTTTAACTAAATATCTTATCTTTGTTGAGGCAGATGATCTTTTTAACGAAGTATCTCGTCTCTGGTGTGGCAGACGATCTTTTTAACGAAGTATCTCGTCTCTGGTGTAGCAGTCCATCTCTTTGATGAAATATTTCGTCTCTGGTGTAGCAGACTATCTCTTCAACGAAATATCTAGTCTCTGGGGTAGCAGTCCATCTCTTTAACGAAATATCTTATCTTTGTTGAGACAGACGATCTTTTTAACGAAGTATCTCGTCTCTGATGTAGCACACGATCTTTTTAAGAAGACATCTCGGCCCTGAAACTCCTCGAATTAAATGGCAGTAATTATTTACCTTGCATGTTTAATCAAGAAGTTTCCAGATGAACATGAACGTTTAGTGCGATACCAGTACCCCAATTATAAAATTCAAACGCAATCACAGCGTTTTACAAATAATGAATTGAAAACAAAAATCTCACATGAGGCGCTGTTTCAGTTTCCATATAATTTTGGGAAAAACATTATGGTTAAATTCTATACTTAGCGTGTAGAACACCACGAAGATGAATTCGCGTTGATCGATGATTCTTCGAGAGCGGTTCCTCGTTCAACATCAACTATAGCGTTTTACCAAAAAAAAAAAAAAATATGGAAACTAAAACGTTCACTGAGGGGCTGCACTCTTTTTCATACATTTTTTTGTATACCGCAGTGGTACAGGACGACATAAAATTCAAGACTGGAACACATAACAAGCAGAGATTTATATTTGTTTCACCTTTGCGAAGTTTTAATGTCTCTTTTTTACATTAATTACATTTCACAGCGAAATCATTTCCAATAGGCAATAAGTTATGTTAACGCCTTGCAATAAAAACTTTTAACGTTTCAACTCACCCATAGCGTTTACCAAAAAAATGTAAGAAAAATTAAACGCTCACCAGGTACGCTGTTTTGGTTTTCATACATAATCGTTAAAAAGCTAAGAACTATGGGGTACTGTTTTATCGAGGTTTAAGTATACACCCTGTGTATATTTACTTTATGCCTGCGTTTATTTTACATCAAAGGAGTTTAAAATGCAAATCCGATCGTCGATATTTCCGATAAAGACACGTTAATTACGAAGTAAAATAGTTATTTATGCCACTGCCAAGTAATGATAGTCTTTTTAACACGAGTGCTAGTTTGTGCCATGAGGCGCAGCCGAATGGCACAATAGAAAGCACGAGTGTTACAAAGACTAATTACGTGCAGTGGCATACAATACTTTTTCTACGACCATGAGAGAATTAATAAAATAGTGAATAATAGTCATTATAGTGTACTCGTCCATTTGAAGTAATTAAAACCTTACCTTTGTCAAAACGTGTGATTTATCATTCCCTTCGATTATCTAATCTAACCTAAGTTGTAAAAATAAATTATATTTAGGTTTCATATTGAATTCATGCCCACAAGCCGACACATATGTATAAGGTCGCGCTTTTACATCCTGCATATAAGCTTAAACATTCAAACCCAAAACTCAAATAAACATATGCCCTGAAGTTGTATTGGCAGGTGAACCAAATTTGTACAGCATAGGTGATCAACCTCATACTCACCTATTAACCAAGTAACTTTTTGAGTTTGTTTATTTTTTGCGGTGAAATTTTTTGTATTGTTTTCCTTTCAAGCCTTTTATTTTCCATTGAAAAAAGGAAAGCTTTATTTGGAGCAATCCGATAAATAAATTCGATAAATTTTAGCACTATTAACAATTTTTATTTGACTCTACACATAAAATATACTTATTTATTTTCATCTGAACAGGGCTGAAAGTCTCATCACCACGGTAATTCCTACCTACCGAATATCACTAATATTGTATGAAGCCTAATCAGCTGATCGCTTGCGGCCATCTTGGATTGACAGGTCTTCATACCCCCATACAAGGTTGACATTTGAAATTAAAAAATGGTTCCAATTCTGACAATGCGCATGTTCATTTTAACACGGTTACCGGTTGCATAATGTAACATTATGCAACGGGTGTAGAAATGTATGGCATTGTGATTGCGTTAGCCGTTTTGTAATTAGTAAATTACCAAATGGGAGTAGAAAAAGGATTTTATATTCAGAACAATAAAAACAGGTCATTTTTGAAGACTTTTTCGTTAAATGATGAGAAAGAAAATACATTTCTGATGTTTGAGTAATTCACGGTTTGAAATAATTGGAATGGACTCCGAATATTTTTGAATTTGGACCTTTTTCTCGGCGAGCAAACGTCAGTCTTGTATGGGACTGCCTTCTTTAATAACCAATAAATAAATATTTCTTTTGCCTTTTCCCTAGCTACCCGGTCGGGTAAAAAAACGCAACTAACGCAACTAAGCTACACATACAGTGTAACTTTTCATATAGTGTAAGTTTTCGGATAAATAAATTGTATAATTGTAATAGTAATAAAAAAATAATTAAAATAATAAAAAATATATATATATGAACTTCTTGCCGCGTTATCCCCAAAGGGGTCGCATATGGCGAGTGAACCTATTTTTTTGCAGGTAAGGAGACCGGCCTTACGCCAACCACTTCAGTGAAGTGAGGGGTTTCCCAGGTCCCGAGGGGGCTGGTACTCATTTTTTGTGATTTCTGAGTAAACGTTACCGGTTTTTATTTATTTAAGGGAAATCATCTGACACCCGTGTCAGATATAATCTTAGATTATAGATTATATCTGACACCCTTGGCGGGATTCGAACCCGAGCTCACGGTATAAAATGCAAACACTCAGCCAACTGAGCTATCGACCGGACTGTCCGGTCGGGTAAAGTCCGGTCGGGTGACGGCACAATTTTATCATGGCCATTCACGTGCAGACCTCATTCACGATTTGAAATAGAATTGTGTGAAATCAATTAACAGAAGTTTTTATTAAATTGAACCCGTAGATCATAGCAGTATTTATTTGATGCTTTAACCACTAGACTAAGGACCGCTTAAGTTGGCATTCAGTGGCCAGGAGATTGATATGGTCGATAAGGTGCAAGGAGCTTTGGGAACTGAAGAGACAGCATCTGTCTGCTCGCTTGCAGGACGACAGACGTCGCGATTGTCTGTTTGGCTTTTGGGAGACAAGACAGACCTTTTTAGTAACTAGCAGACATTTTAAGTGGAAACTAAGAAGTACGACTTGATGACAGCTGGTACTTGTAATGTATGGTGGCATTGCTAATCAATTTTAACGGAGAGAATGAGTGATGAAAGACTGACGAAAAAAGTATACGTTATTTTTTTTAATGAGATTAACATGTGGAAGCACAGAAAATGTGGATCCTCTGTGTTTGACCCACTCTGATTTATGGAAGTGAAGCCTGGACGGTGAATGGAAGTGAAAATAGTCAAGTCCATACGGTGGAAATGGACTATCTAAGAAGTATGGTTGGGAAAAAACGGAGTGAGATAGCAAGTGTGATAGTGAAGATAAAAATAAGTTTATTAAGATGGTTTGGACATATGGAGAGCATGAGTGATGAAAGATTGACGAAGAAAGAGTATGTTGCAAGAATAGATGGATGTCGTGGTAGAGAAGGACCGATAGAAGGATCAAATTTCTAATACAAAAATAGCGAAAAAATGGGATATCCGGACACGGTCATTACACAAAAGGTTATGACTGGATGAAGTGAAAGAAGTATGTATGTAAAGGTAGAAAAAAATGGCGGCTAATCTGTAATGTTGGCGGCTTATTCATTCATAATTTAATGTCATTAATATACCTATTGAGTTTTTTGCATAGATTTATTTATTTCGTTGGTTCTGTTGTTTTTTTTATACACTTAAATGTTATTTATTGTTTGCATTCCATGAGTTATAGGTTTGAATGAGGCTGACCACCCATACTGTAAAAAATGGTTCACTTTGCCAATGTCACCACATTGGCAGAGAGAACCATTTTTTTACATCAAGGGTCTTGACTGATAGGTTGGTATGCGGCTGACCACCCATACTGTAAAAAATGGTTCACTTTGCCAATGTCACCCCTGCTTCAGGGAAGGTCGGCAAGAGCTTATGTTCATTTGAGATTGGGTTTTTTATATTGAAGGTCCACATGCAGCATGTGTAAGCGCGAAATTATGCATGTCTGCTTGTGGGAATGCATTTAATATGAATCTCAAATGATACATATCTTTGCAGCTTAGATTTAGATTTAGAAGGGGGGTCAGCCTCATAGGTACCAACCTATGAGTTAGTAAACGCAACGCAACTAAGCTACACATATAGTGTAACTTCTTGCCGCGTTATCCCCGAAGGGGTCGCACGTGGCGAGTTGAACCTATTTATTTTTACAGGTAAGGGGGCCGGCCTTACGCCAACCACTTCAGTTGAAGTGGGGGTATCCCAGCTCCCGAGGGGGCTGGTACTCATTTCTTGTGAAGGCTGAGTAATCCTTGCCGGTATTTTTATTATGGGGTTTGAAATAAACACCGAAATAGGAAATCATTTCTGACACCCTCCTCGGTGGGATTCGAACCCGAGCTCACGGGTTAGAATGCAAGCACTCTACCAGCTGAGCTATCGACCGGACAGTAGTAGTAAAATAAATAAAAACCTAAAATAGCTCCGAAGTTTAAGAAAGTAAGGACTTGACTATTCGATAAGTCCATCGTCTGCTAGGAGTTCAATGCGGCGATGATGCCATCTGTCCTCCCTATATATAAACTTATTCATAGCGTTTACCAAACATGTGTGTGGAAACTAAAACAGTGCCTCGTTGGGCGTTTTGAGTTTCCTTACATATTTCATAAAACGTACTATTTTTGAAGTCTTATGTTCGGTTACCTTTGCCAATCACGCATATCGTGCACTCCTTGTTTTTGTTTTTAAATAGACTTGATAAATCTACCTCCTCCGTTTCCTACTTTCATTAATGCCTCTACGAAAATCGCTTACCATCGTATACGACTGTTACTGTATCCTGCCGCCGTTCCACTAAGGGTGGCCGGTACCTCCTCAGATGTGACTTCACTTTTTTCTGCCTTTGCATATATCTTTGATCTCTTCAAAATTCATCACTTTCCTCATAAATACTCTTCTCTTATTCTCCCACTACAGGTTTCAATTCTTTCGCAATCTCACCTATTTGGTATATCCTTTCCTTTCTCGGTCTTCCCCTTCCACAGTTTCCTCTGACATTCCCTCAGTACACTTTCTTCGTTAGTCGTTGATCATACATTCTTTCAAGATGCCCAAACCATCTCATCGTGCTTTTTTGTACTTTCATTCTCATATTCAATTTTTTTTTTTTTTTTTGTCAATTTTTGTTTTGTTTGTTTGATTTTGTTTAATTTGTCAACGACGTTACCATGTTGAAAGCACCGGTTCCCATAGATCACCGAAGTTAAGCAACATTGGGCGCGGACAGTACTTGGATGGGTAACCGCTCAGGTACACCGCGTGTCGTTGGCATCTTGGACCGGTCCGTAGTCCGTAGTGGCAACACTTCGGACTCGTAAATGGAAGGTTGTAGATTCAGATCCCGGCGGAGCACAAAAATATACCATTTATATTTCGAATGTGCTCTTCGCTGGGTTGAAAAATTCATAAACCTTTACCAATGACCAGTAACCAAAGGTCCATCCAGCCTTACAGCAACTGGGTCTTGCTTGAGTATTGGCGCTTTGTAGCGACGACCAAGCTCGTACACCTCTGCGGCACTACAACAAGTGTCATAGACCCCTAGAGTCTTTAGAATCTAAGGAGTCTCCCGCACAGGATTTCTTAAAAAAAAAAAAAAAAAATATTCTCTTTGATACCACACTCGTTCATCGCCTAATCATTAAGTGTCTTTCCAGTCATTGCTCTCAGGTAAACCATTTCAACCGTACATACTTTACTCAACTCACCTTCATTTTCACTGTCCACGTCTCACTTCCATACATCAACGGTAATTCTTACATACCGAATATCGGTAATATTTGTATGAAGATTAATCAGCTGTTCACTTGCGGCCATCTTGGATTGATAGGTCTTCATACAAATATTACCGATATTCGGTAGGTAAGAATTACCGTGGTGATGAGACTTCCAGCCCAGGGAGGATTGTGGTGCGGGAGGCCCTGAGTCTCGAGCTTTGTGAGCTGGAGAAAGTAAAAAGTAAAGTAAGTAAGGTTGAAGGGAATCCGAAGCTTAGGAATGTTAATAAATCCGTCACAAACCATGTATACCTATAATTTACCAGGCTTAGAACAATGTCCGACCACGCCTCTACGGGCTGCGACAAGCGTGATCGTCGCATGCATCACAAAACCATGGCGTTTTATCAAGAAATGTATGCAAAATTAAACAGCACATCTAGTGAGAGTTTTAGTTTTCAAACACTATCGGTAACATGCTATAGTTTAGTTTTATAGGGTGGAAGGTCGGGTCAAGGTCAAATCCATTCCAACACACGCTGACACTGTTGCCTAGTGAACTTAACGCGAGTCGTATAAAATCAAAAACAGCAATCTAGGATGCTTCTAAAGACAAAAAAAATCACCTTTACTGTGTTTACATGTCATTTTCTGTGCTTCCGTGTATTTATTTAATTTTCGAAAAACAATCCTAGATTGCCGGCTTTGATTACAAACGACTTTCGTAGGAAATCAAAAAATACTGCGTAGCCAGAAGCTTTCTAGGAAATGGACTTGATTGATTTTTTTTCTGAAAAAGTACCAATTGTGTTATTCACAGTCCTTCTAGAATCTATGATTAATCTAAACTGCAAAGATATTGTTATGTAAATAGTAGATTAATATAGGTGTACATTGGACCGGTCCGTAGTCCGTAGTGGCAACACTTCGGACTCGTAAATGGAAGGTTGTGGATTCGGATCCCGGCGGAGCACAAAAATATACCATTTATATTTCGAATGTGCTCTTCGCTGGGTTGAAAAATTCATAAACCTTTACCAAAGACCGGTCACTGAAAGGTCCATCCAACCTTACAACAACTAGGTCATGCTTGAGAATTGGCGCTTTCTACAGCGACGACCAAGCTCGCAGAGGGCTCTTGAGGTGTGATACACACAAAAACAGTGCTCACCAAATAAATCATCCTAATATTACTATTATTATTATTATCGTAGGTAGCAATAATTATTATAGGCTTAAGAAATCTAGAAATGAAATAATAATATACTCTCGAAGCTGTCAGAGCGGTCGAGAGTGTTCTGGCAAATTGGTCCCTAGAGACTTCTGTTTCTGTATGTAAGGCGCAAATTTGGGTGCAGGTCAGTAGATAGATATTCGCCTTCGATTGAAGAACAAGTGTGAGGTGGTGAACTGTGAAATAAATTTGAGTTGCTAAAAGTGTTAAAAATAAATATACAACTGTCAAATAAATTAAGTGTAAATAAATATCCAAAAAGAAGACCAGTTTTTTAATTTAAAGTCTATCCGAACCTAAAAACACAACAATATGTTAACATTTAAGGCTCATATTTAATGCATGCCCACAGACAGGCAGGTATAATTGCGAACTTACATATTTTGTCTGATCGTGAGTATTCATTAAATATGAGTTTAAAATATCTCTACAATTTTAGATTTTAGATAGATGTAAGTATGGTTTCTGTTGGGTGGTTTCAGAATTTACAGGCCGCGTTTCTAGAAAATCGGGATAATAATACTCTTTTTGATTTGATCGGCACCAAACTTTACAAGAACCATTGGGAGAATATTTTACATGTTTCCTGAGCATTTGCTTGGAATTAGTGGGGTAGTTTAGGAGTCCACAGAGAGCATACATACATACATACCCACATTATTTTTTATAAATTTAGATGCGCACGATCAATTTAAATTTGTAATGCGCGCGCACACACAATGCTTTTCTGTACCATAAATAATAAAAAATACGTTTGAACTCTACAATAGTGGTTACTAACAAAAATATGTAAACTAAAAAAGCGCCTCTAGTGAGTGTATTACTTTACATACATTTTTTTGATAAATGTTCATTGTTGACTTTCAGCGTAATGTTGTATGCTTGGGGTATTGATAAAAGAAAAACGAATAATTCAAGATGGAGGAATGTGCTTTATAAAGTGATACCAAGGTCCTGTGAATTCAATTAACCGGATCTAGAAAGGTATGGGGAAGGAGGTAGTCGTACTGCGTGTGGACCTTTTTAGGGAGACTGATGCATAATATCGACGGTTAAAAGGAAGTAAGGCATAAGCGACGTTTTGGTAAAAAATGAGTTATGAATACTATCCTACTTTAAATTTTCCGCTCGTTCTAATGCTCTAACTCCCATAGCTCTAGATTTTTTTGTTGTTGTTTATGCCCAAGCAAACAACTGCGTTTTTGAAGTATGGTTTTGTTGTAACCGACAAGATTTGGGCCTTTTTTGCCCTAAATTCGCTTGTGACCTACAAAAAATCGTATCTAAATCTAAAATCTAAATCTAAGCTGCAAGGATATGTATCATTAGAGATTCATATTAAATGCATTCCCACAAGCAGACACGCATAATTTCGCGCTCACACATGCCGCATGTAGACCTACAATATAAAAAAACCCAATTCTCAAATGGACATAAGCCTTGCAACTCTTGCCGACCTTCCCTGAAACAGGGGTGACATTGGCAAAGTGAACAATTTTTTACAGTATGATAAAAAATAAAAAAGTTATGCTATTTTTCTGCAATCTCAAACCTTAAACTGCTCTCCTGAACAACTAAGTTTATGTCGCTTATGCCCTATTACCTTTTAGCCGTCGATATATACCTACTCACCATTCTCGCCGCACCAACGACGGTTCCACGGCAAATCGGTCACAGACAATCCGTCCTCATAGAGCTAGGCCATGGACAAATTGGTCACACGACACTTGGGTCACACGACTTTTCGGTCACATAAAAACCCACAGAAAACATCACCTATAACACTGGACAACAAAAATATATTTTTGAATGTTAAATGAATAAAATGAGGTGATTCTTAATAGTTATTTATGCCACTGCCTGGTAATGATAGTCTTTGTAACACGAGTGCTAACACGAGCACACACAGTCACAATAGACAGCAAGAGTGTTACAAAGACTAATTACGTGCAGTGGCATACAATACTTTTTCTACGACCATGAAATAAATATCAAAATAGTAAATAGTAGTCATTATAATGTACTCGTCCATTTGAAGTAATTAAAACCTTACTTTTGTCAAAACGTGTAATTTATCATTCCCTTCGATTATCTAATCTAATCTAAGTTGCAAAGATTTATTACATTTAGGATTCATATAAATATCATGCCCGCAAGCAGACACATATAAGGTCGCGTTTATACATGCCGCATATAAGCTTAATCATTCAAACCCAAAACTTAAATAAACATAAGCTCTGCAACTACTGAAGCAGGAGTGTCATTGGCAAAGTGAAACAAGTTTTTACAGCATAGGTGGTCAACCTCATACCGACCTATTAGCCAAGTAACATTAAGTTTGTTTATTTTTTGCGGTGAAAATATCTTGCATTATTTTCCTTTCAAGCCTTCTGTTTTCCTTCGAAAAGAGGAAAGCTACAATTTGGAGTATTTTGATAAATAAATTTGATGAGTTACTACGCTATTAACAAATTTTATTTGACTCTACACATGAAATATATTAATTTTCATTTGAACAAAAATTGAACATAGTGGGGAGGAACTATCAATAAATTGAAAATATCCATGTAATGGCTGACGTTTAAACGTGGTTGCTATGGTAACAGCAAATAATAGTTTGTTATCGGTCGTTTAGAAGGATAGCCTCATACAAGGTTGACACTCGAAAATAAAAAATGGTTCCATTTCTGACAATGCGCATGCGCACATTTTCAATTCAACACGGTTACCCGTTGCGTAATGTAACATTACGCAACGGGTGTAGAAATGTATGTCATTGTGATTGCGTTAGCCGTTTTGTAATTAGTAAATTACCAAATGGGAGTAGAAAAAATATTTTTTCTGCTGAATTCAGAACTGTACCTACCCTTAGTACGAGTTGCAAAACTTGAGGAATGTAAAGTTTACTGCAATTATTAAAGAGTGAATCTGCCGTTTTTGTTTGTTTGAACTTGATTTTCTTCATCACTGTAACTCTTTTGCTATGACCATAAAGTGTAAGAAACAAAAACGGCAGATTTTGGGAGAAATCACTCTAATATTTTCCGTAAACTTTACTTTTCTCAAGTTTTGCCACTTGTACTAAGGGTACTGGTTTCAGAATTTCACCATCATGCAAGGTCTTTGAGTAGCACACGTTGGAAAATTTTAATGTTTCACTAAATATTTAGAAAATACAAGTACAAATACAAAGTAGAATCCATTTTTTTTTTTTTAATTTGCAAGCATTTTTTACTGTAATTTAGAAGCAGAGTTAAGATGTTAATAAACTACATTATAATAGCCATACCGTCTTTCCCTGAAACGGAGTGGCATGAAGTGAACGAAGATTTTACAGCATGAAAGGTAAGCCTCATACCAACCTATTATTTAAGGAACATAGAATCATACGGTATTTAATTGTTGATTATAAAGGCATTGGCCTTTGTTCATCCTTAAAAGATAAGGAACACAAAAAATGTGGAAAGTAAAATAACTAACAAACTTAAAATCAATTTACCTTCATTATGGATATCTCATATTTAAGCTGTAAAAACATTTAAGATTCACATCAAATGCACACCCTTTTCTTGCGCGTTTAATCTCCATTCCACGTTTAAGGGTGATTGAGAGGTCAGCGCGCCCAACTTTGATGACCAAAATAGCCCATATTTTTAATTGTAAGGTAGCATTTTTTTTCCAGATTAAATTAACACATAAAATTAGGTATTTTTTCCCATAAAATGCCAATTCAAAATAATTTTATTTACGGAGATACCTTAAATGGAGATTTCCACTGTTGTTATGAATAATTCCTAACTTTTTTTTATTTCAAAACATTTATTTTGATTAGTTTTATTTTTTCTAGATGAAAATTATTTTTTTATACTTTTCATTGATTTTTTACAGCTATTTAAAAAGTACTCAAATTTTGCATACGATCGTGTAGGTAAATTTGCAATTGAAAGGTATATTTTCTTTTTAGGATTTGAAGTGATATTTTTTATGTTTGTAATGCAATACTTGTTTTATTTTTTCTCCCCCGATTTTTATTTATCCTGGAAAAATAAAGATTTCCATACAAAAACTGACCCGGTCGCTAGCGTCACCTGCGGTCGGTAGATGAACTGCTGATAGAGTTGCTGTTCAAGATTCCATACATTTTTTGGTTGCGCTGTATTTGCTACATTTCATACTTCGGGTACACTCGTGTATCATCGTATATTGCCGAAGATGCTCGAGTCAGCCCTCTCTTATATTGTGTGTGTAAGAGTATATACATAAACGCTATGGTGGTATAATACGTACGTACATAAAAACAGTTTGCAAAGTTTAACGAAATGGCGAAAGCTCATTCAATCAGATGAAATGAATTGTACGGAGAGCTGCACACGACTTTATAGTATTCTGATAAGTTTTTTTCCATTACATGAATAATATGAAAGTTTATTTGAATTTCAAAGTGAAATTCATTTAGCTCAATGATTTAGCTGGAAAGAATTCTGCTGGCTGGCCTTTTTTGTTGAATTGAAATCATTTTTTGAACCTAGCGTAGAGCAATTTGAAATTTTCAGGCCGGTAATTTAGTCTAGTGGTTAATGCTGAACTGAACAGATTTCAGTCTGTTTTGAATGCGGCCGCAAGACTGATCTTCGGGATGTCCAAATTCTCTCACATCACTTCGCTGTTGAAAGAACTACATTGGCTTCGTTTCCCTGAGAGGGTTCCGTGTGTGTTTGATGGTATTTAAAGCCCTAAATGGTTTGGCTCCATCATATCTGGCAGACATATTTTCCCCCGTTGAAGTGAGTGTAAGGGGGCGGACACTTAGGTCAGCGGGGTGTCAAGCTGTCAGATTGATGCAGCCTCGCCGTCAAATACGCACTAATTTTGAGGATCGCGCTTTCCGGTTTTCGGGGCCGATGGAGTAGAACAGACTGCCACCCGGAGTGAGGGTTTCGGAATCTGTTGGCATTTTTAAGGGAGCACTGAAACGGCACCTTTTTAAAATATCTAATTCATGATTAGGAGGGCCCTTGAGGTGTGAAACACACAAAAACGGCGCTCTTTGGTCATGTAAAAAATTAAATAAATAAATTATCCTCATATGTATATATATATATATGGGTATATATGTTTAATTTTAGGTTTTCACGGATTTTCACGGACTCGTAATCCAAAAGTCAAGATTTCGATTGGTGCAAGACAACTAAGTTCCGTCGAAATCTAACAAAAATGTCATGAGTATGTGTGGCTAAGTAAATAATAATTTCTTGCCGCGTTATCCCCGAAGGGCTTCGCATGTGGCGAGGGAACCTATTTATTTTATAGGTAAGAGGGCCGGCCTTACGCCAACCACTTCGTTGATGCGAAGGCATACCAGCTCCCGTGGGGACTGGTACTTATTTCTTGTGAAGGCTGAGTACACCTTCCTGGTATTTTATTTTGGGTTAGAAATAAACACCGAACCGGAAATCATTTCTGACACCCTTATATTATATCAGTGGGTAATTATATAAAAACGCAACTAAGCTACACATGTAGTGTAACTTCTTGCCTGCGTTATCCCCTAAGGAGTCGCATGTGGCGCTTCGGGACCTATTTTTTTTTACAGGTAAGTGGGCCGTCCTCACACCAACCACTTTTAGTTGAAGTGGGGGTTTCCCAGCTCCCGTGAAGGGCTGGTTCTCATTTCTTGTGAAGGCTGAGTCAAACTTTGAGATCGAACCCTTGCTCTCGGCATGGAATGCAAGCATTCTACAAATTGAGCTATCGACCTTTTTACGAGCTTGATCGTCGTCGCTATAAAGCGCCAATTCTCAAGCAAGACCCAGTTGCTGTAAGGCCGGATGGACATTTCGTGACCGGTCATTGGTAAAGGTTTTATGAATTTTTCAACCCAGCGAAGAGCAAATTTGAAAATATAAATGGTATATCTTTTGTGCTGCTTTTATGCTTAGAATATATTCCATCACTTAGTTGAATTATTAGAAAAAAAACTTCATGTTGCTATTTCAATGTACACATCCAATGGTATAAAAAAGTATACTATGTATACAGGCATATATAGCACTTGGATGCGTTGTCTTCCTTCGCACAGGGTGAAGTCCATGAGCACACACACATTGGCATATTTACTGAACACATACGCAGTCACGGCCTCAACAAACATTCCCTGGCTACGCAGTAATATGAAACCTTTTTTTAACTTTAAAAATTAATAACATTTAGGAGACGAAGATGAAAAGAAAAATGAAAGTTGTATTTTTATAGGTAAGGAAGCCGGCCTTACGCCAACCATTTCAGTTGAAGCGGGGGTGTCCCAGCTCCCGAGGGGGCTGGTTCTCATTTATTGTTAAGGTTGAGAAACCTTGCCGGTATTTTATTATTGAGTTGAAATAAACACCGACACGGGAAATCATTTCTGACATCCTCCGTGGGATACGAACCTCAGCTCTCGGCATGGAATGCAAGCACTCTATCAACTGAGTCATTGGGACATAATCACAATGTATAATCTATCATCTAAGTGGCAAAACTATGTTAACATTTAAGGTTCATATTAAGTGCATGCTCACAAAAATACACTTGTAAGTTCGCATTTACAAATCGTGCATGCGCATTTACATATTAAAATCAAATCCACAAATAAACAAAAGCCCTGCAACTTTTACTGATCTTCCCTGAAACAGGGGTGACATTGGTAAAGTAAACCATTTTTTAAAGTTTGGGTGGTGAGCCTCATACCAACCTATAAGTCAAGATAAACAATGAAAATGAAATATATATATTTTTTTTTCATATTTTATTTTAATACACTTGTATAGGTCTGCAACCACTGGAGTCTACACTTTGATAAAATATGCAATGTAAAAAATACAGGGCACACACGTGTGTGCTTCTGTGTGACTACAGTGTAAACTGAACTGTAGCGTTTTATTCCAATTCTGTGAAATGTAAAACGCTCTCTAGAGACCGTATGCCAGTTTCTATGCATTTTTGAGTAATCGGTACAGGGTGAATAATTATTTACTTATATACTTGGATATATCTGTTAACACGAACGAAAGTGAATTGTTGTAAATTTGTTTACAAATAAAATGAATGCCTTTTTTTGTATTTGTATGTAAATAAAATAAAATAAATGCTTGTTTGTAATTAATGTATAACTTCGCTTCGCTTTCGCTTTCATGTTATTTTATTGCTAAAAAAAACACAAAATGGTTCAGATACAATACGATCTCCTACCGACGAACTCTCAAAGCTAAACGCGGGATTTGATGCATTTTCGCGGCTACTGGATAATAGGTGGTCGTGACGGGCAAATAAATTCATATTAAAATGAAATCATACACCCTTAATGTTGAATTTTGTACAGGCTAAGAAATTAGGGCTGGAAGTCTCATCACCTTGGTAATTCTTACCTACCGAATATCGGTAATATTTGTATGAAGAACTGCCAATTCAAGATGGCCGCAAGTGAACAGCTGATTAGTTTTCACACAAATATTACCGATATTCAGTAGGTAAGCATTACCGTGGTGATGGAGGTCTGGTTCTTAGGCCTTTTTAAACAATATTTTTTTACACATGCAGGTACTAACGAGGAAAACATAAATTCGTACCTGTCAACACCAGGAAGGCGATTTCAAAATAAAATAATTTATTGTACGTCAATTTTTTATCCGAAATTATTATCGTAGAGATTAAATAATTTCTAGGTTACAAACCAGCGTACGTGACAGGATTGCGAATTGTCCGCAATTAAAAATATTAGACTGCCGTCTAAATTGGCGACAACTTCCGCCATTGATAGCAATAAGAGTTTAAAATGATTTTATCAGTGCACCAAGTATGGATTAATGTTAAACCGCAAACAAAAATGACCGGTCTGTGGTCTAGTGGTCAACGCTTAGGATTCGTAATCGTTAAGAGCGGGTAAGGTAGAGCACAAAATAACTTTTAGTTTCTGATGTTCAACATGTACGACAACTCTTGTCGTATTTCCCTGAAAACAGAGTGGCGTTGGCAAAAGTGAACCAAGTTTATGCAGCATGGGGGGGGGGGGGGGTCAGCCTCGTACCAACTTATTAGCCAAAGTACAAAAAAATATCGGAATGCGGTCTTACACACAAACAATTAAAATGAATTAAAAACAAATTAAAATCTAACTTGATTACAGATTATTATTAATCAAAGAAAAATAGCGATTTTTTTACTTAAGTTTTATATAAGGGTAATAAAAAAGTAATATTTTTTGTCATGTTTGGCCTCCAACCCCATACCAGACTACTTTCATATTATTTTAACACTTGGGTATTTTTACTGTGCATTAATATGTAAATCTAGATGTATAATAACCCATGCATATTCAAATACTAATATCAATTATGGGAACGCAAGGAATTTTAAATACGTGCTGAATTCCCGCCATAGATGGTCATGAATGCATGAAATTTTCGCATTCTATGATCTATATTCTAAGTTGCAAATATATATAACATTCAAAGTTCACGTCAAAAGCATGCCCACAGACAGACACGTGTAGTTCGCGCTTACAAAGGCTTGAATGCTTGCTTACAAATGAATGTGTACTTATAAATAAGAATCCAAACCTCAAATGCACAATAACACTACAAGTAACATAACACTACACAACAGGGGTGGACATTGGCAAAGTGAACCATTTTAACAGTATAGGTGGTCAGCCTCATAAGTTATATAAAGAAAAACATTTCATTTTCAAATATGATCTAAGTCCGGTCGATAGCTCAGTTGGTAGAGTGCTTGCATTCTACCCCGTGAGCTCGGGTTCGAATCCCACCGAGGAGGGTGTCAGAAATGATTTCCTATTTCGGTGTTTATTTCAAACCCCATAATAAAAATACCGGCAAGGATTACTCAGCCTTCACAAGAAATGAGTACCAGCCCCCTAGGGAGCTGGGAAACCCCCACTTCAACTGAAGTGGCTCCGGCCCCCTTACTTGCAAAAATAAATAGGTTCAACTCGCCACATGCGACCCCTTCGGGAATAACGCGGCAAGAAGTTACACTATATGTGTAGCTTAGTTTTAGTTTAGTTTAAAAACAAACTTTTTAAAGTTTTTTTTATCTACACTAGGTTTAAATATTCATTTGCTTTTACCAAAGACACAACAGTACAATATTCACGCCGAAATGGCATGTGTGAATGCCAATTAAAAGTGATTATGAATTGGCGTTTTATGATATTTTTTGTCGATTTCAAGTTGTATTAAGAGATTCCATGCCAATACAAGGAAGGAATGCCGTTTGGTGACATTCGCGAATGCGCAAATATTTAAGTTTATTTTTATTTGTTTTTGTACATGTCGATAGCTCAGTCGTAGAGTGCTAGCATTCCATGCCGTGAGCTCGGGTTGGTATCCTTACGAGGGTGGCAGAAATGATGTCCCGTTTCGGTGTTTATTTCAAACCACAAAATAAAATACCGGCAAGGTTTGCTCAGCCTTTTCAAGAAATGAGTACTAGCCCCTTCGGGAGCTGGGAAAACCCACTTCAACTAAAGTGGTTGCCGTAAAGCCGACCCTAATCTAATCTAATCTAAGCTGCAAGGATTCATATCATTTAAGATTTATATTAAATGCATTCCCACAAGCAGACATGTATAATTTCGCGCTAACACATGCCGCATGTGGACCTACATTATAAAAACCCAATCTCAAATGAACATAAGCCCTGCAACACTTGCCGTCCTTCCCTGAAACAGGGGTGACATTGGCAAAGTGAACCATTTTTTACAGTATGTATAATTTCGCGCTAACACATGCCGCATGTGGACCTTCATTATAAAAACCCAATCTCAAATGAACATAAGCCCTGCAACACTTGCCGTCCTTCCCTGAAACAGGGGTGACATTGGCAAAGTGAACCATTTTTTACAGTATGGGTGGTCAGCCGCATACCAACCTATAAGTCAAGGAACAACACACCCATACCTGTAAAAATAAATAGGTTGCACTCGACACATGCGAAACCCTTCGGGGATAACGCGGCAAGATGTTTCCCTATATGTGTAACTTACATGCGTTTTGCGTTGCGATACCTTAAAGGTCAAAACTGAATAAGCGACATATTAAGCTAACAATGGTTTTCTCGAATAAATTTATCTTTTTTCCTATTTTCTACCAATGAAATCACTAAAAAGTGTGAAAACTTTTAGGTACGTGTCTGATTATGGGAATGTATTTAAAATGAATCTTAAATGTAATTTATAAATGCAACTTAGATTAAAGATAGATGCGGTGCATACTTAACGTGAAGTTGAGGTACAAGAACCCCAGACAAGCGAGAAACCAAAAAGACTAACGAAACAACAAAATAAGGAATCAGAGTTCTTTTTATAAACAGGTTTTCTTAAATAAATAACAAAGTTAACATAAGTTTTTATAAACGGGTTTTCTTAAATAAATAACAAAGTTAACATAAGTTTTTATAAACGGGTTTTCTTAAATAAATAACAAAGTTAACATAAGTTTTTATAAACGGGTTTTCTTAAATAAATAACAAAGTTAACATAAGTTTTTATAAACGGGTTTTCTTAAATAAATAACAAAGTTAACATAAGTTTTTATAAACGGGTTTTCTTAAATAAATAACAAAGTTAACATAAGTTTTTATAAACGAGTTTTCTTAAATAAATAACAAAGTTAACATAAGTTTTTATAAACGGGTTTTCTTAAATAAATAACAAAGTTAACATAAGTTTTTGCACAATATTTTTGTATATAAAAATCGATGGGGTCAAAGTATTCGCATTGACCTCAGTATATGTTGCGAAATTTGCAGCAAACATGGCACTGAAACGAAACCAAGCTGCACAAAAAGTGCAACTTTTTAGCGCGTTATATCCGAAGGTATTGCATACGTGGCAAGTGGGATCAATATTTATTTTCACAGGTAAGGTCTTAGTCCCACCACTTTACTTGAAATACGTATAAGTTAGGGCTTGTAGGTACATGCCGCATGTGAACCTACAACATAAAAACCCAAATCTCAAATGAACATACACCCTGCAACTTTTGTCAACCTTCCCTGAAACAGAGGTGACATTGGTAAAGTGAACCATATTTTTACAGCATGGGTGGTCAGCCACATACCAACCTAATATATATAAGTCAAGGAACAGTGGACGTAGACGCTCATTCAACGCTATGTATTTTCAAGTGGTAGAAGATCTTCCCGTGATGATGAAAGCGACGGTATGGTAACAAGCAAACCTCCAGGTCAGAGGCGTGCCCATCTGGTGCGGAGTAGGGAACTGTCACGAACCCGAGGCGAGGTCACGTGCTGCACTGGCCGCCCCAAGGTCGCGCTGTTCTCTGCAACAGGCCCTCAAGGCACGAGCCACTGGCCGTACACTGCAGAGTGCACAGAGACTATAGCCCCTACTACTACTGCAAGTGGTGTACCGTGCAATGCAATTATCCCAACGAATTCTCGAGCAAGGACGTACACGCTATCTTTGCTTTACAGATTCGAGATGTGGTCTGAATTTAATATAACTAAAAAGTAAAAAGAGGAAGAAGACTTGTCTGACGACATTTTTTTAGTGTAAAACTTTTTGATCTGTGTGTAAAACTTTCTCTTGTGTTCTACCAGCCCTACTGTCAACATGTGTTTGCGGCAGTGAGCCAAATAAATGGCGTGCCAAAAAATACGTCGAGTTTGATTTCTGCGAGTTGTAGCCCTCTCCACTTTTACCCAGGATTCCTCTCTTCCCTAACATCCTTTCTTATTCCTACATTTGAACCATTTTTAGACCAAGATGTATCTGTTAACCTGTGCTTTATGGGTGCAGTGAATATTTCGCGAAACCCGAATCTGAGAAAGAGCGTCGTATCAAAAGCTTTCACTGTTTTCATTTAGTGCGATTGAAACCCAAAACAAATAAGAATTTTAAAAATAGAGGAAGATTGAGAGTGATTTGTTATGAATCCTGTTAAGTTATTTAAAAGATAAAACGATAACGCAAGCAAGAAGAAGAAGTTACACTACATGTGTAGCTAAGTTGCGTTGCGTGTTTTGCGTTTCCGTGGCCTACCGGAGCTGGAAATGGACGAAACGTCCGGAAGCTCCATCTCCTAAAGTCCACTGCAACAGATCCCGGAGAGCAACCCTTCGCTTTAACATTGTTATTCAAATCCAAGAAAGCTTAAATATAACAAGTTATAAACAGCCCGCTTCATTTTTAAGTATCCATAGTTTATCTTTTTAAAATCCGTCAAGAAACTTTCAAGTAAGTCAAAATGGATGTAGCTTCATTATTTCTGGCATCATTTTGTACATCCAGACATTTTTACAAATGACTGGCTCCACGTTTTAGCCTCGCCAGCTGCTTCGCAAATAAACTCTGCAACGTGCCAAAAATGATTGAACTGCAGGTAACATTGGCAACCTTTGACTCGGCTTGACCCAACTGAATGTAGTTTTTATTGATAAATTGGCCAAGTTTTATTTTGCAGAGCGCGTTGGTAACCGGAAACCAGCTTTCTAAAGCAAAATTTAAATCTATTGATGTTTCTTGAGGCATGAACAAGAAAGGTCATATGGATGACTCTGGATGAAATGAAAGAAGTATGTAAGGTTGATCTATAATGTTGGCAGCTAGGACTAGGGTTTTTTAAATTAGAATTTTGTATTCTGTATTTGTTTTGATGTTTATAAATATTAATATTTGTGATTTAATTTTTTTTACTTGTTGTGTATGTTCCTTGACTTATAGGTTGGTATGTGCTTGACCACCCATGCTGTAAAAATGGTTCACTTTGCCAATGTTACCCCTGTTTGCAGGGTTTATGTTAATTTGAGGTTTGGATTTTAATGTGTAAGTTCACATGCGGCATGTTTAAGCGCGAACTTAAACGCGTCTGCTTCTGGGAATAAGTTTAATATAAATATAAAATGTAATATATTTGATTTTAATGTTTATCGATTTGTTTAGGTCTAAAATGTTAATTGTTGTGTATATTCCTTGACTTATAGTTTGGTATGCGGCTGACCACCCATGCTGTAGAAAACGGTTCACTTTGCCATTGTCACCCCTGTTTCAGGTAAAGTCGGCAAAAGTTGAAGGGCTTACGTTCATTTGAGGTTTGGATTTTAATTTGTAAGTTCACATGCGGCATGTTTAAGCGCGAACTTAAACGCGTCTGCTTGTGGGAATAAGTTTTACATAAATCTTAAATGTAATATATCTTTGCAACTTAGATTATAGTGGCATCATTTTCGCGTTAGTCTCGTCCGTGGCTTGTGGATGTTTCGGCTGGCTCCCGCTTGGACAGGTTCGCATCCGGCGCACGACATCCAGCTCCCCTCTCATTGCACTGCTGCTGCAGCTTAGCGCAGCTAGACGTCGAGAGTACCAGGGCGTAAAGCGATAGTGTGCATGCAAACTAAAGCTTACCGTGCATGGAGACTGTACAAGAAGAACGCAATTTATAAACTGGGCACCTAGACTGAAAGATTGCGTACATTGCCCTAATCTACTCTTATCTAAGTTGCAAGGATATGTAACATCGGGGACTTACATTTTATGAATGTTCACAAGCAGACACGAATAAGTTCGGGTTTAAACATGCCGCATGTGGACCTAAAATATAAAAACCCAAATCTCAAATGAACATACACCATGCAACTCTTGCCGACCTTCCCTGACACAGGAGTGACATTGGCATATAAATTTGGTATTTTACGATATTATGGCATGTGTTATATTGGGTCTCGAAACACAAAAAGGATTAGGACAAAATGACCTTATTTCGTATGACTTGTAATTCCTTGACTGATAGGTTGGTATGCGACTGACCACCCATACTGTAAAAAATGGTTCACTTTGCCAAAGTCACCCCTGCTTCAGGGAAGGTCGGCAAGAGTTGCAGGGCTTATGTTCATTTGAGATTTCGGTTTTTTTATATTGTAGGTCCACATGCGGCATGTGTAAACTCGAAATTATGCATGTCTGCTTGTGGAATGCATTTAATATGAATCTCAAATGATACATATCTTTGCAGCTTAGATTTAGATTTAGATTAGACTACACCACTGCCACGTTTGACAGGACTGAGACAAATGTGGGCTATAGTAAGTATCAATACAATAAGTTATCTTCTGCTCGTCTACGTTATTACTCAATGGTTTTATACTTGGAGTCATGACAAGTTAGAAATACGAGCGTGGGTGTGCATTTTTTGTTCGCTGCGTATCAGATTTTTTGAATGAAATGACGTCACTATAAGTTATCAATGGATATGAGATATATTATCTGTTTCATATTAGCAACAAAACATTGATAAAGTATTGTTAAGATCGTATGGTAATATTAGTGCATACGTGATTCTAATCACGCTGGTGGAACAATCTGGCTCTAGGTATGATGGTAGTAGTGAGGTACATAGAACGGCGGTCTGGCATGAGCGAGAGATCGAATGATCTGAAATATGCAAGAATGATCCCTTTTATACCTATATATACGGACTGCAAAGGGAATTAGTCGCTCCAAGCATATTGCCGTGAAGACCAATCAGCAGTGATTGTCAATTGTTGTAAATTGTTAACCAACGCGTGTAAAATAAATTCCGTTATAATAACTAATTGCAGTTTAATTAAAAAAATAACCCCAGTAAAATCGTAACAGTATACATGTAAAACCTGTGACAATGGCTTAACAAAAACACCAAATCTCTATTTTGAGCCGCAAAATCTAAAGATCTGATTGCCGATCGTCGTTAGAAGTGGAACTTGAAGAAAAATACTGAGGATATTGTCGCGAACTTGAAATGCGTGCGCTTATCCACGCATACATCATGGACGGACTATGAAATCAAAGTGACTACGCACACCTATGCACGTACTGCAGAACCAGCTAGGAGTAGTCCATGATTGTATAAGTGCCTTGGAATGACGTTCTAGTGATTGTATGTGTATATAACGTTCTGGTGGTGGAATGATCTAGTAAATGCGAGAAAGACCCACTGGTTCCTAAAAAAAGAGATCAAAATGGTACAGACAGTAGAGTCGAAAGAGAGCAATTTGCTGAGTTGCACCAATAAACAGTGATTGTCAAGTTGTGAAATAAATGGTGAAAAACCAATTCTGTAAAAATAAATTATGGCATTTTAATTAAAAAGAGAATCCAGCAGAAAACGTAACAATATGGACTAAGAAGAAAAAGATGGCAATCACTATTTTGCAGTCATATGATTGATTTTTCGCACCTGTCACCTGGTAAACAATTGAGATTTTAGAGCGTACATGTCTATTGTCTATAGCAGCGTTTTTTGCAGATTTAATTATAAACAATGATTGTGCGAAATTCTAGAACCCACGCTCTCTATTCAGAAACATTTTAATTCCTGACGTAACTAAGTGAGGGACTCTTACTTGATGGTTCCTTGACTGGTAGGTTGGTATGAGGCTGACATCACATGCTGTAAAAAAAATGGTTTCCTTTTGCCGATGCCCCACCCCGGTTTCCGGAAAACGAGGCAGGTGTTGCAAGGTTTATGTTTATGTGAGGTTTGTTTTGTTGTTGTAAGTTAAGTATTTTATCTAACGTGCACTGAGTATAAACCTTACATATCAATATGTCTATGCAACTTACTCTTAGATTACAGATTATAGACATAGCTTCATTCTAGGATATTGAAGCATTCTCAACCAGTGACTCCCAAATTGTGCGCCGCGAGATATTCAGTTAAAAAAACGTCAATTTTCATTGTAAGAAATTGTTTAAATTCTCAAATTATCAGGCCAAATAGAAAAAAAACTGATTTACAAAATGCATTTTTTTTGTATATGTTCCTTGACTTATGGGTTGGTATGCGGCTGACCACCCATGCTGTAGAAAATGGTTCACTTTGCCGATGTCACCCCTGTTTCAGGGAAGGTCGGCAACAATTGCGGGGTGTGCGTTCATTTGAGATTTGGGTTTTTATATCGTAAGTCTACATGCGGCATTTATACGTGTCTGCTTGTGAAAATGCATATAATGTGAATCCTTCATGTTACATATGTATCTTTGCAACTAGATTAGATAAGCCGCATACCGAAAAAGATTGGGCGCCCCTTTTCGAAAAAGTACTCGTTTGACCAATACTAGTGAAAAACTAGTATTGTTCAAACAAACTTTATTTAATCATGAGATATGTTTATTTTTATTTTCACAGTAAGAACGAGACAATTCCTGGAATGCCGCTTGTACTGTGCGAGGAAAAACCCCGAGGCATTTTTTTGTGTCACAAACGTATCCATGTCTCGGTAGTCAATATCGTGTAACGACAAACCGGTCACAGACAACCCGTCCACAGATACATCAGTCACGGACAATTCGGTCACACGAAAGTAAGTCCACACGACTTTTCAGTCAACGACATTGCGATCATACAAAGGTAATAATAATATTATTAGGATGATTTATTCGGTGAGCGCTGTTTTTGTGTGATTCACACCTCAAGAGTCCTCTGCGAGCTTGTTGCCTTGATCCAATACTCAAGAAAGTCCCAGTTCCTGTAAGGCTGGATGGACCTTTGGTGACCGGTCTATGGTAAAGGTATGTGATTTTTTCAACCCATTGAAGAGCATATTTGAAAATATAAATGTTTTTTTTTGTGTTAAGCCAGTTTCGAACCGACAACCTTCCATTTACGAGTCTGAAACGTTAGACTACGGCCCGGTCTGAGATAACTCATCCATAGACAGCACATCGGTCACAGACATTTCGGTCACACGACAGTTCGTCCACACGACTAATCGGTCAACGACATTTCGATCACACACAATATAGACCTTCATACAGCTCCATCACAGAAAACTTGCTCTCCAAAACAACTTTAATATAACTGCAGTTTTAATAAATTATTGTTTTCTGCGATGGAGTTGTTTGTGGAACATATCGATACACCTACACCGCCGGACAAAAAAAATTACGAGTTTACCTGCTACCGCATCCCTTGACTTTACTGTACCCTTTTTCTAAGAAATCCTTTATCGATACCTGTTTCTTTTGTTCGATAAATTAAGGACACTATGTGTCACCTTTCTACAATATTTACATTTTAAAATGTCTCAACAGTCTTGTTTTACCCGCGTTTGAGTGAACATAACACAACAATCATGGAAAGTGCAAAGCAAATGTCGATTGCGATAAAATCCAAAATAATCGCATTGTCGCAAGAAAACATATCTAATTGTGAAATATCTCGTCGAGTTGGGTATTCAGAAGGTGCAGTGAGGTTTTTTTTTTTTAAATTCAAAAAAACTGGATCCATAGAACGGAAAAAAGGAAGAAGACGTGGGCGCGTGACATCTGTCCGAGATGATCGCTTAAAAAAAAAAATTGTTACGCGCGATCGATTTTTAACGGCACCTGAAATACACGCAGAGGTGCAGTCTACCAGCACATCAACATTTTCAGTAAAAACAATGTCCAGGCGGCTGTTGGAGCATGGTTTCCAAGCACGAAGTCCCGCAAAGAAACCATTACTCACGGACAAAATGAAGAAGGCTAGACTGGATTGGGCGAATGTGCACAAGAATTGGACCTTGGAGGATTGGCAAAATGTTATTTTCTCCGATGAATCCAAATTCAACCATTTTGGTCCAGACGGCAAAAAGATAGTTCGACGAAAACCTGGGGAAAGATACCATCCGTCGTGCGTCACTCGAACCGTTAAACATTCACCCTACGTCATGATTTGGGGGTGCATGACAGCGTACGGTTTGGGACCTCTAAATTTTGTACAGGGTACGATGAATGCCATCCAGTACAAAAAAGTGTTGAAAAACCATCTTATTCCAACAATCGAGGACATTACGCAGTATACCGCGGACCCGATTTTTCAGGACGATTCTGCGCCGTGCCATAGAGCCCGCACTGTGAGTACATTTTTTTTTTTTGTACTGCATTTTGTGACCACTTGATAAATAATTTATTGTTTTTTTACAGATCAATGAATTCAAAGATAAAATTGGCTTAAAATCGTTGACGTGGCCCGGGAACAGTTCTGATTTGAACCCGATAGAAAATTTATGGGCGATTATGAAAAAAAAAGTCGGGGAAAAAAAATCAAAAAACATTGAGGAATTAAAAAAAACTTGATTCAAGTCTGGGAAGGAGAAATAACATCAGAAATTTTAGATTCGCTTTACGCTTCGTTAAATAATAGAATTTTACATGTTATAAAAAATAAAGGTGAATTCACTAAGTATAAATTTTTTTTTGAATGTTATAAATATGTTTAAATGTAAAATACCTTCATTTAAAATAAAGCGTTAAGAACCTACTTCTTAAATATGAATGACAAAATAGCATGTCTTTTATTATTCCATCACAAACACTCGACCATAAATGAACCGTTATGGGTCTCTAAGGTTCGGGTAATCTGATACCTGGTATATAATGCCAATTTCTAACAACAATTCATGAGTAACATTTTTTATTTTAACCTTGAAGTAACGAGTAGTCATCACATATGTCAAAAAATACAAAAAAAACTAATTAAATATCAAGAATAATTCATTATATGTCAATTTTAGTTTTTTTTGAGGACTCGTAATTTTTTTTGTCCGGCGGTGTACCTTCAAGATAAAACTGAATAATTGACATCTAAGTTAACATGGGTTTCTTAGACAAATGCATCGTTTTTTTCTCTATTTTCTACGAGAGAAAGCATAAAAAAGTGTGAAAATCGTGTAATTGTACAAGTTTTTCATGAGCACTTTCTTATAATTAGTTCAATTACTATAAGGAGTTACCCCCAATGAAATGTTTTATCCACGATTTCCCAAATCAGTGAATCAGCAATGATGTGACCAAAAATTCGACGAACTATAGTGTGACCGATTGGTCGATGGCCGAGCTATCTACGGTGGGGTTATCTGTAAGCGATTTATCGTGGAGCCCTCGGTAGTAAATATATAAGCTAATATCCATATGTGGGTGTCGCGCCATTGTCCCAATTCTTATATTAGCAACTGCGGACTGCATGCGAGAGTAACATGAGGTCATGCGTGTCAGGAGTCCTGGGCTGGAAGTCTCACCTCCACGGTAATTCTTATATTAGCAACTGCGGACTGCATGCGAGAGTAACATGAGGTCATGCGTGTCAGGAGTCCTGGGCTGGAAGTCTCACCTCCACGGTAATTCTTATATTAGCAACTGCGGACTGCATGCGAGAGTAACATGAGGTCATGCGTGTCAGGAGTCCTGGGCTGGAAGTCTCACCTCCACGGTAATTCTTATATTAGCAACTGCGGACTGCATGCGAGAGTAACATGAGGTCATGCGTGTCAGGAGTCCTGGGCTGGAAGTCTCACCTCTACGGTAATTCTTATATTAGCAACTGCGGACTGCATGCGAGAGTAACATGAGGTCATGCGTGTCAGGAGTCCTGGGCTGGAAGTCTCACCTCCACGGTAATTCTTATATTAGCAACTGCGGACTGCATGCGAGAGTAACATGAGGTCATGCGTGTCAGGAGTCCTGGGCTGGAAGTCTCATCTCCACGGTAATTCTTATATTAGCAACTGCGGACTGCATGCGAGAGTAACATGAGGTCATGCGTGTCAGGAGTCCTGGGCTGGAAGTCTCACCTCTACGGTAATTCTTATATTAGCAACTGCGGACTGCATGCGAGAGTAACATGAGGTCATGCGTGTCAGGAGTCCTGGGCTGGAAGTCTCACCTCCACGGTAATTCTTATATTAGCAACTGCGGACTGCATGCGAGAGTAACATGAGGTCATGCGTGTCAGGAGTCCTGGGCTGGAAGTCTCACCTCCACGGTAATTCTTATATTAGCAACTGCGGACTGCATGCGAGAGTAACATGAGGTCATGCGTGTCAGGAGTCCTGGGCTGGAAGTCTCACCTCCACGGTAATTCTTACCTACCGAATATCGGTAATATTTGCATCAAGACTAATCAGCTGTTCACTTGCGGCTATCTTGGATTGGCAGGTCTTCATACAAATATTACAGATATTCGGTAGGTTAGAATTACCGTGGCGAAGAGACTTCCAACCCTGAAGTGCTACTCCGCTAAATTCCTTACGACCTTATGGCAACGAGATAGCGATTCGTGTCCAAAAATAAGGTGTTACTGTGATTTTTTTATCTACGGAGTTCTTTCTCACGCGCTAGCAAGCTCCAATTTGGATTCGTATCCAAAGTGTAAGGAATTTAGCAGAATAATTATGATGACTTGTTTTGTGCCAGCGCTTACAGAGAATTGGGATTTCCTTGTAATGAGTAAAAAAAAGTATGTATACCATTCCCTTCACATCACAGGACTGAATGGGATATGAACCCGAAGTACAATGGGGTATTAGGCATGACAATACATGGTACATTTCATTTGTATTTGTGCAAATAATTTAGCAAATTAATGACACAGATGAGGATACTAACATCGATGTCACTGTCTAAGCTAAGTGTAATAATAATAATAATATTAGAATGATTTATTTGGTGAACGCTGTTTTTGTGTGTATCACACCTCAAGAGCCCTCTGCGAGCTTGGACGTCGCTGTAGAAAGCGCCAATTCTCAAGCAAGACCCAGTTGTTGTAAGGTTAAATGGACCTCTCAGGGGCCGGTCTTTGGTATGGGTTTATGAATTTTTCAACCCAGCGAAGAGTACATTTGGAAATAAAAATGGTATTTTATTGTGCTCCGCCGGGATTCGAATCCACAACCTTCCATTTACGAGTCCTAAGTGTTGCCACTGGACTACGGACCGGTCCAAGAAATGCCAACAACACGCGGTGTACCTAGCGGTCACCCATCCAGGTAGCATCCACGCCCAATGTTGCTTAACTTCGGTGATCTGATGAGAACCGGTGCTTGCATGGTATCGCATGGTGTGAACATGGTATCGTCGTTGACCGAGTGTATCGAGGTGAATTGGAACTTTTCATTTCAGAATCCAATGTTCTTTCAACAATATACTCACGTTTTGTTTTTATTTTGTAAATAAACACGCAAAAAAAATAGTTGAAACCATTTCATCAACATCACAACAATATTACGCTGAAGGAGACCATCACAGACATGGGCACAACAATCGGAAACTCCAGCTCCGACAAATCAGATACCGGATAGAATCTCCCCAGTGTCAAACGCGTGAGCCTAAAAATCATATTCAACAAAATAAAAAAAAAATCGTTTCATTCAACTAATTTCATTCAACTGTCTCATTCTAATACGGTTTCACATTTATTTTTTCAGTTTTTGAGCCGCGCTTTTCATTATTCTTGAACTTGTACGTTGCCGAGCAGAGTGATCGCTGAGGTCATTGGGAGCGAGAAAGTAAGTCGGTCACAAAAACCACGTTGACTTATGAGCCTGTCAAACAGAACATCTACCCGACGATCTAAATAACACGCTAATGCATGCTTTCAGCGGATACTTAAGTTTTATATACATAGCTACAACTTTCTTTTACATTGCTCGCATACAATCATAGCTGGCAATGTAGGATCTATAATCTAAGTTGCAAAGATATATTAACATTTAAAGCTCATATCAAATGCATGCCCACAAACAAACACGTGTAGTTCGCGCTTACAAATGCTGAATGCGTACTTACAAATTAAAATCCAAACCTCAAATGAACATTAACCCTACAACTTTTGCCGACCTTCCCTGACACAGGGGTGACATTGGTGGATAAAGTGGACCAGTTTTTCAGTGTGGGCGGTCAGCCTCATACCAACCTATAAGTCAAGGAAAGGATAAAAAGGAAAGGAAAGATAATTCACAAAAATGAGATAAAAATATGAAAACGTAAATAATCCAACTTTCTGTGCTTCTGTAACTGTAAACTGTAACTCTGTCACAATTTCGCTAGGGGTGGCCAGAGGCTCTGCAGAGCTGCCTCTATTTCTTACTATCCTGAGATACCTCTTTCAATTCATTCATATCCATCACCTTTTTATGCATTTTCTTCTTTTACGCTCACTTCATATCCCATTCTTTCACAATTTCCTCTTTTTTCTTTCACACTTCCTCTGTACATATACTTTGTCAGTCCATCATCATTCATTCCACATGCCATTTCCATATGCCAAAACCATTTCATCACATTCTTTTGTACCTTAACTTTCACATCCTCGTTCAACTTACATTTTTTCTTTACCCATTCATTCCTTACTCTAACCATCTTCTGAATTTTTTGTTAGAATAATCCTTGATTCCCGGCTTTGATTTTATACTACAAATTTGTGAGCTTAAGTCTAGATGTGCGATGCAAATACAAGAGATGAAAAAAAATAATCATGTTTATGAATGGAAATAAAAAATAGCAACAAGAGAGAGTATTGTAAGTATTCACAATTTAAATACAAGGAAAGTTGATCGATGGTCATTATCATTAACACCTTCCAGCAATATTTATAATTAGCTTTCTTTTGAATATTCGTGGCAATAGAAAGATTGTCGCCATTTTCAAAAGCTTTCCCACAAGAAGAAAGTGGAAGTTCCCGCATACACATGTTTCATGTGTGCTTTCAAAATATAAACAAAAATCTTAAATGAACAATAATTCCTGTAACTTTTGGACCCTCTTCCCGGAAACAGGAGTGACTTTGGCAAATAAATCAAGCATAAGTGGTCAGCCTATGAGTCCGGCCGATAGCTCAGTTGGTAGAGTGCTTGCATTCCATGCCAAGAGCTCGGGTTCGAGGATGTCAGCAGTGATTTCCCGTCACGGTTTACCTTAAATAAAATACCGGCAAGGTTTACTCAGCCTTCACACATAATGAGAACCAGCCCCCTTGGGAACTGAGAAACTCTCATTTCAACCGTGTGGTTGAAGTAGTTGGCGTAAGGCCACCCCCTTACCTGGAAAATAAATAGGTTTCACTCGCCACATGCGACCCTTCGGGAAGAACGTGGCAAGAAGTTACGCTGTATGTGCAACTTAATCACGTTACGTTTTCACGAGTCAATGTATGTAAAAAACCAGTTGTCGGCGTTATGGCCGAGGGGTAGAGGCGCGGTATTCGGAGCCGGATAACGTTGGTTCTAATCTTGCGTCTAGCCCACTTGACCATAACTTTGACCCTTGTTCAACAGATGCCGTTGCATGCACACAAGATTCTGCTTTCGCATGAAGACAACTGGCCAGGCAAAATAGGTTGGTGGATTGCATTCCTTTCCACAAATAAAAAACGAACAGTAAAATAAAACAAATCTCTGAAATACAAAATAACAATGAAAATGAATAAAATCAATATAATTCCATAAGATCGATCTTTTTTTTAAATGAATTATTATCTTAAATCCAACCCAAGGCTTAGGATGGTTTGTAAAACTGGCCCACAGAAATACAATGTAGGCACGTCGAGATACCCGGATGAAATCAATACCTGAATTACTCAATCACCGCCGAGCATAGAAAAGTCGTGTGTGATTTGAATGCGTCACTTATCATCGGTAATTTGTTCCGAGTTGATTATTGTCATCGTCTCCAGCTACATGAGCCAGGAGCTCGATCATAGTGTCTATCAAAAACTGCACGGATACTGAAACAGCGCCTCCAGTGAGCGTTTTCGTGTTACGAAAAACCGGTCAAAGATCAATAGTCCACGTACAGCTGGTACATGGACAAATCGGTAATAATAATATTAGGATGTTTTTTTATCACACCTCAAGAGCTTGGTCTTCGCTATAGAAAGCGCCAAGACCCAGTTGCTGTAAGGCTGGATGGACCTTTAGTGACCGGTCTTTTGTAAAGGTATATGAATTTTTCAACCCAGCGAAGAGCATATAATTTGAAAATATAAATGGTATAGTTTTTGTGCTCCGCCGGGATACGAACCGACGACCTTCCATTTAAGAGTCCGAAGCGTTACCACTTGACTACGGACCGGTCGAACTGTCGTGTGATCGATTTGTCCAATATCCACACGACTTTTCGGTCAATGTTTCGGGAACATACAGAAAGTTGGCTCTCCAAAATACCTTTGTAATTAATGTAGTTGAAATTTATTTTCGATTACTGCAATGGAGCCGTCTGCGGACCATATTATATTTTATGTAACCGAAAAGTCGACGGGTCAAACTGTCGAGTGACCGAATAGTCAATGACCGATGTGCCTGTAGACGAGTTACCTGTGACCCAGTTGTCTATGACCAAAAATTCGTGTGGACGAACTGCCGTATGATCGATTCGCCGATGGCAAAGCTGTCTGTGACCGATTTGTGGTGAAATCAAGAGTTTTAGTTACGATAGACTTTTGGTAAGACTTCATCGTTGAGTCTAAACGCTAAGTTTTATGGTTGGTGTACTGGCTTGATGGATCACCGTAGATTGCCAGGTAACATGCGCGTCCGTGAACAGACTGATGTCGCGACGCGTCGTTGCGTAAAGCACATTGATTCCCAAGTGTCTATCGCAGTGACGGACAACAAATACTCCATTAAATTCCGATGACTGTAACAAGTCAATGTCTAATTGGTTGATTACACATATAATTTAAGCTTTAAATCGAATTTGAATATAAGTTTCACTGAGTTTAGCTTTGAACATGAGAGAGAAATCATTGATTAGGTAGATAAGAGGCGTAAATGATAACCAGACAACTGAAAAATATCATCAAATGGTAAAAAGGAAGAAAAATCGCTTTAAAAAATCAGGTAAAAAGTGGATATACGCAAGAATACATAATTATAATTCAATGAATAACAAAGGTCTAAGATAGTATCCCTGTGGAACACCTATTACTGCTTACGTACATATACTGAGAATAAGATCCACCGATCGTCACAAATAGACTCATGTTTGTTGCTACTTTATAAAACCATATATGTATACATTAATAGATGAGTAAAAAGAGTATGTTCAGATGTAAGACCTCATATTCGCATCAACAGAAGTTCCAAAATGGCTCTCTACCAATCATCATCATCGTCAAGATGTAACCAACAATCATTCAAACATATAAGCTAATTGGAGCTCTACCAGATGTGCTACATCTGTTGATGTAATGCTTGGGTTCACCATTGCTGCTGTAGGTGTGCAGACTGCATACACGGCCTATAGGTGTTCCCTTGACTGCGACCCTCGATGGCATAATAAAGCGCCACGCTTGACCGAGCCGAGCGTTGGTATGTTTGTTTGACGACAACACTGTTTATCTCTACAAACCAAGTACACAACATTGTGTACAAACTATTCCAAAGCGTTGCACCAAAAGTGTATGTAAACTGAAACGCAGTCGTTTAGTTTATAGGATTTAGAAGGAAAACGCTACGGTTTTATGTTTGACCATCGTTCCTGCTCACGTAGCTTGGAAGGGCAGTTCCCGCAACACCAATAGATATCGTGTTACATAATATTGATTGCTTTCACGGCAAATTAATTTGTGAATGCGAGAGGAATGTGACGAAGGGGCGCTTCGAATTCTTAAATGTAATAAGCGTGGTCTTGTTACAACGTTGCAATGACCTTAGTGCCCTTGAATACAAATATACAGCGTGTGAGTGTGTGGCAAAGAAACAGACTGTCCGGCACATAAAGGGTGAGTGCGCCATCAGAAGACACCCTCCTGGCCTGAAAGACATCCAAGAAGCCACGCCAGGAGCAGCGAAGTGGGTGAAGGGCTTGGATCTTCGCCTCTGACGCGGTCCAATGGCCAAGATATTCGTTGCGCTTGCCGGTCATACGCAAACCAAAGCAATAAAAAGATATCTTCTCGTTGAATGGAAACGGTTGGTTACGTAAAGTTTGTCCGTTTTTCATTGTGAACTTTCGTTAATATACTCGTGGTCAAAAAGGTTCTGGAAAATGGAAGATTTAGTGTTTTGATCAATTTTAGTTGCGATTCAATAGAAAGCAAAGGATGCGATGGAATTTTTTTAACGGTGAGCATACATTTGAAAGAACTTACTTGGTAATAAAACCACGCCAATAGGATAGAAACCGTCCAAGTTTTCCAACAAAATTTGAAATAATCGATGGCTTCTTTAGCTAGCAAAGGTTCATACAGGTTCACACTCGGGATACCGATGATGATTCAAACACTGTTAACAATCTCCTCCAGGTACTGTTACCTCACATGTATTGACCACTTACAGCCACTTCATATTATGGAATTGCTAACAACAAAAAACTATCTGCAATGAAATCACTGCGAGAAAAACAAAAAAAAATCATCAATGCGATGACGCAATCACTTAAAATGAACAAACCGGTTTCGTTTTTGATAGATCGCAGCGTATATATCTCTCTCTCGTTGTATTGCAATGGGTTTACTTACGTCTAGCAAAAAATATGCAGACCGCTGAGGGCCACCGCTGTTCCCAATAAGAATGAGCAAAAAATATTTGCATACAAATTACGACACAAGAAAGGTGTGTGGATGTAGGAGATGGACCGTACTCAATTACACACGCAACAAATTTAAATGAATTAAGAATAGTGTGGCTTAATTATTCATTTCGGCCTATCTGTGTCCTTTCCAGGGCTGGAAGTCTCATCACCACGGTGATTCTTACCTATCGAATATCGGTAATATTTGTATGAAGACCTGCCAATTCAAGATGGTCGCAAGTGAACAGCTGATTCGTCTTCATACAAATATTACCGATATCCGGTAGGTAAGAATTACCGTGGTGATGAGACTTCCAGCCCTGGAGCAGTGGAAGGAACGTGCATACATTCGGCCTTGCTCTTTTCCCGTATAAAAGGGGATAACTGTAAAATCCACTAAATGGGCCAATGGGCTTAAAGACATTCCTTCAAGTGAAGTGTCAAATTTGAAAGATTCTGAAAAAAAGTAAACGTTGAATGAATTTGAAGTGACTAGTAACAAAGGAATTCTAAATTGGGTATTACGTTTTATTTCAAAATTAAATAGAATATAAGCCCAGAGCCAGATTAACCCCCGTATTCACGATCAAAACTGGCACTTACTTAAGGGCAAACAAGCGCTTAGATTGGGGAAATTCATTTCAAGAACAATACTTAAGGTAAAATTAGCACTCAAGCGCTCCAAAAACTAGCACTTAGGTAAGTAAGGTCGACACGTATATTAACCAACGCGCTGTCAAAATATTCCGTCATATTTCATTGTTATCACATTTTTTGTTTGATTGTGAATTTACATGAAAAAATGAATTCTTACTATAAACATGCTTTTTACCAGTGTATTAACATTGTTTTGACGAGTTTATTTACATTGCTTGACCATCAGAATTGGGTTTGTTCTCCGGTATGGTCTAGGACCATACTGCCACAGAGTAAGCATACTGCAATGACAGATGAACTGTCAAAATATTCCGCCGCATTTCATCAGCACATTTTTTGTTTGGTTGTGAATTATTTACATAAAATAATGAATTCTTTCGATACAGTTGACTTCAACGAGAATAATAACATTGTTTTGTTCAAAAATAGTGTCCCAAGAAAATATATCAGAGACTGTAAAGACCCATTTACGTATTACGAAGAGGAAGAATTTAGAAGACGTTTTTGATTGAAAAAATGCGTCGTTCTGTATACAGTTTTGCCGTTGCTCATTAAGGGTTGCAAAGCCAACAATTTCTTCGATCTGTTATTTTATCTTCTATTACAGGTTTTTCTTTAATCAGAGCCACCAGCAGCTCCTTTTTCGCTCGAAAAAACAACATCTTTTTGGCGCTGAAATCGATCAAAACACTTTACATTGGATATTACATAAATGTATTTTTAAAAACTAATAGAAATTGTAAACAAACAAATTCGTACTTACGGTTTACTTAAATTAGTAATTGCGTTATACGTACTTATTTGTTGTCAAGTTTTATGCAAAGCTGATATGACATTGAAATTTGAAAGAAGCGGCAATGATAAGAGTGAAGTACGCCGAATATCGGTCGGAAGGTACTGACCAATTACAGAGCTGGGTTTTTTCGAGAGCCAATGACAAACCCTTACATCTCCTGGGGGTTGGGCACTACGCTGATTCCTGCTCGAGTGTTCTTTGTGAAACAAAACGCTCCAGAATGTCGACCCTTGAGTAAGTGTAGCGCTTGAGTAAGGCACTTAAATCAGTTTTGATCGTGAATACGGGGGTAAGAGGCGCTGTCTAAGCTAACGGAAATACTTAATTTATTTTGTAGTAAGGAAATGTCACGCATGATTTTATAGTTAGGTGAACTTGGTGTAGTCATTTTATCTCCTTCCAGACAGATCGTTAAATAACTTTACACTTATAATATTACTAGCTGACCCGGCAAACGTTGTTCTGCCATGTACATAATTTTAAGTAAATATTTTAGTTTTTAAAGAAAAATAACGTATGTAGGTATTGTGAGTGTGTGAGAATGAGATGTAGACAAAGAGAAAAAAGGAGTGCTGTAGATGATGATGATGATAAAAACAAAAAAATAGTAATTCTTTGTTACATGAAGATAGAGGTGTTCTGAAAACGCTATTAACGATTAAAAAATAACAATCAAAGTGGTATAAGACAAAGTTTGAACTTTTTACTTTTTATTTTTACAAAGATTGAAAAAATTAAAAATCATGAAATTCTTAATTTAATGTATTTCATTAAAGCACCTGGCATATTCATCGCTTAATCTCTTAACACAAAAAAAATGTATAGGCAGATGATCGAAAGAACGATACGTTTACTCTTTGTTTTACTCTTGAAAAGTTGGATTCGAAATGTAAAAATTTCAGATCGTATGCATGTTATGATGACTTATAACAAAAAATCCAAAAAAAAATATTTCGTCGAAAACACTGATAGAAAAAATCTGTGTACGCTCTTCTTAATCATATGGCTGTATGAAATATACTTGTTGTCCGATTCTAATACAAATCACATAAGCCTACAAAATTTCATGAGGATCCGTAAAGCCGTTTCGGAGGAGTTTGACCACAAACATTTAGAGGCGAGAATTTTATATATAAGATATCTTCTTTGATATTTTGTTTAGTTATGATTTTATTTGGGTTCTTCTAATCTAACTGCAATTTATTTATTTTTCAAGATTTATTTTACACAATATACGGTTTACAATGTACTGGTCACTTTTTCTAGCTCTTGGCTTATCGATTTCACGGCTCAATGTGTTCCTTGACTTATAGGTTGTTATGCGGCTGACCACCCATACTGTAAAAAATGGTTCACTTTGCCAATGTCACCCCTGTTTCAGAGAAGGACGGCAAGAGTTGCAAGGCTTATGTTCATTTGAGATTGGGTTTTTATATTGTAGGTCCACATGCGGCATGTGTTAGCGCGAAATTATACATATCTGCTTGTGGGAATGCATTTAATATAAATCTTAAATGATATATATCTTTGCAGCTTAGATCAGATTAGATTAGATTAGAATGTTTCTATCGACTCTGCCCCCTGTACCGTTGCGGCTCGCTTATATAGGTACGAAAGGGACCATTCTTGCTTGTTCTAGATTATTCTATAGTGGACTGTACCACAACAGTCTACTATCACCTATTTAATCATTATACTAGCTGTTAGACAGTATTCCAGTTACACACTAACAAACTACGTGCCTAGGTACATACACACAAAAAACTCACAGTAGACTATACTAGAGGCGAACGCACACAAACACACACAAAAGCAAACCCCACGAACTCATACCTTCGTAACAGTTTCATTGATAAGGATTGCTACCCGCTTTTCCTTCCCTAAAGAGGCTAGCGTAATGGTGACAGAGCTACAGTCACACTTAACAATTTTTATATGGGGAATTCAGCTCATAAATCATAATTTAAATAAAGAGGTATGTGCTGCGTTAACATGCTGATTGTTCGTGTTTAGAGGCAAGCAATTACAGACAGCAGATACAGGCGCCCGATAAGGTGGATTGATTGAAAATCCATCACGCCAACGATGACTTGTGCAAAATCATCGCCTGCTGCCCGACGTGGCTTCCGATACATGAAATATCTGATAAAAAGTCAACGGTTACGTAACCATGTACTCGCATGATTATCAAAAGTACCAACATGTGGTAGCTCAAAGATATGCAACGTCAGAAATGTTGGCAATAAAAATGGTTGCTTTTTGGGATCAGTTGCCGTTGTCCATTGAAGTTAAAGCTACTTGTTACTATTACTGTATCCTGCCGCCGTTCCACTAGGGGCGGCCGGTACCTCCGCAGATGCGTCTTCACTTTTTTCTGTTTTTGCATACATTTAATCACTTTCTACATACGTACTCTTCTATTATTCCCACTACGCAGGTTCTATTCTTTCACAATCTCACCTATTTAGTCTATCCATTCCTTCCTCGTTCTTCCCCTTCCACTCCACACAGTAGGCCATGCAGCCCTGTCTCCAGGAGTAAAGAGAAAGCCAATGACCCACAAAGCGACCCGGCACACAAAACAACATTGCATTATCGTGATGACGTAAGGTGGAAGCGCTTTCGTCGAGTCATTATCGTGGTGGAATTGAATTTTGGTATTTGAGTCGGTCTCTCTTCTCACTGTGCGTGTCACGACAAATCTGTCAGAGATATTTCGTCGACAGGCAGCTCGTATAAGAACAAAACTGTCCCACGGCAGTTAGGCCACAGGGCTTTTCAGTCACAGACAATTTGGCCACAGCTAACTCGGCCACAGTGCTTATCCTCAGTCGTCGTGCAGAAAGAGTGTCTCCTGAAGACGTTGGCTACGTCACTAACTACACATTATTGTAAACACAGATAACTTGTCCACAGACACACCTGCACGGAAAACTTGCTCTCCAAAATACCTTTGTAATTATTGTATTCTAAATTGATTTAGTTTTCTGTGATGGAGCTGTCTGTGGATTATATTATATTGTAGTATGTGAGCGAAATGTCGTTTGACTGGTTTGTACACATCCGAGCTGTCTGTGGACCGGTTGTCTGTGACCGATTCGCCGTGCATTCATTACTTCCGATAGACTTTTTGGTACAACTTCATTGTTTAGTCTAATCGCAGAAATCTTGTTCTTCAAAAAGACTTTGTAATAAAGTATGTTCTGTAGCATTTATAAATTGTTGTTTTCCCGTGATTTACTATCTGTGTACAATTTACTTTATTATATGTAACCGAAATATTGTTCAACAAAAAATTGTGTGATAGAACTGTTGTGTAATCGTATTTTGTATTGTTTGTATATTAACACTGAAAATTCACGTTGATTTTTAATATTTTTTAGAATCAAATTCCAATCAAATACTATATATTCTTTCACCAATTTTAAATTTGTTTCAATTCATATTTACGAACGTTTTCAATTTACTATCATCGTCAGGTACAATTAAATTTAAAAACGGTGTCTCATTGGAATTTGATTCTAAAAAGATTAAATAAGAAATAAAAACAAAGAAGTCGTGTAGTCGAATTGCCTGTGAGCTATCTGCCTGTGGACTTATCTGTGGCTGAGTTGCCTATGACCGAAAATTCTTGTGACCGATTTGTCCTTGGACGAACTGTCTGCAGACGGGTGTCTGTGACCGATTTGCCGTGGAACCCTCTCTATGTAATGGAGGCCGCAGTGAGATGATGGAGCGGCCACTCTAAGCGAAAATCTCCGCGGAATCGTAAAATATGAAAGCTTTCATTCTGTGAATTAAATATTAATGCACTGCAGTCAATTTCTAAATCATTTCATTTATTTTCATTTTACCTTGTGCTCCGAAAGCCATTCAGTTGGGTACATAATTAACTATTTTGATATCGTGAGGAAAAGGTCGGACCGGTCCATAGTCCAGTCACACATCAGACTCGTAAATGGAAGGTTGTGGGTTCGAATCCCGGCGGAGCACAAAAAATATACCATTTATATTTTCAAATTTGCTCTTCGCTAACCGGTCTTTGGAAAAGACAATAATTTAAAAAAAATTAATGCAAATATTTTTTTTTGCTCTGCTGGGAAACGAACTCACCTGCTCTCGAACTCGGCCTGTTGCACCAAACTCCAATCAGACAAAAAAAAAAGTGTGATTTCTCCCATTAAACCAAAGACTTTGTTGCATATAAGTAAATCAGCTGATGTACATTATCTTTCCTGTTGAAATACCATCATATTATTACCCACTTTCGAGAAATATCAGACAGAATTAAGCAAGCAAATTTGATGTGTCAATCAAATAATCATTTGAGGTTGGTACAACATGCCCTTAGCTATCGATTATCGACCTGACCGAAATTTGAAACACTCGAAGATTTTCAAAGAGAAGAAAAAAAATATTCGGGGGGTGTCTGTAGCTGTGGCCGTCCTTGCCGCTGACCCTGCCCCATGTCTCTCATCTCTCACGGAATGAGATTAGGTTCGGCCCGATGATGCACAAGCGTGCGTGACGGAATCCCGAAAGCTGAATCGGAAATACGAGGAAACAATCGAAGACAATCTTCCATACTGAGAGCCCGCAGAAGACTCTACAATTACGTTCAAAATAAATGAGTTCCTACATTGTAGTGAGTATTTGAAGATTCTGTACGGAATGTTATAAAGCCGCTTTCGAATTTTCAAACAAAATTTGGAATTTGTATTAACAAAAATAAATTAGGCTGATTTATTTGGTGAGCGCTGTTTTTGTGTGTATCACACCTCAAGAGCCATCTGAGAGCTTGGTCGTCGCTGTAGAAAGCGCCAATTCTCAAGCAAGACCCAGTTGCTGTAAGGCTGGATGGACCTTTTGATGACCGGTTTTTGGTTAAGGTTTATGAATTTTTCACCCAGCGAAGAGCAAATTTGAAAATATAAATATATATTTTTTTGTACTCCACCGGGATTCGAACCCGCAACCTTCCTTTTACGAAACAGAAGTGTTAACCACTAATGGACAATCACGAATAACCACGGACCGGTCAATACTGTCAACGCTGTGTAGAAAAAATCATTTGCCTTTGCGCACTGACCGAACACAACACGTCCATTAAGGGCCGGTTGTACCAAACTCCAATCAGACAAAAATCAAAATTATGTGTGATTTCTCCCAAAGAATAAAAAATTTGGTTGCTTAAACGTTAATCTAATTAAAAGAGGGAGATATTTAACCGAGGTTCTTGCCGGAATTAAGGAATTAAATTTGATGTGTCAATCAAATATTGATTGGAGGTTGGTGCAGCAGGCCCTAAGCCTTACAGAAAATGGGGTTTTCTTGAGAATCGGTGCTTTCATCAAGCTCGCAGAAAGCTCTTGTGGTGTGATTCACAAAAAAAAAACAGCGTTTACAAAATAAATCATCCTAATATTTACTACTTCATAGTTTTGTTGCGGTTCTTCATTTCTTTTCTACACATCGAGTAGAACTTAATTTATTCATGTTGGTAGTAATCCGGACGGGGGTTGGGAATTAGGATAAAGGAGGAACACCGGTCGACATTTACAAGCGCCACCATTCTCCATGCGCGCCACAACCCAACCTCCTTGGTCGGAGGTCGGTGCAACAGAGAGAGATATTTTACATACTAAAGTGACAGACGACACAGAATAGGTCTTCTTCTTCTGTTTACTTTTTTTTACTATTAGAGCTATATGCTTTCTTTTATGACAAACTGTCGAGCTAAATTCAGACCACATGTATAAGAAAGTACTTTGAGAAAGTTAACCCTCTGTTGTTTTCAACTTCGACAAAGCAGTGGCGGATCCTCGGTCTGCTGACTCCCCCCGCACCCTCCTGCCCCCTTCATTTCTCCCGCCATCAAACACGCCAACTTTTTTTCGCCAACTCAAATGAACGTTCCGCTAATGATCATTGTTAAATCAGCATTGTTTTGGAAGAAGTGAACAAGTGACAAATTTGAAATTTGTATTTATGTAGGCAGATAGATTGGCATAAGGCTGACCCACTGGAAAAGTATGCCTCCCATTCATAACTAAGAGAATAGTGATAAGAAAAAACACATAGTTGAAGAAGTAAGGCACTGTCTTTACAAGAGGATGGTAACAAGAGGCAAATGGCTTCGAAAACAACAAGGCACTGCCAACAACACACAGAGGGTAGCGACCTGGGCTGGAAGTCTCATCACCACGGTAATTCTTACCTACCGAAAATTAGTAATATTTGGACTAAGAATAATCAGCTGATCACTTGCGGCCATCTCGGATTGACAGGTCTTCATACAAATATTACCGATATTCGGTAGGTAAGAATTACCGTGGTGATGAGACTTCCAGCCCAGAAGAGACAAATGGCTAGCATAACAAGGCACTGCCTTTACAAGAGGATAGCGACTAACAAAGACAAATACCCAGAGCCTCCGAAGATTTGCCAGCATTTCTTCTTATCCTTGCACACCTTATTTAAAACCTTCATAATTCCTTTCAAACATTCACATATTTCATCTAAATTTATATCTAAGCTGCAAAGATACATTTGAGATTCATATTAAATGCATTCCCACAAGCAGACATGCATAATTTCGCGCTTACACATGCCGCATGTGGACCTACAATATAAAAAACCCAATCTCAAATGAACATTAGCCCTGCAACTCTTGCCGACCTTCCATGAAGCAAGGGTGACATTGGCAAAGTGAACCATTTTTTACAGCATGGGTGGTCAGCCGCATACCAACCTATCAGTCAAGGAATCCCATTTATAAATAATTTCCGCAATCTAATAAAACCATACGTTTCATTTCACATCTCCTATATATAATATCCACCTCAGTCTTTCATCATTCATTTTTTCTACACGTCCAAACCATTTCACTCTTTTATAACTTTACTTTCACATCCTCTTTCATGCTGCATTTATATTTCAGTAGTATTTAGGGCCTGTTGCATCAGCCTCCAATCAATATTTGATTGACACATCAAATTTGATTGATTAATTCTGGTAGAGCCCTCGGTTAAATATTTCCCGGAAGTGGGTTATAATATGATGGAATTTGAACAGGAAAGATGATGCACATCAGCTTGTTTACGTGTATGCAACCATATTCTTGATTTGTTGGGAGAAATCACACTTAATTTTGATTTTTGTCGGATTGAAGTCAGGTGCAACAGGCCCTCAGAATTCAGTTAATTGTCAAGAACTTAATACATCCATTTAGAGAGAAAAAATGCATTTGGGCGTTTCTTCCTTTACGTGGATAGGAACCAACACTCAGAATACGCATTGTGGGTTATTTTACGTTAGCTGAATGTGTGAGTGTGAATGTGTGAGTGTGAACACTTAAAAAAGAAGCAGCTAATCGTGGGCCAACACTACACAGTACTTAACCTAAATACCTAATGACGCACTCAAAATAAAATTACGCGAATCTCAAAAGAACTAGTATTTGCCTTCTGTTTATATTCTAGGATTCAAAGTTTCATCAATAGTGCATGAGCAGTCGCTGGTATTTAGGATTTGCCTTGGGGTTCTTTTAAATTGCGATTTAAATTTATTTCACAATATAAATTATTTTTCCCAATATAGGTTACAATACGTACTCTTCACTCTCTGCTTATATTGGTGTTCGCGTTACAATGATCCAAGCTACTCTTCTGTCCCACAAAATCTCTGCTTTAGATATTTCCACACACACACCAGCGTGCCAAGGCTCACGTTCAACAAATGCATAGTTCGTAACAGTATGGTCGGCACTCGAATTTACGTTATTGATACGATCGCAAGTTTGAACCCCCTGCGTCGTGTCCTATCGACAATAACTTTGACCGTGGTTCAACAGATGCCATTGCGCAATTGTTAGTAGCTACATAATTCATAAAAATAATTAATTTTAAATTGATGTTAATACCTGTTACTGGTCAGCCAAAACGGTTTAGTGAATGACCTGCCACTTTACAAATCTATTAAAAAAAACTTCATCATCACTTCACTTTCACGCTGAGGAGGCCCATAGTAGATATGGACGAAACGTCGGGAAGCTCCAGCTCCTGCATTGCACGGCAACAGATCTCGGTACCTCCCATATATAGATTGTTATTATAGTATTTATTTTATTTTTCTGTCGCGTTTAATTTTGCCCTTTTCATGTAGCGCGGCCTTGAGAAAGCAAACGCCTGACTAATAAATAATAACGGCAAGAGATATAGTAGTAACTTATAATGCCACCTTTCATATATTTTATTTGCGCATTATATAAAGATACAAACAGGCAGACATGTCGAAGACGTTCATGTAGCTAATTTATAACCTGAATGGATTCATTTCTATGGATGCTATAGGAACTGCATGACTCATGATATCTGTGGACCAGAAACTATTTTAAAGAAAATAGACACCATTTCCGTTTCAACTATTGCTTTAAGGGCCCCTGAGCGGGAGACTCCCTATATTCACGGGACACTTATGTATTTAACTTACTTAACCGCAAATTGTCCTATTTTACAAAGAGAACAAGGTCTTTGTAGTGTAATTTTGTTGTAAACAAAAAAAACTCGGGTGAAACAACGAAATCTTTCCAGAAAGTTAGTAGCTGAGAAACTCACGCCTGCGCGAAAATTGCGCACACGCGTTAAAATCTTTTGATGGTTAAATTTGTCATTTTTTTAAACCGAAAAATGCATTATTTTAAGACGTTATGGCATGTGTAATTATTGAGCGTTGAAACACAAAACGGAGAAAGCAAGAAAACATAGGATTTCACAGGTAAGAACATGTTTCGTGTGACTACACCGCTGCTGCGTTTGACAGGACTGGGGACAACCGTGTTCCATAGAATATTTCAATGCCATAAGTAAGTTTCTACTTCTTCGATGTACAGCTCATATCGAGCCTTGTCTCCACCAGCTTTCGTCTCCAACTCCTCCTGTCTACCGCTGCAGCTTTCCAGTCTGTTAGTTTCTGCTCCTCTATACGATAGCTCACTGGCATGGGTTGTTATCAAATTGATGGCCTGCCTGAGGTTCTACAAGCTTATTCGTAGAGTAACATTCATTATAAGTTGATTATAACAGGAGAGTATTAGAAATCGCACCTTTCTTTAAGATATACAGACATGTGAAGATATTGAAAGATGTTATTTTATACACGTAAAAACACATATTATTGTGAGAGAGAAAGTAAAGTTTTTTTTGGATGAAAGTCCAGGTCCTTTCTTGGTTCTACTTACGGTCCGTGTAACTATTATTTATTGAATTTAAAATTTTCAGTCGAAACTATACTTAATCTTGAAGATTCATTTATATCAAAACATACGAGGCTTACCACCCATACTGTAGTAAATGGTTCACTTTGCCAATGTCACCACTGTTACAGGGAAGGTCGGCAGGAGTTGCAGGGCTTATTATCATTTGAGATTGTGTTTTATATTGTAAGTTTACATGCGGCATGTTTAAGCGCAAACTTATACGTGTCTGCTTGTGGGAATCCATTTAATCTAAATCTTATATGTGATTTATCTTAGCAACTTAGATTATATGACACTTAGTAGGTTACAAAAATCCGAAAGCATCATATCGCAACTTGTTTCTACTGTTTTTTTAAATTGTTATTTATACACACGAAAGTAACGTCTTAGTCAATTTTCATGCTTTCTTCCGGATGTAACTGTAGCCCCATAACTGTGTCAGCAAAGGCTTCGGACTACAAGTAATTTGTTATCGGCTTATTTTTATACACAAAATTAAATACATACATAGCCGTACAACCTCTGTTCTGGCATTTTTTTTTATCTTTGAGATGACAACTGGCGTCGAGGAGATGAAGATGAGTCCAAGTAATGCCAGATTTTCATAGTTGGTGCCTTACCTGAAACAAAACAGAAAACAACATTAGTTTTTTTAAAGAAATCCTGTGCGGGAGACTTCCGAAGATTAAAGAGACTCGAAGGGTCTATGCCACTTGTTGTAGTACCGCAGAGGTGTTTGCGAGCTTGGTCGTCGCTACAAAGCGCAAGTACTCAAGCAAGAACCAGTTGCTGTAAGGCTGGATGGACCTTTTGACGGCCAGTCTTTGGTAAAGGGTTTATGAATTTTTCAACCCAGCGAAGAGCATATTTGAAAATACGTATGAAATACGTATGAAATATGTATGATTAAGTTAACAAAATAATACATGATTAAGTTTAAAAAAAGCGCTAGGTTGAAATCAAAGCCTTTGGGATGACCAACGGTCAAAAAAGGCACAGGATAAATACCCAATTATAATAACTGAGCCGTGCTATTGGTGTTTTCTACAGCAACGACCAAACTCGCAGAAGGTTCTTGAGATGATTCACACAGAAATAGCGCTCACCAAAGAATGAAATAATAATAATAATAATAATAATAATTGGACAATTTGTATACAGCGCCGAAATCATCTTTATATTTATTTATATTTTGCATAAATCTTCATTGTCTGATTGCACACAAAGTATCTACACATTCAGATGTTTTCTTTTTATAAATGAACGTTTGGAAACACGCGCACACACGATTTGGCATTTACTATTTTTGATAAACCAGCCACCTTGGGAATGAATGCATTTGGACTATTCGTATGTCTGTTGTGACGATGAATGGAGGAGATCAAGGTTGAGACATTAGCATCGGATGAAGTAGGAATCTTCACCAGTGGCGTAGCGGTATTTTTGGGGACAAGAAAGAGAATCTCTGACTTTGTGAGCGTAGTGTTTTATTCACCATCACGAATTGGTGGTCAGTTGGCGTGGAGATAGTGTGTAAGTTGTTAAGTGGAAATTGAGAAGCTAAAAAGTAAGTAGGAAAAAAACTAAATAACCTTATTTACAATTTGATCCAAAAGTAGAGTTTAGCAGACCTTATGGTATGAAATAAGGACTAGGATTGATTTATAAATGCGAGTTCTTTGACTAATAGGTTGGTTCGAAGCTGACCAACTATGCTGTAAAAAATGGTTCACTTCACCAATATCACCCCTGTTTCAGGGAAGGCCTTTGACTCCTTTCGACTCAAATGCATGTCATTTTCAATGACATGCAATTTCCATTATCGCCACCGCAATTCTTTGTAGTACTAGCATCGACTTGCACTGTATTCTCAAGTGCAAATTATGCAAAATGCAAAAAAGAGCATTTGCAAGCTATTGAAAAACAACACAGAATGCCCTTCCGTTGCATTGCAACTCAACTCACGGCTGGAAGTTTCATCACCACGGTAATTCTTACCTACCGAATAGCGGTAATATTTGTATGAAGACCTGTCAATGGTGATGAGACTTCCAGCCCTGACATGCTTGGCCAAAGCGCCGAGTCCCACTGGGTTTTGTGGAGTAGACCCTAAGCGTGGGCTCAACCGACGACTAAAATGTCTAAGAATAGCCCCGTTTGTGTAGAGTAAGTGGACTTTCATGTACTAAGCTACTGTTCTGTTCACTAACACCATGGTGTGACGCATTATAACTCCATAAAGGCGATGAGCGAATCGTCCCGCCATTTTGTTTGATATCAGAGCGTGACCTTAATTGCTTTTGGTTGCGATGTGACTGTGCACTGTACTACACTACATTACGAACAATGTGTGAACTACTTCGACAGCCCAAAAGCCCTTCCCGCAAAAAAAACAACTAATGACCTGTAGCTCGGCCATTTAGACATTAACAAATTCGTACGAATAGATTAGCTAGTCAAATGGAATAACAGCTATTAAAAATACTGTTTAAAGCAGAGTCAGAGAGACTAAACTCTCTCCCTATATTATTGCAATGGAGTTGTTTCAAATATCTTAGAGAATGAAATGCATTTTTTTTTTTTTTTTAAAACATTGGTTCAATAATTTTGTGCGTCTCTTGAAAATTCAAAATATAAAAAAGTAAATTTATTTTAAAGATTGAGGAAGAAAAATCAATCCTAAGTAATGTATTGATACGTCGCGTCGACATCGTTGCGTTTCTCCCGCAGGTACGCCATTGCTATTTATCATTGCTACGCGCACTCTTATTGGTTGACAAAGAGATGCGGCGAAATCCAGGGGGAGAAATGGGTATAAAATAAAGATGTTGGTCAAGCTGTCGTCAGTTGCAAGGGAGCCGTCAAGACAAAAATATTGATTTTTTTTCACAGTGTACATTTTTATGGATTCCGACAAAATAAACGACGGTAATGGTTTTTAAAAAAAATATATTAATTTATTTTTTACGTCACAGAGAATTCTGAAAATTTATGTGTTGCTGTAAAAAAAAAAAAAACATAACGATCTTTTGGATCTACAAAGGAGACTTATGCTATTTGGACTTAACTTCTCAGAACCTGAATTCATCCACAATGCTACTCCTATCTATCTATCTATTTTTCTATATATCCATCGCCACTTCTTTTCAGTATCTCAAAACAAATCCAACGCAACACAGAACACTACGCACTACGCAGCTAAGATCCATGCTACAAAGGATCAGGACATCAACCGTGACTACACCAACATCCACACCTCTGCGGTACTACAACAAGTGTCATACACCCCTAGGGTATCTGAAATATAGGGAGTCTCCCGCACAGGGTTCCTTAAAAAAACTTCAAATTTTTTAAAATTGATGGTGAAATGGTTTATTAAGATCACAAGCAGTTCTCTATTTGGGACTTATTTTTACTAGATCCTAGTAAGCTATGCGTGTGTACACGATAATGAGACCTCGGAACGTAATTATAGTCCGTACAAACGCGGAGTCCGTCATTAATCAGTGTCTCGTAGCGCGGCCGGGGCCCGCGATGATTGAAAACGCAAAAACCGGGATACAAATTACGACAATGATGCTTTGTGTGAGTGTGTGGGGCAATAGCGAAACCCATCAGCCAGGTAGGCAGTTAGTCACTGCTGGGTGTAGACCAGGGGTCGGCAACCTTTTGTTGTAAAAAGGCCAAATATTTTACGTGGGATTTAGTGTGGGCCGCACTTGGTCAGTGGCGGATCTAACGGTCAGCATTTCAGCACATGCTGACTCCCCCCCCCCCCCCCCCCCCCAATTCAATTTGGGAATCCCGCAATTCAGGGAGCTCCACGCGAATCGACACCGACAACATAGGGAAATCAACCCACAAATTCTACTCCCCCCTTTGGATAAGTTTGACCACCTTTCGAATCTAAGATCCGCCCCTACGCTTGGAGCACATGTCATTGCCTAAAATATTTGTATAGAAATATTTTAATGTAGGTATAAACATATTTTAGTTATAAAAATAAAACGCTTTTTGTCCATTTTTATGACATTTGTTGTATTTTTTTTTCACTGCATTGTGTATGTGTATCCGGCACATGCGTTGCAGCGAATATCTTGCGGGCCGCAGGTTGCCGATCCATGGTGTAGAGTGTAGACTATAGAGGAACATACAGCACCCATACTGAGCAGATTTAGTCGTGGTTTCAGATTCCCGGGGGAGCACAACAAAATTGTAAATTAATTTTCAAATTACGCTCTTTGCTGGGTAATGTGCCTTTACAAAAGACCGGTCATAGAAGGTTCATGCAGCCTTACAGCAAAATGAGGCTAGCTTGAGTGGTTGACGGTTTCTATAAGCTCGCAGAACTTTGAAGTGTGATTAACACAACAAGAAGTAGAGCTCACCAATCACAATAGGAGTTTTAATTGTACACTGCCGGCTGTTGACACTGGAGAGTTCGGTTATCGTAGCTGAGGCTTTCAAACGTTTTGCACATTTCTGCCGGGCTATTTTACCGTTGATGACACTGTTTTGAATTGTGCTCAGCATAACAGTTTCATCAGCATAACATCACATCATCACGCTGAAGAAGCGCATCGCCAATGCTCATCTGGAAGCTCCAGCTGCGATAGACCACGGCAACAGATCCCGGAAAGCAACTCTTAAATGGAAATCAGAATGCCGTGGTTCATCTTTATACATACGCAACTTGAGAGAACTCTATGCTATCGTTAGTTGGTTCAGTGAGCTAAACACGCATATTTCCTCGGGCATGCGTTCTGTATGTGGCAGAGAGCAGAGTTAATGCACGGATAATAAGCGCACGGAAACAATGGACAAAAGGTCCAGAGGTGGTCGGTGTCACGGCCATCCATCACCTCTCTTGATGACCAAACCAACTGGCACGTGGATGCACCTATTTATGATGTGTGACCAAGATGTTGATGTGGTCTGATCACTAAAAGTAATTAGCACACAGAAACAATAGACTAAAGGTCCAGAGGTGGTCGGTATCACGGCCATCCATCATATCTCGTGATGACCAAACTGACCTGATATGATACTTGACCAAAATGTTGATGTGGTCTGATCACTAAAAGTCAGTTGTCTTAATAATACACCCATAAAAAGCACATGGGAACAATGGACTAAAGATCCACGGCCATCCATCATCTCTCGTGATGACCAAACCAAACCTGGAACGTGGAATCACCTATTTATTTATCAGACTGTATCAAAACATTGATATGGTATTTGACCGGGCATGCTACATAAAAATAAACCATCGCTCATGATGACCGCACCAAGCCCATGTGACACGTGGACCATTTATGGAGCCACCGCTAATGATTGTGAACTCGGCCGTGCCTCGCGTGATTCGCTGACCTTGCGAGCCCTGCGCCGGGCATTGTCAAGTGCGGCCGGGCCTGCTTTCTGAAAGCCATGCTGCGACTGCTGCGAGGCACGACATACAAGTTGGTTAACTAAATTTTTCGCTCGCTCAAAATTTAATAAACAAAAACATGTTTTGAAAAAAAAAATAATAGACTTAGTAAATCGGATAAATCTGCGAAATAATTCAAAGAGCGTGTAAATTTTCTTAGTTTTTAGTGAGGTGGCATTTTACCGATACCGCCTCGGATTCAGGGAAAAGCGGTGGGCGTTGCAAAGTTTATGTTCACGTGAGGTTTGGTTTATTTTGTATGTACACATACAGAATGTGTAAGCGCGACCTTACATGTGTCTGCTTGTGGGCATGCATCAAATACGAGCCTTAAATGTCAAGATCACATGACATTACATTACAACGACAAAACATCACAGAAAAGTACACCTGTAACTGTAACTCTGTCGCCATTCCGCTAGGGGTGGCGGGAGCCTCTGCAGAGTTGCCTCCATTTTTTTCTATCTTGACATACCTCTTTCAATTCCTTCATATCCATCACCTTTTTCATGCATTTTCTTCTTGTATGCTCACTTTGTATATCCCATTCTTTCACAATCTCCTCAATCTGATCACTCCATACTTTTCTCGGTCATCCCTTCCCTCTTTTTCCTTTCACACTTTCTTTGTATCAAAATGACAAAACATCACAATAACAGTACATCGCATGACAAAATAACATGTACCTATAACATAACATACCATAAACGGCATGTATGAAAAAGGATCATATGACAAACATCACATAGCAAAAATAGAAAAATACCAAAAACAGCAAAAGGGACATGAGAAAATGGGACACATGCATATTTTGTGCAACGGCATAGTATGCATGAATTAATAATTAATATTAGTGTTATTTGTCATGTGATGTTTTTCCAAGTGCCGTTAATGGGATGTTCCTGTACCCTGAGTACGAGTTGCAAAACTTGAGTAGGTAAAGTAAAGTTTACAGAAAGTATTAAAAAGTGGTTTTCCCCAAAATCTGCCGTTTTTATTTGTTTGAACTTGATTTTCTACATCACTGTAACTCTTTTGCTAAGACCATAAAGTGTAAGAAACAAAAACGGCTGATTTTGGGGAAAATCACTCTTTAATACTTTCCGTAAACTTTACTTTACTCAAGTTTTGCAACTCGTACTAAGGGTACTGTTTTAGGTACGTGAGTGTCTGCCAAGTGATGCTTTATCCTTGCGTTGTTTTGCCATTGCGATGTATTTTCTGTGTTTTTTTGTCACTGTGATGTCATATCATGTGATGTTCAATCATGTGTTGTTTTGTCACTGTGCTGTTTTCTCACCAATTTTTGGGCATGCCTCATACAACATACTTCAAGCGAACCTGCTCTACGAATAAACGACTTTTTGTTTGAGGTAAATCATTTTCGCCTTGAGGTGTACAATATTGATTTTATGTTATTTACAACGATATTAAGCGGGCGATTCTTTAGAGGCTGGGAAACAAAAATTGAAAATATATTATGATTGTGATGACGAAGGCGACGCTCGAGTGGCGTGACATGGGAGGGATGAACTAATTGTGCGCCATCGATCGGGTGACGTAAGACTTGGTCAGGGCGTTCCACAAACTATCGACAGTAAAAACTAAATTGTTCAGGAGAGCAGTTTAAAGTTTGAGATTGCAGAAAAATGGCACAATTTTTTATATTTTTTATCAAAACAGCGCTAAAATTAAAAAAAATAAGGGTATTTATTGGCATTCCTATTAATGTAGTTTTACGATTTTTTTATGTCACAAGCGCCTTTGGGACAAAAAAGGTCAAAATCTTGTCGATTACACCAAAACCATACTTTGAAAACGCAGTTGTTTGCTTGGGCATAAACAACAAAAAAATGATCATGGAAAAATAGGAGTTATTTTTTTAAGTAGGATAGCATTCATAACTCATTTTTGACCAAAACGTCACTTTACTTCCTTTCAACCGTCGATATGATGACATGAAATACCAGATAATGGTTTACTAACCAAAAACATTTTACTAATATAAATTGTAATTTGATCACATTGAAGTGACAGACAAAATTGCCCTAAGCTTATAGGCGATAGGAATAGGCTTATAGGAAACTTATAGGCGTTAAAATAGATGAAGGAGACATAAGGGCAGTCCACAGAGTGGCTCCTGGAAGGCCCACCACGAGGCCAAAGAACATAATTCTGCAACTGACCACACGAAAATTGAAGGAGGACATAGTGGCGGCTGCAAGAAGGCGCCGGTTACTAAAGATTAATCAGTTGGCTGGCCTAGGGCTTCCAACTGAAAATAAACCCTTTTACATTAATGAACATTTAATCCTTTCCACAAAAATACTGTATTCAAACACAAGGGAGATGGCTAAAACCAAGGGGTTTAAATACACTTGGATCAGAAATAATAATATTATGATGCGAAAGGATGATGCATCATCTATAATATACATTAAATGCCAGGAAGACTTGAACAGAATATGACTTTTAGTATGTGAAAATTATCATTGTTATTTATGCTTGCTTGTTTACTTTTACGTTATTTTTCACCATTACTTCATGACTCTGTTCATTTTTCTGTTACTTATCTATTTTCTTTTTTTGCTTGTGTTATCTATTGCTATGCTTTCTCTTTTTTCGCCATTTAAGCCCTCTACTAGTTTATCTAGTTTTTTTAATAATATTTATTCTATTATTCTCTCTTCTTGTCTTCTATCAAGGAAAATGTTATCTGTGTCTTCCTGTTATTTTTCATATTCATTAAGTCACCTTTATCAAGACTCTTATTACCATATTCACTTATCAATGCCCTTACTGAAACAGTCTTATTATTTTACTTTGATTATCATGTTATTGTTCTTCTTAACTTCTTATGGCATTAATAAATAATTTAGATGTTAATCACCTCAACATATACTATCAAAATTGTCGTAGTATTCGTAACAAGCTCTTTGATCTGCGTTTGAACATTCTTAACTGTGAATATGACATACTTGTTATCACTGAGACATGGCTGAATGATGCCATCTATAATAACGAGGTTGCGGATGATAGGTATGTTGTTCACAGAAGGGATAGGTCTCCATCTACCTCTCCAAAGAGGGATGGAGGTGGTGTTTTAATTTTAATTAGGAAAGACATTTCTTGTATTAGATTATATAATGATGAGAGTCCGTTAGTGGAGGAAATTTTATTACATTTACCTACAGTTGGTAATGGTTTAATTCTTGCTGCATGCTATATTCCACCACATTCTAATCAATCCATTTATGAAGAACATTTTAATAAATTCAATGAAATAGCTATAAATAAGGTTAATCATCATTTCTTTTTAATTGGTGATTACAATTTGCCCTCTATCAACTGGACCCCTGACATTGATAGCATTTCTCTTGGAATGCCCTCTTACCTAAGTAATGTAATGTCTTTCCTGACTCTCAAACAATGTAATTTGATTAGTAATAATAATAACCGTTTATTGGACTTGGTGTTGACGGATCTAGTTTGTTCCGTAGTTGAATGTGCCACATCCCTTAGTTTAGTCGATCCTCATCACCCGCCAATTGAATGCACGCTGGAAACGTCACGACTGTTTACCAAGATGCCAGTTCATAATGTTCACAAATATGACTTCAGGAAAGCAAACTTCAATGAAATCATTATTGAATTGCTAGAATTTAATTGGTATGACAGCTTGCATAATCTAAACACTCAAAATGCAACAGATTTTTTTTATTCCAAATTGTATACAATATTAGATTGTCATGTACCACCATTATATGCACGTTCAAATAAATATCCTGTTTGGTTCACTAATGATTTAAAAAAACAAATTAACATTAAAGTGAAAGCCTGGAAGAGATGGAAGACATATGGCAATTTAAGTGATTATGACAGGTTTCGGACTGCTCGTGCTAAGGTTAAGAGACTCATGATTGGGTGTAATAAGTCATACATTAATAACATTGAAACTTCAACTACCCATAACGTTAAATCCTTCTGGAAGTATACTCACAATTTAAAAAATAACTTAAGGGGCTATCCGTCGTCTATGACGCTTAATGATCGGGTTTCAAATAACCCATCTGAAATTTGTGACATGTTTTCTTCGTATTTCCTATCGGTTTTTGTATCGTCATCACAACTGACATGCAGTCCTAATACCTCCGATATAAATATGAATTTCAATTGCCAAAATAATAATAACACATGTATTGCTGATTTGTTTCTATCTGAAAACGATGTAAGGGATGCACTTTATCTTATTGACATTAATAAAGGGGCTGGTCCGGATAAACTAAGTGTTTTTTTCCTTAAAATGACCTCGAATGCCCTTGTTAAACCTCTTACACTCATTTTCAACAAAAGTTTATCTGAAGGTTATATACCAAGCATATGGAAAACTGCTAACATCATACCCTTACATAAAGCAGGAGCGATAAATGACATCTCTAACTACAGACCTATATCTATCCTCTCTTGTATTGCTAAAATTTTTGAAAAATTGGTCCATAGTAAAATATATCCACTACTTAAAAGCACTGTATTCCTGATAGTCAACATGGATTTGTCAGATCACGATCTATAGTTTCTAATTTGTTACTGTATTCTAATTTTATTTTTGAGACATTTGACCAGGGCTCCTCTGTTGATAGCGTGTACACTGATTTCCGTAAAGCTTTCGATAAGGTAGATCACCTTATATTACTTAAAAAGCTTCACTTCAATGGAGTCCAAGGTAACTTATTTAGGTGGTTTTCTTCATATCTTGAATCGAGATATCAAACTGTTACCCTGAATGGATACACCTCATCATTGTGTGCGATAAGCTCTGGCGTTCCTCAGGGTTCCATATTGGGTCCTTTTTTATTCACAATTTTCATATCTGATATCCATAAATGCTTTAAAAACAGTAAATTATTATTATTCGCTGATGATATGAAATTTTTTAAAAAAGTTGATAATATTAACGACTGTTTATTACTACAGGAAGACATCAATCGGCTCAGTTTATACTGTTCGATTAACAAACTGTCACTCGCCTTTGAAAAATGTAAAATTATAACCTTCTCGAGGAAACGCATTCTGATCAAATACAATTACAAGATTTCCAATCACACACTTGAAAGAGTATCGTGCATACGTGACCTAGGTGTGACTTTCGATTCGAAACTTTTGTTTGACGTGCATATTGATGCCGTTGTCAATAAGGCCTTTCAAATGATGGGATTTGTGTTTCGTGTAACAAAAAAATTTAAAATGTTATCTAGTTATATGACCTTATATCATTCATTAATACGATCTCAAGTAGAATTTGCTGTGACTATATGGAATCCTTTTTATAATGTGTACAAGACTCTTATAGAGTCCGTACAAAGAAGATTTACAAAAATACTATTCCATCGTTTAAGCTTCGTCAACCGCACTTACGAAAACCGCCTAGTTCACTTAAACCTAATTAGTCTTGACAATCGGCGTTTATTATTGAGTGCGTTAACTTTGAGGAGTATTTGTCTATCTGAAACGGATTGCCCTGGTCTTCTATGTCAGATTAATTTTCGCATACCAAGAAGTGCATCCCGTTCGTTACAAATATTTTCTCTGCCCAAATGTCGAACAAACTCAGGTCAAAGAGCTCCTATGTATAGAATGTGCAGTGATTTTAATATATATTTTAGTGATTTAGATATATTTAATAAAGTGAAGTACTCCTTTAGATCTGACCTATTAAAAAGTATTTATAAAATGTCCGTGCTATCCATTATATCTTGAATGGGTTTTCTTTTTATCTTTTTTTGTATATTTTTTGTTTATTCTTAGTTTCTCTTTTCACTGCTGTTGTTAATTTGATTTACTTTTTACCTCATCGATTTCTTTTATGTTTTTATTTTTCGTCAGCTATTTTATTGTTTTTACATATCTGTGGGAATTCTTTAGGATTAAGGCACACTACTGTTTATGTTTACATTTTTCTTGTATTTGTTTTTGTGTCTGTATCTGTTTTTTCTCCTTAAAAATAAAATAAAATAAAATAAAATAAGCTAAACATCTTGGTCCGATTGATACAAATGATACAGGTGTGACATTTACCCGCCGAGAAAGAAGTTCTCAATTGCATCCAGTCGTATGCAATAAAACGACAATCTAGGATTTTTCACGAAAATGTGATAAGTACTAAAATACAATTATAAGTTTTTTGTTTTAACGAAAATTTGATGATATGTGGGTTTGAAATAGTCAATGGTTTCTTATTTACATTTTTTTTTTCAAGAACCAAAAAACAAATCTATTTTTTTAAAATAGATTTGTGAATAGGAATACAATTCACCAACCTATTCTACCTGGCCAGAAACAGGTATAAATATCATCGATTAATAATTTATTATTGCTTATTTTAATGAATTATTAATTAATAATTACCCAATGACATATGTTGAACCAGGGTCAAAATTATTGTCAAATGACCCGGATCGAACCAACGTTGTTCTATTCCAAACACGCTAGAAAGATCAGCCCTCTTGGCCCCCTCGGCCATAACACCGACCACATTTTGAGTACGAAAAGGTCATAGAGGCTATTGGGCAACCATAAATACTTTAATGCCAAATTTTAATTCCGCATAAATAAAAATCATGCAATGTATGACACATCAAGAAGAATGATGGCATTTTATTCAATTCCTTACAAATGACGCCATCGCTATTTTAGTAGAAAAAGTCAACGCACGTGAAAATAAAAATAAAAATTTGAATCGTAATTCACAAAAGTTTATTTTTCTTTTTGTACAAAAAATCTCCTAAATTTGAATGTTACTGTAACTCTATTAAAGTTACGCTAAGGATGGCTAGAGCCAGTAAAGTGTTTATGAGATTTTATATAAATAGTAATATAGACCGGTCCGTAGTCCAGGTGGTAACACTTCGGACTCGTAACTGGAAGGTCGTGGGTTCGAATCCCGGCGGAGCACAAAAAATATACAATTTTTATTTTCAAATTTGCTCTTCGCTGGGTTGAAAAATTCATAAACCTTTACCAAAGACCGGTCATCAAAAGGTCCATCCAGCCTTACAATAACTGGGCTTGAGAATTGGCGCTTTCTACAGCGACGACCAAGCTCGCAGAGGGATCTTGAGGGGTGATACACACAAAAACAGCGCTCACCAAATAAATCAGCCTAATTTTTTTTTTTTAATATATCAGAAGCTCTAAGCCCTTCAACCCACGGAGCACGGATAGATAACTCGGGAAAATTCCAAGGGCCAAAAGTTTAGGAACTCACTCAATCTCAACGCAACTGAGCTACACATATAGTGTAACTTCTTGCCTGTGTTATCTCCGAAGGGGTCGCATGTGGCGATTAGGGATGTATTTATTTTGACGGACAAGGGGACCGGCCTCACACCAACCACTTTCAGTTGAATGGGGGTTTCCCAGCTCCCGGGGGGGGGGGGGGAGGGGCTGGTTCTCATTTCTTGCGAAGGCTGAGTACACCTTGCCGGTATTTATTTTGGGTTTGAAATATACATCGAAACGGGAGATCATTTCTGCGACGTACAGTATGGTATATTACATCAGTACAGTAATGGTATTTTTTTGTGCAGCGCCGGTGATCGGTGCTATGGCTGAGTGATCAAGAGCGATAGCCCCAAGGTACATATGTTTGTAATAAAACCACGCCAGTTAGACCCTGCTTGGCCGACAGGATGATAGCATTTATCCTGATATTTAAGAGGGGTAATAAAAAATTTGCCCAAAAAAGTTTTAATCATTGCATTCTTCATTTTTAAATTTTATTTTTTAACGGACATGATTGTCCATTTACATAATATATAACAAAGTTATTCACAATGATTAAAAAGGAAAAAAAAATCAAGAGTAAGTATTGCATAACATAGCACAGTCAAATTAAAGTACCTATATACTTTCCTCAACAAAACAAAGCTCTACGGAATTCAGACAGACTTACACAACATAAATGTAAATGGGATGAAGAGTTTATAGGACGAGACATTCTGTTTATTGAAGAATAGTAACCTAAATTAGAAGGATAAAAATTGAGGGACAGCAACGATTGGTTCTGAATCTACGGGTTGGAATATTGAATTTAATTCATAAAATTAAACATAAAATCATGAACTTGTTTCAAAATCGTTGCCTTGAGAGTAAGGCAACCTTTGACCAACAAACAAATACATTTTGTAATACATATTTATTATTGTAAGGAATATAATAATTTATCCTCACACAAGGTTCACACCACGTGCGCCCATTGCGAAGGTCAGCACACAAAGCTGGTTGTGATAATGAAATACTACTCGCTCCCCCAGTTCTTGTTTACTGTATACGCCATTCTTGTCAAATCTGACTTTTTGATGCAGTTGTCTTAAGAATAAAATTCTACACAATCTGAGCTAAAAAAAATACGTATTTGTCTTCAAATGTGTGAGTTATTCAACATTTTCACAGACGATATTCTGTGTTCGAAATTTCAACTCAGTGCTTGTTTACTGGATACGCCACAAACGCTGAAGCGCATGCGTGGCTGACGAGTGGCTGCCGTATCTGCCAATCACAGACGCGCGTGGGTGTGACGTCACACCTAAACATCGTTTTTTAACCGTAGCCCGCTCGGAATTTTGAGATGAATATTTAAGTTTTCAAGGGATTCCTGAGATAAATCCTTTAAAAATTATAGTTCATAGGAAGAAAAACATCTCCCGACCATCTGCAAAAACAATTTCTGCCATTGCATTGTTCAATGTGAACGGTTAGTCGATTATATGTTGAAATGAACGTAATGGCATTTTAACATACAGGTTGCTACATTTTTAGTTCGTGAAACAGTAGGTAATTATTAATAGACAATAATTGCCATACGAGATTACAAAATGCTTAATTAGACACGTACGTGGATAACTTACAGTATATTTTTAGTACCACGACAAAATGCCCACCGATAAATGTCCCAAGACATAATGTCCCGTCCGTCCGTATATGTATGTATGCATGTACCAGCCGAAATTACAGATCATATTATAAAAAAGGATATTTTCATAAAAATTTAATATAATCTGAACAAGTATTTATGTATATATGTAACTGTAACTGTAATTCTGTCGCCATTCCGCTAGGGGTGGCCAGAGCCTCTGCAGAGCTGCCTCCATTTCTTCTTATTCTGCCTATCCTTACTGAAAATTGAAATTGACGTTAAATTTAAAATTGAAATCAACAAAATCTCACATGAACATAAACCTTGCAACTCCTGTCACATATCCGTAAAATCAGGGTGGCGTAAGCAAAAGCGAACCTATTTTTTCAGCATGGGGGGTCAGCCTCATACCAACCTATCAGGCAAGGAGCATCATTAGCAAACATCAAAACATTGAAACGTATAAAAATGTTCCATCTTTCAATAACGTAGTTCACGCACTATTTGGAAATTCAAAATAAAAACAGACTTACTTTCGTAAACATTTTATACAAGAGATAGAAAGCTACAACTTTTGTCCTAAAAAAACATATTTTCTGATATATAATTGATGTTTTCTTCAAAATAATAAAAAAAAATGCACAGAATCTGCACTCGACTTTCTTGCATAAATTAACTCACTGTATGACGAATTTAAAGCTAGAATCATTTGCCAGTTTATGCTGTTTCAAGAAGAAAAAAAAGATTATTTGGTGAGCGCCGATTTGTGTGAATCACACCTCAAGAGCCCTCTGCGAGGTTGGTCGTCTCTGAAAAAAACGCCAATTACACAAGAAAGAACCTTGATTTATAGGTTGGTATAAAGCTGACCACCCATAGTGTAAAAAATAATTCACTTTGTCAATGTCAGAGTTGCAGGCTTAATGTTCATTTGAGATTTGGTTTCAATTTGTAAGTACACACTCAGCATTTGCAAGCGCGAACTTACAAGTTTCTGTTTGTGGGCATGCAATTGATCTGAGTTTTGAATGTTAATATTTCGTTGCAACTACGATTCTCGATTATTATACATATGTACATAGATGGTCATTGAACGCTTTTGTATGCAAACTTGGACTTTGTATGGTGGGTAAACTTTTTTGTCATGTTTTGAAAAAGTAACGACTGATTATTATTGCTATTTAGAAAGTTTTAAGAATCGCAGCCTTTTATCTAATTTTAACCCTTTGATTATTACCAAACATTTTGTCTGGAAATTTCTCACTTTGCATGTGATTCACTTTTTGGAAAATATAATGATGACATCATATAAGTTATCATTATTGTCTTAAATTTTCTAAAAAGTATTTTTTTATTAACACTCTAACTGCTGAGAACTTTTCAATATATTTTTACTTTATAGCAGTCAGAAGGAGCTATAAAGTATTGTATTCGTCCGAAAAAAAAAATTGAGGTTTCAACGGAAATGAGTTGTCTTGCGCCAGGACGTGCAAAAAAACCTAATTTGTCGAACCTGTCCGTCCGTATGTGTGTATGTCCCAGCCGATACTACTAATCACAGAGACACCAATTTTTAGATTTAGAGAATTGACAACCACAAATTTTGATGAGCCGACCGGCATGTGATCACCCTGAAAAATCAAGATGGCTGCCATACAAAAAAAACATACAATTGCACTTTTCTCAAAAACGGCTCCAAGATTATTTTTTTCAGTGTGGTCGTTGCTCAAATTTTACTAAAAAAATTAGGTGTGGCAACACTCTTGCAAACCTGGGTCTATGGGTTGCCATCTGAAATTTTATGTTTTTTTTTGTATGGCAGCCATCTTGAATTTTCAAGTTGGTGTAATGCCGTGTAATTCATATTTAAAACATGTTCAAAAGAGTTGATGTAGCCAAAATTTGGTATCTCTAAGTCTAATACTTTGGAAAGTGACACACATACACACGCACACACACACACACACATACAGACGGACGTTTTTGAAAGATAGTGTTTTTTTGGCATGTCCTGCACCAGGACAACTCATTTCCGTGAAAACCTCGAAAAAAAAATTTCACACCAAATCAATACTTTCTTTATGATGATGATGAGTTGATGATTTCTTTATAGCGCCGTTTCGTGAAAAAAAATGAAATTTTTAGTCTTCAGCTAGAGCAAGAAAGTAAAAAACAAAAAAAACCTTAAAGAAAATAAAAAAATATTTTGATAATAAACTTCTCTCTTCCATCTCTTTGGTAACACTAGAGTATTAATAGGAAAGGAAGGAAGTAAAGAAATAAATAAAAGTCAAATGAAAGTTCAATAGCCTACTGTGTAATATGAATTAAATAAGTACAACAAATATAATGTGCGGTGAAGAAGTGACTGGAACACCCTTTATATGTGATTTGGCGCATAGAGTAAACAAGCACTAAAAGATTGTTGCGAGCGTCCGGTCAATCTCAAGATCGTTTTACTGTATATCCACTTTACGAAATTTCCGTTGCGCATCTTTGACGTATATCCATTTTAAAACGCCTTTTTTTAGTATTAAACGTAACATTATTATGATTTTTACCGATTATTATAGTGCCAGACCTGCAGTACTTTCGGTAAAATAGGCAATTGAATTACGATTTTGTCAATTACAATAACAAAACACAAAAACATTGCTCCTGTAAAATTAGCTCAATGGCGTTTACAGTAAACAAGCACTAAGGCAGCGTACTGCCGACGCTATTCACAGATGATGCTGTGAGAACTCGTTATGCTATGCGTGAATTCTACGAATGTGATTTGTTTTTTTTTTTAAAACATTTATTGATTTACTACTTTAGTTGATTAACAACACCTCAAACAATGTGAACAGCCACATGCATTAATTGTTCAAGAACAAAAATCACAAAAGTTAAGCACATAGTACCACTTGAAGACATTTGAATTCTTGAACACAGATGTCAGGGATAAGTTCTGGATGACGTCTATGATTGACAGCCGCACTGTATGCAAGTCTACACTTGACGCCTATCATGCGTGTCACCCGCAGTTGAAAGGTGAATAAAAACTACAAATACCGGTCCGTAGTCCAGCGGTAACGCATCGGACTCGCAAATGGAAGGTCGTGGGTTTGAATCCGGCGACGCACACAAAAATATACTATTTATAATTATTTTCAAATATGCTCTTTGCTGGGTTAAAAAATTCATATACCGTTACTAAAGGCCGGTCACGAAAGGCCCATCCAGCTTTACAGCAACTGGTTCTTGCTTGGGAATTGGCGCTTTCTATAGCAACGACCAAGCTCGCAGAGGGCTATTAAGGTGTGCTTCACACAAAAACAGTGCTCACCAAATAAATCATCCTTATATTATCATTATTATTGACTTATAGATTAGTATGTTAGTGTCCGCTTGAAAATTACGTCAGCAAGCCGAAATTAATCGAAGTGAAACGAATGCTCAACTTGTGAAAATAAAACTCTGTGTTGTTAATTTTTTATACCTACTTTCTCATAAATAATTTTAAGGTTAGAATTCACGCATGGCAATGCGAGGTCTCACAGTGTTGAGTGTGAATATGGGTGTAAACAACGTAAAGCCAGTGGACATTGACAAATTACGTCGGAGCAGATTTAACTACGTGATGTGTGAATGTGCCTTAATCATATTTGAGAACTATACAAGAAAACATACACTGTACGCAATACACATATAGTGTAACTTCTTGCCTGCGTTGTCCCCGAAGGACTCGCGTGTGACGATTCGGGACCAATTTATTGATACGGGTAAGGGGGCCGGCCTCACACCAATCTTTAAAAGCCTAACACTGTGCTCGGCTGAAACTGGAGCCAAATCAAAGATTGAAGAACCGATAAGAAGAGTTGACACAATGTTTGGAGAGCGTGCATTTGCAGTTGCTGGTCCTCTGGCCTGGAACCACCTGCCACATCATGTGAGAGAGCTAGAGAACCATGGAAAGTTCCGGAATGCACTGAAGACAAGCACATTTCTGACATCATTTGCACAAGCGCCCTTGGAGTGACTACATCACGAAACGGCGCTATAACGAAATCTTCAACTCATTATCATCAACCACTTGCAGTTGAAGTGGGTTCCCAGCTCCCGGAGGGGCTGGTTGGTAGAGTGCTTGCATTCCATGCCGACAGCTCGGGTTCGGCTCCCACCGGGGATTCTCGGGTTTAAAGTTGTCAGAAATGATTGCCCGTTTCGGCGTTTACTTCAAACCAAAAACAAATACCGGCAAGGTTTACTCAGTCTTGACAATAAATGAGTACCAGTTCCTTCGGAATCTTCAACTGAAGCGGTTGGTATAGCGCCGCCTTCTTACTGTAACTGTAACTCTGTAGCCATTCCACTAGCGGTGAGCCTCTGTAGCGTTGCCTTCATTTCTTCCTACTCTTATATACCTCTTTCAATTCATTCATATCCATCACCTTTTTCGTGCATTTTCTTCTTTTACGCTCGCTTTGTATATCCCATTCTTTCACAATCTCCTCAATCTGATCACACCATACTTTTCTCGGTCGTCCTTACCTCTTTTTCGATTCACACTACCTCTGTAACAATAAATAGGATCCACTCGCCACATGGTTAAAAGTTACAATATATGTGTAGCTTAGTAGCGTTTATAGATATTAGTTTTAATTTTTAGTTATTGTTACGAAATTAGGGTTCAATTGTCTTCAAATTAAAAATACACAGGTCTTCTTCAATAGTTATTTATTTTACACAGTTACAAAATTTATTTTCACACTACTTTCTCGATTATTCCACTTGGTTTTGGTTCACTGATCAGATGACTTCGATGTGTTTGTAAGTCTCTATGATACTGCCCCGCTCTGCAGGCCATTCGCACCTTTATACTCTTCAGAGCAGTATGATCCAGAACTAAAGTCGCCAGACGGTTCCAGAGTAATTATTACTTCTCGATGTTTCACGTACTACCTAGACACAACCAAAATCCTACCTACCAATGCAATACAGTATTCCTATCATTATAACAAATACCTACTTAGCCTAGAGAATTCTACACTTATACATAATTATCGATCTTACCTACCAATACTTTTGAGGATTCTTATAACTATAACTACCCATACTTATTTCAATATTTATATTTACATAACACTACCCCCCACCTAGACTGTTTCGTCCCGGAACAGTCTTGACTCTGTGTAGGTAGGGGCATGCTGATCCACGTCGACACCCTGTGGTCAGGAAGAAGTGGCAGTCCACGGATTTCTCCCCACTGGCTCTCGGCTGCGCTTGCTCGCAGCACACCATGACGCTGATGCCGACTCCCGAGAACACTGCTTCAATCATACTCCGGATTATCCGCCAGTCTCGATTAGCGCGGCCGCCACCCATCTTCGGTATTGCCAGACGCGCCTGCTGATCCTCCAACATGTAGTCACGCAGCTCAACAAGGCCGTCCCACAATGCCTTGTAGTCCTCTTCCAGGTTGCTGGAATCCGGGACAACCAGGCAGTATGCTTGTTGACGCCCCTTCGGTAGTCTCAGAGCTCTTCCTTGCGGGCTGCTCGAGGGTTGCGGTTCTCCGAATTTGTATCGGAAGACTCGTGCAATTCCTCTAGACATATCTAGATCTTCCGGTACACTGCATGCCAGTGTGTGGTCCCCAGTGACCTCAAATAAGTCCTTGTGGACTTCTGTGGTCACCCCATGGCGAATCTTCTGTCCCTCTTGCACCTTGCTCCAGAACGTCTCAAACAGGGGCGCTTCTTTGGATGCGACGCATTTTTGTACTCTCTGGGCGGGCTGGTCATTGTTTGACCACTTTGCTCTTTGAGTTGGCCGGTGGTTATCCTTCATTCGAGCTCCCGCCTCCTTGGTGTTGCTGATCTTGGACTCCAGGTTGGCGATGGTGTCCTTCGTCCTGGGCCCCTGCCCAGCTTCCAGCTGCTGGAGCTTAGTCTTAAGCCCCTTGTTCTGTCTCTCCAGGCTCAGCACAGTCTCGTGCAACTCGTCCCTCTCGGCCTCCGCTGTTCGCCGGACCCTTTCACTGCTGGCCAAGTTCTTCGTCAGCTGCCTGTTCTCCGTCTCCATGACTTTGACCTTTCTCTCGGCATCCTGGAGCTGTTTCCTCAGCCGTTTGTTCATCTCCATGGTGGTCTCTACATCCTTGCGGTCGTCTTCCAATTTCTCCGGTCCTTGAGACTTTGGGCACCTCGCGCTCAGGTGTCCTTGCTGGCCACACGTCCAGCAGTGCGCCTTCTGTCTCGTTGGCTCAAGTTGCTGCAGCACTTTTTCTATTATTTCCTCGGTTGTAGGTAGTTTGACCTCCTCTGCCTTGATTGCACAAACCCTGGCGTGGCTCCTGATGGACTGTTTGACAGCCTCAAATTCGAGAGCTCGGCTTAGCGCCTCGTTCAACGTCTTCGGAAGAGCCAGCTTCACTGCTTGCTGCGTCTCCCATTCTCTCAATCCGTTCAGGAACTTGTCCACTGCCAAGCTCTCGCAGATGTCATCAGGGAATGTCGGGTAAGCGTCTCGTACTAGGTGGACGATGTCCATCTCAAACTCCTGGAGGCTCTCGTTGGGCTTCTGCACCCTTGTGTTCAGCTGTGACTTGTACAGCTGCCCCAGGCACTTGTGGCCATAGCGCATATCCAAGCGCTGCTTCAGCTGCCCAAAGTCACCACGGTTGTCCAGGGGTATGGCCTGCAGAACCCTGAGAGCGTCTCCTCGGAGCGACAGGCTGAGAACCGAAGCCTTCTTCTGCTGGCTCCAGGCTCCCATCATGGCAGCCGTCTCAAAGAGGGTCAAGTATTCCTCCCACGACGTCTTCCCGTCGAAGGTTGGGAGGTTGTGCTTTGCTAGGGAAGGGTCATCATCCCCTCTTGTGATCCTGGTTGGAGTTGAGCATCCCTGGTCGGTCTCGTCGTGAAGGCCGCCTTTGGGGGAGATTCTGGTGGACTCCATCTGGCACTTGTCAGCCAGCTCGGCACGCAGACGGTCTTCCAGGTTTGACATCCGAGTCTCCATTTCCCCCTTCAGGGCCGAGAGGTTGGTTGTCATCTTCTCCTCTATTTCTCCTTTCAGGGTTGTGAGACTATCCGCTATCTCCGCCTTCAGGGTCCTGGCGTTGTCAGCCATCTCCGCCTTCAGGTCTTCCCTCAGGGTCTTGGAATTGTCAGCCATTTTCTCCTCCAGGGTCCTGGCGTTGTCAGCCATCTTCTCCTCCAGCCCGGTCATGTCCTCCTTCAGGGTCTTGGCGTTGTCAGCCATCTCCACTTTCAGGGTCTTGGCGTTGTCAGCCATCTCCCCTTTCAGCTTTTCCTCCATGGAAGTGAAGTTTCCGGTGATGCTGAGGTTTAGCTCGTCCAAGGCGCGGTCCCCTCCAGACGCCATGACAAAATATGCCGGGTCTTCGCCTGACTGTTCTAAGGCCTCCATGAGGCGTGCCTGTAAGGCCGCCTTCCCTCCTGAGGTCTCCAGGTCCCTCTCCAGAAGCTCATCTTTAAGCTCAGTGACTTTGAGGTCCTTGATGTTCACTTTGGTTGCCATTTTTTTTAAAATTTACTTCAAAACAAAAATATTTTTAAATTTATTTAATACAAGTTTTGAGTTTTATATATATAGCTGTTTTGAATACGTACTTTAGCAAAATAATAATTTATCTGATTACACTGATTGGTAGGTACTGTCTTTTAATATTTATTTTTAAATCACCAATATTTTTAACATAATAATGTCTGATAGTACATAATTATTTATTTCGCCTCAAGTCTTTCAAACACACAGGTAGGTACTTAATGTACATTCACACACTTGTAAACAAAGGATAGTTATTCAAAAACTTTTTCTCGATGAATCTGGAACGTTCTTTTGTAATATTTTTCAAGATTTTTTTTATTTTTATTTTTTTTTTTTTTTTTAATCACACACAATAATAAAAAAACTATGGTCCAATTTGATGACTTTCTCAATGCGGTAAAATAGTCATTATGTTATGTCCAGAATTATGTTCCATATGATGTTCCAGAATTTATAAGCAACTTGCTTTTGCGTCTTTTCTTTTAACAAAAATTTATTTAAACACTTGTTTTCACAAAAGTCAGTTCACACAAAGTTCAATTTGAATAAAGTTCATTTTAACACTATTTAATTTATTTTATTTATTTTTAGACAGAAGATCTTAATTTTTCTTGACAATTCCGCACCTGACGCCAATTGTTACGAAATTAGGGTTCAATTGTCTTCAAATTAAAAATACACAGGTCTTCTTCAATAGTTATTTATTTTACACAGTTACAAAATTTATTTTCACACTACTTTCTCGATTATTCCACTTGGTTTTGGTTCACTGATCAGATGACTTCGATGTGTTTGTAAGTCTCTATGATACTGCCCCGCTCTGCAGGCCATTCGCACCTTTATACTCTTCAGAGCAGTATGATCCAGAACTAAAGTCGCCAGACGGTTCCAGAGTAATTATTACTTCTCGATGTTTCACGTACTACCTAGACACAACCAAAATCCTACCTACCAATGCAATACAGTATTCCTATAATTATAACAAATACCTACTTAGCCTAGAGAATTCTACACTTATACATAATTATCGATCTTACCTACCAATACTTTTGAGGATTCTTATAACTATAACTACCCATACTTATTTCAATATTTATATTTACATAACATTATTATTATTTTTTAATCAGATTTGATTTCGAAAACAGTGAAAATTCAACCTTTCTGATATTCTGACACGTCAAAAGATAAGAACACAGTCTCAACAAACGTGATCTTGTCGCTTGAATATTGTCTGTCAGAGGTGTGAAAACAAGTACACAAGGATCATGCCTCAGAATTACAAGACGTTGATTGTGCGCAGACAGCATAGACAATAGATGACGAATTGTTTATCGCACGTCAGACTGCCCACGCAAACCTCATCCAGTTGTTATTATATCGTTACATTTGAACTTCAATAAAAATGGGTGTGCCTTATAGTGTTATAACAACTAGTATGTATGTATATATTTTTTGTTGTACGTTTATTTTGTACAATATCCCAATGATGAGTTTCACGAGGCAAGGTTTAGGAGTGAGTTTCCCTGTGTTCATAATAAAACCTCTTAAATGTATTCTCCACTATCAAAATAAATAAAAAACGTTTAGTGATTCTGCACCCAAGCCAGTAAATAAAAATCTTTTCATAACTGCCTAGGACGGACACAAGAAGAACCAAAGCACTACTCGGAGCATCTGAAATGAAGGTTCTGAGAAAGCCCACATGCAGAACATTGCGAGATTCCATCACCATCGAAAATCTATATCAAGCCAATTTTAACAAAGGTTCACTTTGCTAACGTTCCGCGTGTTTCAGGGAAGGTCGACAAAAGTTGCAGGGTTCATGTTCATGTAAAGGTTTCGATGTAGCACATGCAGCATTTGTGAGCACGGACTTACACGTGTCTGTTTGTGGGCATGCATTTAATATGCATTTTAAATGTTATTACATCTTATCAACTGAGATTACAGATTATAGATACTTTCCGTTTGGAACATGGATTTAGTGCTATTGTTAAGCCATTAGAATAGGTCCTCTAGTCACAAAGTCTTGGATTTTTGTTTTGACGATGCAATTAAACTTTATGTGCACATCTACATGCTCGAATTTACTAACTACGTTCAGATTTGAAGTTGAAAGCCTTAACCACTAGACTACGGCCGGTAAGTAAACATCAACTTTTGCTGACATTCATTGAAACAGGGGTGATCTCAGCAAGTAAATTTACTCGTGTGAGTTATGGAATGATGGATAATATGAATTAATTAATTAAAAATATATTGGTTGCGTCACACGCTGGTAAAATCAATATGAAGCCATGGAGAGCGGAGTGGGTGTTGACGGTAACTATTGAGGAATAACATGGATGGGCAGAAATAACTCACTGGATTCATACATACTATAGCCCACAGTTGTCTCAGTCCTGTCAAGCGTTGCAGTGGTGTAGTCATAAGAAAAAATGTCATTTTGACCAAATCCATTTTGTGTTTCGACACCCAATTATAACACATGCCATTATGTGTTCAAATAATGCGGTTTTCCTTTAAAATTCGTAAATTTTAGCGATCACAATATTTATAACGCGGGTTATCTGTCAATTTTTTTCATATCCTTTTATTCTTGTATTTTATTGTTTTTTTGTTGTATTGTATAAACTCCCTTAATATATACTTATTTTGTAAAAGGCTTATGCCGTAAATAAATAAATAAATACACTCTAGTTGTGTTCGGACAGGTTCGGAAGCCATTATTATTCGCTATAGTACCTACCAACATTCTAGAGACATTTTTACTTTCACCCGAGTTTTTTTGTACACACGGATATGCAACTGTGAAGTTCTTGGTTCTCTTTCTTAGTAATGACCATTTTCGTAAGTAAATTGAAATAAATATATTATAATGTCTATTTTTGTTAAAATAATTTCAAGTCCACAGATATCACAAGTCAATGACGATAACCTTTGCTCCGCAAAAGGTACCCAAGTGTCAATAAAAAACTAGGTATCTTATGAATGAAACTTGTTTATAGATGATAGTAATGTTGTGGTTATAAAAAGACCTTAAAACATTTTATGTCGCTTGTAAAAATGTCTACAAATGCATAGAAAATGTTAGAATTTTTCTGATGCGTAGTATAAAAATCAATGCGAATGGGTTAATCTTAGCTTTGACCCTTAATCTATAATCCATTATATAAGTTGCAGAGAGAAGGCTCATATTTAATGCAGGCCCACAAGCGAGCACACGGGCAGCCGCATAGTGCAGCAATCGTCTGAAGTTTCACAGAAGATAAAAGAAGAACGGTTCTGGTTTTTTTAAATGGTATATTTTTTGTGCTCCGCCGGGATTTGAGCCCACGACATTCCATTTACGAGTCAAACGCGTTACCACTAGACTACGGACCGGTCGCAATATAGATACTAATCATATTATCTAAGTTGTAAAGATATGTAATATTAAGGATTCACATTATATGCACAATTATATATTTTTATTTTATTATTATCCCCCTATAATATAAAATGCAACGGCCTCCCCATACAAAATAATTGTGCGTTAATGGATGACAAACTGAAGAACTCCTGAACAGATGCACGTCATATTCACAACAAATATTGTTCAGGACTTGGGATGTGCTTCCTCATCATTAATAGATTTTAAATTGTTGTTTTTAAAATAAATAAACATGATCAATCACAACACCTTTTTATGTAAAACCTATGCGAGAAACAAAACTCATTTTGACATTCGAATTTCAAATAAATTGCCAACACTTCAACATACGCTTCAAAGTTGCCATACAAGTCGATTCTTTTTCGGTTGAATTCCGTTGAGTACCTACCTATATTCTTTATTTATTTCAAAATTATACTTCAACCAGTTGTCAACTTTTTATATGAAACCATACTTATTGCGGCATTTAATTTTTTTAAAGTATTATTATAATATACAATCTAAGTTGCATAGACGCATTAACATTTATAATTCATATTCAATGCACTACTCCACGGAGACACGAGTGAGTTTGCGCTTACAAATGCTGCATGTGTATTTACAAATAAAAATTTCAGCCTCTCATGACCATAAGCCCTGCAACTTTTGCTGACCTTTTCAGAAACAGGGGACACATTTGTTAAGTGAACCCATTTATGCGATATGGGTGGTAAGCCTCATACTAACCCTTAAGTCAAGGAATTTGATTCAACAACGTTAAATTTAATTTATAATCTAAAGTTGCAAACAAAGTTATTTGATGATTCAAATTGAATGCACACCCACAAACTGGCAAATGTCATTTCACGTTAACATATAGTTGTGGCGCTTGATTTTTTATAAATATTAGAACATATAATCTAAGTTGCACAGATACAATAACTTTTATAATTCATATTCAATGCATGCCCCCCTGGAGACACGAGTGGGTTCGCACTTATAAATGCTGCATGTGAACTTACAAATTAAAATTAAGGCCTCTAATGAACATAAGCCCTGCAACTTTTGCCAACCTTTTCAAAAACAGGGGAAACATTTGTCAAGTGAACCATTTTTTGCGATCTGGGTATTCAAGCTCATACTTCCCTATCCGTCAAGGATTTGAGTTTAAAAAATCCTTCAACAACGTTAAATTTAATTTATAATCTAAAGTTGCAAAAAAAGTTATTTGATGATTCAAATTGAATGCGCGCCCACAAACTGGCAAATGTCATTTCACGCTAACCTATAGTTGTGGCGCTTGATTTTTTTTAAATATTAGAATATATAATCTAAGTTGCACAGATACAATAACTTTTATGATTCATATTCAATGCATGTCCCCCTGGAGACACGAGTGGGTTCGCACTTATAAATGCTGTTTGTGAACTTACAAATTCAAATTAAGGCCTGTAATGAACATGAGCCCTGCAACTTTTGCCACCCTTTTCAAAAACAGGGGAAACATTTTTCAAATGAACAATTTTTTGCAATATGGGTATTAAGGCTCATACTAACCTATAAGTCAAGGAATTTCTAATCTAATCTAAGCTGCAAGGATATATATCATTTAAGATTTATATTCAATGCATTCCCACAAGCAGACATGTATAATTTCGCGCTGGCACATGCCGCATGTGGACCTACATTATAAAAACCCAATCTCAAATGAACATAAGCCATGCAACTCTTGCCATCCTTCCCTGAAACAGGGGTGAAATTGGCAAAGTGAACCATTTTTCACAGTATGGGTGGTCAGCCGCATACCAACCTATAAGTCAAGGATTTGAGTTTGAAAAATCCTTAAACAACGTTAATCTTAATTTATAATCTAAAGTTGCAAAAAAACTTATTTGATGATTCAAATTAAATGCACACCCATAAGCTGGCAAATGTCATTTCACGTTAACATATAATTGTGGCACTTGATGTTTTTAATATTGGAATATAAATCTAAGTTGCATAGATACATTTTATAATTCATATTCAATGCATGCTTCCATGGAGACACGAGTGAGTTCCCGCTTAGAAATACTGCATGTAAACTTACAAATTAAAATGAAGGCCTCTAATGCACATAAGCTCTGCAACTTTTGCCGACCTTTTCAGAAACAGGGGGAACATTAGTTAAGTGAACCCATTTATGCGATATGGGTGGTAAGCCTCATATTAACCCTTAAGTCAAGGAATTTGATTCAACAACGTTAAATTTAATTTATAATCTAAAGTTGCAAAAAAAGTTATTTGATGATTCAAATTGAATGCACACCCACAAGCTGGCAAATATCTTTTCACGCTAACATATAATTGTGGCACTTGATGTTTTTAATTTTAGAATATAAATCTAAGTTGCATACATACATTTTATAATTCATATTCAATGCATGCTCCCAAGCAGACATGAGTGAGTTTGCGCTTACAAATGCTGCATGTGTAACTACAAATAAAAATTTCAGCCTCTCATGACCATAAGCCATGCAACTTTTGCCGACCTATTCAGAAACAGGGGGAACATTAGTTAAGTGAACCCATTTATGCGATATGGGTGGTAAGCCTCATACTAACCCTTAGGTCAAGGAATTTGGGTTTAGAAAATCCTTAAACAACGGTTATCTTAATTTATAATCTTAAGTTGCAAAAAGAGTTTTGATGATTCAAATACAATGCACACCCACAAGCTGGCAAATGTCTTTTCACGCTAACATATAATTGTGGCACTTGATGTTTTTAATTTTAGAATATAAATCTAAGTTGCATACATACATTTTATAATTCATATTGAATGGATGCCCCCAAGCAGACATGAGTGAGTTTGCGGTTACAAACGCTGCATGTGTAATTATTACAAATAAAAATTTCAGCCTCTCTTGACCATAAGCCCTGCAATTTTGCCGAACTTTTCAGGAACAGAGAAACATTCGTTCAGTGAATATTTTTTTAGGTATGGGAGGTCAGCCTCATACCTCATGCTTCATACAAGAATCTCAGAACATGAAAGAACTAAATAACCCTTTTGCCGTAATTTTTTTTCAAATTACTTCTTAAACCATTTAATTACTAGAAGGAGGTGTGAGGAAAAATTATTGCGAAGCCAGACTCACTCTGCCCGAAGGGCCTAGCAGACAACCGTGCACAGCACGGTCAGTCTGCTAGTATTATTATATTTTCCACAAGCAGACACGTTCGCGATTGAACAATAAACATGCCGCATGTGGGCTTACAATATAAAAACCCAGTAACAAATGAACATAGCCGCCCTGCAACTCTTGCCGACCTTCCCTGAAACAGGGGCAAAGTGAACCATTATTTACAGTATGAGTGGTCAGCCTCATACCAACCTATAATTAAAAGAACATACACGACAAATTACATTTTTTAAATCAATAAATTATAATATGTATGGACATCAAAACTGAAACATAATAAAAAAATATTATTTTAAAAACCCTATCCGCCAATATAACAGATCAACTGCCGTTTCTTTCTGTCCTTACATACTTCTTTCATTTCCTCCGGAGTCATAACCTTCTTCATACAAGCTCTCCTTTTATTATGACTCTGGATATCCCATAATCCATTCATTCGCTATTTCGGAAATTTGGTCCATCCATACCCTTCTCGGTCTTCATCTACCACGACATCCATCTATTTTTGCAACATATACTTTCTTCGTCAGTCTTTCATCACGATATGGAGCACAAATTTGCATGAAGGTAACGTTATTTGATTTGGTCACTAGTAGAGTCATCGGACCAGACTAGAGTGATTCTGGTCGTCATTATGCAGGCACTAAGCATCGCCCTTTCGACCTAGTGCCCGATGGTCCACTGGGAAAGTAACGGCACCTGATGGTCGTGGGTTCGAGTCCCGGACGCTACCATCGCCCCGGGCCTACGGGGTGATTAACCGGCGACTGTTATGCCATTACTCATTACGCGTCTGAGACTTCATGAAAACATGCAAAGAGATCATGGCAACGGCGAGCACTCCGTCGAAGCAAAACTGGCCAAAAACTAGATTTATATTCTGTAATCAAAGTTGAAAAGATATATTAGCACGTAAGATTCGTAATGTTACGTTTTCTAATGGGTTCTCTTTTTAATTCACAATGCATTCATTTATTTTACAGAATTTATTTCACAATTTGACAATCACTGTTTATTTGAATTTCACAGCAAATTGCTCTGTGCGACTTTACTCTCCGTACCTTTAGTTTATTATATACGTACATTTTAGTCTCTTATATACGGTACCAGAGGGGCCTTACTTGTATTCTCTAGATTATTCTCCCACCAGAACGTTATGTACAAACACAATCACTATCACTTCCAGATGGTTCCGTCTTACGTGTATAGGTGTACGCAGTCACTTTGATTTCATCAGGCATACGATGTATGCGTGTATAAGCACACGTACGTATTTCAAGTTCGTGACAATAATATTTCATTGTAATTGTGTAATTTATTATTTGTGTTTCTTGACTTATAGTTAAAGCTGAAAGGGGTGGCAAATGCCACCCCTATTTCAGGGAAGTTCGACAAGAGTGGCAGGCTTCATGTTCATTTTAAATTCGGGTTTTATTTCGTAGCCTCATAAGCAGCAATATCGTCGACGATTTCGTAAAATACATATTTAACAAATTTCCAGGGATGCCAACCCGATAACTTTCCATTCTAAATCTGAGGCGTTTACCTTTAGACTATAACCGGTATAATGATTATGATTCAACATTTCATATAGTGGATATATTGAAACATAATATGCAAGCTGAGAGATTTATACGGGTTCAGTAGTCCGAGTATAAAACCTTGTGTAAATCTCACCTCGATTGCGTAAATCGAATATGCATTAAACACACGACGGAAACCCGAGGAAATATATTTTGTCCATAAATATTCTGTTGACGGGGGAGGGGGGGGATTTTTCGATATTCTCGGCGATCGACTTCAAAACCCTTCGCGATCGACCGTTTGGGCACCTCTGCCCTAGAGAGTCATTCAGTTTTCATACCTTCCTTCCTTTCTTCCTCAGACGTAGGCCTCCTCCAATCCTCTATATGTTTGTCTATCGGCTGCTGTGTTCAGCCATCTTCTGCCTGCAGTTCTCTTGATGACGTCCAGCCACCTCAGTTGGGGTCTCCCCGCTCCTCACTTGGACATCCTGGGTCACCAGTTTTTAGTCATTTTTTCGATTTACGCAATTGAGGTGAGTTTACGCAATGCTTTATACTAGGGCCGCGGATTATTATGCAACTATGAAAAAAGTGCACGGATTTTAAAAATGCAGTCTGAGCCGCGATTATAAAAACTGCTTCCGCAACCCTTCGTGAGGTTGCATAAATATCGCATGGCGGAAAGTAACACCCTTTACTGTGAGTATAAACCGCTGCGTAAATACTCGACCATCGCGTAAGCATGTAAATGTATCAAAACAAAAATACGCACGGGGCGTTGCTGTGCTTTTCATACATTTTTGTTTGTCTACGGCGCTTATTCGATGGATACTCGGGGTACTTTTTACACTTAGCAGGGTTTCCCATAACACGCGCTAAACGTGTGACATTCAAAGCTGTCACTGGCAACGATAGTGTCAAAGCACAAATATAATAATAATAATAAAAGCTTTATTCCAGCCCGGTCACGCGGAGGGTGCAATACGTGATTAGACATATAAAAAGAAATACATTGAATAAGAGTTTTAGGCTTACACGGCAGGCTGATGATGCTGGAGTGATGCTTTCCGGGATCTGTTGCCGTAGTCTAGGGGGGGGGAGCTTCCGGACGTTTCGCCCATTTCTACGATGGGCTTCTTCAGCGTGAAGTATGATGATGATGATGATCTTGATGAGGACTGTGGATGATGATGATGATCTTGATGAGAACTGTGAACTCACAGTTCTCATCAAGATCATCATCATCATCATAGTTCACGCTGAAGAAGCCCATCGTAGAAATGGGTGAAACGTCCGGAAGCTCCAGCTCCCACAGACCACGGCAACAGATCCCGGAAAGCATCACTCTAGCATCAAGAAATACATTGATCGAAAAATAAATATAGGAAAATAGAAACAGAGACAGACAATAATTACATTGATAGAAAATAAACATAGATCGAAAGAAACATATAAGAAAATAGAAAATATAAACAGATGACAGCGTGGAGATGAAGAAAGCGTTGTGGCGGAAAAACCTATGCTGACGGTTAAACAAAAGCATCAAATCCCTGTTGTGAGCTGCAGCATCTCAGTCTCAGTGGTGTATCCATGTCAGCCTCAGCAATATAAATAACAGTTTGCGAAATTAACAACGTTGTTTACAATGCAATAAAAACTATTTTAAAATTGAAGACGATTTAATGAAGTTGTGTCGTCGTTATTGGTCTCCTTGATCAAACGCAGCCATTGCTGCCTTTTAAACTCCTTCCTCCACAAGTCCCATGCTCCATCCCTATGACAATCGACAACTACTCCGTTGAACCACCTTAATCTGGGTCTTTCCACTGTCCTGCGCCCCTTTGGGTTCGTCATCACAACCATCTCTTCCAGGCTCTGATAGTCCATTCGCTGGATATGACATAGCTAATGCATAAGAGTTTTAGGCTTACACGGCCGGCTGATGATGCTGGAGAGATGTTTTCCGGGATCTTTTGCCGTGTACTATGGGAGCTGAAGCTTTCGGACGTTTCGCCCATGTCTACGATGGGCTTCTTCATCATTGCACCAGCGTCAGCTCCCATAGACCACGGGAACAGATCCCGGAAAACATCTCTCCAGCAACAAACACTTATTTAGTCTACTGACTTTTATTTACTGGACCACATCAACGTCTTGGTGCAAGTTTAATAGTTCAGAGATCTATCGTCTCCACCATAAGTTCCCGTCTATATTAGTTGTGTATTCAAAGAAATTACAATCTAGTATTGAATTTGTATTCTCTTTTTCTGTAAATGACCGTACTGTGCCACTTTTTTTGTTAACTTTTTCCCAGATTTTGGCCCTTGAAGTTTACTCGAGTAATCAATAAGGTTAGAAATCACTGACTTAGAATGCTAGTCTTTAAATCCTGTATAACTTGCTATCGCTTGCATTTATTTTGTGACACTCTAGCTGTCAATGTTCATCAACGTTTCTTAGTATTTATTTAAGACATCATTAGTAATGCCTTACGTGTAGTAGGATTGTCATATACTTACAATGATCGCTCTGAGTCACCGCAGTATTGGGTTACACCTACAAATTGGCTGAATGGAGTGTCGGAACATTGACTGGCAATCAAGAATTTGGCGAAGAACTTAATTAGTTTAGGCATGTTGACAACCAATGAAACCTAGCACCTGTGCCAAGAGTAGGTATACGCATTTACAGAGTAAGCAACTTATCGAGTACGTAATGAAATTTTGTTTGTTGAATGGTTTGTGTATTTACACTGAGAAAATTCATTTTTTATGTTACAAAAAACTATTATGAAAACATATTGTTTTATTTTCACTGTTTTCTTTGATTTGATTAAAACTTGATTAATTAATTAGTTTCACTTTTTCCATATTTACTAACAAACTATTAACATTTTATACAAAATGCCACAATATTTCACTTCAAAGTGTAGTTCTGTAATTAAAATGAAAAAAATATTTCCAAAATATAGCACACACGAGTGTTTTTTAAAATATTTTTTTATGGTGACAATTTTAAAGTAATAGATTTTATTTAAACATTATAATTATGTTAAAAAAAGCAATAAACATACTTTATTTTTTTCATTACTGTAACTCTTTTGCTAAGACCGAGAGTAAGAAACAAAAACGGCAGATTTAGGGTGTAAGTAAAGTGCTCTTAATCTTATTCTCGGGGTACCTACCTACTGGACCGTTTGACATTTCGATTGCACAATGTGTATAGTTGTACGTCTTACTCATAATCATAAATCATCATTATTTGACATGAGCTCGGTGGCAGTTTTTGGTATGAGAAGCGCGACGGGTAGTGTCGTGTTCTTGCAGGTAAGTATAATGAATGGATTCAAAGCTTAGGGAGGTGTGGTGAGAGGAAATAAATGATGATGTTCTAACTATGATTTCGTGCGATATCCATATATAAAGTAAAACACTATACCAAATAGAACGAGACTTCAATCTACGTTTCATCTACCCATCCCTAACACCAATTATAATTGGTGTTAGGGATGGGTAGATGAATTATAATTATAATTAATTATAGGAAAAATTATTTTTATTATAGGGCCTGTAAATATTACGATACCGTACTCTCTGTCCATGCTGATATATTTGCCTTGATTTCAATGACTTCAAAAAAGCATTGCTGAATTTGTGATAATGGAATCACCTTATTTTTTACAGTGTATTATTTAACTAATTTGGATATTTGAAGGCGGGGCTTGTATTTGTACTCGTGTGTAAGTGCTATTATGAGGATTTCTTTTTTGCTGTGTATAATATATGAATATTTAATAGTTTTAACATGTATTTAATTAAGTGTGCGCATGATGTGTTGATGTATGAATATCTGTATGTGTACCTATAATATGTTTATATTTATATTTAAGAACGTGTCATTTGCTTTTAAGATTTTGTTATTTTTATTAACGGAAAATATAAAGACAATTTTTTCAATCATTAATTAATTTACTGATGTTATTGTAATTACCCGAAGAAATTTGTTGTTTTTTCTGTCCTTGCATACCTCTTTTATCTCTTCAACATTCATCACTTCCCTCATACATATTCTTCTCTTATTCTCACTCTGCAGGCTCCATTCTTCCGAAATCTCATCTATTTGGCCTATCCATCCCTTCCTTGGTTTTACCCTCCCACGCTTTCCTCTGGAATTTCCTCTGTACACTTCGTTAGTCTTCGATTTATGATGACTAGACGGAAAATACAGATCTGCAGGATCAAAAGTGAGAAAGATGATATTTTAAATGAGAAAACAGCCATAATTACTACCATTCACAATTTCAATATTAAACTATACAGTACTTCTATCCCAAAAGCAGACGGAAAACAAAATATTCTAAATGATGGCTCAAAGGAGATCCCAGAAATAGATGGGAACGAATTGAGAAAAGCCTTGAATAAGATGAAAAACAGAAAGGCACCAGGAGATGACTAGCGAAATGCTGAAAATGGGAGGTAAATCTCTGGAAAATGCCCTTTAGTACCAGAGGCGGTTTGCTTATAGAGTTCATCCGTGCAGTGAACTGCCTACATTTTTGCAATAATTTAAACATAAAAATGTAAATCGATTTTAAAGAAAAATGTTTATGAAAACTTTAAATGATAGGTACTCAATAATTATTGAGTAGATACCTATTGATTATAATCAATATCGATGTATATGGCGACATCTGTGGAGCGCGTGTGGACTATTTTTTCAAAATAAAATGGATGATATAAGCAAAATCGAATTTGAAAAAAATTTGAACTCCCAACAACTCCCATCAAGAACAACGCATCCCAACATCGCTATGAAACCTAGAAATTATACCTTTTTTAAAGAAGGGTGACAGTGAAAACATTGAGAACTACCGACCCATTAGCAATTTTATTAAAAGTGATCCCGAAAAAAAAATCATAGCAGAATTCAAGAATAACTAACCGTGGCCGACAACGGAGTAGAACCAGTAGCTGTGTCACATTAGCGCTGGCCGTCTAGGGCGGCAGCTTTCTATGGGCGGTCAGCCTGTGTAGGCGGGGACAGCTGACCGCCCAAGCCTTGCATTTTCTCCACGCATACATTACCCGCCTGCAAATAACTCTATAATGACGTATCGCTCTACAAGTGCAAGATTCAATTACAGCGATGTATTTACTTTCCGAGTCACGGGCACGCTTCTAATCTGCAGGTGCGTATGTTAATTTACTGCATCCATTGAAAAATTGAAAGAAAAATGAACTTCTGATATTAGCTCAGTTTATAGAAGGCTTACGTTCAAATCTAGAGGCCTTTAAAAGAGAATATGAGAGTCAAAGTACAAAAAACGACGTCAACAACGATACCATGTTGAAAGCACCGGTTCTCATCAGTACCCTTAGTACGAGTTGCAAAACTTGAGTAATGTAAAGTTTACGGAAATTATTAAAGAGTGATTTCCCCCAAAATCTGCCGTTTTTCTTTGTTTGAACTTGATTTTCTTCATCACTGTAACTCTTTTGCAATGACCATAAAGTGTAAGAAACAAAAACGGCAGATTTTGGGAGAAATCACGCTTAATATTTTCCGTAAACTTTACTTTTCTCAAGTTTTGCAACTCGTACTAAGGGTACTGATCACCGAAGTTAAGCAACGTTTGGCGCGGATGCTACTTGGATGGGTGACCGCTAGGTACATCGCGTGTTGTTGGAATTTCTTGGACCGGTCCGTAGTCCAGTGGCAACACTTCGGACTCTGAATGGAAGGTTGTGGATTCGGATCCCGGCGGAGCTCAAAAATACATCATTCATATTTTCAAATGTGCTCTTCGCTGGATTGAAAAATTCATAAACTTTTACCAAAGACCGGTCACTGAAAAGTCCATCCAATCTTACAACAACTGGGTCTTGCTTGAGAATCTTTCAACAGCGACGACCAAGCTCGCAGAGGGCTCTTGAGGTGTGATACACACAAAAACAGCGCTCACCAAATAAATCATCCTAATAACCAAAAAAACACAATGAGTTCACCATCTAGATGGCTCGCATGTTGGTATTCTCTTCTATAGCACTGCATACCAGTTGGGTGCTGTGGTTCCTCAAGTCCTTGCGTATTTCTTTTCTTATGCTTTTGTTGAGGTCTGGGTATTGGTTTGAGTCCCTGTCCATACTTCGGCGTTTTACCAAAAGTCAAAGACGTTGAGTTTGTTGTTTTTGCTTTTGATTTGTTGGTATGAGGCTGACCACCCATACTGTAAAAAATGGTTCACTTTGCCAATGTCACCCCTGTTTCAGGGAAGGTCGGCAAAAGTTGTGGGGCTTATGTTCATTTGAGGTTTGGATTTTATTTGTAAGTACACATTCAGCATTTGTAAGCGCGAACTACACTTGTTGGTTTGTGGGCATACATCTGAGAGCTTTAAATGAATATATCCTTGCAACTTAGATTATAGATTATTATAGATTTGAGTGCACACTTTCTTTGTAGCTACTTCAATGCTGCTGTTAATTTTTTGCCGACAATTCGTCTAGGTCCAAAGCTTGCAGGTCACTCGTGGGCTCAATGTTTGTCTGTATGATTTCCTGGTATTCAACTAGTTTTTGTTTCAGTTCTTTGGAAGTGGGATAGAAGTTTTTCTTGATGAATTTGCATCTTTCTAGTCTAACATTCATTGATATCTTTGCCCAGACCAATCTGTGGTCGCTTTCCGTGTGAAATTAATCAAGGAAGGTGACATCTGTACACATATCTTTATTTCGATAAACCATTTTATACATATTTGTATTCCTTGACTTAAAGATTGGTATGAGGCTGACCACCCATTCTGTGAACAAAATGGTTCACATAGCCAACGTCACTCCTTTTTCAGAGAAGGTCGTCAAAAGTTGCAGGGTTTATATTCCTTTCCGGTTTGGATTTTAATTTATAAGTACACATCTGTGGCGAAGGGTGCCATACAAGCCGATTCCCATCGGTTTCCCGTTTAAAATGAGGCAAAAATGATAATAAAGTCGACTGCATGGTTTCAATGGGGAAAAAATACGTATTGTTTCTATGGTTTTAAATGTATTTTTTTTACTTTGTGCCTATATTTTTTAACTACTTTGTTACATAATTTTAAAAGGGAAGCCGATGGGAACCGGCTTGTATGGCACCCTTCGCCACTGGTACACATGCAGCATTTTTAAGCGCGAACTAACACGTGTCTGTCTGTGGGCATGCATTAATAGAAATTTTAAATGTCAATATATCTTTGCAACTTAGATTATGGAAGTGAACATCGCACTGAAGTATTTACTCAGAAACGTGAGTATTGCAACACGGTGTCTGAGCTAAGTTTCACCTTATTAACGAGATGTGTCTCGCGCGTGCCATTTCATTTGATTCCAACGTCCGAGGCGACGGCTGTCTTTCACACACACTTACAAACTAGTTAAACTCCATGTCCCGGCGACGTTTCTGTCTAGAGCTGTTCAGAGACAGATCTACACTTTAAAACTTGGCCAAATGAAAAAGCGAAATGTCACGAGACAACATCCCTATACGATAAACGCAACTAAGCTACACATATAGTGTAACTTCTTGCAGCGTTATCCCCGAAGGGTTTCGCGTGTGGGAAACCCTTCGGGGAAAAAGGGGAACCTATTTATTTTTTACAGCTAAGGGGGCAGGCCTTACACCAACAACTTCAGATCTGTCATTTAATAGTTTTCAAAAGAATCGACCGATTATTTCTAGTCATCGTAGATCGAAGACTAACGAAGTGTACAAAGGAAAAAGTGGGAGGGTAAGAAAGAGGAAAGAATGGATAGATCAATTAGGTGAGATTGCGTAAGAATGGACCGATTATTTTCAAGTTCAAAATTCTTATTCGCTGAACTCGAAAAAATAAATGACGAGTTATTTCTTAGAGCAACTCCGAGTAGCCATGTCGTGCCCTTAGTTCTTGTTTATCTTATGTCCATCAGAGGTGATTTCACATGAGCAATATTTGTATGTATAATGGATCAATGTGTTTTATGAAAATTGATTCAAAAAATATTTCAAACAACTCTCACATTATAGTATTTTTACTTTTTTCTTCTTAGCTCAGATTGTGAAAAATGTGATTCTTAAAGCAATATCATTGAAAGGTCATCTTTGAATCAAATTGTGGATAAGCTCGGAGTTGTATGTGCCAGAATAACCAATTTCATCTGGCATTGAGCTAAGGCAGGATTGGAGCGCGGTTAGAAATTTAATTTGATCGATTCAGCGGTGAGGAGATAATGGAGTGGCGTGGTCTCGAGTATTGCCGCTAATTAAAAGTGCCATTTCACACCGACACGTCTGCGTGCCTGATGCATGTGACTGCTGGAGTTATGCTGGTGCGTCAAGTAACTGAATCTAAGCTTGATGCGAGCAATTTTCTCGTTATTATATGAGGTGATATAGAGCAGTGGTCGGCAATATTTCGAGTCGGAAGAGCCAAAATTACAATACACAAAATTTCATAGTTCCTGATTTCATGGTCCTGAGCCGATTTTTAGATTCTTTAAAGAACCTTGTCATTTGTGGTGTGGTCTCTCCATGAAATTCCTAGTAGTCTCCTATACGACCACATCTCGAAAGCCTCTAATCTCCGTTTATCTCTTTTGGATAGGCACCATGTCTCGCAGCCGTACATCAAGATACTCCATACATAGGTCTTGATGACGAGTACTCTCAGTTTCAGGTCTATATTATTTGGGGGGTAGGCAGAGCAACTATTAGTTTCCGAACACCGATCAACACTAAATCCTGAAATTTCGTCCTCATTTTTTTGTCGACTGGGGAGAAGAGGGGGGGTGGGAAGTAGACAGCAATTTACAAAATATATTTAATGAAAAGTTAAATCAAAATTCGTACACCTGACTGTGAAGATTCTGCACATTCAATTGACAAAAAACCAAGAGTCATTTTCGTTACAACAAAAAACTAAAAAATATGATTTTTAAGGTGTACCAATAATGCACATAAAACGGCAATCATCAAATCACTTAATGTATGAAAATAAATAATTGCAGACATTATGAGAAGTGTTAAACGTTCTTATCGGTACGAAAAACTATTTAATTGCAATTCCTTGAACCAACATTAGCCGCCATTACTCGTAGCAGCAGCTCATGTAGTTTCACGTAATGTACGGCAATTATCATTAGCTAGGACTCAGTTGCGATATTATTCCACATATTGTAGACATTTAGTTTAATCTACTTCTCAGCAGTAAATGCGTTATAATTGGGCTAATTTTATTTTTTTATACCTAGGAATATTCAATACCCGTTTTTTTTTATCTCAGGATCTAGTTAAGGTCTTCAATTTTTTAATTATTTTTAAACCATAAACCATCGTTCTGTAGGAGATGGAGCTTCCCGACATTTCATCCACGTCTGCGATAGTATTATTTTTTTTACGTGCTGTTTGTGATATGTTCTGTTTTAGGTGTGTGATGTTTTGTCATGTGATGTTTTATCATTGCGAGATGTCCTTTTCTGTGGTGTTTTTTCATCTTATGTTAAGTCAGGTGATGTCTTGTTATTGTGATATAATGCCATTTGTCGTTAGGTCAATAATAAAACGCAACTAAGCTACACATAAAGTGTAACTTTTTCTCGCGTTATCCCGAAGGCTTTCGCATGTGGCGAGTTGAACCTATTTACTTTAACAGGTAAAGGGGCCGGCCTTACGCCAACCACTTCAGTTGAAGAGGGGGTTTTCCAGCTGCCGGGGGGGCTGGAACTCATTTCTTGTAAAGGCTGAGTAAGCCTTGCCGGTATTTTAATTTGAGGTTTGAAATAAACACCGAAACGGGAAACCATTTCTGACACCCTCGGTGGGATTCGAACCAGAGCTCTCGGCATGGAATGCAAGCACTCTACCAACTGAGCCATCGACCGGCGGTCTTAAAAGCGACAAATCACTGAATAAATGTTTGCTTGCTTCCTAGGAACACTACTGGGTGACGTCACATTTTTTTAGGCTCTATTCTTTTATGTATAGACCACAACTGTTAATATATCTCTATGGATCAGAATAATGATAGATAGATATAATCGATCAAAATGTTTGTAAGGGGAATAGTTTCTAGTAGACAGTATGCCGCCGCCTTGTAGGTACGTCATATCTAATATTAAAATATCGTATTGCCGGTCGACTTGCCTAAACGTTATTCTAATGCGACATTGATTATTCTATACAAGAGACATTCTACACAAGTACAGAGCGCAAACCATTTTTCTTACCTGGAGATTCTATAATCTATAATCAGAGTTGCAAAGATATATTAACATTCAAAGCTCATATCAAATGCATGCCCGCAAACAGACACGTGCAGTTCGCGCTTACAAATGCTGAATGTGTATCTACTTACAAATTGAAATCCACACCTCAAATTAACATGAGCCCTGCAACTTTCGCCGACCTTTCCTGAAATCGGGGTGACATTGGAAAAGTGAACCATTTTTTTACAGTATGGGTGGTCAGCCTCATACCAACCTAAAAGTCGCATGTGAACATGCTGCATGTGAACATGTCCCAATGTTACATATCTTTGCAAGTTACATTAGATTATTTTAAAGGAATGGGAGAAAATATTTATTACAAAATGTACTTGCCTATGGGTTATGCACGCACCTGCTATACAGTATGAGATTCTGTATGCTGTGTTTTATCAGTAAATGGTCACGGTGCAGCCATATAATATAGAACAAACAAGGTGTACGTGGTCGTCCTTCATGCATACACGTAGAGACCGGCCCTGCTGGCGTCATACCTATATACCCATTTACTTATGATATCTGCGGACTAGAAATTGTTTTAACGAAAATAGACAATATCGACGGTTAGAAGGATATAGGGCATAAGCGACAGAAAAACTAAATTTTTCAGAAGAGCAAAGTCTGAGAGTGCAGAAAAATAAAGGCATTTATTGGCATATCTATTATTGTAATTTTATACGTACCTACATTGTTTTCCAAGGTTTTATGTAACAAGCGCCTTTAGGACAAACAAGAACAAAAATTTCGTCTGTTAGACCAAAACCACATATTGAAAACGCAGTTGTTTGCTTGGGCGTAAAAGACAAAAAAAGTTATCGTAGAGCCATGGGAGTGAGCGTATTAGAAAGAGCGGAAAATTTTAAGTAGGATAGCATTCATAGCTCATTTTCGACCAAAACGTTGCTTATGCCCTATTTCCTTTTAACCGTCGATAAATATATCCGCTCCATTTTACTTACGAAAATGGTCATTAGTATCTAATCTAATCTAGGTTGCAAAGATATGTTACATTGGAGATTCACATTACACGCATTTTCACAACCAGACACGTACAAGTTCGCGCTTGCACATGCCTCATGTGAACCTACAACATAAAAACCAAATCTCAAATGGACATACACCCTGCAACTCTTGCCGTCCTTCCCTGAAACAGGGGTGCCATTGGCAAAGTGAACCATTTTTACAGCATGGGTGGTCAGCCGCATACCAACCTATAAGTCAAGGAACATTAGTAAGAGAGAGAAAAAAGAACTTCACAGTTGCATTTCCATGTCTACAAAAAAACTTGGCGAATGTAAAAATGTTCTTAGAAAGTTGGTACCATTGCGGATTATAAAAGCTGCCAGTTAACAGATAACGCGCAGTATAAATATTGCGATCGCTAAAATTGACGAATTTTAAAGAAAAAAATGGGTTATTTTCAGACATTTTGGCATGCTAGGTTTAGGTTGGAATTCATCCTCAGTCGTCGTGCAGAGAGGATGTCTCCTGAAGACATTAGCTACGTCGCTAACGAAACGTCAAGAATAATGTAGGTACTCTTATCACGGTTCGTCTAATATCCGATTAATAAATTTTAACTGTGTAGTAATCATTATTGTAAACATTGTGGCATGTGTTCTAATTGGGTGTCGAAACACAAAATGCATTTGGACAAAATGACCTTATTTCGTATGACTACACCAATGCAACAACGTTTGACAGGACTGAGACAAATGTGGTCTATAGTATGTATCAATGTAGTAATTTAGTTTCTGCTCCTCTATGTTATCACTCAATGCCTATACCCGAGTGTAAAACGTCGCTCCCACCGATTGCGTAAATAAAAAATGCAAAGAACATACGACGGCACTCCTACAGAGTGATTTAGTTTTCACACAGAAGAGTTGACTCGGGGAATGCACTTGCACCTGTCGTGAATGGGAAAACGACGCGTTTTTTTTTAATGCAATTCTTAACTTAAAACCCATCGCACACGCCGATGCAATTAATTACACGTTAAAGGGATCATATGGAGGTGAATTACTAAAAATCAACGTTGAATTATAAAGAAAGAAGATTTAAAATAAAATCAAGTCATTAATTGATGAGGAATATACCGTGTAACTGAGCAACACGTATAGTGTTACAACGTGCCGCGCTTTCCCCGAAGGAGTCGCATGTAGCGAATGGAACCATTTCAGTCGAATTGAGGGTTTCTCAGCTCACGAGGGGACTGGTACTCATTTTTTTGTGAGGGCTGAGTAAACCCATTTTATTTTGGGTTTGAAATAAATACGGAAACGAAACATCATTTCTGACACCCTCGGTGGGATTAGAACCCGAGCTCTAGGCCTGGAATGCAAGAATTCTACCAACTGAGCTATCGACCGACACTTCTATCAAAGAAGTTTAAATATGTATTTTTAAATATATGGGAAAATCTACACTTTGGGCTGGCACCCGCCAGGCAGTTTTCACACCGGTCACTTGACATGCGAAGCCATCGAGAAAATGATATAAAATCAAGGACATAGCTTTTGTATGGCACGTCGAAAACCCTCAGTACGTTAATAGAATCGCATTTAGCCTAAGGAGTTCTTTCGCAAACGCTATCAAGCTCAGACTTCGATTGATATCTAAAGCGTAAGAAATTGAGCAGAATAGCGCTTTTGGGTCTTCCCACTGTCCTGCGCCGCTTTGGGCCACGAATTCACAACACACATGTAGGCACTAAAAAACAGGTGCTAAAAAAATAATTATCAATGTAAAATCAAACCGTATATTTTGTTCACTTAGAGTTTAGACAATGAATGATAGTCATGTTTGAGTTGTTAGAATGCCCATGATTTGCATATCACTTACTTATTGTTCACTGGATTTGGTTCCGAGCTCTGAGAGGCTATCTACCGATCGCATATTTATGCTAATCTCCTTTGTTTTGTTTTCTTTCTCTCTCCAAATAACGAACGCCTTATGCATACACACTTACAAGCTATCCAAGACCAAATATTTAATGAATGCCGTCACCTTTTTCTAATCAAATATTCTCACTTATAATAATAAAAAGAGGTAAGGGACGACCGAGAAAAGTATGGAGTGATCAGATTGAGGAGACAGTGATAGAATGGGATATACAAAGTGAGAGGTAAAGAAGAAAATGTATGAAAAAGGGGATTCATATGAATGAATTGAAAGAGGTATGTAAGGATAGGAAGAAATGCTGGCAGCTCTGCAAAGGCTCTGGCCACCCATAGCGGAATGGTGACAGAGTTAAAGTTACAGGATGATTTATTTGATGAGTGCTGTTTTTGAACCACTCTCCAAGACCTTTTTCTAATCAAATATTCTCACTTATAATAATAAAAAAAGGTAAGGGACGACCGAGAAAAGTATGGAGTGATCAGATTGAGGAGATAGTGATAGAATGGGATATACAAAGTGAGAGGTAAAGAAGAAAATGTATGAAAAAGGGGATTCATATGAATGAATTGAAAGAGGTATGTAAGGATAGGAAGAAATGCTGGCAGCTCTGCAAAGGCTCTGGCCACCCATAGCGGAATGGTGACAGAGTTAAAGTTACAGGATGATTTATTTGATGAGTGCTGTTTTTGAACCACTCTCCAAGACCCCTCATCGAGCTTATAACTGTAACAGTAACTGTAACTCTGTCGCCATTCCGCTAGGGGTGGCCAGAGCCTCTGCAGAGTTGCCTCCATTTTTTCCTATCCTGACATACCTCTTTCAATTCCTTCATATCCATCACCTTTTTCGTGCATTTTGTTCTTTTACGCTTACTTTGTACATCCCATTCTTTCCCAGCTTGGTCGTCGCTATAGAAAACGCCAATTCTCAAGCAACACCCAGTTGCTGTAAGGCTGGATGGACCGTTGGTGACCTGTCTTTGGTAAACGTATATGCATTTTTACACCCAGCAAAGAGCATATTCGAAAATCTAGATGATATATTTTTTGTGCTCCGCTGGGATACGAACCGATGACCTTTCATTTACGAGTCCAAAGCATTACCACTAGACTACGGAACATTCCTATGATAGTCTTCGTCCTCTCGTCTCAACAAGGGCAACTCCTAGAACGGCTCACATTCACCCCTTTGCAGTCAACATCAAAACCATGAGAACTTGGTGTTTTCACGGCTCGTTCCTTTGCCAAACTGTCCGCTTATGGAACAAGGTGTGCTATCTATGTGCTCTCACCCCAATTTAATCATGTTCGAAATGATTTACCAGAAATAAAAATACGCAGGTATCCTTCAAAAATAATTTCCGGGTCTACTCATTCCACATAATATGAACTCATATTTTTAAATAACTCATTACATTTTTAATTTCTTAAAAACGTGTACACCGTCGCAATTCTACAAAAATATGGTACATACAATTTTTGCGGTCGATACCTTTTGCGTATCGCGTTGACTAACAAATAAAAGAAATACGTTCGTTTATTTATGGCGATGCAACTTCGACCAATAATCGGGCAAGCATTGACATTTATTTTACAAGTAAAAAATATTAGGTCAAAACTCGACCATAGCGTTGTACCAAAAAATGTATGGAAAGTAATACAGCGCCTCTGGTGAGCGTTTTAATTTTGATACTTTCTTTTGTGAAACGTTACGCATGCCTTGCAAACAATGGGCACGAGCACAGGGCACGAGCCATCACGTACTAATACACACATATACACGTTCCACATATTCGGACGAACTTTTTTGTCGAATAATCCAGTAGGTACTCAAACGGTGTTATTCACACACAGCAAATCCAGGGTAATTGTTCAAACAAAAAAACGATGATCCATGGATAAGCTATGGATCAAAGGTGTTGAGACAATGTATGTAACATGCAAAGCTCACTAAGAGGCACTGTTTAGATTTTCATGCATATTTAGGTGAATGCTGCGGTAGAATTTCAAATGTTTCGTAATGAATCACCTACTTCACGTTAGAAATAATGATTCACAATCGGTTTTTAAGTTCTTTGATCCATTACATGCTTTCTTTAATAAGAGAATCGGAGCTTTCTAAAACAACGACCAGGCTCGTAGAGGGTTCTTGAGGTGAGTCACACAAAAACAGCGCTCACCAAATAAATCATCCCTTAATATCGATACCTAAATAAGTGACACTGATATGCTAACCTGGGTTTTTCAGATAAATGCACCTTTCTTACTATTTTCTACGAGAGAAAACACTCAAAAAGTGTGACAGTCCTGTAGTTTACAAGTTTTTGATGAGCACTTGCTTATAGTTCATTTACTCCAGGATTTCTCAGATCAGTGAATCAGCAATTATTCAGTTTTGCCTTTTAGGTGGCGACATTTAACATTCAGGATGTGAGCTACCACAAATGGTTTCACGAAATCCTAATATAAACCGAACATCAAAGCGAGGCGGCGCAGTTTTCCTATAATGTAATCGTATTTGTCAGTCAAAAAGTTAGCTCGTATTTGTTAAGTGTGTAATCGTGGTTTTGTTTGATCCACCGATAGGAGGTCTATAATCTATAATCTAAGTGGCAAAGATATATTGACATTTAAAATTTATATTAAATGTATGCCCACAAACAGACACGAGTAAGTTTGCGCTGAAAAATGCTGCATGTGTACTTACAAATTCAAACCTCAAATGAACTAAAACCCTGCAACCGACCTTCCCTGAAACAGGGACAAATTAAACAGTTCCTTATTCATTCTAGTTTTTTTTTTAACAGAAATGCACGAAAATAGAAAATGCATGAAAAAGGTGATGGATATGAATTAATTGAAAGAGGTATGTCAGGATAGGAAAAAATGGAGGCAGTTCTGCAGAGGCTCTGTCCACCCCTAACGGAATGGCGACAGAGTTACAGTTACAGCTACCACAGGCATGTAAACAATAACTCATGTAAGTTTCATTGCGATCGGTTCAATAGTTTAGGAGTCGGTACACAATGGCATATTGGTACCCACATTGATGTATGGAAGTGAGGCGTAGACAGTTAATGAATGTGAGCTGAGTAAAGTATGTGCGGTTGACATGGCTAACCTGAGAGGAATGGCTGGAAATACACTGAATAATAGAGTACGTAATGATTGGGTGATGAACGACTGTGGTATAAAAGAGAATATGAGAATGAAAGTACAAAAATGTACGATGAGATGGTTCGGACATCTCGAAAGAATGGATGATGAACGACTAACGAAGAAAGTGTACAAAGGAAATGTCAGAGGAAAGCGTGGAAGGGAAAGGCCGAAGAAAAAATGGTTAGACCAGATAGGTGAGATTGCGAAAGAATGGAACCTGCAGAGTGAGAATAAGAGAAGAGTATGTATGAAGGTGATAAATATTGAGGAAATGAAAGTGATTTGTAAGGACAGAAAAAAGTGGAGGCGCATCTGCGGAGGTACCGGCCACCCCTAGTGGAACGGCGGCAGGATATAGTACAGTACAGTCCATAAAGGATAAACAAACTAACAAACAATGATACGCCCGTTCTAAATCTAAATCTAAGCTGCAAAGATATGTATCATTTGAGATTCATATTAAATGCATTTCCACAAGCAGACATGCATAATTTCGCGCTTACACATGCTGCATGTGGACCTACAATATAAAAACCCCAATTTCAAATGAACATAAACCCTGCAACTCTTGCGAACCTTCCCTGAAGCAGGGGTGACATTGGCAAAGTGAACCATTTTTTCATATTTCGTTTCGATTTTATAATAATTAATAGAATAAGATAGATGTACGTAAACAACTATTTTTGTTTATAAGACGAAATGACCATTTATTTATTTGAGTAATTTACTACATGTACCTACTTCAAATTATTTTGTTAAAAATTGTATATGAAAAGTGAAGAAACGAATAAATACATAAATTTTACAGAAATGATGAACCGCAGGTCATTTAAGTAATCATTTTTAAAGTGTCGTAAATTAATGATTGTCTAAAATACTTAATATCTGTTGTACTGTATCTTCCATAGCCGTCGTTCCATTAGGGGTGGCCTGTACCTCCACAGATGCGTTTCCACTTTTTTCCTTCCTTGCAGATCTCTTCAACATTTTGCTCATACATAGGTACTCTTCTCTTATTCTCACTCTGCAGGTTCCATTTTTTCGCAATCTCACCTATTTGGTATATCCATTCCTTCCTCGGTCCTTCTCAATTGAATCCGGTTTTATTAAAAACCAACATCAATCGCCACTTCCTTGCAACGCCTCACGACAGAAGCAACAACACAAGCAACACCTCTGCGGCACCCTTCCAGGGTGACATAGACTCCCAAGACTTTGAAGAATTGGGGAGCCTCCCGCAAAGGATTCCTTAAAAAAAAACTATATGTGTGGCTTAGTTGCGTATTGAAATGTACACGTAGGTAATATTGAAATAAACTTCTAAACAATGCTAAGTTGATAAGGTAAACGCCCATTCAAGTGTATATCGTGTTTTCATAATAAAAAACAATACAATAGTGTTGGTATACAACAAACAATGATAACGAAATAGTCACATCGTTCCGTTAGTGCCTGTTTGTCGTATGCCCATCAGAGGTAATTTAACATGAGCAATGTTTGTGTGTGTAGGTACTGGAAATTTATCTCTATAATACTAAAAACAACTCACATTGTCGTGTTTTCAGTTTTTTCTTAGCTCAGATTGTGTAGAATGTGATTGAGACACTTTCACAGAAAGGTCATCTTTGAATCAAATGGTAGATAAGCCAAACAAGCTCTGGGAGGACAGCACATTGTAGAAAATAGCTTACAATAGGTATAAGCCTTGCTTATTTACAACGCAATTGATAAAAACATTGCATATTTCTAGATCACATGATTGTTTTTTTTTTCTTTCTATGCAAGGTAGTGCAACCAGTCGGTAGTCTATTGGTTAACCCTTTGGAGTCGTAATTGGAAGGGCAAGAGTTCAATCCCCGACAGAGTTCTAAACAAGTTCTAGTTCTAAACAAGACACACTTGTTTAGAAAGTCTTATCCATGATCGGAGAGGGCCCTTGAGGTGTGACACACACAAAAACGGCGCTCTCTTATCATGTGTAATTTAAAATAAATCAGCCTGTTATTATTATTATTATTAGAGTGCATAAGATAATCCTATCATTTTCAAAGAGGCTTTGCTGGGTTGAAAAATTCAAATTCTTTTACTAAAGTAGTGTCACAGAGGTTATACCCAGCCTTACAGCAACTGGGTATTGATTGAAAATTGTGGGCGCTATGGCCAAGGGAATCAAGACGGTGATCTCGACTGAAATCTGGTTCAATCCTATCGGAGTCCTCACCCATATCTTAGAACCTGGTTCAATAGATGTCTACATCTATAATCTAAAGTCTAAACTGCAAAGATATTAAAGAAGAATAAGAAGATTCATATTGAATGCATGTCACAAGCACGCATGTTCATAAGTTCACGCTCTCAAATGCTGCATGTGTACCTCCTTACAAATAAACACGAACAACTAAAATCAACATAAAACCTGTAAACTTTACCGACCTTCCCTGAAACCGGGGTGATATTGGCAGAAGTGAGCCATTTTTTTACAGCATGGGGATCAACCCCATACCAAACTATTAATCGAGGGAAAATTAAATGTTGAATTAATAAAAACCTTTTTCTGGCCAGGTACGTTGGTGAATTGTATTCCTCTTCAAAAATCTATTTAAAAAATAAATGGCACTCAAAGATTAAGAGGAAGTTTTCACTGCAAATATTTATACGATAACCTATCACCATTGCCGAACAGAGTATCTGAAACAAATGTGTTTGCCCACACTTGAATACTGCAAAGTAAGCAGATAGCTGAAGCTGAGCAGAACACTGTATTAGTGGCCTGTCTTGGGTTCGATTCCGGCGGAACGTATTGCCTTGGAGCCGGGCCAAAGGGGCCGGCTGGAGCATTGACTTACAATGTAACAGACCCGAAACTAGCTTACTGCATTGAAGCAAGATATGACACACAACTGTTAGGTTTAGGTTGGAATTACGGTCGTTTGACATATTTACAATTATTATAACTACACAGTTAAAAAATATTTATCGGATATTAGGCAAACCGTTATAAAAGAACTTACATTATTCTCGACGTTTCGTTAGCGACGTAGCTAACGTCTTCAGGAGACACCCTCTGTGCACGACGACTGGAGATGAACTGATTTTTTAGTTTTTTTTTGGTTATGGAAGAGAAAAAGACAAAAGGGTAATTCCACATATTTTATTTATTCCATAAAATGATAGACTATCTACCTTTGAAAAAATGCATCTGCGTTTTAAAAAAAAAAATATCTGGCTTAGTTTTTAAATTACAGCTCCGTAAAATTCGCCCATTTTCAATTTCCGCTAAAACAGCTCATTTTATTATTTAGGAGGATGTGACGTCAATGGATCTTACGATGTATGGAGTGTACTATTAGGTCTTCTAAGACCGATGGATCCATCTACGTAATTTTGACGTCACAGCGTGTTTCTTCGGTCCCAATACGTTTTGGCGGGATTCAAATTCTCGACATTTTATTTTTGAAAATTATCAACGATACCTTTATTTTTACTATTTAAAAAAATATATGGTTGTGATCCCTGAAATGTACTCTACACAACCACAGTATTTTAAGCCGTTTTCTCCACCACTGCAACCCTATTGTTATAGAAGTGAAAACAAAAACAAAGGAGATGTATTAAAAGAAGATGGAGGAATTGAATGAGGTATACAAGGAGAGAAAGAAATGGAGGCAACTCTACAGGAGCTTTGGCCACCCCTAGCGAAATGGCTACCGAGTTACAGGTTTCAGTTTCAGCGCACAACTTTCTCGCACACATGACGTTTAGGGATGCCAACTTATAAATAAGTGATAAATTTTGTAACTTCTCCGTCGCGTTTCTGTTTAGAACGTAGTCACACTAGTTGCATCTCTGTTCTCTTTCTTACTAAGGACGATATGTATTGAAGTAGGTTGAAACAGATACAGTTTCTATTTGCGTTAAAACAGTTTCGGTTCCATTATATTGAAAATATGTGCTGGAGAGACGTTGAAGCAGCAATTCATGGGCCAATACTTCAAGCATAAAACATTAAGTCGAAACTCCAACATAGCGTTTTTCTGAAAAAGTCTAGAAGCTTGTACGCTCACAAGGAGCGCTGATTTGGTATCCGTACATTTTCTTGTAAACGCTATAGTTGAGATTATAGGTAGTTTTACACGAGGGTTTTAGTCCATCTGCAGTGCATCTCCTTGCAAATCTGCCAGCGCGGTAAACCAGAGCTATATTTCTTCTCATTTATTCAGACAAATGTAGATTGAATTCTTCTGAATGTACTTACTTATCTTAATGTGTCTACACGAGCAAATATTGAAAAGAGACTTCACTTACTTTCCAACGCAATATCAAAATGTCTATTTCAAATGTCTTCCATAGAAGTGAATTATTGAGATTCTGCAAAGCGTGACATACCTGAAACAAAGAAATTAACCATATAAGTATTCATATTTTAGAAGAACAGTAACACGAGAAGAAACAGAGAGAGCATTAGGTAAATAAGTTTACCTCTCCCCCTATCGCAAATAATAATTTATTTGTACATTGAAGCTTTCACGGCCGGTAGTTGACATAGTACTAACTTTTTCGGGCTGTGTAGCCGTGGTCTGGTTGATTATATTCCGCACAGTTTCGCCCATAGGCTTCAATGTGCATTATCAACGGTGAGCCAGGCGCTTCGATCTTCTCAGAGGTTCTGGTGTACTCGAAATGGCGTCAGCTTTTGAGTTAAAAACTGAAAGTTGAGCTAACCGTTGATAATGCCCATCGAAGCCTATGGGCGAAACTGTTCGGAAAAAAACAACCAGACCACGGCTACACAGCCCGGAAAAGTTATTATTACGTCAATAATTTATATGTTGAAACATAAGACAATTAGATGGAGGATGTGAACTTTTAAATTATAAGATGAAATAAACACAGAAACGGGAAATCATTTCTGATACCCTTCTCCTCTCTGCCTTTGAAAGGAAGTGTTTCTATCGACCGGACTTAAAATATTCAAAACATAGCAAATAGATGTGTACGAGTTTTTAGATGTTTATTCGACACTGAATTGTGATCAGAAATGTAAAACAAACCTGTTGATATCGTGCTGGGAAGGAGATTGTTGAATCTTCATCGGAAACACAAAATCAGCGGGGAGCAAATCGTTATGGAAGCGATCCAATAAGATTAACCCGTCACAGGGACATTCTGTGGAGCAGTGACTATATATCACTTACAGACTGAAACCGATACATAAAACCGAGATAAGCCACACATACATGTGGCGAGTGGAACATATTTATTTTTACAGGTAAGTGGGCCGGCCCTACGCTAACCATTTCATTTGAAGGGGGAGTATCCCAGCTTCCAAGGGTGCTGATACTCATTTATTGTGAAGGCTAAGTATGATTATGTGTTTTTTTTAAGAAATCCTGTGCGGGAGACTCCCAGATTCTAGAGACTCTAGGGGTCTATGACACTTGTTGCAGTGCCGCAGAGGTGCACGAGCTTGGTCGTCGCTACAAAGCGCCAATACTCAAGCAAGACCCAGTTGCTGTAAGGCTGGATGGACCTTTAGTGACCGGTCTTTGGTAAAGGTTTTTTTAAGAATTTTTTCAACCCAGCGAAGAGCATATTTGGAAATATAAATGGTATATTTTTGTGCTCCGCCGGGATTCGAATCCACAACCTTCCATTTATGAGTCCGAAGTGTTGCCACTGGACAACGGACGGGTCCAAGTTTGTCTTTAGACTTAGGTATTTGGATGGTTGTACTAGTGTTGCTCGAAGCTTCTGATTGAGAAGACTCTGGCATGGTCTGGTGTATACCAGAGTAGCCCTTATTCACATATAAATACAGATCGCAGTGCTTTGAAGGGGGATTAGTAGGTACTAGTGCCATTGAGAGAGATAGGACGAACGTTTTACTGTAAACCACGCGTGAATGAATCCTAAAATAAGTTATATTAAATTGAACACACTGCACATCAAATCACTGAGTTTTACTAGAGATTAGCTCACCAGTCTCTTGGCTGTGTCTTCCTCTATTTTACTTTCCACTGGTCCGGCCATCAATCACCTCAGCGCTATGATGTCATCGCGGGTAACCGTGGCCGTAACCAGCCAGCCATTGTGCTCAACTTTCATATTCCCATTACACGGCAATCATTTATCAGGCCATCCATCATCTCCACAGATAATATGCTTTGTTTGGAGCCAACATGAGACTTTATTTTAATACCCACACAACATACCTGCCTTTTGAAAGCTTTTGTTTGGAGCATTTTGTTGTATGGATGCGAAACCTGGACCATCCAGAAATATGAAAAAGATCGCCTGGAGGCATTCGAGATGTGGATTTGGAGAAAAATTTCCAAGACATCATAGGTCGAAAAGAAGTCCAACAAAGAGGTGTTGCGGGACGTAAAAGAGAGAAGATGCTTATAAGAAACATTTTGAAGAGGAGAGCCAAGCTAATAGGGCACTCGATTAGACACTTTCTTTACAACATCTTCGAAGTAAAATCTTGCGAAGACGAACAGATCGCCCAAGAACTTCATACTTCAAGGATGTGAAGCGGCTCATGGATGTCTCCTCTTATTCGCATCTCAAGAGGATGGGAACAGACAGAGACAAATGGCTGACACAACAAGGCGCTGCCTTTAGAAGATGATGCTGATACCTGCCTTCAGGGAAAGGTGGAGAAAACGAAGGAAAAGTGGCCGATACCTGTGTCTGCTGTATGTGTCGATAAATGTGTCTCCACTTTTTTCTGTCCTTATATACCTATCACTTTAATTTCTTCAACATTAATTCCTTTCCTAATACATAACCTTGTATTATTCTCATTCTGCAGGTTCCATTCCTTCGCAATCACGTCTATTTGGTCTCTGCATTCATTCGTCAAGTCCGTAGTCTAGTGGTAACTCTTCAAAATTGGCAAATGGAAGGTTGTGGGTTCGAATCCCGGCGGAGCACAAAAAAATACCATTAACATTTTCAAATATGCTCCTCGCTGGGTTGAACAATTCATATACCTACCTTTACCAATGACCGGTCACCAAAGGCCCAAACGGCCTTACAGCAACTGGCTCTTGCTTGAGAATTGGCGCTTTCTATAGCGACAAACAAGCTCGCACAGGTCTGTGGAGGTGTGATTCATCCTTATACTATTCTTATTCATCCGATTTGCCTTTCCACGCTTTCCTCTGTAAACTTTCTTCGTTGGTCCATTCATGCAATGGATACAATTGTGGATAGTTAGCAATATGGGTCACATTCCTTCATTTGTTCAGACACAGCGTGTTGTCTCTGTACAAAGATAAAGGTAGTGGAACAACGAATGTCTTTATTAGATAACGAGGCGAATTACAGCCAATGATGGAGATATCAGATACAGGCACGTCCCCGAGATGCCAATTGATACAAAACACACCGGCCCACCGGCATTTGACGATTCATTGAACCGAGCGTTTATACTTGCATTCTTGGTTCATGTGTAGCAACATTGAGAAAATGAAACTGTATTGCAACAGAAAGCCAATAAAAAACAAACATACTTTTAGTACTACTATTACGCTACTGAGCTACACATAGCGTATAACTTCTTGTCGCATTATATCCTTTCGGTGCTATTCTTAGACATTTTAGTCGTCCGTTGAGCCCACGCTTTGACAAACTAATGATGCATTTGTATGAAGATCTGTCAATCCAAGATGGCCGCACAAGTGAACAGCTGATTTGTCTTCATACAAGTATTACCAAAATTCGGTAGGTAAAAATGACCGTGGTGATGAAGCTTCCAGCCCAGGCATCATTAGTTTTTCAAAGCGTGGGCTTAACAGACGACTAAAATTATAAACTAAAATTATTTATGGCTGGTCATGTATTGCACCCTCCACATGACTAAGCTGGAATAAACGCATATTATTATTATTATAAAATGTCTAAGAATAGCCCCGTGAGGATTTCGCATGTGGTGAGTGAAACCTATTTATTTTTACAGGTTAGGAGGCCGGCCTTACGCCAACCACATCAGTTAAAGTTCAAGTAAAAAGAAGTTGCATTTTCATTTGAATGCAGCTGAGTTGCAGTTGCAGCTCTACGCTGCGCTGGGTTGAAAAAATCAAGTCTTTTCTGATCCAGTCGATAGCTCAGTTGGTATAGTGCTTGCATACCATGCTGAGAGCTCGGGTTCGAATTCCACCAAGGGTTTCAGAAATGACTTCCCGTTTCGGTATTTATTTCACACCAAGTTTTACAGTTTCAGGCAAGTTTTACTCAGCCTTTACAAGAGATAAATACCAGCTCTCTACATAAATTGAAAAGGTTGGCGAAAAGCCGGCCTAAAAAATAAACAGGTTCTACTCGCTATATGCTTAAGGGATAACGCGGCAATAAGTTGCACTATATGTTAAGCTTAGTTGCGTTGATATATATTTATCAGCACGTATGTAGGTAAGGAATAATTCAGATGTCATCATTTGTGTGTGGAAATTCCACAGCGATGAAAATATTTTGTCGCCGGTCTGTCTCAGGATAGTACTCATTGATAATGACTTAGGTCAGAGGTTAGAAATATCTATGGAATGTCAGTTTTTCTGCTACAAACACAGGACCTGGTCATATTGATAGACGCACTGAATCCAATAACCTGAATTTTAAATCAACAGCTACTGTCGTACAAATAAATTACACTGCAACAATTGTAGCGATGACTTCTGTCGATAACTCAGTTGGTAGAGTGCTTGCATTCCATGCCGAGAGCCCGGGTTGGAATCAAAACGAGGGTGTCAAAAATGATTTCCCATTTCGGTGTTCAAAATAAAATATCGGCAAGTTTACGTCAGCCTTCGCAAGAAATGAGTACCAGCCCTCTCAACAGCTGGGAAGCCCCCACTTTAACTGAAATGGTAAGCGTTAGGCCGACTCCCTTACCTGTAAAGATACACTCGCCACATGCGACCCCTGCGGTAAAAATTTACACTATATGTGTAGGTTAGCAGCGCCCGAGGACAACCACGCCTGGAGTTCCTTAAGGATATATTGGCTGTTACTCCTGTGAGGACCTCTAAAGAATTGCCTTAGATAGGGAAGACTGGCGAAAATGGTTGAACAATATTGCTGTAAACCAATCCTAGGATTGAGACAGTAGAAGATTGTATCACTAGGAATTTTGTACTTATGTACATAAAGACAGGTGTAAGCATCAATAATATTATTTGCTTTGATTAGATGTTAAATAGTAAATTCTCAGGGTACCATACAAGTCCACATGCGGCATGTCTAAGCGCCAACTTATACGTGATTGCTTGTAAAAATGCATATAATGTGAATCTTTAATGTTACATATCTTGGCAACTTAGATTAGATTACATTCGTAGGTGGAGCTTCTTATAACATGTCCAGGTACTGTGCAGAGGGCCCTACCACCAGTACAAAGGGCTACGCAAACAAAAACCAAGCAACAGTAATTTCAATTATTCTCATTCCTATCGGTCAAAATCGTGATCTATAGTCCATACCGTGTGATACGAGTAGTATAAACTTCTAGGTATTACCTAATACGTAACCGGTCCGTAGTGTAGTGGTTAACACTTCTGACTCGTAAATGGAAGGTGAAAAAGATACGAATCCCGGCGGAGCACAAAGAATGTACCATATATATTTTCAAATACCGATTTAAGGACCGGTACAAGTAAGAAATCTTTATACCTACATTTTCTAATATATTTCATATGGCTAGTCACGTATTGCACTATCTTTGATAATTTGCAACATCCTACAAGATTATTATTATGATACTTAGGTAAAGTTGACATTAGACTCGACTCAATAATGGAAAACTTTCAGCAAATACATATATCAACTATATTTTTCACGTCATAAAATACATTAGCGATATTTCTTATCTGAGTGAATAATACCTACACTTACTGAGCAAACGTTCTTTGCAAATACTTGTGTTTTTCTGTAGTTGTTAAAGAACAAATACTCAAGTACCTACTCTATAATAATAAACGCGTATTACTTCATGCGTACTTGGATTCACTTTGACGCTGTTACTGTTACTGTATCCTGCCGCCGTTCCACTAGGTGTGGGTGGCACCTCTGCAGATGCGTCTCCACTTTTTTCTGTCTTTGCATACCTCCTTCATCTCTTCAACATTCATCACTTTCTTCATACATACTGTTCTATCATCATTTCATACAAAAAAAATATATGTGTTTTTTGGCGTATCTCCCACAGAGGTAATTTCACATTGAAGAATGTTTGTATGTGTCTTAAGAAAACTTGAAATTGATTTTGGAAATAGTACAAATTGCTCATATATTTATATTTTTATGTGTGTTTCGTAGATCTTGTCTATCTACTTAATCCAATCTAAGTTACAAAGACATATAACATTTAAGATTCATGTCCATCGACAAAATATCCATCGACAAAATGTCCATAGACAAAATGTCCATCGACAAAATGTCCATCGACAAATGTTCACCGACAAAATGTCCACCGATAAAATTTCAACCGACAAAATGTCTACAGAAAAAATGTATTCAAAATCATATGATATATTGTTACGAGCGTATGGTGGTATTAGTGCATACGTAATACTTATCAGTTATCACGCTGGTGGAAAAACGCTCTGGTACGGAATCATCCACTATGTTAGAGAAATCGAGAACAGTCGAGAAACGACCGTATGAACGTATATATATGTGAGCCGCACTTGTGTGCAGGCCAGAGTCGATTGAAACATTGAGCCGTGAAGTCGATAAGCTAAGAGCCTGAAAAGTGATCAGTACCCTTAGAACGAGTTGCAAAACTTGAGAAAAGTAAAGTTTACGGAAAATATTAAAGCGTGATTTCTCCCAAAATCTGCCATTTTTGTTTCTAACACTTTATGGTCTTAGCAAAAGAGTTACAGTGATGAAGAAAATCAAGTTCAAACAAACAAAAACGGCAGATTTTGGGAGAAATCACTCTGTAATAATTGCCGTAAACTTTACATTACTCAAGTTTTGCAACTCGTACTAAGGGTACAATACATTGTAAACTTACATTGTTGTCGATGGACATTTTCGCGTCGAACCGGGCGAATGCGCTTAGTGTGAAAATGTTCGGCCAAGTTTACAATAAACAGATGCACTCTTATGCGCATACGAGTATGCGATGTTGTAACAACCAAAACATGGCCGCGGGGTTCTGGCCGCTAATGATGACGTCACACTAGCAGGCGGAAGTGGAGTGGCGGAGGTGGGGAGGTGCGAGATCATCACGTGCTGACTTATTGACCGACATATCGGCCGCAAGAGGCGCGTGGCTCTACGTCCCCCACGGACCACAGACTCTCAAACTGCCCTCCATCTCAATATTCCTTTCATATTATTTGTATTCCTTGACAGCCGACATTTGCAGCCGATCAAATAATTTCTGCGGTAGTTCATATGAGCATTATATGTGATATGAGCTTTAAATGTTAATATATCTTTGCAACTTAGATTAAAGATAGATAGATTATAGCAATACTGAAATATAGCTCAGAAAGAGTCGTAGAATAGTGTTTTATTTTCACAGTTTTTCATTTCACAGGGTTTTTTGTATTTTTGTAATTAGAAATACTTGTTGTTTGCAATATGCCAATCACACAAGCGAGACCCAGGCTTGGCGCCTCTTGTTCATGGTTGCGGCACCCATTTTGAGAGTCCCTGCTTCGGGTCATTCGCTACGGTACCTCCGGGCACTGGGTCTGCCCGTTAGACGGTTTTGCTTTCTTTGCGATGATTCGAATCAATGGTTTATTTATGCAGCAACTCGGCCACCGTAATAAATCATCTCCAGCGTCGCTGCTTCGTGGCGAATCATCGGTACAATGTATGGCAAGGTCGTCTGCGAAACAGACATGTATTATTGTACATTAACCGGTCAGTAGTCCAGTGGCAACACTTCGGACTCGTAAATGGAAGGTCGTGGGTTCGAACCCCGGCGGAGTTGAATAATTTGAATTTTCGAATATGATCTTCGCTGGATTGAAAAGTTCATTATACGTTTACCAAAGATCCATCCGAGCGCAGATGGCTCCCCGCGAAATACCCGTCAGGGGAGGCTTTCCCGTTAGGCTTCAGTAACATCGAAATTCTGGGGAGGGGGGGGGGGGGGGTCCTTAGAGCCATGCAATAGCCTCTGATCTGGAGGACTTTCTTTTCTTTGACACGATTAGAGTTACACTAGCTGATTAACTTCATCGGGAAGGCCTTCAGCCACTTGAAAAAATATTGTAATGTTGTTCACCGCGTGAAGCAACTCCGCATGAGTTGTATGAACTGAGTGGGAGGTGGTGGGAGAGTGCCTGCCTTACAGCACTGGATATTGCTTGAGAATTGACGCATTCTAAAGCGACAACAAAGCTCGCAGAGGGCTTTTAAGGTGTGAATCACACAAAAACAGCATTCACGAAATAAATCATGCTAATTTACAATAATAATAACTAAACCGCTATATATTCTATACCGCTAGCATCGCCAAAAACCATAATCTTTCAAAAAATGTTCGACTGGCGGTGCACGGTGGTATACTAGTGCCCACTCTGATGTATGGAAGTGAAGCCTGGACGGTGAGTGAAAGTGAGGTTAGTAAAGTCCATACGGTAGAAATGGACTACTTAAGAAGTATGATTGGAAAAAGACGGAGTGATAGGGTGAGGAATGATTTTGTTAGAGAGGAATGCGGTGTAAGAGAAAGTTTGAAAATAAAGATTAAAAGAAGTATACTTAGATGGTTTGGACATTTGGAGAGAATGAATGAGGAAAGAATGACGAAGAAAGTATATGCTGCAAGAATTGATGGATGTCGTGGAAGAGGAAGACCGAGAAAGGTATGGATGGACCAAATTTTCGAAATAGCGAGTGAATGGGATATCCAGAGTCATAAAAAAAGGAGAGCTTGTATGAAAAAAGTTATGACTCTGGATGAAATGAAAGAAGTATGCAAGGACAGGAAGAAGTGGCGGCTAATCTGCAATGCTGATTTGTAATGTTGGTTTATTAGCTTGCTACATTTTTTGCATAAGACATTTTTGACTTTTTTTGTATACCTAGATTTATTTTTAAGGTTTTGTTGTTTTCTTATACTTAAATGTTATTTATTACTCGTATTCCTTGACTTATAGGTTGGTATGAGGTTGACCACCCATACTGTAAAAAATGGTTCACTTTGCCAATGTCACCCCTGTTTCAGGGAATGTCGGCAAGAGTTGCAGGGTTTATGTTCATTTGAGGTTTGGATTTTATTTGTAAGTACACAATCAGCATTTGTAAGCGCGAACTACACGTGTTTGTTTGTGGGCATACATCTGAGAGCTTTGAATGAATATATCCTTGCAACTTAGATTATAGATTATAGATACAGTTAAAATGTACGACAAATCGTTATGAGAAAACTTACATTATTCTCGAAGTTTCGTTAGCGACGTAGCTAACGTCTTAAGAAGACACCCTCTCTGCACGACGAATGAGGATGAACTATTCAAAAAAATATTTTCAAAAAGGTAAATCTTTTTTTTTATCTTACCATTTTTTTTCATAATTCATGAGAATCTTTGAACCCTGTTGCGAGAGTTGAGATCAAACCCATTTCTTTTTCGTTTTTCAATACACATATGCTTTATAAATGGTTTAATATTCCATATAGTAACGCAGGTCATAAACAAAGCTCTCACAATGGGCACATTGTTCTTATGATAAGGAGCACGTGTGCGCACTACTGGCCCATATAATAAACATATACCCGTGTATGTATTACGAGAACATATATACGTTGTGTGAAGACAAATCGGTCCATGTTTCCTCGTCCATTGACAAATCAGTCGAATACAACAGTTCATCTACACGTCTTTTGGTGATAGACAACTAGGCTACAGATAATTTGTCCACAGACACACAATTGACCGGTCCGTAGTCTAGTGGTTAACACATCTGACTCGTAAATGGAAGGTTGTTAGTTCAAATCTCAGTGGAGCACAAAAAATGTACCATTTATATTTTCATATATGCTCTTCGCTGGTTGAAAAATTCATATACCTTTACCTACGACCGGTCACTAAAGGTCCATGCAGCCTTACTGGGTCTGAGTATTGGCGCTTTGTAGCGATGACCAAGCTCATTAACACCTCTGCGGCACTATAACAAGTGGCACTGTAACAAGCGGCACTATAAAAATCTAGGGAGTTTCCCGTAAAGGATTTCTTTAAAAAAAGCTGCCTTTGGACCATATTGTATGTGACCGAAATGTTGGTTGCCGTGTGGTTGTCGTGTGCCGATGTGCCTGACAAGTGATCTGTGATTGAAGTGGGTGGACGAACTGGCATGTGATCAGATTGTCCGTGACAGATGTGTCTGTGGACGAGTGATCTGTGACCGAAAAATCGTGTGGGCGAACTGTTCAGTGACCGATGGATCTATGAAAGAGTTACCTGTGCCAAAAATCACGTTAAGCGAAAAGCCGTGTCACCGATTTGTCCATGGCCGAACTGTCTGTGGACGGTTTGTCTGTGACGGATTCGTGAGCCGAACCTACATAATATGTAAAAAGGTGCGTAAGAAAATAATCTGGATAGGAATGCAATCGTATCCATTGGTCACAGTCTGCTGTAGGTAGAGGACGATCTCATGATGTATGGAGAACTGAATTATACGTTGGAAGATAAAGAAGCGTAGAGAACGCATCCAGAGACAGAATTTGTGTAAGCTGTCGTTGATCTAAGGACAACACACCACAGTCACAAAAAAGGGAAAAATTGCCAATAAATGCATATTTTTGGTACCTATATTTGATTAAAAAAATAAACATACTTTGTTTTATTCCAGTCATTTTTAAAGTTTTTTTTTTACGAAAAACCGTTTTCCTAGATAATAATAATAATAATAATAATAATAATTGGACAATTTGTATACAGCGCCGTTTAGTGGCACTAGCCACCCCAAGGGCGCTTTTATGTGTTGAAGCTTCTGTTAAACAAATGTGTCTTAAGCAACTTCCTGAAACTGCCAACACTGGTCTCTGTTCTCAACTCCAGAGGTAGACTGTTCCAGCAGGATGGACCAGCCGAACTAAAAGCCCTGTCTCCGAAACCAGTTCTGTTCCGTCGAAGAGGCAGTTGAAGCCTGTTTACGGCGTCACTCTGTGCAGAACGAAGAGTGCATCGTTTTCCACCTATCTGGTCGACTCTGCACAATTCACACAAGTACGATGGGGCAACTCCTCTGAGGGCATTAAAAACAGAAACACATATTTTGTACTCAATCCTCTCTGGGACTCGCAGCCAATGAAGGCGCCGCAACAGAGGAGAGACATGGTCAGTTTTTCGTCCTCCTAAAAGTAATTTGGCTGCAGCATTAAAGACGGACTGCAGTCTAGACTGCTGAAACCTTGGAAGACCCCAGAACAGACCATTGCAATAATCCAGTCTCGACACAACAAAGGACGCAATGAGAATCTTAGCAGCTTCGGATGTCAAACAGTTTCTGACCCATCTCAACTGCCTCAGGTGAAAAAAACAGGAGCTCACAGTCGAGCTTATTTGCGTACTCATGGAGAGAGTGTTGTCAAGATGGACCCCAAGAAACTTCCTCCCAAAGATACCTCTCCATCTTCAGTTTCACAGATACTACATTTAAAACTAATATGTACATGACTTACAATTAAGATGGGGAGGGAGCGGGGCTAAAATTGAAAGGAGGGGGGAAGATATGGGCGGGATCTGGACGTTAATTAGGTTATTTTTGTTACTTTTTTTAATCTATAATAATAATCTCAAATGAACATAAGCCCCACAACTTTTGCCGACTATCCCTGAAACAGGGGTGACATAAGGGGAATAAAATAAAATAAAATGAATTCCACAATGTATCTAATCTAATCTAATCTAAGCTGCAAAGATATATATCATTTAAGATTTATTATATTATTTAATATTTACAATTTGAAAAGATGTGCTTGTTGAGGGATTCGAACCCAAAAACTTTTCATTTACGAGTCCGAAGCGCTAACCACTAGACTACGGACCGCTTTCTCAATGTTTGCTTAGCTTCCTTGGTACTATCACAATTTTTATTATGAACCTAATACATTCATCCGTAAAAAAGCTACTTACTGTTCAATTCACGAATAATTTAAAGTGATGTGGTATGATTGCACAAACGGAAAGGTTTCGTATCAAATAAAGTAATCCGGAAAGTTCCCGTTAGCTGAGTGTACCAGTAACTACATAATATGTACTCGTATGAAATGCATGATGGCTAATAATTATTTTGATGCAGAATAAATAATAATTATATGTATACATAGTCCGGTCGATAGCTCAGTTGGTAGCTGGTTCTCATAATTCTCAAAATGTGACCGAAGTACATTTCATATACAGACTAATCTAATCTAAGTTGCAAAGTATATGAAACATTAAAGATTCACATTAAATGCACTGTCACAAACAGACATGCACAAGTTCGCGCTTAAACATGCCGCATGTGTTCCTACAATATAAAAACCCGAATCTCACATGGACATACACCCTGCAACTCTTGCCGACCTTCCCTGAAAACAGGGGTAACATTGGCAAAGTGAACCATTTTCTGCAGCATGGGTGGTCAGCCGCATACCAACCTATAAGTCAAGGAACATACACAACAAATTACATTTTTAATATCAAAAAATTATAACATGTATGGACATCAAAAACTAACAGAAAACTAATTCTAATTTTAAAAACCCTAGCCGCCAACATCACAGATCAACCGCCACTTCTCTCTGTCCTTACACAATTCTTTCATTTCCTCCAGAGTCATAACCTTCTTCATACAGGCTCTCCTTTTATTATGACTCTGGATATTCCATTCATTCGCAATTTCGGAAATTTGGTCCATCAATACCTTTCTCGGTCTTGCTAGTAGACACAAATAATTCACAGCATCAACATTAACGTAACACCTGTCCTTATTCTCGTTAATCCTGGATCGCTGAGATGACAACTCGTGTTCAACATAATTGCCCTCGGATCTCTATGCCGTGTATTTTCTTATGTGGCCTAATACCTGCCCATCATAGTCTGTAGCTCAACTTGAAAACCTTGCGCTTAACTCCACCAAAAATGTGTGGAAAGTAAAACGCTCACTAGATCGACTGTTTCACTTTCCATACATTATTTGGAGAGATGTTAAAACAAAAGGTTTGATACGTATACGTGCGTGATGCGAGGACCATATTGTTCTTATGGGTGTAATTTTAACGTCATAAGAAAAATGTAGGTCGACAAATAAAGCTTTTTTTGATTTGTCTGTTTATTTTTTTTCATATTTTTCTCACAAGACGGTAAAATGATTATAATGAGATTTGGAAATACAATCTAATCTAATCTATTATTGAAAAATTCAATTGGATACAACAGATGAAATAAAAAGTGAATTAAAACTGTTTTATCCAATTGAATTATTAAATAATACAATGGACTTTCATTGTGTGAATAGATTTACAGTAAAAAATATAATCTAATCTAAGTTGCAAAGGTATGTAAAATTGGTGATTCACATTATATGCATTCTCACAAGCAGACACTTACAAGTTTGCGCTTGCACGTGCCACATATGAACCTACAACATAAAAACCCAAATCTCAAATGGACATACACCCTGCAACTCTTGCCGACCTTTCCTGAAACAGTGGTGACATTGGCAATAAAACGGATTAATTGGGGAAGGGGACATCGATAGCCGAAAGCCTGTGATACTTCTGTTGAAGTGGGTGTTTCCCAGCTTCCGGGAGGGGGGGGGGCTGGTACACATTTCTTGTGAAGGCTGAGTAAATCTTGCTGGTATTTCATTTTGGGTTTGAAACAAACACCGAAACGCAAAACTCATTTCTGACACGCTCGGTGGGATTCGAACACGAGCTCTCGGCATGGAATGCAAGCACTTTACCAACTGAGCTATAGACCTTCTTCAAATTGTATGAATGGGGAAAATTAAGGAACGCCAAGGGCCCGGCAGGAAGCAAGGTATGGTTGTTTCTTTAAAGTGAGGTTTCGTTCTTGTCCACCCCTTAATCAGTCAATGTTAGTACTGCTTAAATAAAGGTTAGGTGGTGAAGTGACGAAATATCTCATCTACAATCTACAATCTAAGTTGCAAGGATATATTCATTCAAAGCTCTCAGATGTATGCCCACAAACAAGCACGTGTAGTTCGCGCTTACAAATGCTGATTGTGTACTTACAAATAAAATCCAAACCTCAAATGAACATAAGCCCTGCAACTCTTGCCGACATTCCCTGAAACAGGGGTGACATTGGCAAAGTGAACCATTTTTTACAGTATGGGTGGTCAGCCTCATACCAACCTATAAGTCAAGGAATCATACTTGACATAATATAATGATATGGATCAATATAAGTATTTTGATGGACGGCTTTGTACGTACAAGTACCCATTTCAGAATTATTCGTGACCGTAGAATTAAGTTGCTAGCACAAAGTAGAAAATTCCAACGGCCAAAATCTTGTATTCGAATTCAACCAAGTTTTCAACGATATTTTTCATACCTTTTCATGTGATCGTTCTTCTTCCTTCTTTACAATCTAAGTGATATATTGACATTAAAGATTCATATCTAATGCAGATATGTTCAAGTTCACGCTTACACATGCTGCACGTGTACTTATAAAATAAAAATATCTAATGATAATCTAATAATAATCTATAATCTAAGTTGCAAGGATATATTCATTCAAAGCTCTCAGATGTATGCCCACAAACAAACACGTGTAGTTCGCGCTTACAAATGCTGATTGTGTACTTACAAATAAAATCCAAACCTCAAATGAACATAAGCCCTGCAACTCTTGCCGACATTCCCTGAAACAGGGGTGACATTGGCAAAGTGAACCATTTTTTACAGTATGGGTGGTCAGCCTCATACCAACCTATAAGTCAAGGAATGATGTATTTCCTATTTCATTGATGTCACGATTCAAGTCTGTGGATGTCCAGGACAGTTCTGCTTATCATTTATTTTTTTAATAAAATAGATTTGTGAATAGGAATGCAATTCACCAACCTACTCTGCCTGGCCAGAAACAGGTATTAATATCATTAATGAAAAATTCATTACGAGTATTGCTCATTTTAATTAATTATTCATTTATAATTACCCAATTACATTTGTTGAACCAGGATCAAATTTATGGTCTAATGACCCAGGCGGGGATCGAACCCCGCGTCTAGCGTTCTAGTGTGTTTCAATGTTTAAAGATCAGCCCACTTGGCCCCCTCGGCTATAACACCGACCATTTTTCCTGTGCTTTGCACCTTGCAAAGGGTTTTCACAGGAATCTTTTCTTTCCCACAAAATAGTTGCGTTGCAGAAGTGACACATAACAACTTTTTCGCACAATTTCTACCAAAAGTACGAAAATTCGCAATATTTGCATAAAACCTCAAATTTCGCGTTATTCGCGTAAAAACATCAAAATTCGCGAATAAATTCGTTTTATCGCGATGAATGATCATATACTTAAATAATATATACTTACATGTTATTTATTATTTGTATTCCTTGACTTATAGGTTGGTATGAGGCTGACCCCCCATACTGTAAAAATGGTTAACTTTGTCAATGTCACCCCTGTGCCAGGGAAGGTCGGCAAAAGTTGTAGGGTTTATGTTCATTTAAGGTTTGAATTTTACACATTCAGCATTTGTAAGCGCAAACTACACGTGTTTGTTCGTGGGCATGCATTTGATGTGAGTTTTAAATGTTATTGTATCTTTGCAACTTAGATTATAGATTATACTTAACTAGACGCTAAATTTACGTTTTCAATTCAGAATACTGGCTCCTGAATTAACTAGTAATTTAAACGGTGCTAATTTCGATTCTACTCATATTTCTGTAAGAAAACTTTTCCGCTGCCAAGATGTCTGGTTTTAAATAGCAGTCAGTAAATGACTAATGACGATGATCGGTGACTGTCGACTGACGATCGGTGACTGCCGACTGACGATCAGTGCTGCCGACTGACGATACCGATCGTGTCAGTCGATGTCACCGGACAGACGACTGACGATCGGTTAATGTCGACTGACGATCAGTGCTGCCGACTGACGATACCGATCGTGTCAGTCGATGTCACCGGACAGACGACTGACGATCGGTGACTGTCGACTGACGATCGGCGACTGTCGACCGACGATCGGTGACTGACTGAGAAAGGTGACGGGACATTTGACGCTCTGATCGCTCACAGGAAGTGACAACGGTACATACCGCTCGTGACACATGCCAAACGAGCCGATACTGAGCCAGCACATAAGTCACGACAAACAAATAGCGACACATTTTTTTGACACAATCCAAATACGTACGTAGCTACTATCGGTGCCGTGGATGAGTGCCGATGAATATTCATTAACGCTTTCGAAACTATTGTTGTTTGGTGTTCAAAAAAATAAATACTTTAGCAGTACACAGCCAAAAAAAATATCTGTCAAATAACGTACATTCTATATTTCGATCTGTAGTTTAATAGTGAACGCTACGAACTCGTAACCTGAAGGTTTTTAATTTGATTCCATGCTCTTCGTTCAATTGAAAAATTCATACACCTTACAAAAATCAGTTTATTCAAGGTGATGTCATTTCCTTTGTGAGATCCATTTTTGTGTAAATCACAAAAATGTCCTCACAAAAATGAACTCAGGAGCCCACTACATGCTTGTTTTTGGAAGCAACATGCATTGCTGTAGGGCTGAAGGAACCTTTCTGGAGTTGAATTTTTAAACACAGCAAAGAGAATATTTAAAAAATCAAATGTTTTTTTGTGCTCAGCTGGGAATCAAACTCAAGACATTCAGTTTATGTATTACGTAGCGTTAACCATTAAACTACAGAACGTTTTTTAAAAATAGATTTGTGAAGAGGAATGCAATTCACCAACCTATTCTGCCTGGCCAGAAACAGGTATTAATATCATCAATTAATAATTCATTATTGTTTATATTAATGAATTATTAATTAATAATTACCCAATCACATCTGTTGAACCAGGGTTAAAGTTATGGTCAAGTGACCCAAGCGGGGATCGAACCAACGTTATTCTATTTCAAATACGCTAGTAAGATCGGCCTCTTGGCTCCCTCGGCCATAACACCGACATATGTATGAAATATGTAATGTGCCTGGAAGGGTAAAAAGAAGTATTGTTTTGACAACAAAAGTAAATCGAGATTTTCACAAACCGAGTTCGTAGCGTTAACCGCTAGACAACAGAGCGGTCGAAAAGGTACGAATAAAATAATAAGGTATGATTGGGTACTTGCTGCACTAGATTGTTACAAAATACATCTTACTGTGCCGTTGGGATTACCTCAAGTATCACGTTCGTCTCAAAATATGACATTATGTAGGTCGTGCATGGAGAGATCGTAATGTTTTGAAACCGATTCGTGAATGCCCCGAAAATAGACCAGCGGCACGCATGACTCTCGGCCGTACCAAACAATGGGCGGGCGTACTGCGTAAGAGAATAAGGGGCAGGAGTGCTCACGGCAACGAGGTAGAAATAGCACAATGTAAACACGCTCCTGCATATGTTACACGCGCTGCCCAGTGATCTTTTAAAAGAGCAAATGTTTCTTGCCGTCTATCCTGTTGGAGGATGCAATGGTAAGGCGTACTGAGTAAAAGAATGACGGTTAGCCGTATGCATGACGACGCGGTAGAAAAAGCACAATGTAAACGTGCTCCTGCGTATGTTACACGCGCTGCCCAGTGATTCATTAAAGAGCGATTTCTTACCGTCTATCCTGTTGGAGGATGCAATGATCGGACGTATTAAATAAAATAATGACGGCCAGCAGTGTGCATGACGACGAGGTAAAAATAGCACAATAAAGTGAGCAGGGTAGAATGTAAACACGCTCCTGCTTATGTAACACGCGCTGCCCGGTGATCTTTTAAAGAACCGGTCAAAGAGCGATTGTTCCTTACCGTCTATCCTGTTGGAGGATACAATGGTCGGGCATCATACTACGTAAAAGAATGAGGGTTAGCAGTGTGCATGACGACGAGATAGAAATATCACAATGAAGTCGGTGTTATGGCCGTGGGAGTCAAGTCGCTGTTCTTGACTAGCGTGTTTGGAACAGAACACATCGGTTCGAATCCGGTCTGGCCTATTTGACCATTACTTCGACCGTGGTTCAACAGATACCATTGCATGCACACACGCCTCTGCTTTCGTATGAACACAACTTGTCGTGAAAAATAGGATGGTGAATTGGATTCCTCTTCACATAATCTATTTCAAAAAATAATAAGTGAGCAGGGCAGAATGTCAACACGCTCCTGCTCATGCTACACGCGCTGCCCAGTGATACCTTGAAAGAGCGATTGCACCTGACCCTCTATGCTGTTATACTCTGGTTAGGTACGTATATTGGACGGCAACTAGTGATGTCCGATGCGAGCATACTTCTATGTACCATCAGGTACAACTCAAAGCTAACAAAAGAGTGATGATGATGAGTATTCAGCTTGGTTGCGTGCTGTTAGTTCACGCATCGGCATGCAAACCGAATATTATAATCATGTACTAGTATGTAACTACTTACATACTGTGGGGAACAAGTAAATGCCATACCGAGATACTTAATGTGTAGTACTGAGGTATGAACTATTGCCTAAGTAGTAAGTAAGGTACTTTAAAGTGGCTATGTGATACGGAGGGGCAAGGCTTAAAAATGCGAAAAGATAAAATAATTCAATAGACTGTGACCCATAGACATTAGACATATCTATCTAATTCGAGCAAATTCTAATTCTATTAAATAGGAGTTTTTGGCTTACACGGTCGGCTGTTGAAAGCACAGGTCAGAAAATATTCTTACCTGAAGATGATCGACAAGACCGAAAACGTTCGTATTTATTAATCAAAATAAATATATATGTTGTGAAAAGAAACAGTGTTTCATTAGAATTTGTTTCTAAAAAATAAGAATATAAAAGTCAATAAATATGAATTTTCAGTGTTAATACACAAACCATAAATAATATAACGGATGAGCCATAATAAAAGAAGAGCCTGTATGAAAAAGGTTATGACTCTGGAGGAAATAAAAGAAGTATGCAAGGACATAAAAAAATGGCGGTTGATCTGTAATGTTGGCGTCTGGGGTTTGTTAAATTGTAATTTGTTTTCTGTTTAGTTTTGATAATATTATTATTTACTGATTTATAAAATGTAATTTGTTGTGTATGTTCCTTGACTTATAGGTTGGTATGCGGCTGACCACCCATGCTGTAAAAATGGTTCACTTTGCCAATGTCACCTCTGTTACAGGGAAGGGCGGCAAGAGTTGCAGGGTGTATGCCCATTTTAGATTTGGTTTTTATGTTGTAGGTTCACATGAGGCATGTGCAAGCGCGAACTTGTACGTGTCTGGTTGTGAGAATGCATGTAATGTGAATCTCCAATGTAACATATCTTTGCAACTTAGATTAGATTAGATTAGATATACGTATGTTTGTCTTAAATGGACTCCTAAACTAATGAACAGATTGCGATCAATTTTACGTGACTTATTGTGTACATGCCTACTTAGGTTTCTGTATAAAAAAAATTGGATCAATAAAGGAAATGAGAGCAAAAAAACGCCGAAACGATTTTCACCTAATGACAGAGATATTCTTAGACTAAAAGAAGTCTGTAAGGACACACCACAGTACAGACACATGTGCAGAGATACTGGCCATCCCTAACAGAATGGCGGCATGATAGCAGTAACCAGACGAGCTACCACAAGGGGGGTACAGCTAGTATAAAATAAACATAAAAAATACTATACGTACGTTGTAATTGTCCCGTAAAATTGCTAGGCAGGTTCACGTGTAATGACGTTCAAGACAAGAAGAAAACGCTAAAGAAAATATCTATGATTATACGCATTAAATGTACTGCCGTTTACACGCAATGTCAATGTCTTAGTACTCGTATGTACCCACTCAGCCATTTCCAATGCTTATTTATTTTTTTAATTACTGTACGAGGTGATAAGGCTTACAATCATCTACAATCTAACAGTGCTATTCTTAGACATTTTAGTCGTCCGTTGAGCCCACGCTTTGACAAACTAATGATGCCTGGGCTGGAAGTCACCACGATCATTCTTGCGTACCGAATTTTGGTAATATTTGTATGAAGACTAATCAGCTGTTCATTTGTGGCCATCTTGGATTGACATGTCTTCATCCAAATGCATCATTAGTTTGTCAAAGCGTTTGCTCAACGGACAACCAAAATGTCTAGGAATAGCACCGTAAGTATCTATCTATCTGCAAAATTATAAAAAGAGAGAGTGGTAGGAATCCGGACGGGGATTGGGAATCAGGATAAAGGAGGAACAACGGAGAGGACTACAACTCGCAGAAATCCAAGTCGCTGTTTCTAACACGCCAAATACTGTTGAAAATTTACACACGCCACAACCCAACCTTCTTGGTCAGAGGTCGGTACAACAGAGAGGGTTTACATACGAGATGACAGAAGACACAGAAAAAACGTCTTCTTTTTCTTTTTACTATTATAGTTATTAGAGCTGTATTCTTTCTTATATGACAAACTGTCAGGCTAAATTCTAGAAGTCATGGATGAAATTTTCCCAAACATTTAAAAAATCACCCGACATTGTTTCTATACATTTTCTAACTGTATCAGGCATTACATAATAACGATCAGGTAGGGAAAAACGGCACAATTTATTTTCGTGATGAAGTCAAATTGCGACCGAGACTTTTTTACGCTCCGCAAACAAAAACACTTTGTAAGAGAAAAACTCCGTTGTTTTTCTCTTTGTTTAGTACATTTTTTGCCGAACTGAAGGTAATAATGGCATTTTCGATGTGGTTCAGTACGCGCGTTCAATGTTCCACTCTACAGTTTAGGCAAATCTGGAAAATGCTATGTAACTATTGTTCCTTGACTTATAGGTTGTTATGCGGCTGACCACCCATAATGTAAAAATTGGTTCACTTTGCCAATGTCACCTCTGTTTCAGGGAAGGACGGCAAGAGTTGCAAGGCTTATGTTCATTTGAGATTGGGTTTTTATATTGTAGGTCCACATGGGGCATGTGTTAGCGCGAAATTATACATATCTGCTTGTGGGAATGCATTTAATATAAAACTTAAATGATATATATCTTTGCAGCTTAGATTAGATTAGATTAGATTAGAACTATAATTTCTCTAATTTGTTAATACACGTGCAGCAGTTGGAAGCGCAAATTTACACGTGTCTGTTTGTGGACATGAAATTAAATGTTAATATACCCGCAATTTAGATTGTGTTCACCGTGTAATGTTCACCGACAAAATGTCTACAGACAAAATTTCAACCGACAAAATGTCTACCGAAAAAATGTATTCAAAATCATATGATATATTGTTACGAGCGTATGGTAGTATTAGTGCATACGTGATACTCGTACTTATCACACTGGTGGAACAACGCTCTGGTATGGAATCGTCCACTATGTTCGTGAAATCTAGAATAGCCGAGAAACGTCCGTATGAACGTATATAAATGTAAGCCGAAATTGCGTGCAGGCCAGAGACGATTGAAGCATTGAGCCGTGAAGTCGATAAGCCAAGAGCTAGAAATCAGTACATTGTAAACCGACATTGTGTAAAATAAATCTTGAAAAATAAATGAATTGCAGTTTGATTAAAAGAACCCAAATCGTACCAATATAGAACCACCTGACCATAGCGCCGACCATGGAGGTATATTCAATGGAGAGGCTATGAATGTGATTTAGTACCAATCGACATGATGCAACGTCTTTGACACCATACATTGTTAATAGTGCTGTCACGACATATGAAATGCTTTTGTTATTTTCTATGCAAGCAACGTGTCTCTACTCCGTCTTCAATCTATGTACATATCACCATGGAAACCCATAAAATCACTATGGATACGGTATTTGTTACTAGTGTTGTTGAAAGTATGAAAATATCTGATAAATTCCGAATTCAAAAATGTTCTATATATCGATGGCGCCGACGATCTTTGTTCTCATGGCTGATGGACGTGAGGCATTTTTTGAAGAGAGAAAATTCAGTTAACAACTAATTTCGATTAATATTATTATTGCAGTTAGATCATTGGAAGATACGAATGAGCAATTAAAAGTTTATCGCTTGAGAAAATGTGGCGCAGAAACAGGTTTTCACTTTCTTTCCGGGCATCAGGTTCGGAGGTTCTCTTCGGTGACACTATTGGGCGTAAACATCTAAACGTCAACAAAGCATACGCAGAGAATGTAAGAGAGAAACATCGGCAACGCATTAGAGATGTTATCTGCCCAATTAGAAACGTGTTGCAGTGATTTATACATGCAACTTTTACTTGTTCCTATGAAAGAGATAATCCGATACAATTTTGATTGATGGCATTGCCTAAAATGATGGAAATGGACATAAATCATATTATGTATAAACAAATTGGTTCGCTGTAGGTATTGGCGTCCGTTTTTTTCGAAATAAAAAAAAATCCACCTAATGTTCATCTTGGCAAACTGAAGATTTTATGATGTTTGCTTGTTTGCAACTTTGTATAATTGTAGGCGCCCAGACCGATGCTGAAATTCTGCATACCCCCATAAAGTGCTCCAACTTAAATAATAGGCAGGGTCCTGCCGACGTCGAGTGCGTATTTCGCATACCTGCTATACAAACTGAAAATTGTAATCATTCCGCTGGCGGATATTTTGAATTTACAGACTTCATATTTGAGATCGTAATGTCTCTTAATAATTCAAACTAATGTTGGGAGATACTTTTTCTTAATAAATAAATCCTTTAAGCAAAATTGATTAATACCTACCTACACTAAACTAAAAAATGATAACTTCCAAGTCAAGCATACATTTTGTCATTAGTGTCACCTAAACATAAAAAGACTTAAATATTTTTGAAAATACAACTAAATCCACAAAGTCTTGAGAATTAATTTGATTAAATGATTCGTGAATCGCTCTGTATGAATTTATTCAGAGACTTGTTTCAGACATTTAGTTCAGTGGAGAGTGGTGCTGTCAGGTTGAGTAGTCAAATAAGCACTAATTTTGTGGACCGTGCTTTCCAGATTACGGGACCCATGGAATGGAATAAACTGCCAACCGAAGTGGGGAAATCCGAATCCATTGATATTTTTGGGAAGACACTGTAGGCTCACCATCATAAATACTCGTAGTATAATTCGTGATTTTCAGGTTAAAGTCACATAAGCTAACGTCGAAAATACCGGACCTAAGAAGTTACCACAGAGAGTTGGATTTTTGCCTTGGCTTTGAAGCACTGCTATAAAAATATTCTTTTAATTAATGTTTTTACAAATTTTAACAGTAAAAAATTCCATCCATACATCACGATGATGAGTCATATGATGAAACAAAGCAAATAATATATTTATTTGCTTGGGATAACGCTAATGATGATTTCTCTATACATTTAAATAAAGCATACCTGCACGGCAGGAAGTTCTGAATTCTACCAGGTTTATGAGGTCACACCCCAACGCGTCCAATAATTAATCAAACTCCGGATGCGGAAGACAGGTAGAAGGGGATGCGATACATAAAAACAGGTCCCTTGAAACAGGTGGCAGGTCTTTAGAAACACGTGACTGGCTACTAAAAATAAATTTCTGACATATAAAAGTGAGAAAGGTGTCGAACTTGGGGCATGTGCTTAGAGGGGGAAAAAAAAGACTTGCATTAGATCATTGGATGAAAGATCGAGGGAAAACCAGGTGTCGGCAGGAAGCAGATCTCATGGATTCGTAATGTATCAGATTGGACAGTGGAGGATCTGTTTCGAGCCGCGAGAAATTAAGAGATATCCTCGCAAATCTCTTCATCTCTTGTGATAGTCTACGTCGGGGGGACTTGACTCAGCACTGTAAGACAAAGGAGATGAATATCACTAAAAACTGGTGATACAAACCACTAGAAAAAAGGTGACAGGTCACTAAAAATGTGACTTGTACCTTAAAACAGCTGACAGGTGATTGAAAGCAGGTAATTTTAAGACACTAATATAACACTTAAGTAACACAAACAACTGAAATCACAATCTATAATCTAAGCTGCAAGGATGTGTTAACATTTAAGGCTCATATGAAATGCATGCCTACAGAATGCACATGTAGGTTCGCGCCTACACATTCTGCATGTGTGCATACAAATAAAGAAAACCTCACATGGACATAAACCTTGCAACTCCTGCCGCCGTTCCCTGAACCGTGGTGGCATTGGCAAAAGTGAACCGAATTTAAAGCACGGGTGGTCAGCCTCGTACCAACCTATCAGTCAAGGAGCACAAAAAATTATAAATGATTTACAGAAATTCTTATGAGACACATTACAAATTAAAATTAAAATAAAGTAAAATTAAAATTAAACGTAATATTACACTTCAAATTAATGCCCTAGCCGCCATTGTTGCAAATCAACCGCCATTCCTTTCGGTCCTTACATACTTCTTTCATTTCATTCAGAGTCATAATCTTTTTCATGCACTCTCTCCTTTTGTTATGACTCTGAATATCCCATTCATTCGCTATTTCGGAAATTTGATCCATCCATACTTTTCTCGGTCTTCCCCTACCACGGCTTCCATTCATAGTTGCAGCAATAAAAAGCACTAATTGGTCGCTAAAAACATGTGACCGCATGTTAAAAACCGGTAATAGATACCGGAAAATAGATAGGTTAACTAAATGAAGGTAACTAAATAAAGGTAACAAAAACAGGTAACAGGTTACTAGTCACTTAACCGACTGACTGCTAACTGTTCACTAAAAATCTGTAGCAGGTCACTTAAAACAGGTGACATGAAACACATTTTACAAGCCACTAAAAACAGGTGACTGGTAACTTCTGATGACAGTAAAACAACACCGTTTTTAGTCACTGTCTCGATACAAACGCACTGGTCACAATAAAAAGTAGCACTAATTAGTCATTAGCACGTTGCATTCCGCCGGGCGAAAGTGCACCGTGTCAAAAGGTTAACCCAATCATCATTACTGCGGTGACGTCAACGCGCCCACAAAATATTAATTAGAGGGTGACAATGAAAGGGTTTGTCTGAGGATTGTTTCATTTTGATATAATACAAAACATATCTCAGATTTCATAAAAGTAATATTGTAAACATGGAAGTTTTTTTTGTTATTAATTTATATTTATAATATTTTTGATAAGTCGGGTCACTGATAAAAAACTAAAAAGCGTTTTTATTTAGAAAAATACTTATAAAATAAACTTGCATTTTTAATATGTGTCAATTTTGTTCCTTTACTTATAGTATAGGTTTTTGGATACGAAGCTGATCATCCATACTATAAAAAATGGTCAACTTTGTCTATATCACCCCTGCTTCAGGGAAAGACGTTACAATTTCAGGGTTTTTGTTCATTTGTTATCTGCCCTTTTTGTTTTATAGGTACACCTCCGGCATGTATGAGCTCGAATTAAAACGCGTCTGCTTGAGTGCGTGTAGGGGAGACCGGGTATGGTTGTCTCACGGGTTGGTTGTCACAGTGACCATTACAGAAAACTAAACGAAAGAATGAACCCATTGGTCGGCGTCAAAGCATCGTGAGGGTAACCCCCACCTCTCTACTTCATCTCAGTCTGCCCTGAGATATCATAACGGAGATATGTGCGTTTGTTTTTTTCATACAGTGAAAGTATTTTTTTTGTGCAATTGTGGGAGTCTTGTAAGTATACTTAATTATTGCCTAATAATATATCTTTTGGTGTATTTATGATGTTCAATATGTGTTTCATGGTATCCTAATATTACTTTTTTAAATAAATATTGTTTTCAACTTATTTTGAGACGTTATTTTTGACAAAGTGATTTGGGGCAGGTTGTCTCAGGTTGACGGGGGCTGGTAGTCTCATGTGACAACCAACACCGTGCTTGTATGTTGCCGGTTTTTTTTTGCTTTTTGGGATTGCGTTACTTTTAAAGCTTTTTTTTTTTTAGAGTTCATCATAAAAATGCCCAGAAATCACAAAAAAAAGTCAAATCGAGGGCTTGTTTCACCAGCATTGATGTTGCCTACTGCAAGAGAAGTGAAAAGCCATGGCAAGTCTTATCAGGTCTGTCGCCAAGGATTTTGAAAAAAATTATCGCATTATGACAAGGTATTGTAATAAATTCACACCAGAAGAGATAAGCAACACGGTCGCATTAACACCATCTACAAAAATAGGCTATCAAAGGAATCGACAGATTTATACCGATGAACAAAAAAAAGAACTAGAAGATGAAAAAAGGAACAAGAAGCAAAAAAGAAGAAAGAATCGAAACGAGTATTCAGTGAAAAAGAGGAAAATATAAAGGTTTCTAAAGGAAAGAAAGTTAAGAAGAAAACAATTGATAATGACGATGACGATGAAGAGTTTTGCTAGGTCTGTTTGTCTCCCTACTCTGCTAGCAAGTCTAGGGCAGTCTGGGTTCAGTGCCAGGATTGCAAGTCGTGAGCTCACAAAGCATGCACACCTGGGACAGCATATTACATTTGCCAAAATTGTGATTCGGAATATTCAGACTATTTTTTTTAGAATAAATAAATATAATTTCTCTAGATAAATAATACTTTTGGATGGTTGGTGCATTAAAACTGTGAAAATTCATTTTATCTTTAGTTATTCAAACACTGTTTTAACTCTTTATTATTAATTATTTAGACATCACGTGTGTAATCTCCAGATTAAGTTATTTTCATTACCAGAACTCTAAGTTTGTGCCATAAGTACAAGTTATTCGTTGTAGCGATTTTTTAAATGTCTTTCTTATTATAAGTAAATAAAACATTCATTTCTTGGGTATAATTTGTTATGTATAACATTATTCATTGATAAAAATACTCATTTGATTTAAAAAAAGTGTTTCTTCTCATATTCTGCCCTTAAATCGATATGTGACTTCTTACCCCAGACGGTGTGACAACCATCCCCGACACGGGGCTAAAAGTCACACTTCTCATTTTTCACAAACACAGTTATATTTCCTCGAAAGATACTATTAGATACTATTTCTTCGTTTATATTGAAATAAGAATAATAGGACTATCCATTGATATATAGATGTCATTAATAAATTATGAAAATAGGTACTAAAAATGCAAAAGAAAAAATATGTGACTTCCAACCCCGGTCTCCCCTACTTAGTATGCATCTTAAATAAAACATATCCTAACAACTTAGGTGATAGATTTAAGATTATAACATCAGTGTTTTCAAGATATTTCATAATCAAGTAGTTTCAATGTTTCTTCTCAAAAACTATGCACATTGTTAAAATCGGTTTCTTGACTAAAAAATGCATAATGAAAGCACAAACAAAACGATAACAAATGTGAAAACACGTGTTTTCTATAAAACGATAGGTTTAGAGAATAGAGAACTTAGATTATAGATTTGAATTTTGAAACAACAGGTGCGCGTTTAATTGCCAGGCCGGTGGAAAAAGTCGGTCACTGCAGACAGAAGTTCAGCCTGGCCATGTTTATGTGACAAGTCTCGGTGTTTATGTGTGTCTATGGACGCATTCAAGTTTGACATATAGCAGCTTGAATGTAATTGGCCGCAGGTTCCAAAAGTCTAATGCTTTGAAGACCCTTCATCGTTTTAATTTTCTAACCCTTTAACTGCGGGTGACACACATAGGCGTCAAGTGTAAACTTGCATACAGTTCGACTGTCAATCATAGACGTCATCCAACTTTGAACTTATCCCTGACATGTGTGTTCAAGAATTCAAAAGACTGTAAGTGAAAATATGTATTAAACCTTTGTGATTTTAGTTCTTCAATAACTAATACATGTGACTGTCGTCAATCAATTAAGGTAGGAAATCAATGAATATTAAAAAAAAAGTGCTTAAAAAAGTATTCCGAACTGGGGGTTCGGAATACTTTTTTTAAACGGCCGGCCGAAAGATCGGTCACCAAAGAACAACAACCAGGGTCAGGGTCAGTCTCCCGGCTGCGTGTTCCCATTCCACGACCTAAAAGGAATCTTTACTCAGACAAGCACACGGAAAAAAATTAATTCATCAAGTAGTTTCAGTTTTTCCATATTTACTCAAAAACTATTGACATTATAAAAAAACGGTTTCGATACTACACTAGACAATGTATAGTTCTATAAATAGAATGAAAAAAAAAAAATCCAAAACATAGCACACACGAGAAAGTAGCTACAGAAGTGAAAAAAACGTATTTTTTTAAATATTTTTTTGTGGTCGCAATTTTTAAGTTATATATTTTGTTTAAACTTTATAATTAAGATAAAAAATTAATAAACATGCTTGATTTTTTTCATTACTGTCACTTTTTTGCTAAGACCATAAAGTGTAAGAAACAATAACGGCAGATTTAGGGTATGATACTTCCGTGTGCTGTCTGAGTAAAGATTCCTTTTAGGTCGGGGAATGGGAACACGCCTCCCGGCTCCACTGACCCACGCCCTGTATATCCATCCCATCCGGGGATGTGTCACAGGACTCGCATACAAAAGTTATGTGAGATGCGAGTGGCAGAAGGCCCTCCCGTGAAGCTACACTTTCCCAAGTGTTTACACAAAGCAAAGGAGGCTCAGAAATCACTGAAAGATTATAGCCGTGAGGGGTTTAGGGCTCGAGGATTTTAAATTTACAAACAAAAATGCTAAGTGATTCTGAGCGTCTTGACATATGACTTCAGGCCTAGCATTCGAGATGCTACTACTGAGACTGTTCGGGAGGCGCTCTCCTGACTAAACGGCCAATCGCCTAGAGGCGCAAAAGAATACAGAAAAATAGAAAGAATGTCGGTCTTATTAGACCGACGAGTTACCAAAGAACAACTGGGTCGTCCTTGGACATTGGGGCTTTCTATAGCGGCAACCAAGCTCAAAGAGGGGATTTTGAGGTGTGATTCAACGACGCTCACCAAACGACTCTTATCTATCTACATCCATCGATCATCTAATATCAAGTTGAATTTCTAAGTTGAAATTCATATTAAATGCATTCCCACAAACATACATTTGTAAGTTTGTGCTCACAAATGCTGCATGTGCAGTAACAAATTAAAAACCAAACCTCAAATGAACATAAAACCTGCTATTTTTGCCGACCTTTCCTGAAACAGAGGTGACATTGGCAAAGTGAACCATTTTTTACAGCACGGGTGGACAGCCTCATACCAACCTGTAAGTCAAGGGATTCTACTATATATATTTTAATCATTCATATTTATCATCCCATTACACCTTATTTTAATATAGTCCTGCGGGTTTCAGCTTTGGCAATGCCTGGCTTACACACAAACACAGTTCTCTGTAGGTTTTATTCACAATACAAAGCATTGAATCTGGTCACTCTGCTCGCTAAGTGACTGAGCATCATTTGGGCCATTATTATCATGTATGAATCAATATTTGTGTAGCATTAGTGGCAGACAAACGGCCGGTTGTGTGCGAGGAGATCAAGGCATGCCACTTGAGTACACAAGTGCACCAGAATGTGAAGCATTCTGTGTATGTTTCATAGAGTAATTCAAAGCATTTCAAAATACTAGAACGTATGTATCTCGTAAACACAGATAGATAACATATTTCAGAAATTCACATCCATCTTGCGAACGGATACAATAATAATTAGCCGATGAATACACTCATTTTTTTTCTTCTAAATAATGTAATACATAATTCACAATAAATATAATTAAAAAACAACAAATAAAATATAGGTTTATCTTCACTCGATTTTTTTTAAATCTGGAACGTTTGCGACGATGTTATCTCGCCATTATCAAGATAATAACGGTTTTTTTTATTTTTATTACATTTTAAATTAATATTTACAATTTCCAAAACACAAACATTAAAGGTTAAAATAACTCTAAATGCGTTCACTATTTAAATAGTTATTTATGGTTTTTTGTTGGTTGTTTGGTTGTTATTGTGGTTTGGAAGTAAGACGAAACGGAATATTTATATTTTTTAAATAATGATCTTGAAAATAATGAATGGAAAAAACTGTTTTATTACACATTGAACAGAAAAAAATATTTAAAAGTGTATCAAAAATGAATTATCTATAATTAAATGAAAAAAAAAATGTTTTACAAAAATAAAAACCTTGTTTTGTTCACATGTTTGTTTTGTAGTTTCACGATAACACAATGTTGACATTATTCTAAAATATTAATAATTTATTTTATCTCAAAATAATTGCCGTGGAAAGGCAATTCAACAACGTACGTATCTCAATTGTTTTGAAATAATATAAAGGTTTTATTTATTTATTTAAAAAAAATGGTATTTTTATACAAAAAAATATTTTTAGAAAAACAAATGTATATTTAAATAATTTTGATACTTTATCATGTTGATTTCCTAATGTGAAAAAAATATCAATTTTAATTTTTAATTGCGACTTATTTAAATCATGATTTATCTTCGGTTAACATCAAAAGGAATGTTAACTGGTGCGCCTTGAAATAAATATTTTTTAACAGATACAAAACTCATGTATCTGCTACAGACGGATTGATAATTTGGTACACAAATGAAAAAAAAAATAGCGGGGAGAGGAGCCTTGAGATGCGGATGCACAATCCTTAATGAGATTACTATCAACACATAATGTGGCATTTGCATAATTCAAGAGCCTGAAGCCAAGAAATAATAAATACCTGACCAAATTAACAAACAGCACGTATACAATATTTTTTATTTATAGCCCTTATGCTCTTTAGCAAAAGGGTACTTGTCCCCAGACAAGGTTAGGAATATGGATCGCTTGGGAGTAACGATGGAGCTTGTACTGTATTTGAGTGGATATAGTTGGTAACGACGTAAAAAGATTTGGATTTTTTTTAACATGATATTTTTTCTTGCATCATGTAATGAAATACCTACCATAGATTTATTATTTGTTTCAGAAATTCGACTACTTCATGATTGATTTTCAAATGACACGATGTCATTACCGAGTCTTTTCCAAACATAAACGATTAGATGCGTTTGTTTAATCCGCACGTTTTGCTTACATTTGACGTGAATCTATAATCTAAGCTGCAAGGATATATCAAAACTCAAAGCTCATATCAAATGCTTACAAACAAACACGTGTAAGTTTGCGCTTACAAAAGCTGCATGTGTACTTACAAATTAAAATCCAAACCTCAAATGAACATAAATTTTGCAACTTTTGCCGACCTTCCCTGAAACAGGGGGGACGCTGGCAAAGTGAACCATTTTTTACTGTATGGGTTGTCAGCCTCATACCAACCTATGATTCAAGGAATAACATGAACATCTCTGATAATGCTTTTACTTTTGAAAAAAAGTTCTTGCATTCTATGTATAAATAGTTATAAATACATAAAATATTTTTCTTCTTGTACACTTATTCTACCATAGTGTCAATTTTGCTACCTTTTCTGTTATTGCCATTATGAAAAAAGTTTTTTTTAATTAATAAAACATGACAGTATTTTTGAGGTGTATTAATTACCCATTGATTTCATTTGGCCATTTTGTATTTTGTCTCAATCTTTGATCTGTCATCGAGAGCTAACTTTGACAGTTGCACAGCCAGGTACTTGTCGAAGTCACCCAGGTAAAAAATGCTTCCACCAATCCCGCTTCTCGTTTCACACGAACAGAGAGCGCTGCTTACGCAAAAACAAAACTCGAGATGTCGTGAACGGTCTGTAATTATTAGTGTTGGGCGAGACAATCAAAACGTCAATCGTCACTCAAAATATGTAGCTGTAATCTGAGTTGCAAAGATATATTAACATTTACGAAAAAAATGGCGGTTGATTTGCAACGTTGGCGGCTAGGGCATTTAATTTAATTTAATTTTAAGTTAAGCTATAATTATAATTTTCATTCTAATTTTAAATTAGATTTCTTAGTTATTTGTTTTAAGTAATTTTTTGTACATCATTTATAATTTTTTGTGCTCCTTGACTGATAGGTTGGTATGAGGCTGACCCCCCGTGCTGTAAAAATTGGTCCACTTTTGCCAATGCCATCCCGGTTTTCAGGAAAAGGGGCAGGAGTTGCAAGCTTTATGTTATATGAGTTTTTTTTAATTTGTATTTGTCACCAAAGGTCCATCCAGCCTTACAGCAACTGGGTCGTGCTTGAGAATTGGCGCTTTGTAGCGACGACGATCAAGCTCGTAAAAAGGTCGATAGCTCAATTGGTAGAATGCTTGCATTCCATACCGAGAGCAAGGGCTCGATCTCAAAGGTTTACTCAGCCTTCACAAGAAATGAGAACCAGCCTCCCCGGGAGCTGGGAACCCCCACTTCAACTGAAAGTGGTTGGTGTGAGGCGGGCCCCCTTACCTGTAAAAATAAATAGGTCCCGAAGCGCCACATGCAACCCCTTCGGGGATAACGCAGGCAAGAAGTTACACTATTTGTGTAGCTTAGTTGCGTTTGTATGCACACATGCAGAATGTGTAGGCGCGAACCTACTTGTACCTGTCTGTGGGCATGCATTTAATATGCGCCTTAAATGTTAACATATCTTTGCAACTTAGATTATAGATTCATTTCAATGCCCACCTACAAGCAGCCACGCGTAAAACAAGTTTGCGCTTACACATCACGCATGTGTAGAACAAAATAAAAACACAAATCTCAAATCAATCAAAACCCCTACAGCTCTTCCTGAAACAGGGGCGACACTAGTAAACAGGAGTGACACTGGCAGGTGGGATGTTAAGCCTATCCAAATGCCAAATTTTAACAAAAAATCCTCATACTTATATGACACTATTTAATATATTATGGCGAAGCCGGACTTCTTACTAGAATTCAGAAATGGTGCGTAGCACAGGGAGGCAGGGTTGTTTTTACACCTGAAGATGGGAGGTACTGCTTCTCCCGAAATTGGTTGTGCATTAAATAAGCCCGTAAGTGAATTTTAATAACAAAACAATTTTTATTTTTATTTTGTTGATATTAATATTGTGCAAAAATGTTTTTTTTGGTCATACCTAAATTGTTCAGTTTTCCAAAATATTCATGTCCACGGGTAATCTCCAGTCTTTAGTGAAAAAAGGAAAACACTAATATAAGATTTATCACTGAATCAAAAATTACGAACAACACACTGTTTTTATTATTTTTTCACCTATTCATAAGTAGATACACTTTTCTATTATTACACATAAATAATAACTTATTATCAATAATATTAGTAATAAGTTAACAAAAGATCTACGTTTAGTTTAGTATATATCACTTAATACTGAACTGATATTTGTCACCAAAATTCACAATAACAATACAACCAAAAAAATTCAAATATGTTTTTTTTTTAATATTCAAAATTTCACTTTTTTTTTCAAAATCAAGACTCACCAAACTTTAATTCTCATTCACTGTTACTTTTCACATCAGAAAATACTTGTTCCTTTTTCTATTCAATTTTATTTCGCACAACATCGATTTTTGTCAGTCTGGTACGAGTTATTTTTACACGTTCGCGGCGTGCGTCCACTGCGCAAGCCGGAGAGCAACTGACGGAGTTCGAGACGGGCGGGGTACACCTATGCACATAAAAATTTACGCACCAACTAAAAATTGCCCATTATTTTTGCATCATTTCTTCTATCAAATACTAATTTGTTATCAGAGCACCATTCTCAAGTACCAAAAATAGGTGGCTTAGCCTACTTATATATTTTCCAGTTTTTAAAACGATCATTACCCCGAGTTGCGTGAATCGAAAATGAAAGGCATATACGGTGGTTTGGCCGAGGGTGACAAGTCGCTATTCTTAACTAGCGTATTTTGAACAAAGTAATGTTGGTTCGAATCACGTCTGGCCCATTTGACCATAACTTCGACCCTGGTTCAACAGATGCCATAGCATGCACACAAGCTTCTGCTTTCGCATCAAGACAACTGGCCAGGGAAAATAGGTTGGTGAATTTCATTCCTCTTCACAAATCTATAAAAAATACGATGACACTCCTAAGAAGTTATTGAGTTTTCAAACATTTTTTTTTTGGCTTATCTACCGTTTGAATAAAAAATGACCTTTCAATGAAATTGCCTTAAGAATCACATTCTACACAATCTGAGCTAAGAAATAAACATAAAACACGATAATGTGAGAGTTGTTTTAAATATGTTTTTAATCGGTTTCCAGTTTTCATAAGAAACATTGGTCCAGTCCACATACACACATTGCTCACGTGAAATCCCCTCTAAAGGAACATAAGAAAAACAAGCATTGAGGGAACGAGTTGTAATGGTAGGCGAGGCAAATTTTAATGTCCAGAGGTGTAGCTTCCGACCGAATCGTTTTCGGCTTCTTCGTCGGCAAAAACACACATTTTTCACTGAGGCAGATTTACTTTTTGCGATAGATCGATAGTTTTCTTCGACAGGCCAGCGAGCGTCGATTACTTAATAGTCTATATTGGTTTCGGTGGCCATAAAAATAATTATCGCTTCGCCTGTTCTGTACCCGTAGTACGAGTTTTTTCACAATACTCGAAGTAGTGAGTATTCGAGAAAAATGTATGTGAACTTGAAAAGCACCTCTGGCAAAAAAAGTTTGGAAACTTTTTTTAAGCTTAAACGCCGCCGCGTATAAAACATTGCTTTAAACTTAACCCAATAGCGCGAATCAATATGTATGGAATAAACGACGGCACTCCTACAGAGCGACTTATTTTTCATACTTAATTCGACTTTCGCTATCGAGGTGAGTTTACGCAATGCTCTATACTAGGGGCACTGTTCTGTTTCGAGAAACGAGGAAACGGAGTTTTTGTGTTTTTCAACAAACAATACGAGCCCACTGCTAATTCGCAATTTTGTTTTATAAATAAATTCGTGAAGACGAATGCGATTCAATAAACTACAAATGGTTATAGGTAGGGACTGGAAAATAGTGGTGTTATTTTTTAGGAAATTCGCGTTATTTTTTTGTGAAATTCGCGTTATTTTTGATCAAAAACAGGGAAATTCGCGTTATTTTTCATGATAAACGGGGAGACTTGGTATAATTTTTAGGGTTGATTTGATCAAAATAAAGGTTTATATAATTGCAAAACAAAATATATTACTAAAATTTATTATATAAACAACAATATGTACCATCAAAAACAATGAATAAACAAAATCTGAATCAATACGATTATCTGCAACCGAAGATGGTGGAAGTACCCACCGAAAACGTTTTTGCAATAAAAAATACTCAAGTGGTAGGTACAAAACAATCTTTTTTAATTTTAGTTTCTTAAAAAAAATGTATATTATTTTTTAAAAGAATCCTCTTTTACAAAAAAAAAACATTGATTGAAAAAAGTATTAATATTTCAATGACACTCCGAATACCCTGCAAATATCCTTTTAAAATATTTAATTTTTGTGCATATAGTCTCTAGATGAGGGTTATCTAATTTTTCAAGGGATATTGGCTTTTATGAAAGCTTCAAGTTGTGCTCTTGGCTTATCCAGCAACAGCTTCACTCCTTGAAGTATTTTCCTTCATTGATGTCACGATTCAAGTCTGCTTGGATGATCCAGGACAGTTCTGCGTATCATGAATTTTTTAATAAAATAGATTTGTGGATAGGAATGCAATTCGCCAACCTTCTCTGCCTGGCCAGATACAGGTATTAATATCATTAATTAATAATTTATTATTGTTTATTTTAATGAATTATTCATTTATAATTACCCAATTACATCTGTTGAACCAGGGTCAAATTTATGGTCAAATGACCCAGGCGGGGATCGAACTCCGCGTCTAGAGTTCTAGCGTGTTTTTAAACGTTGAAAGATCAGCCCACTTGGCCCTCTCGGTTATAACACCGACCAATTTTCCTGTGTTTTGCACCTTGCAAAGGGTTTTCGCAGGATTTTTTTCTTTCCAACAAAATCGTTGCGTTGCAAAAGCGATTCATGACAACTTTTTCGCACAATTTCTACCAAAAGTACGAAAATTCGCGATATTTGCGTAAAACCTCAAATTTCGCGTTATTCGCGTAAAAACATCAAAATTCGCGAATAAATTCGTTTTATCGCGATCGCGAAATTTTCCAGTCCCTAGTTATAGGTTATTTTAATCTATTAAAATGAACTTTCACGAAGTTACTGCTGAAAATCTAGATAATACAAATGGTTATTTTAAAAAATGATATATTATTTGTGAAAAGTAATGTAATTCACCAACCACAATTGATCGTCCATTTTAGTCCAGTGGCAACACTTCGGATTCGTAAAGCAGTGCAGGAGACTTCCTAGATTTCTGACACTTGTTGTAGTGCCGCGGAGGTGTTGTTTACCAGCTTGGTCATCAAACGCCAATACAAACGCCACCCAGTTGCTGTAATGCTGGATGGACAATAAGTGACCTGGCACGAGTTCGCAGCCGCGGGCTCAAGACTGGGCAGAGGTGACCATTAGCCCTCAGTCAGTCATCGCGACACCCATACATATTGACGTATGTACACCCATTAACTTACTGCGCTCAGCGCGGATGGCAACTCGTTCGGTACACGTCAATGAAGGGCTCCCGTCAGGCACATTAGCTTCAGTAACCTCGACGTTCTGGGGAGGGTGGGACTTCTTAGAGTCATGCGTTAGCCCCTGATTTGAGGATTCTCTTTTTCCTTTCTTGAGTAGAGTAACTTTAGCTGATTAACTTCAACGGGAAGGCCTTCCGCCGCCAAAAAAAACATTGCAAGTGAAGCGACTCCGCATGAGTTGTATGAACTTGGTGGGTGGAGGTGGGTAAAGTGCCGGTCTTTGGTAAAAGAATATGAATTTTTCAGCCAGCGAAGAAACCTGTATTTGTTTATTAACACTTTTTCAAGTAACAAATGCGTTTATCCATGAGAAAGAATCACGACTACATTCTATGTAAAAGTCCACAACAATGCGTTAACAATTATTGGGCATTTATCAGCGGATCTTTGTTAACCTTGGCGGAACGATCACATGATGATGATGATGATGAGAGATGTAAGAACGTGTAAAGAAAAGAGACAATGAAGTAAATTGAGACGAAACAAAGTGGAGCCCCATTAACCAAATGAATTTGCTTACAATGGGTGTTGCAAGAGTACCTTACCACCAAATAAATTATTCTAATTTAGGTGAAAAATTCGGTGTTGTTTTCAGTGTGTGAGACGAAAAAAGAATATTTGTTTAAACATTCTTGATCTTCTTCTTCATCTTGTTACACCTTGTCCGGTCGATAGCTCAGTTGGTAGGGTGCTTGCATTCCATGCCGTGAGGTCGGGTTCGAATCCCGCCGAGGGTGTCAGAAATGATCTCCAGTTTCGGTGTTTATTTCAAAGCACAAAATAAAATACCGGCAAGGTTTACTCAGCCTTCACAAGAAATGAGTACCAGCCTTCTCAGCTGGGAAACTCCCACTTCAAATGAAGTGGTTGGCGCAAGGCCGGCCCCTTTACCTGTAAAAATAAATAGGTTCCACTCGCTACATGCGAAACCCTTCGGGGATAACGCGGCAAGAAGTTACACTATATGTGTAGCTTAGTTGCGAAGTTATGGATCTATGATCTGTTTATTGTGGAACTCCCTCCTGTAATGCAGAAGACCAGCTGCATTACGCCAACCACTTCAGTTAAAGTAGGGGATTCCCAGCTCCCGAGGGGGCTGGGACTCATTTCTTGTGTAAGCTGAGTAAACTTACCAATATTCATTGTGGAGTTTGAACTAAGCACCGAAAGGGGAAATCATTTCTGACACCCTCGGTGCGATTCGAACCCGAGCTCTCGGCATGGGATGCAAGCACTCTACCAACTGAAGTATCGACCAAGCTTGGTTTTTTGGTTGCTTGATTTTCTTTATATTATAGGAACAACCATATGAAACACAAATTTACAATAGCCATTGCTCTTCCATCATTTTAGTCCACCTTAATAAATGTGAAACATTAGATGGAGCAAGAAGAGGAGACGGTTCTGGAGGGACCATAAAGACCGCATGAACAAAGGAAGGATAGCCCGAGTCGCGGCACAGGAGATACCGGACGGCCAGCGTCTACCAGGTTGCCCTTCCAAAAGATGGAAGAACAGCTGGTCTTCTGCATCACAGGAGGGAGTTCCACAGTAAACAGATCATCGACCTATAAAAAGAGGGGAAAGAAGTTCCGGAAGTAAAATTCTCTTAGCACTATTACTTTAATCAATCTCTTATCATTGGTTTTGAAAGCAGCAGTCTGAGATCGGTGACCGCTTGCAGTGTAGTATGTAAATCGGTTGATCTGAATGATTGTCCGGTTAATGGGCGCTGTCTCACACAGACTGCAGGTGCAATAGGCGCGCCCGAGGAAATGTTAGATGCGGACAAACGGACAAGAATGGACATAAAGTAAGCGGTGCATGCAAAATATAACAGGTATATTTTGATACTTTGAATTGAATATCTAATCCAATCTAATCTAAGTTGCAAACATATCGACGGTTAAAAGGCGATAAGCGGCAAAAACTAAATTGTTCAGGATAACAGTTTAAAGTTTGACATTGCAGAAAAATGGCATGACCTTTTTTTATTTTTTATCATATCGTTAAAATCAAAACAGCCCTAAAATTGAAAAAATAAAGGCATTTATAAGCATTCCTATTAATGTGGTTCTACGATGTTTTACGATTTTTTTATGTCACAAGCGCCTTTGGGACCAAAAAGGCCAAAATCTTGTCGATTACACCAACATCATACTTTGAAAACGCAGTTGTTTGCTTGGGCATAAACAAAAACAAAAAAATCATAGTAGAGCTATGGGAGTTAGCGCATTAGAAAGAGCGGAAAATTTCAAGTAGGATAGCATTCATAACTCATTTTTGACCAGAATGTCGCTTATTGCCTTTAACTTTGCGATATGTAACATTGGGGATTCACATTAGATGCATTTTCCCAAGCAAACACGTATAAGTTCGCGCTTGTACATGCCGCATGCGAACCTACAACATAAAACCCCAAATCTCAAATGAACATACCTACACCTGCCAACTCTTGCCGACCTTCCCTGAAGAAACAGGGGTGATATCGGAAGAGTGAACAATTTTCTACAGCATGGGTGGTCAGCCATATACCAACCTTATTCGTGAAGGAACATACACAACAAGTTACATTTTTTTTAAATCACAATTAATTTAGATTTCAGTAATAATTTAGAACTTAGATAAAATAGAAGCGCTGATTTGTGAACTCGTGGATACAACCTTTTATTGGCGGTTACTATTAATAGTAAGTGAACTAATTATAAGGTAGTGCGCATGACAAACTTCTAAATTACAGGATTTTGACACTTTTTTTTGTGTTTTCTCTCATAGAAAATAGGTGCATATATCTGAGCGAGAGAACCGTTTAACTTGTTAACTTTTACCTTTAAGTAGGGACTGGAAAATTTCGCTATCGCGATAAAACGAATCTATCCAAGAATTTGTTCGTTTTTCAGGTTGAAGAAGGAACCTCAACGAAGACAATCTGTCGACGATAGAAATTTTGCATTTTGAAAATTCAATTTTTTAAGGATATTGCAATTGTTTTTGTATCTTATGTACTCGTATTGATTAAATTGCAAATATTAGTAATATCTATTGTTTTGCAATTCTATCAACCTTCATTTTGATCAAATCAACGCTGAAAAATAACACCGAATTTCCCTGTTTTCGATCAAAAAATAATACCGAGTTTCCCAAAAAATAACACCGAATTTCCCTGTTTTCGATCAAAAAATTATCCCGAATTTCCCAAAAAATAACATTAAAAACGATATTTTCCAGTCCCAACCTTTAAGGTATCGATATACTGTTCCCTTTGCATCTGGTTCAAGTTGACGTGAGAGGCCAGTCTGCCTGACTTACCTCCGTCATAAACTTGATACCAGAGAATGGACCGGGGAAGTTATGGCGCTGGTCGCCTGCGGATTTAACCGCCACAATGTATTTTAGCGGCGCGCAAACAGTCAACAGGCAACTAACTGGTCGTAGACTCGAGCAAAGCGTAATGGAATATGAAAGAGTGATGGGATAACGCAAAGAGATAGAATAACACATCGATACCCTAGATTAGACCGGTCCGTAGTCCACACGTAAATGGAAGGTTGTGGGTTCGAATCCCGGCGGTGCACAAAAAATACACCATTTATATTTTCAAATATGCTCTTCGCTAAATTGTTTTTGATTTATATTTTTTTATATTTTAAAAATGAAATGTTGAATGAAGTGAATGCCTCATCAAATAATGAATTCGCTGGGTTGAAAAAATCATAAACCTTTACCAATCCCCGGTCATCAAAAGGTCCATCCAGCCTAATAAATAAATGTTTGAAAAAGGTGATGGATATGAATGAATTGAAAGAGGTATACAAGGATAGGAAAAAATGGAGGCAACTCTGCTGAATAACTGGCCACCCCTTATGGAATGGCGACAGAGTTAAAACAATTAAAGCGTCAAAATATTGAATAGACTAAATTTTTGTATTATAGTTACGAACATACGGCGCTATTCTTAGACATTTTAGTCGTCCGTTAAAGCCCACGCTTTGACAAACTAATGTCAATCCAAGATGGCCGCAAGTGAACAGCTGAATAGTCTTCATACAAATATTACCAATATTCGTTAGGTAAGAATGACCGTGGGTATGAAACTTCCAGCCCAAGCATCCTTAGTTTGTCAAAGCGTGGCCTCAACGGACGACCGAAATATCTAATAGCACTGTTGAAATTAGTAGGTTGGCGTAGTCTACGATTATTGTACGCCAGGCTCGTGCTCGTAGCTTGTCAATGACATCGTCGTATGCAAGTGCTGCATAAATAAATAAAGGGAATATGACACCGGCGAGCTTTCTCGAATGCTCCCAACTGACCAACAATAAATTAATATTTAAATGCATGATTTCAGATGTAGGTTCGCTATAAGGAATGGGGAGGCATGCACACAAACAATAAATTCACCACTTTCATCTGAAGCAGCGGTTCTCAAATTAAGTTTCCAGCCCAACAGCAACTGGGTCTTACTTGACAATTATAAGCGCTTTCAATAGCGACGACCAAGCTGGCAGAGGGCTCTTGAGGCATGATTCACAGAAAAAAGCGCTCACAAAATAAATCACGACCTGATTATAAAAAAAAACGCGACCAAGATATAAAGTGTAACTTCTTGCCGCGTTATCCCCGAAGGAGTGGCATGTGACGATTTGAACCTATTTATTTTTACAGGTAAGGGGGCCGGCCTCACGCCAACCACTTCAGTTGAAGTGGGGATCAAAACCTCATAAGTGGCAAAAATACCGTCGGAGCTGCAAGCTCGACTTCATTCCGGCAGAAAGTAATGTTTTTTTTTGACTCAAAAGGCTATTGTGTTCAAAATGACTTTCCCGTTCAACAAAATTTGAGATACATACATACTTCTTCGGCCAGTAATGTTGTACGGGTACCATGGAGAATCCTGGATGATTGTGGTGCGGGAGGCCCTGAGCCTTCAAGGCTTGTGAACCGGATTAAATGTTAAGTGTTCTAAGGTTAAGACATTGTGAATCATGTGAGGTAATGGATTTCAGGCTAGTAGAGGAGCAGCCGCTACGAATGCACAGTCTACAAATATCGTATTGATTTTCATTCCTTTTTATGGGATTCTGTACGGGAGCCTCCATAGATTTCAAAGAATCTAAAGGTATATGACACTTGCTGCAGCGCCGCAGAGATGTTGGTGATGTGGCGGTTGATGTTCGGATCCTTTGTAGCAGGGCTCTTAGCTGTGTAGTGTTGTGTTGCCTTTGTTTTGGGACACTATAAAGAAGTGGCGACTGATATCCGTTTTGAGGAGAACAGGATTAAATCGTGGTGGGAACACAGATACTGTGGAACACAGTTGCCGTTGTTGTGACGAGAGGAGGAGGTATATCTAATCTAATCTAATCTAAGCTGCAAAGATATATATCATTTAAGATTTATATTAAATGCATTCCCACAAGCAGATATGTATAATTTCGCGCTAACACATGCCGCATGTGGACCTACAATATAAAAACCCAATCTCAAATGAACATAAGCCTTGCAACTCTTGCCGTCCTTCCCTGAAACAGGGGTGACATTGGCAAAGTGAACCATTTTTTTACAGTATGGGTGGTCAGCCGCAGAACAACCTATAAGTCAAGGAACATACATGACAAATTGCATTTTTAAAATCAATAAATAACAATATATACATGGACATAAAAAACTAAATCACAAAACCAATTTTACTTTAACAAACAAAGGTATAAGTGAGGATATTTCATCAGAACAGACGCCGCTATAATACGTGAGAGGCTAAGCGCTCCAAATTTCCTTCTGCGCCCCTGATTCATTGATCAATGCTTTGACTCCAATATTTCTTGAGAATTTAGATCAGACAAAGCCTTAAATATATAAATGTCGTAGACGTAACGAGCTCTTCGTTATCTTTGCCCTAAGCTTTCTTCAACAAATATACGCATGGAATTCTGAATGTGTTCAATGGCCAAGAAAACATACAGAGCAGCTTTATCTAAGAGACACACGCTGGATACTTCACATGCAAGATTGCGGGCTCGGATAGTCGGCTAATGTTAAGCAATGAATGCCCAATAAACATTGGACAACATTGTATCTGGCAGCGCTATTCAGAACCGAACCTACACTAATCACATCGATATTTCAACCGCAGTTAAGGTCAGACAACTTATAATTGAATCTATTTTTTTAAAGGAATCCTGTGCGGGAGACTCTCCAATTCTTGAAAGTCTTGGGGGTCTATGTCACCCTGGGAAGGGCGCCGTAGAGGTGTTGCTTGAGTACTTGCTTCTGTCGTGAGGCGCTGCAAGGAAGTGGTGATTGATGTTGTTTTTGAATAAAACAGGATTAAATTGGGAAGGGAACACAGATACCGGTAGATCATTCCATAAACGGGCAGCTGGGCAAAAAAATGAGTCATGAAAACGCCAAGTTCTCATAGTTTTGAGATCGACTGCAAAGGGATGAATGAGAGTCGTACTACTTTTGCAAATTGCACTTTTCGTAACGAAGAAAGTGTACAGAGGAAATGTCAGAGGAGAGTGTGGAAGGGGAAGGCCGAGGAAGGGAATGGTTAGATCGAATAGGTGAGATTGCGAAAGAATGGAACCTGTAGAGTTAGAAAAGATTGAAGAACCGATGAGAAGAGTTAATACAATATTTGGAGAGCGTGCATTTGCAGTTGCTGGTCCTCCTGGAACCACCTTCCGCATCATGTGAGAGAGCTAGAGGACCATGGAAAGTTCCGCAATGCAGTGAAGACAAGCAAATTTCTGGCATCATTTGCAAAAGTGCCCTTGGAGTGACTAGATCACCAGACAGACCAGAAATCATCAACTCATCATCATCAATAAGAGAAGAGTATGTATGAAGAAAGTGATGAATGTTGAAATGATTAAAGAGGTATGTAAGGGCAGAAAATAATGGAGACGCATCTGCGGAGCTACCGGCCACCCCTAGTGGAACGGCGGCAGGATACACTAATAGTATATTAATATTATTGTTTATGGATTTTTGTTTTATGGATGAATTGTTTATGGATTCCTTGACTTATAGGTTGGTATGAGGCTGACCACCCATACTGTAAAAAATGGTTCACTTTGCCAATGTCACCCCTGTTTCAGGGAATGTCGGCAAGAGTTGCAGGGCTTATGTTCATTTGAGGTTTGGATTTTATTTGTAAGTACACAATCAGCATTTGTAAGCGCGAACTACACGTGTTTGTTTGTGGGCATACATCTGAGAGCTTTGAATGAATATATCCTTACAACTAAGATTATAGATTATAGATGGGACAATTTGTATAAGAGTTCTTCCTCAAACGTTGTACAGAACGGGTGCCTTCTAAAGACGCTGGTTAATTCAAAATCATTAAAGATCTGACCTTGAATACGATGGCTTCTTCCGATTCAAGTCGTGGTTAGAGTTTTTTTTACCTGAAACAAATACAAAATACATTTCATTAGCCAAACAATTTTCATAAATTTCAGAAATTTCGTGACATTTTCCAAACGCAGCCATGGATTCAGCAAAAAAAAATTAAAAATATTTTTTTCGCGACGTGCAAACGTCTATAAAACTAGGGTCCTTTTTAACCATTAAAAAACTTGTTTGACTATTCCCTAGCAATGCGGCTGTGTACTTTGAAGAGCGTTATTTATACAAGCAAGACTCAGTTGTAGGAAGTCTGGATGGACCTTTGGTGAAGTTAAATAAATGTTTTTTTTACCATTTTAAATGAATGCCTTTTATCTTAGCATTTTTTCTCTTTTTCTTCTTCATCTTGTTATAGATCTAGGATCTGTTTATTGCGGAACTCCCTCATGTGATGCAGAAGACCAGCTGTTCTTCCATCTTTTGGGAGGGCGACCTGGTAGACGCTGGCCGCTTGGTATCTCCTGTGCCACGACTCGGGCTATCCTTCCTTCGTTCATGCGGTCTATATGGTCCCTCCAGAACCGTCTCCTTTTCCTGCTCCATCTGACGATGTCTTCAGTATCGCACACGCTTCTAATTTCTCAGTTTCTCTATCGGTCTCTCAGTGTTTATGCAGCAATGGCACGGAGTGTTTTCATCTCAGATGTTCTGAGTAGGCTCTTGGTTCTCGAAGTGTCTGCTCTTTTCTCGTCTCTTTTTTCCCCTCGATGAAAAATGTGAGAGTAAGCTAAGTATAGGAGCGACTCTGAATAACAGTGTTTGCGCATGCGCCGTTAGTCAAAAGTAAAAGCTGACCGGGATAAGACGGCGAAGGGCGGAGTGATAACAAGTGCAAGTGCACAACTATGCAAACAAATGCATGAAAACTAAAGCAGCACCTCTACAGAGCGTTTATATGTCCATACACTTTATGGTCAAAGGTGGAAAGTCACGATTGGAAAACGAACCAATACACTACATTACTCGGGGAGGTAGGAAGTGTCTATCTAGTCTATTTATATAACGTTTACTGTCTATCTGGTCTTTTAATATGGCATTATTTCAGTCCCGTCGACGGTTTAGTTGGTTGGGCGTCTGATTAATGAACGGAAGGCGAGGGATCGAATATCAGATGAAAAGATACTAGAAATAAATATTGTATGCTTTGGTTTCCTACAAATTACTCAATGTATTTAACAAGAATCTTAGATACTCGTATGATACAAAATTAAAAATACAGCGGTTGAAATTTAGTTCGAATATATTGCAGTAACCTTTTTCAAATCTACCCATAATCTACAATCTACTGTAACTGTAACTCTGTCACCATTCAGCAAGGGGTGGCCAGAGCCTCTCAAGAGCTTTCTCCATTTCTTCCTATCCTTTCATCCCTCTTTCAATTCGTTCATATCCATTACCTTTTTCATGCATTTTCTAGTAGCAGATAAATTAAAAATTACGATTCAAATTTGATACATCAGCCCCCAAGTGCTTGTTTGGCGTATCTACCATTTTTTAAAGATAACTTTTCAATGGATTTGTCTAAAAAATCACATTCTACACAAACTGGTTTAAACAAAACAAGTAAAACGTATGAATGTAGGATTTATTTATACTATATTCAAAATCAATTGGCTGCAAATCACTGGCAAGGATGCAAATTGTGAAAATGAGTTACCGGTCCGTAATCCAGTGGTTAACACTTCTGTCTCGTAAATAGAAGGTTGTGGGTGCGAATCCCGATAGGGTAAAAAAAATATACCGTTTATATTTTCAAATTTGCTCTTCGCTGGGTTGAAAAATTCATAAACTTTTACTAAAGACCGGTTATCGAAAGGTCCATCCAGCCTTACAGCTACTGGGTCTTGCTTGAGAATTGGCGCTTTGTAGCGACGACCAAGCTCGTAAAAAGTCCGGTCGATAGCTCAGTTGGTAGAATGCTTGCATTCCATGCTGAGAGCGAGGGTTCGATACTCACCGAGGGTGTCAGAAATGATTGCCCATTCGGTGAAATGAGAACCAGCTCCCCCGGGAGCTGGGAAACCCCCACTTCAACTGAAAGTGGTTGGTGTGAGGTCAGCCCCCTTACCCGTAAAAATAAATAGGTCACGAATCACCCTTAGGGTATAACGCAGGCAAGAAGTAACACTATGACGGAATGTTTGTTGATGAAGAGTGGATTTGCGAGACTTCAAAAAAAAAATCTGTAAGAGGGGCTGAATCTATGTGATGTTTGGTTGAAACTGAACCAAATAATAGATGTAACAAATTGTCGGTGTTATGGTCGAGGGGGACAAGTGGGCTGATCTTTCTAGCGTGATTGGAATAAAATAACGTTGGTTCGATCACCGCCTGGGTCATTTGACCATAACTTTGACCCGGTTCAACAGATATAATTGGGTAATAATTAATTAAGAATTTATTTAAAAAAACAATAATGGATTATTAATTGATGATATTATTACCTGTCTCTGGCCAGGCAGAACAGTTTGATGAATTGCATTCCTATTCACAAATCTATTTAATAAAAAAAGCTACTTTAACGTAATAGTTGGGTTTAAGTTTACTTCAACGTAGTTTCTACTGCAGATAGGATGATGGAATGTTTTTTGATGACGAGAGGATACACGAGGAACTTAACTTTTTCTGATAGAGGCTGAACCAAATAATGGATGCAACCAATTTCCCATTAGAAATCGAGTGCAGGCTGCAGTGTGTAGGCAGCGTGCGGCATGACGCACGCTCTTGCCGTGCCCTGTACAGCACAGCATTGAATGCCGGAGATTTATTGTCTCTAAGGATGATTCAGTCGTGATTGGGCGCGCTGATTCATGCCAGTGGGCTACACTGCAGCCGCAGAGACTTCAGCACAAAGGAAACATGCTTTCTAGTCTAGGAGAGGTTCCCAAATGTAGTAACATACAGCCTCTGTGGTATTTCCAATTCATAAAATGCATTAAAATATGAAAATGGACAAAATTAATGTTTGAACGTCTCTAAACATGATTCAAGTACGGGGTATGTTGCATGATGACAAAAAGTGGCCGTAGAAGAGTACCCTGTAGGACTCCAGTGATTGGGAAGACCACTACACGGATGCTGAGACTTTAGCACAAAGGAATCATGCTTTCTAGTCTGAGAGAGGTTCCCAAATATAGTAACAAATAGCCTCTATGGTATTTTCAATTCATAAAATACAATAAAGCATGAAAATGGACAACGTTGATGTTTGAACGTCTCTAAACGTGATTTAAGTACGGGTCATTTTGCATGATGACAAAAGGTGGCCGTAGACGAACACCGTGTAGGACTTCAGTGATTGAGAAGAACACTACACGGATGCTGTTCAGCAGACTTCAGAGTGGAAGTGGCTGAAGAAAGGAAGGCGCAGGACAGTCATAACCGCAAAACAAAATTGTGTAGCATATTTCAAAGAACTGTGTTATGAATTCAACATAACCGTCAATTTCATAGGTTTCACATTGCTGTTAACTAGGAAAATCCTGACTTTCGGGAATCCATTTTTAATTACTATGGTTGACGTCACCAAGCCTAGGGATCCTTTAACTGCTCCCATTGATCAACTTCCAAATACTATGTTACACCAACATGTATTACTAATTCACCTTCTAAAATGTTTGGCTTTGAGCCGTTTGAAGGCAACGGTTTCCTGCGACCTTGACCGTTCCATCTGTCCATGTGACAGGACGTAGGTATTTTGGCACGCGACCACGACTTTCCAACCCAGGTAGTTCCTTTCTTCTAAAAAGGGTGTTAGGCCAGTAACATTTGGAAGTCTCTGGTGCAGTGCATTCATCGTGAACGGCTTGTTTGTGTCCGCGCGCCTACTGCCGCGGTGGTGCCGGGTACACTTAATGGGTTAATAAGGAAATGGGCATGTGCACCGAGAGCCCCTGCTAGCGATCCACTTCAATTCATCGGTCCGGCCTAATGCAGCTCTTACTTGATCTACCAGCTGATATCACTATTAGGAAATCTGTAACTGTAACTCTGTCGCTATGAGATGTGGCCAGAGGCTCTGAAGAGCTGCCTCCATTTCTTCCTATCCTTTTTTTAAAGAAATCCTGTGAGAGAGACTCCCTGGATTTCAGAGACTCTACGGGTCAATGACACTTGTTGTAGTGCCGCAGAGGTGTACAAAGTGAGCGTAAAAGAAAATGCATGAAAAAGATGATGGATATGAAGGAATTGAAAGAGGTATGTCAGGATAGGAAAAAATGGAGGCAACTCTGCAGAGGCTCTGGCCACCCCTAGTTGAATGGCGACAGAGTTACAGTTACAGTTCAGTTTCACAATCTCTTGAATCTCTGAACTCCATACTTTTCTCCGTCGTCCCTTACTTTTTTTTCCTTTCACACATTTTTATTTAGATACCCAATGTTTGCTTACCAATTCCCGCAACGCAATCCAACGAAGCTACACACATAGTGAACTTCTTGACGCGTTGTCTCCAAAGGGCTACACGTGGCGTATGGAACCTATTTTTTTTATTTTGCCCCGTTACTTAATATTTTTTTTATAAAGGCCTGAAACATGTTTATTTACATATCTAATTAATAATCCATACATTTTACTTCTTTGATTAATAATTACCCCTGTTGAACCTGGATCGAAGTTATCGTCGGGCAGAAATGTCTTGCGTCAGATGCGGTTAAGACCCTGGTGAGTGCGTTTGTGATGTCTCGGATTGATTATTGCTCAACGCTTTATAGTGGTCAGCCGAAGGAGCAGTTCAACCACTTTCAATCTGTGTTGAATTCGGCAGCAAGGCTCATATTCGCTCACCAGATATCCAAATTCGCTCACATCGCTCCGCTGTTAAAAAAACTACATTGGCTTCGTTTCCCGGAGAGGGTGGTCTACCGTGTTTGTCTGATGGTATATAAAGCCATCAATGGCTTGGCTCCACCTTATCTGATTGACATGATTTCACCTGTTGAGATGGTGTGAGGAGGCAGACACTCAGATCCGCGGGCGATGGTGCGTTCAATTTGGTTCAGCCGCACCGTCAGATCCGTACAAATTTTGGAGACCGTGCTTTCCGTGTTGCGGGTCCGGTGGAGTGGAACAGACTGCCACCCGGAGTGAAGAACTCCAAATCTGTGGGTATATTTCGCGGTGCTCTCAAGACGCACCTTTTCAAAAAGTCTTATCCGTGATCGGAGAGGGCCCTTGAGGTATGACACACACAAAAACGGCGCTCTCCTATTATATGTAATTGTAAAATAAGTAAGCCTTTTATATAATAGTTACTTTAGCGAATAGTAAAGTGAATACATACTCTAGCGACTAGTATAGCAAACAGTTGGTCTCTCGACTGGTTTAGCTAATAGTTAATTTAGCAATGATAGCAGCAATTAGGTCCGTGATAATGTTTATAGGAGCCATTGAGAGCCGTAATGAGGGGGAGATTGTTTATATTTCCCTGCGCCGTGATGGTTTAGAGAGAATTAAATCTGTAATGTAATCTCTCATACACTGTTTCCACCAATTACTATGATTTAAATTGTGTTAGTCAGAGTCGATTGTCTACTAAAAGTTAGCTAAATGAATTAGGTTGTATTTAAGTATAAGTTAGCTTAGAGCTCAGAGGATGTGAAAATTAAGATATAAAAGAATGTGATGAGATGGTTTGGGCATGTGGAAATAATGAATGATGATAGAATCACAAGGTATACTTATATAAAGAGAAAGTGTGAAAGGAAAAAGAGGTAAGGGACGACTGAGAAGATTATGGAGTGATCAGATTGAGGAGATTGTGAAAGAATGGCCGGTTGACGTAAGGCCAGCCAACTTCCTTGTAAAAATAAATAGGTTCAACGCGCCACATGCGAAACCCTTCGGGGATAACGCGGCAAAAAGTTATACTTCATGTGTAGCTTACTTGCGTTGCGTTTGTTGCGAAGTATGAATGCGAACTCTTTAAGTAAACGAATCATATAATCAAAGAATAATGATTTTCCAACACAAATAAATAAATTAGCAACATTTTACACTTGACGATTTTCGCTTTTCAGTTTTGGCTCAAAATGCTGTCTGCCGTTAATTTTAATTTACCCAACACAGACGCTTGTAAATAATATAATCAAGCATTTGCATGAAAATAACTCTTCTGGTCGGAGTTGAAAGGAAAACTGAGCGTAGAGGCGAGCACAATACGACAATGGAGTTGTTTGCGTCAGTCTACGTTGTTCTTATCCTACTATGACAGGAGATGCATGAGAGTGAGTCCCTGGCCATACAAATTGTAGCAATTGAATGGTTTATCTACAGTAGACCATAAAAACCAAAATATGCAATATAAAGCGAAGCTGGTATACAGGTTGGTTCTATGTTTCAAGGTAAATAACTTAACTATGGTCCTACTGTTACTGTATCGTGCCGCCGTTCCACTAGGGGTGGCCGGTACCTCCGCAGATGCTTTTCCACTTTTTTTTCAGGAGCCGGCTTCACGCCAACCCCTTCACTTGAAGTGGGGGTTACCCAGCCCCCAGGGAATGACTCATTTCTTGTGAAGGCTGAGTAAGCCTTGCCGGGTTTAATTATTGATTTTGGGTTTGAGATCAACACCAAAATGGAAAATCATTTCTGACATCATCGGTGGGATTCCAGCCCGAGTTTTCGGGATGAGCTGAGCTATCGACCGAACGGTAATGGCTCTGAATATTTCATTCGTTCGATATTGTTTCCACTCATTCAATAAACCTTGCCGGTGCTGAAGAGTTGCTTTTCGGGATCTGTTGCCGTGGTCAGTGGGAGGTGGAGCTTCCGGACGTTTCGCCCATGTCTACGATGGGAAAGATCTTGATGAAACTATGAGTGATCATCTTTAAAATTTCACTTTCACGCTGAAGAAGCCCATCGTAGACATGGGCGGAACTCCTCCGGAAGCTTCAGCTCCCACAGACCACGAGAACAGATCCCGGAAAACATCTCTCCAGCATCATCAGCCGGCCGTGTTTAGGGCCTGTTACACCAAACTCCAATCAGACAAAAATCCAAATTAAGTTTGATTTCTCGCAACAAACCATTTCTCGCATTCAAATATATAACCGACGTCCTTACCGAAATTAAGCAATCAAATTTGATGTGTCAATCAAATATTGATTGGAGGTTGGCGCAACAGACCCTTATTCAACAAAGTCAGTATTTTATTTTGGGTTTGAAATAAGCACCTAAACGGGAAATCATTTGTGTATCTAATGATACAGCCACGTAGTCGTAGTTCAAGCAAAGAGCCTCACCAAACGCTACAATAGACTTCTAAGCATTATGAAGTTCGCTTTGTTTCAAAGAAGTCTGTCCCGGCATGTAGTATGCCGTGCGAGAATAACTTTGACAGTTCCCTGGTTCCCGAAGTGATAAGGGAAGAGCGGGAATGTCTGCTGGTATTGGCAGTCAAAGGAAAAGCTTTGTGTGCAACTGCCTCGCACAGATGAGAGGATAATAGCAATGGTGTTTCAGGGAAATGCTGCAAGAGTTGCACAACTTATGTGCGTTTGAGATCATGTTTTTTTTAGAAATGTGCCCGCAGATTTGATTGTCTATTTGCGTTGAGTATTATTTCACTTTCTTTAATAATCTTAGTTGCAAAGATAAATTTAACTTTTAAAATTCATATTCAATGCATTCCCACAAACATACACGTGCAAGTTCGCGCTTACAAATGCTGCGTGTCGGTGTTATGGCCGAGGGAGCCAAGTGGGCTGATCTTTCTAGCGTGTTTGGAATAGCACAACGTTGGTTCGATCCCCACCTGGGTTATTTGACCATAACTTTGACCCTGGTTCAACATATGTTATTGGGTAATTATTAATTAATAATTCATTAAAATAAACAATAATGAATTATTAATTTATGATATTAATACCTGTTTCTGGCCAGGCAGAATAGGTTTGGTGAATTGCATTCTTTTTCACAAATCTATTAAACAAAAATTAAAAAATGTGTACTTACAATGCAAAAAACAACCTCAAATGGGACATAAGCTCTGCTACTTTTGCCGAACTTCCCTGAAACAGGAGTCGCATTGGCAAAGTGAACAATTTTTTACAGTACGGGTTGACAGCCTCATACCAACCAAATATCGTTCAAAAATGTTTATTTAAGAACAAATACATGTCTTTGAGAAAATCCACACAACAGCTGATATAATATGTATTTTCACGTTTCGGGGATAAGTTAATCAGATGAACTCGTCACAGCTTACATACAGCCGTTCACGCTCCGCTTGTCTGCAGACAGAGGACGGCTTGTGGACGTCGGAGGAGGAATATAACTGTGAAGCTTCATACTGTCTCATGTAATCTCATTCCCACGCCCGCCCGGTGAATCAGAGAAAACTGGCGGACTTTCCCCGGTACGAGGGCGTGTTGGAAATAGCCCGGGAAAAGCGTCACTCTATAATAATCTATAATCTAAGTTGCAAGGATATATGAACATTTAAAGCTTAGAAATACCGTCTCCTTCATCTTATCATACAGGGTAAGATCGAGGGGAAAAGATCTCGGGGACGCCGAAGGGCATCTATAATCTAAGTTACAGAGAGATATTAACATTTAAAGCTCTCAAATGCATGCCCACAAACAAACACGTGTAGTTCGCGCTTACAAATGCTGAATATTGTGTACTTACAAATAAAATCCAAACCTCAAATGAACATAAGCCCTACAACTTTTGCCGACCTTCCCTGACACAGGGGTGATATTGGCAAAGTGATCCATTTTTTACAGTATGGGTGATCAGCCGCATACTAACCTATAAGTCAAGGAATACAAATAAAAAATAACATTTAAGTATGAAAAAAGAACAAAATCTTAAAAGAAATCTATACAAAAAAAGTCAATACTTTCCTATCCAAAAAATGTAACAAATGAATAAGCCAACATTACAAATCAACATTTCAGATTAGCCGCGACTTCTTCCTGTCCTTGCATACTTCTTTCATTTCATCCAGAGTCATAACTTTTTTCATACAAGCCCTCCTTTTATTATGACTCTGGATATCCCATTCATTCGCTATTTCAGAAATTTGATCCATCCATACTTCTCTCGGTCTTCCTCTACCACGACATCCATCTATTCTTGCAACATATACTTTCTTCGTCAGTCTTTCATCACTCATTCTCTCCATATGCCCGAACCATCTCAGCAAACTTCTTTTAATCTTCAATTTCACACTTTCCCTTACACCACATTCTTCTCTTATAAAATATTACTTAAAAAAAACCGCAACTAAGCTACACATAAAGTGTAACTTCTTGCCGCGTTATCCCCGAAGGGTTCGCATGTGGCGATTTGAACCTATTTATTTTTACAAGTAAGGGGGCCGGCCTTACGCCAACCACTTTAGTTGAAGTGGGGGTTTCCTAGCTCCCGAAAGAGCTGGTACTCATTTCTTGTGAAGGCTGAGTAAACCTTGCCAGTATTTTATTTTGGGGTTTGAAATAAACACCGAAACGGGTAATCATTTCTGACACCCTCGGTGAGATTCGAACCCGAGCTCACGGCATGGAATGCAAGCACTCTACCAACTGAGCTTTGAAAATTGAAAAATTAAAGATATGTATTTCTTCTTACTTCTACGTCGGTAAGACTTGACTTATAGATGAGATTCTATAATCCGAAATGCAAAGATATGTCAACATTTAAGGCGCATATTAAATGCATGCCCACAGACAGTCACATGGAGATTCGCGACAATACACATTCAGCATGTGTGCATAGGTACAAATAATGATAAAATAAACTCACATGAACATAAACCTTGCAATTCTTGCCGTCTTTCCCTGAAACCGGGGTGGCATTGGCAAATATGAACCAATTTTTAGAACACGGGGGGTCAGCCTCATACCAACCTATTAGTCGAGGAGCCCATAAAATTATAAATGAAAAATAGCTTTGGCAAACAACTAAGAAATCAAAATTAAAATTAAACTTGAAATTTAATTAAATTAAATGCCATAGCCGCCAACATTGCAAATCAACCGTCCTTACAATATTTTTCATGTACTCTCTCCTTTCGTTATGACTCTGAATTTGATATTTATTTCAGAAATTTAATCCATCCATATGTTTCCCCACGATGATCTATCTATGTGATATTTTTTTTTATGGAAAATTCACTTCACAAGTGGGGGATACGCCATGGATTATCCGTGTGGATATCAGTTTGAATTAAAATAATTATGTTCATAATCGAATGCCATTATGAATGATTTAAAAGCATCAAGCCACAAATGAGATGCAACTGAAATGTATTTTGAAGGACACCGGCCGACTTATTGATTGCTGATGATTGTTTTTAGCGGTTACCATCACGCCGCGCCGGCTGACGATGTTATCTCGCAGAAATACTACAGGAGGAACCTTCGGCAACATTCCCTAATACAATAGTGAAGTCGAAACTATTTTCACGCAAGTACACGCTATATCCGAATCAACTTACCTTCGTTAGTTAGAAAGAGAACACTGTTAACAGGAAAAAGATACCGATGTTGGATTTTTTCTGCATTTCTTAAATTTAATCTTCGCGCGGAAAGCTGAAAATTTGTTTACGCCGGTATTATTCTTCTTCTTTCTCAGCCTACTCCAATCATCTGTATGTTTGTCTATCGAGCCTCCTTTGCTTTGTGTAAACACTTGGGAAAGTGTAGCTTCTCGGGAGGGCCTTATGCCACTCGCATCTCACATAACTTTTGCATGCGAGTCCTGTGACACATCCCCGGATGGGATGGATATACAGGGCGTGGGTCAGTGGAGGGGAGACTGACCCTGAGAGAAGGTGTTGTTGCTGTGTTCAGTCATCCTCTGCCTACAATTTTCTTGATGTCGTCCAGCAACCTCAGCTGGGGTCGCCCCACTCCGCGCTTGGACATTAATATTTTGAAAGAAAATGACATTATTATAAAACATACTGTAATGGTGCGGAGAGCGATTAGTTGCTCCAAGCATTTTGCCGCGAAGACCAATATACGCAGAGATTATCAATTATTGGAAGTTGTGAACCAAACCGTGTAAAATAAATAATTGCAGTTTAATTAAAAGAGAGCCCCAGTAAAATCGTAACAATATTATATCGTGTTAGCGGTGGACATGTCCGCTTGGCAGGTAACTCTCATACAGGGTTATTCACAACGCATTTGATCGTTTTTCTGGGTGGAATATTCACGTTAATATGCAGTGGTTGAGCCATGGATTGCTGTGTGTGAATAACACCTGTAGTGTATTACAATGCCGTAAGCTAGTTTCGTCTCCACCAACGTCCAGAAGTCAATGTTGGGTATGGTGTTTAAATTAATCGATGGAGGGAGAGCGATCGACCGGTGATCGGAAATAAGTCGTGAGGCTGTCTGACCTCGCGCCGAACTTAAAAGTTATTTAAATGTGAGCAGACCACGGGGCGCGTCATAACGACTTCAAGTTCGTCCGTAAAGATGTGAGAATGTATGAACAATAAACTGTAAAGAGAACTCGACTTTCTTGCTTTAATGAAACTATCAAACGTGTGTCTAAAGTTAGAATCATTTAGTTTTTTTTTAAATATTTGATTAAAAAAATATCAAGAATCAAATATTTAAAATGGAATTTCACAATGTTTCACCAAAAAATTTTGTTTTTTTTTTTACTTTACTTTCTTCGGCGCATAAGCTTTGAGAGCTCAGGGCCTCCCGCACCACAATCCTCCAGGACTCTCTGTCTTGTGCTGCTTCCCTCCATGGTCCTCTCACTCCCAGAACTTCGGCGTCGGCTTCGACGTTGTCTGCCCCCCGCATCCTGGGAAGTCCTAGTGGTCTAATACCATGTAAGACAGTTCTGATGATCCTGGAGTCCTCTGCACGTGCTATACGTTCGAATCATTTGCATTTTTATAAATGGCTCCCACCGGAAAACACAGAAACACCAAAGCATTTCTTACAACTTTGGTAGGAACCAAACCCTTCTCTGTTGTTGCACGTAAGCGAGCTGCCTCCATTTCTTCCTATCTTTACATACCTCTTTCAATGCATTCATATCCATCATATTTTTAATGCATTTAGTTCTTTTACGCTCACTGTGCATATCAGATTATTTCACAATCTTCTCAATCAGATCACTCCATACTTTTCTCTGTAGTCCCCTACCTCTTTTTCCTTTCACACTTCCCATGTATATTTGGCAGTTTTATCATCATTCATTCTTTCCACATGCCCAAACCATCTCATCACATCTTCAACAATTATAATCCATCCATCAAACATTAAAAAGACAGTCGCTAAAAACCTTAAAAACTGCTAGATTTAACGACAAAATAACTTAAGTTTTAGCTTGACTCCTAAACTACAAATTTCCCAACTATAGGAGATTGAAGCGCCGATTAATGATCAGTCTCATAGCATTACGGACAGAACTGTGTGTGGTGCGTTTACTGCTCCGCACCTAATAAAATCTGCCAATAGATGACGTCAGAGTGCTGATGGATTCCCTTGTGGATTTATTGAATTAATAGGTATTAAAATAAATAACATCTGGGATGTGAGCATTCAGATGTACTCCTGAAACTTGGACGACATTGACCACGCGTGACCAATGCTCTCTCTTAACATATTTGAAAGGGAAATTCTACGCTGCATTTATGGCGCAATTTCTAATCTATGATCTGAGTTGCAAAGATGTATTAAAATTTAAGATTCGTAGCAGTAGACAGATTTTTGACCGGTCCGTAGCTCAGTGGTAACACTGCGGACTCTGAATGGGAAGGTTGTGGGTTCGAATCACGGCGGAGCACAAACAATATACCATTTCTATTATCAAATTTGCTCTTCGCTGGGTTGAAAAATTCATAAACATTTACCAATGACCGGTCACCAAAGGTCCATCCAGCCTTACAGCAACTGGGTCTTGCGTGAGTATTGGCGCTTTGTAGCGACGACCAAGCTCGTACACCTCTACGGCACTAAAACAAGTGTCATAGACCCCTAGAGTCTCTAGAATATAGGGAGTCTCCCGCACAGGATTTCTTAAAAAAAAAAAATAGCAGACACGCGTAGGTTCGCGCTTACAAATTCTGCACATTACAATTATAATTTCAAATAAAATTTTGGCGCCCTTTTCCTGAAATTTAGGTGGCATTGGACTATTTTTTACAGCATGGCAGTCAGCCTCATACCTTTTCGTCAAAAAAACAAAAATAAAGATTATACTATCCCGAACTGCTCGCACTGAACAAAGGCACTGATAAGTTTGCGCTTACAAATGCTGCATGTGTTACAATCCAAACCTCAAATGAACATAAACCCTGCAACTTTAGCCGACCTTCCCTGAAACAGGAGTGGCTTTCGCAAAGTGAAACATTTTTTACAATATGGGTGGTCAGCCTCATATAGACCCAAAGTCAAGGAATAAAGGAGTTGGATTGACAGCGCTGACAGGGTTTGATGAAAGAGGTCAAGGCTCACCCTGGGTTGTTTTAACGATGATGCTGATGATGGATTTTGTAATCTACGAGACCGGCGGTACTAAAATCCGTCTCACTAGTAAACATCGTTCGGACGTTTTGTGACCAAAGTACATATAAAACTACGTCCAAGTTTAACCAAAAAAATATGTTTAAAAACTAAGACAGCGCATCTAGTGAGAGTTTAGGTTAAATATATTTTCTATAAAACGCTGCAGCTGGGTTTAAACGTAGATTTTACTGTTCACGGTGTACTTGCTTTCCAAACACAAGAGCTTTGAAAGCGGCCGAGAATAGACGGCGCGCTGACGTCATCGCAGACGAATAAAATCCATTTTATTAATTCGCCTCTCGCAAAGTCCACGTGCCGAGTCTCCAGGTGATATCAGACGGTTCACTTTTGTCTTTTATTAGCCGGCGAGCTTTTGCGTTTATTTTGTGTTCATCAGAAGCGGGCACTGCCGACCATTAGGCAGAGAAAGCTGGTGTCATGTTTTGAGAAATGAGAAATACCTAACATCTTTTTTTTAATGAATCCTGTGCGGGAGGCTCCCCGATTCTTGAAAGTTTTGGGGGTCTATGTCACCCAGGAAGGGTGCCGCAGAGGTGTTGCTTGAATTGTTGCTTCTGTCGTGAGGCGCTGCAAGGAAATGGCGATTGATGTTGGTTTTGAATAAAACCGGATTAAATTGGGAAGGGAACACAGATACTGGTAGATCATTCCGTAAACGGGCAGTTTGGTAAAGGAATGAGTCATGAAAACGCCAAGTTCTCATAGTTTTGAGATCGACTGCAAAGGGATGAATGAGAGTCGTACTACGAGTTTCCCTTTCTGAAATACGAGGGGGAGTGATTAATGAATGGAGCTCATTAGAACAAGCTCCGTGGTGATATCGATAAAAAAGACTGAGCATTCCAACTTTTCTTCTGTGCCGGAGCGGCTGCAGATCGGATGTCAGAGAAAAATCATTGATCAACCTCACTGCCCTCCTTTGCACAGAATCAAGTTGGTCACTCAATTTCTTGGACATACCAGACCAGAAATGGCTGCCATACTCGATAATGGGACGGATTTGGGATTTATACAGAGTCAATAACTGGGCTCAAGTAAATAACCTACGGGCTCAGTATAATATGCCGAGTCGCCGGAAAGCGGAAGTTGGGCGAGACTCAATAGCATCATGGTATTTTAACTCTTAAACTAACATGTAGAGACTAATATAATCGAAGTTGCAAAGATATGTTACATTTGGGATTCACATTATATAGATTCTCACAAGCAGGCACGCACAAGTTCGCGCCTGCGCATGCCGCATGTGAATCTACAACATAAAACACCCAAATCTCAAATGGACAGACACCCGGCAACTCTTGACGTCCTTCCCTGAAACAGGGGTGACATTGGCAAAGTGAACCATTTTTATAGCATGGGTGGTCAGCCACATACCAACCTATAAGTCAATGAACGGAAGTTATGCGAGACTCAATAGCATCATGGTATTTTAACTATGAAACTCACATCTAGAGACTTCATTGACTTAATCACATACACCAACACATACCAGCAAAAACACACAATTACACATTCATAACAATAAGTTGTTTGCATAAATATGAGGATACAGTTTCAATTTTTATAAGTATAGGACAGCAGTGAAAGTGGCGCGTCCATCATGCGGCTAAGCGCCACACGCCGCACGCGGGTGTGAATGTGCCGCGGTGCGGGCCAGTGGATCGTTAGTTATCTATTTCCTACATTGCGTACTATGGTAGAAGCGTGGCAAGCGATGTGAAAATAACAAGATGCCGAAGGCAAGACTGACGAAGAAAGTACATGTTGCAAGATAGATACTCGTAGATGTCGTGGTAGAGGAAGACCGAGAAAGGTATGGATGGATCAACGCAACGAAACTACGCAACTAAGCTACACGTATATAGTGTAACTTCTTGCCGCGTTATCCCCGAAGGGGTCGCAGGTGGCGAGTTGAACCTATTTATTTTTACAGGTAAGGGGGCCGGGGAGTATCAGTTCAATTTTGGCGCGCTTCCTCGGGAGTGACACGTTGTTAACGCATTTACTTGAGTTTCGTTGTTAAAAACATGAGGTTTTTTTTTATCATTTGATGGGCCTCTTTGAAGAGGCCGCATCTAAAACGCCGCGCCGCAGAAAAGAAAAAGGCAGACCTGTGAAAAAATCATGTGCTCGATGCAAACTACCTGCCTGAACATGTCTCTGCCTGGTAGTGGATGAGGTAAGGTTTCGTACGGCTGGCTCTTAGACTGTACAAATAGTACGCAGAAATATGTCATATGCGTGCTTCATCGTGATGTTACGTGCTTTTATGTGATATTACGGGCGGTTGTGTGTATTTACAAGCTGTAACGTGCTGTAACGTGCTGTTGTGAGCTGTCACGTGCTGATACGGTTGTCACATGTTGTCACGTGCTGATACGTGCTGTCTTCAACTCTTGCCGACCTTCCCTGTTACCTACCTTCCCTGTTACCTTAGACCTACAAGGGTGACATTGGCAAAGTGAACCAGTTTTTACAGAATGTATGGCAAGCCTCATACCAACCTACTAAACTCATATCTTAAATTTCTGATTCCTAAGGGCCGATCTTATAAACATCCGTTTGTTAAATATCAAATCTAATAAACCGAAGTTTGGTACAGATTTCGTTTTTCTGTATTATAACAATTCGTTCGTAAATTTTTGGTTTAATTTTACCGGCGGATCTAACCGACAGCCGACCCCCGGTTTCCAGGTAGATACCGGTCGGTTTGTTAAGGTTTGAGGTTAGGTCAGCTGTCAAAGCATTATTTTTTTGCGGTGAGTTTTGCGCGTCTTTGGACTTCTCCGCTCTATCCTGTTGAAGATAATTTCTTCCGACAGTGATAGAGAATTCATTAAAATAGCGCTGTATCAGTCGTTTTCGTGTTTGTCATACGCAACTTTAGGTTATGTTTCTTCTCTGACAGCAAACGGATGACATATGTTCATGAATGCACGCAAAAAATCATCAAAAATACGAGTGGATTATTGAGAACTAACGGACGGTTAAAAAAGCTTTATAAGGGCCGGTCTTATAAACATCCGTTAGTTCAATGTCGTACCAAATTTACCGAAATATAATACAAACGTCACATGTTTCGTCTTATAAGAATCCGTTTGTTTTATTTCCGTAAAAGTTACCGACAGATCTAACCGACAGCCGACCCATCGATTAATCGCAGATACCGGCCGGTTAGTTAAGGTTTGAGGTTAGGTCAGCTGTCAAAGAATTGTTTTTTTGCGGTGAGTTTTGCGTGTCATTGGACTACTACGCTCTATCCTGTTGAAGATAATTTCTTCCGAAAGTGATAGATAATGCATTAAAATTGCGCTGTCTTAGTCGTTTTCGTATTTGTCAAAAGCAACTTTAGGTTATGTTTCGTCTTTGACAGCAAACGGATGACGTATGTTCATGAATGCACGCGAAAAATCATTGAAAATACGAGTGCATTATTGAGAACTAACGGACGGTTAAAAAAGCTTTATAGGACGACCATCGGTAAGATCAGTCGGTAAACGTCCATCCGTTAGTAACTTGCCGAGATACTTACGGATATTTGGTCTCTCGTTTATAAGACCGGCCCTAAGACGACCATCGGTAAGATCAGTCCGTTAACGTCCATCCGTTAGTTAAATGAGTATTTACTTACGGATATTTAGTCCAACGTTTATAAGAACGGCCCTTGCGATCTTCACGGTAGGCTGCGTCTACGTCATTGTAGCGTCTCTGTTTTACGGTTAAACAAACTTGGCCCTATAATCAAGCCGTCCCATTATCTAAATTGCAGATAACAGAGGAAAGTTGTTATTCTACAGTTTACAGTTTAGTATGCTAATTTAGGCGCGCAGGTTCGTAAATAATACGCGTATACGTGGTAACCAAAAAAATGTTAGGCGCCAGCAGTACCTACACACCAAACTGCTGGTAATTCTTACCTACCGAGTATCGGTAATATTTGTATGAAGACTAATCAGCTGTTCCCTTGCGGCCATCTTGGATTGACAGGTCTTCTAAATCTAAATCTAAGCTGCAAAGATATGTATCATTTGAGATTCATATTAAATGCATTCCCACAAGCAGACACGCATAATTTCGCGCTCACACATGCCGCATGTGGACCTACAATATAAAAAAAAAAACAATTTCAAATGAACATAAGCCCTGCAACTCTTGCCTACCTTCCCTGAAACAGGGGTGACATTGGCAAAGTGAACCATTTTTTACAGTATGGGTGGTCAACCTCATACCTAATCTAATCTAATCTAATCTAAGCTGCAAAGATATATATCATTTAAGATTTATATTAAATGCATTCCCACAAGCAGACATGTATAATTTCGCGCTAACACATGCCGCATGTGGACCTACAATATAAAAACCCAATCTCAAATGAACATAAGCCTTGCAACTCTTGCCGTCCTTCCCTGAAACAGGGGTGACATTGGCAAAGTGAACCAATTTTTTACAGTATGGGTGGTCAGCCACATAACAACCTATAAGTAGGGACTGGAAAATTTCGCGATCGCGATAAAACGAATTTATTCGCGAATTTTGATGTTTTTACGCGAATAACGCGAAATTTCAGGTTTTACGTAAATATCGCGAATTTTCGTACTTTTGGTAGAAATTGTGCGAAAAAGTTGTCATGTATCGCTTTTGCAACGCAACGATTTTGTGGGAAAGAAAAAAATCCTGCGAAAACCCTTTGCAAGGTGCAAAGCACAGGAAAATTGGTCTCTTTCAACGTTTAAACACGCTAGAACGCTAGACGCGGGGTTCGATCCCCACCTGGGTCATTTGACCATAAATTTGACCCTGGTTCAACAGATGTAAATGGGTAATTAAAAATAAATAATTCATTAAAATAAACAATAATGAATTATTAATTAATGATATTAATACCTGTATCTCACCAGGCAGAGTAGGTTGGTGAATTGCATTCCTATTCACAAATCTATTTTATATAAAAAAAAAAAATGATAAGCAGAACTGTCCTGGATCATCCAAGCAGACTTGAGTCGTGACATCAATGAAGGAAAATACTTCAAGGAGTGAAGCTGTTGCTGGATTAGCCAAGAGCACCAACTTGAAGCTTTCATAAAAGCCAACATCCCTTGAAAAATTAGATAACCCTCATCTAGAGACTAAATGCACAAAATTAAATATTTTAAAATGATATTGCAGGGTATTCGGAGTGTCATTGAAATATTAATACTTTTTTCAATCAATGGTTTTTTGTAAAAAAGGATTATTTAAAAAAAAAAAAAAAAAACATTGTTTTGTACCACTTGAGTATTTTTTATTGCAAAAACGTTTTCGGTGGGTACTTCCACCATCTTAGGTTACAGATACTCGTATTGATTCAGATTTTGTTTATTCATTATTTTTTAAGGTACATATTGTTGTTTACATAATAAATTGTAAATATTAGTAATATATTTTGTTTTGCAATTATATAAACCTTTATTTTGATCTAATCCACCCTAAAAATTACACCGAATCTCCCCGTTTATCATTAAAAATAACGCGAATTTCCCTGTTTTTGATCAAAAATAACGCGAATTTCACAAAAAAATAACGCGAATTTCCTAAAAAATAACACCACTATTTTCCAGTCCCTACCTATAAGTCAAGGAACATACATGACAAATTACATTTTTAAGATCAATAAATTATAATATATACATGGACATAAAAAACTAAATCATAAAAACCAATTTTACTTTAACAAACCCTAGCCGCCAACATCACAGATCAACCGCCATTTCTTTCTATCCTTACATACTTCTTTCATTTCCTCCAGAGTCATAACCTTCTTCATACAAGCTCTTCTTTTATTATGACTCTGGATATTCCATTCATTCGCAATTTCGGATATTTGGTCCATCCATACCTTTCTCGGTCTTCCTCTACCACGACATCCATCTATTCTACCAACATATACTTTCTTCGTCAGTCTTTCCTCATTCATTCTCTCCATATGCCCAAACCATCTTAACAAACTTCTTTTAATCTTCACTTTCACACTTTCTCTTGCACCACATTCTTCTCTTACAAAATCATTCCTCACCCTGTCACTCCGTTTTTTCCCAATCATACTTCTTAGAAAGTCCATTTCAACAGTATGGACTTTACTAATTTCACTTTCATTCACCGTCCAGGCCTCGCTTCCATACATCAAGGTGGGTAAAAGTATGCCACTGCGTACCGCCAATCGAGCATTTTTAGATATGTTTTGATTTTTGGCGATACAAGCTGTGGCACCCAGTACACACCTGCCCTTCATTACTCTTCTTTCAAATTCACCGGTCATTCTTCCATCTTTTTCAAACTTACTTCCCAGGTATACAAACTCATTTACGACATCAACATTCATTCCATTAATTTTAAATTCATAATTCATACTTTCATCATCTCTTTCAAAAATCAATACTTTCGTCTTACTTGCATTCAACTTCAGATGGTTACCTAACAAAGCTTCATTCAATCTAGAGAGCATTGTTTGCAATTCTACTGCAGAATCAGATACAAGAACTGCATCATCTGCATACAGTAGAACACTCACTTTGCTCTCTCCTATCATCAATCCACAATCATTAAGTCTAGCATCCCTGACACACTTGTCCATAACTATGTTAAATAGCCATGGACTCATCACACATCCTTGCCTCACACCCTTATAAACTTCAAACCACTCGCTATACTCACCATCAATACGGACACATGCCTTACTATTTTCATAGTTTGCATGCACCGCACCAAGGAGAGCCCCATTCACTCCGTATGCTTTCAAAACATCCCATAACATACCTCTGTCCACTGAGTCAAAAGCCTTTTCCAGATCTACAAAGGCCGTGAACAGCTTCCGCCTCACCGACAATTGTTTTTCAACAAGTTGTCGTAGAGTAAAAATCTGATCAACACAGCCTCTACCGGCCATAAAGCCGGACTGTATATCGGAAATCCTTTCACTAGTAGTCAGAATCACATTTTTTATAATCACCTTACAGAAGACTTTTCCTGGTATACTGAGTAGACTGATTGGTCTGAAGTTCTGACAGTCTTTTTTGTCCCCTTTACCTTTGTAAATGGGAACAATGACTGCCTTCCTCCAATCCATCGGTACTACTCCTGCATTCACACAAAGCTTACATAATTCGTACATCCAATCTATCACGCATTCACCTCCTGCTTTCAACATTTCACCATTTATTCCATCAAACCCAGCAGACTTTCCATTCTTCAAACATTCAATAGATACTTTTATTTCTTCTTACCAATCTATCATACTAACCTATATCAACTATATCAGCTGTACTGTACTGTACTGTATCCTGCCGCCGTTCCACTAGGGGTGGCCGGTACCTCCGCAGATGCGCCTCCACTTTTTTCTGTCCTTACAAACCACTTTCATTTCCTCAATATTCATCACCTTTTTCATACATACTCTTCTCTTATTTTCACTCTGCAGGTTCCATTCTTTCGCAATCTCACCTATTTGGTCTAACCATTCTTTCCTCGGCCTTCCCCTTCAGCTACATCATACTAACCTATATATATAGAAGGAAGAGTTGTGGGGCTTATGTTCATTTCAGGTTTGGATTTTATTTGTAAGTACACATTCAGCATTTGTAAGCGCGAACTACACGTGTTGGTTTGGGGGCATACATCTGAGACCTTTAAATTAATATATCCTTGCAACTTAGATTATAGATAGGTTCACATGAGGCATGTGCAAGCGCGAACTTGTACGTGTCTGGTTGTGAAAATACATGTAATGTGAATCTCCACTGTAACATATCTTCGCAACTTAGATTAGATTAGTACCGATAGGCGATATCTACATTAAAGATTTATTTTAAATGCATACTCGCAAACACTTGGAAGGTCACGCTTACACATACTGCAATTAACTTACAAGAAATCCATATAAACCCTGCAACTTTTGTTGCTCTTCCTTGAAACCGTTTAATCATCATGTATAAAAAAAAAACGCTGTATACACCTCAAGCTTAAAAATATCGTTTTTAACTCAAACTTAGCGTTTTACTGAAAAATTATCATCTTCCCCTAATGAACATTTCAGTTTGCATACCTTTTTTTGTTTTTTGGTAATTTTTTTTGGTAAACGTAATGTCTTTTAAGTAGTTTAAATGAACAAATAGAATATAAGCCGTTTTTCATCGTAATGAACTCGACGTTTCAAACTCAACCCAAATATTATGGTATGGAACCAAACTGCGTACTTCATTTAAAATTAAATTAATGTTGGTACTTTTGTAGTGTCTAGTTCCGTACACCACTCAGAATTTAAACTAGTAAAAAATACATCATGTTATATTTGGTTTGCTTTTTACTCATAACACACGTAATCCAATTAAGGTCTAATTTAATTATGAGGAATAATCACCGAAATATTCAATACTTCTGACCTTGAACGCGCTGGCTTTCTCCACAGCGCTGACCTCAATGATGCTTAAACTTAGCTTTACCTGAAACAACAGAAAACAATCTAAATCAGTTACCAAGCATAAGTAAAGTTTTAAAGAATGAAAAAAACGGATTTACTGACCGTGCAAAAGAGAAGAACGATTTTCTCTACGTTTCGTCGGAGTCATATCCGACGTCCTCAGGAGACGTGTGTCCTTTATAGGGAGGACCCACGAACTGTTGAATTGTTGTTGTAAGATCGAGGCCGAAGGTTGTAGGTATTTTTAGTAACCTTCGGAGAAATATCCATAGATGTCGCTCTAGCTCCAGTTGTACAGAAGGACGATATTATGTCTTCTTGTGAAATCGTCCGATTAATGAAAGGGTGGATCATTAAAGTTAGTACTGGCCTCCATATACTGGAAAGCTTGTAGCTATCATCTCTGTTGAAGTTGGGGTGCCTGTGTATTTCAATTGCTTCCTTCACAAGTCGGGGGATGAGAAATCTTTCCTTAGATAGAATCTTTGTTTTATCAAATCTTATAAGATGATTCACCCCTTTCTGCGAATGTTCACAACGTCGGATATGACTCCGACGAAACGTAGAGAAAATCGTTTTTCTCTTTTGCACGGTCAGTAAATCCGTTTTTTTCATTCCTTAAAATGTCTAACGACCGTAATCATAATTTAAAATCTTTAATAAGTAAAGTTTTAAATGACAAACAATAATATGAAAAAGGATACATGTCATTATTTATGTTCCTTGCACTGCATTTACGGAAGTGGCATTTCATCACAGCAGCGCCTGAAGTCGAGCCACAGCTTCCTTAGTTCCGTGCAGCCCTTGTCTACGGATCCAGTGGCGGAGAGATTGCGAATGTGGAAAGAGGAATGCCCTGAGAGCTTTGTGCAGCCTGCAGAGAGCCTACCTCCAGGAAAGAACCTCGAGTGGCCCGTGTGGAAATCTATGAACAGATTGAGGACCAATGTTGGAAGAGCCCGGGCCAACATGTTGACCTGGGGATTTCTGGGACGGGAGGACTCTACACTATGTGAGTGTGGAGCTCAGCAAACTATGGAGCACCTGCGGTGTTGTCCCTCCTGTCCGACAAGCTGCTCCATGGATGATCTCTTTGCGGGAAACCAAAGAGCTGTAGACATTGCTCGTTACTGAGCCAATACGGTGTGAAGGTGACACGAAGAAGATTTATGTTCCTTGAAAGGTTGGTACTATAAGGCTGACCACCCATACTGAAAAAATTGTTCACTTTGCCGATGTGCCCCTGTTTCAGGGAAGGTCGGCAAAAGTTGCAGGGTTTATGTTCATTTCAGGTTTGTGTTTTAGTTTGTAGGTACACATGCAGCATTTGCAGGAGTCTGTTTGTGAACATCCATTTAATATGAATTTCAAAAGTCAATATATCTTCGCAACTTAGATTATGGATTGCAGATAGATTTTAACCGGTCCGTGGACTAGAGGTTAACGCTACAAACTCGTGAGTCTTGAGTTTGATTCTGGGCGGAGCACAAAAATAAATCATTTGATTTTCAAATTATTCTCTTCTTCAGGTTGAAAAATTGCCAATACTACTGTTGCCAAAGACCAGACGCCAAAGGTCCATCAAGTCTTGCAGTAATTGGGTATGTTAAGAATTGAACATACCTACCAATGGCACAGTTGTATTTTTGTCTATGGTAGTTTTGCTACCAACATCATGTCAATGTTTGACAGCTGTATCCTACTTCCGTCTTCTCTCTCGAAATCTCACAACAGCAACATGTCCGCTTGATATCCATGATAATTTTTGTACTCTTGTGCAAATTTGCGAATTAATTAATTAAAAAACATTCTAAACAATCTTCCACGAGCAGTGCAGTCATTATTTGGTTGAATTCCACGAAAAACAAGTGCCTAACTAAACCAATGGCTAAATCCGGCTTTCTCAAATCTCGAAAAAATCTAGAATTGGAACATTCTACAGCGACTATCAAGCTCGCATTGGGCTCATGAAGTGTGCGGCTATTAGTTCTGTTATGGTATGTTAGAAACCTCGTTCTTTTTTAAAAACTATTCATTTTATTTTTTGCTATTTGATTAAGGGTCGCTACCCCGCAGGTTTAACCCCTTTCTAAACATCCCTAGTTTTTGTCCCGCCAGCTTTTCAACCCTCCAGTTACATACACATGATGCATCGATTTTATAATAACGACCTGGCAAATATACAATTCATACATTTGTATTGTTATGAAAAATTGACGTCATCATTAAGTCCCCTATTTGATTTTTTCTGTCCTCAACACTACAGTACTGTAACTATAACTCTGTCGCCATTCCGCTAGGGGTGGCCAGAGCTTCTGCAGAGCTGCCTCCATTTCTTCCTATCCTTACATACCTCTTTCAATTCATTGATATCCATCACCTTTTTCATGCAATTTTCTTCTTTTACGCTCGCTTTGTATATCCAATTTTTTCACAATCTCCTCAATCTGATCACTCCACACTTTTCTCGGTCGTCCCTTACCTCATTTTCCTTTCACACTACCTCCCCGAGTATAAAACATTGCGTAAAACTCAACTCGATTACATAGATAAAAAAATGTATGGAATATACGACGGCACCCCTAGAGGGCGATTTATCTAATCCAATCTAATCTAAGTTGCAAATATATGTAACATGATATATTCACATTATATGCATTCTCACAAGCAGACACGTACAAGTTCGCGCTTGCACATGCCGCATGTGAACCTACAACATAAAAACCCAAATCTCAAATGGACACACACTCTGCAACTCTTGCCGTGCTACCCTGAAACAGGGGTGACATTGGCAACGTGAACCATTTTTTAAAGCATGGGTGATCAGCCCCATACCAACCTATAAGTCAAGGAACGATGGAACAAGGGCGATGTTAAAAAAAAAGTTTTTCAAACATATTCATGAAAGGCTGTTTGTCTGTAGAGGCATCATGTGTACATAGCTTATATAGCTATGAGACTACCGACCGTCATTGTATTTTTAAAGCCATGTTTATTTTTCACCGCCAGATTAATGATGTACAAATGTAACTAAGCAGATACACGCTCTGTCGGTGGATAAATTTGCATCATAATATTTCATTCCTACTTTTGATGGTTCGTAATAGTATTGTTGAATCTTGATTGATGGGATCACATGACTCTTTTATGTATAAAAATAGAATTAGTAAGCCCTGGAACCCGGCCACGTGACGTAACATCTTTCACAAGTATTATTTTATTTTGCCTACAGAAGAAGAAGACCTAACATGGCAAGATTTAAAATTGCAGAACAATCTAAATCTAAGCTGCAAAGATATGTATCATTTGAGATTCATATTAAATGCATTCCCACAAGCAGACACGCATAATTTCGCGCTTACACATGCCGCCTGTGGACCTACAATATAAAAAACCCAATCTCTAATGAACATAAGCCCTGCAACTCTTGCTGACCTTAGTTAACATTAGACCACAGAACATTAGTTAAAGTAATATAGCTAGACTCTTGCGACTTTCACATGGAGATATATTAATAACTACTATTTAATCTACAGTCCTAAGTTGCAAGGAAATGTTACACATTTTAGATTCACATTCACGCTCACAAGCCAAGTTCGCACTTACACATGCTGCATGTCAACTAAAAAAATAAACTCCTAAGCCTCAAATGAAGATTAGCTCTAAAACTCTTAACGACTTTCCCTGAAACAGGGGTGACATTGGCAAATTGAACCAACTTTTACAGTATGGGTAGTCAGCCTCTACCCTCCTATAAGTCTTGAAAACGAAATAATAATAAAAAGTCAATTAATAGCTACGTATTGTAATTTGGTCCAAAGAAGCACTGTTTTTTTTGGCGTTTTTATCTAAACATCATCTAATCTTCATCTAAAAAAAATACTATACCAGCGAAGCGTCGGGAGACCAATGAAACTAAATTTCTCAGACTAACAGCCATTTCACACTAGACGTATATACCCTGGTTTGTTTTTTTTCTATCCGGCGCCGGGTCGGAAGTCAGTAGTGTATAAAGATGTATGAGAACGTCCCGTAATCCATAGATAATCCATGCAAAATGCGCTGTGTCAGAAAAGGCCCTAACTGTTGGAATGAGATATCCGGTTTAATTTTGCAATAAAAATGAATTGTTCTCGAAGTTTCTAGCAACTTCAACTACCCCTATTGGCCTGGGGTGTGTGCGTGTTTGAACTGTTCCAGCTACTTGTTGATGCACAACAATGGAGGGGAACAATACTACAAAATGGCTGGCGGGGCAGTAGGTAGCTGTCGTTGCACCCCGTGTCACGACGAATCAGTCAAAGATAAATCGTCCTCACGCAGCTAGTCCATGGACAAAGCTCCAGGCATCATATCCATACAACACAACTGGCAGAACAATGGATGTGTATCTCTATGTGAGCATAATAGCTTTTTGATGCTGAAAAATGCATTACTGCCGGAAATAAAAAAGTATTAGTGCAAAAATGGCACCCGACAGTTCGTCCACACGACTTTTCGGTTAACGACATTTTGTTCACAAACAAGATGATATACAGCTAGCTTCATCACAGAAAACTACAAATAATTTAAAAACTATAGTAATTACAAAGATTTTTTAGAGTGTATGTGTTCTGTGATACTGTGACAGTTTGAACAATCCATTTATGTGACCGAAATGTTGTTGAGGGAAATTTGCGTGGATGAAAAGATCATTCATCATCATCACACTTCACGTGAAGAAGCCCGTTGTAGACATGGGCGAAACGTCCGGAAGCTCCAGCTCTCATAGACCACGGCAACACATCCCGAAAAACATTATCACTCCAGCATCATCAGCCGGCCGTGTAAGCCCAAAAATATTTGGATCAGTTTGGTGAAATTATGAAAGAATTAGGAAAGCTAATGTAAGAGGAAATGTATGCAAAAGTAGATGGATATGAATGCACTGAGAGAGATATGCAAGGATAGGAAAAAATGGAGGAAAATCTGCAGAGGCTCCGGATACTCCAATCGGAATGGTGACAGAGTTACAGTTACGAACTGTAGTGAGACCGATTTGTCCATGGCCGAGCTGTCTGCGGAAGGGTTGTCTGTGACCGACTTGTCGTGAAGCCGTTGCACCCTTGTATATTGAATTATTCAAATTCCAAATGTGACAAGATCGCCGGCTTGCATTGCCTGTGAAAGGGAGATACTATAGCAATATTAAGGGACTACAGAAATATTGAAATTCTCAATCTTCTATCCGGACGGTATAAAGCAAAATATGGAAATACATGCCTAAAATCTAAGTTGCAAACATATATTGCATTTAAGATTCATATAACATGCATTCCCGTAATCAGACACGTATAAGTTCGCGTTAACACATGCCGCATGTGGACAACATTGAGTCGGTGTTATGGCCGTGGGCATCAAGTCGCTTGTTCGACTAACGTACTTGGAACAGAATAACGTTGGTTCGAATCACGTCTGGCCCATTTGACCATAACTTCAACCCTGGTTCAACAGATGCCATTGCATACACACAAGCTTCTGCTTTCGATTGCAGACAACTGGCCAGGAAAAATATGTCGGTGAATTGCAATCCTCTTCACAAATCTATCAAATTTTTAAAAATTGTCATTTTAACCTAAGAGAGGGATTATAGCTACTGCTTTGCAAATGGTTATTAATAAATAAATAAATAAACGCTTGCCGATGCGGAACTAACCCCACTGTCTCACCCCTTTCCATTCATAGCGTAGTCGTAGTGCCTAGTGCAGTGCGCAGTCGGGAATACTAATGTGTGCTCGCCTTATATGCACAGACTGGTGCCTGGGTACAACGGCACAGTGGCAAAACGACCCATGACAAAACATCACAAGACCAAACATCACAAGACCAAACATCACATACCTAGAACAGAACAAACCATAAACGGAACATGAAAAAACATCATATTTATTTTGCTTCCTGTAACTGTAACTTTGTCACCATTCCACTCGGGATGGTCAGAGCCTCTGCAGAGCTGCCTCCATTTCTTCCTATCCTTACATACCTCTTTTAATTCATTCATATCCATCACCTTTTTCATGCATTTTCTTCTTTTACGCTCGTTTTGTATATACCATTCTTTCACAATCTCCTTAATACTTTTTTCGGTCGTCCCTTACCTCTTTTTCCTTTCGCACTACCTCTGTAAATATATTTTGTCAGTCCATCATCATTCATTCTTTCCACATGCCCAAACCATCTCACCACATCCTTTAGTACGTTAACTTTTGTAACGAGATGAGTTTGTTTGTTTGGTAGAATGGAACATTGTATTTAAATTTGAATGGAAAAAGGAAAACAAAAGAATGCAGAAAGAGGGAAGAAGCTTGCCTGGCGTGAGAGCCACAAGCATGTGTAATTAAGAATAATTAATATTATTGTGCTGTGGTTTATTGTGTATACATTGTGAAAGGAATAAAAGTAAACATATTAAAGTGGCTGTTACATTATTAATTGTGTCAATCAGCAGGACAGAGGCAGGCCAAAATGTGAGGGTTTTTCCTCTGTCCTGCTGATTGACACAATTAATAATGTAACAGCCACTTTAATATGTTTACTTTTATTCCTTTCACAATGTATACACAATAAACCACAGCACAATAATATTAATTATTCTTAATTACACATGCTTGTGGCTCTCACGCCAGGCAAGCTTCTTCCCTCCTTCTGCATTCTTTTGTTTTCCTTTTTCCATTCAAATTTAAATACAATGTTCCATTCTACCAAACAAACAAATTCATGGTGAAATAGTAAATGATGAAATAGAATCAAAGGAAGAATTAGATAAATATAGAGATATGCATAAAGATAAAATGAAGGAATTAAACACATTATACAAAATTGTAACAGAAAATTTATGGGATGCATATAATAAAAATGCAAATTATTATAATAAAGGTAGATCAAATCGTGTCTATGATCAAGGGGATATTGTATGGCGTAAAAATTTCATACAATCAAATGCAGGGAAATACTTCTGTACAAAGTTGGCTCCAAAATTTGTCAAAGCCAGAATAGAAAAGAAAGTTAGCAAGATAGTCTATGTATTAAAAGATATAGACACAAATGTTATAAATAAATATCACATCAAGGACATAATCAAATTAGATTAACAAAAAAAAAAAAAACATATTTTCATGTGTATGAAAAATTTGAGGTGATGCATGATACGGTGAAAGTTGATATAAAAGTGATCAGTGAAAGAATGAATTATGAAACATTGCATGAATGAAGGTATGAAACATAAATTAAACAAAGTATTACATATGAAGGTAAAGTTTTAAAAAAAAAATTGATGGACTGATAAATTTATTAATGAAAAATAAATTTGAAATAAATTTAAATATTGGGAAAGATGTGATACATGTTTAAAAAAAAAAAAAAGTTATTTTAATGAATTGATTAATTAACTGGTGAATGTTTATTATGTATTGTTATTTGATTATTTTGAATTGTTGAATTAAGTATTTAAAAAAAAAAAAAGTTATTTTAATGAATTGATTAATAAACTGGTGAATGTTTATTATGTATTGTTATTTGATTATTTTGAATTGTTGAATTAAGTATTTAAAAAAAAAAAAAAAAAACAAATATTTGTTTATAATATTAAATATGAAATTTGTGTTAAAAAAAAATATATATTAATTTTAGTATGAAAATAATTGGTATTGTTAAAAAAGGTATTAATGACTGAATAATGTATCAGAAACAGGTTTTTTTTTTATTTTCATATTTTTGAAATTTATCCTTAAAATAAAACTAAATATGTGGCGCCGGCTGAGCATTATGATACATTATTTACTCATTGTAAAAGAAAAAAAAAAAATTGGGAATGTTTTTTTTTTATGAGAGGAAGGAGGTGTATTGTAACGAGATGAGTTTGTTTGTTTGGTAGAATGGAACATTGTATTTAAATTTGAATGGAAAAAGGAAAACAAAAGAATGCAGAAAGAGGGAAGAAGCTTGCCTGGCGTGAGAGCCACAAGCATGTGTAATTAAGAATAATTAATATTATTGTGCTGTGGTTTATTGTGTATACATTGTGAAAGGAATAAAAGTAAACATATTAAAGTGGCTGTTACATTATTAATTGTGTCAATCAGCAGGACAGAGGAAAAACCCTCACATTTTGACACCCTCTTTCAAATTACATCTTTATTTACCCATTCATTCCTAACTCTATCCTTCAGGGTTTTTCCTGTCATGCTTCTCAAATGCTTCATTTCCACCGTACATACTTACACCGTACATACATACGCCATATGCGACTCCTTCGGGGATAATGCGGTAAGAAGTAGCTCTTTATGGGCATCTTAGTTAGTTTTTTGAAATCTAATAATGATAATCGGGGGGGGGAATTTTTTTTCATGCTCTTTACCAAATAATATTTGCAAGAGTTCCATTTCATCATGTTTTTCATGTCTCACTTTTTTGTCATGTCGTTAATGGTGTTTTCTTCTTTGTGATGTTTTGTCATGTGATGTTTTTTCATGTGCCGTTTATATTACGTTATGTTTATAGTCATTTTCATGTACTTTCCTGTGATGTTTTGCTTTACTGAAGCTTTGTCATGTAATGTAATGTCATTGTGATGTTCTGTCATGTGCTGTTATGTCATGTGTCGTTTTGTCACTGTGTTGTTCCGTCATGGAACCCGTACAGACTAGAGCTTGGCTGGCGTGGTGCAAGCCATAGTTCCACACAACATTTTGTTCTGAGAGGGCTTGAAATTTCACAAAGGGAATGTGCTGGTCTCACTCGGTCCATTATGATTTTGGAGTATACTTGTGATATAGTATTCAAGTTTCTTTATTTCAAGAATATTCTGTTCCACATTAAAACAGGGAATTATTGTAGATTGAAAAAACTGAAATTCAATAAAATATTTGGGTACCCTAAAAAATATACCATTTATATTTTCAAATATGCTCTTCACTGGGTTGAGAAATCCATAAACCTTTACCAATGACCGGTCACTATAGGTCCATCAAGCCTTACAGCAACTGGGTCTTTCTTGAGTATTGGCGCTTTGTAGCGACGACAAAGCTCGTCAAAAGTGCGATCGATAGCTCAGTTAGTAGAAAAGTTTATATACTGAGAGAAAGGGTTCGATCCCACCCAGGGTGTCAGAAATGATTTCCCGTTCGGTTTTTCTTTCAAACCCAAATACCGGCAAGGTGTACTCAGCCTTCACAAGAAATGAGAACCAGCCCCCTTGAGAGCTGGGAGACCACCACTTCAACTAAATGTGGTTGTTGCGTTTTGAGTTTTTTGTGGCAAGATTGTCACAAGCAGGAGGTTGCGCGCTGCTTGTTCCCCCTTCAGGAGTTGGTGGAGAGGAGTTCTCCGATATTGATGTGGGCATGTGGAACGGTAAACTACACAGAAAACTTGCACACGGCGGGCTGGCTACTTGGAAATTGGGAGAAGTTTGCTGGGAACGTGTGCTCCATAAGTTGGATTGCAAATGGAATAGTAGGCTGGCTGCAGGAACGTGCATAGCACTTCAAGCGTGGGTAGGCAACAGTATGGTATTTCACCGGTTTCCGGATGTTCAGATATTCATTTATCAAAAAAAAAAAACACGTGCTTATACATGTCCATGAGGTCCGTGTTTCAAGACCCAAACATAGTATCGGTATTATAAGTGTTTTTAGGCTTTCATGGCCGGCTTCAGATGATGATGATAAGGATGTAGAGTCCATCTTTCCGGGCTTGTAGACCATGGTCCAAGTCTAAGTACAAACCCTGAAGAAGTCAGACATATGTTACTGACGAAACGTAGCAGCCTTCCAAAAAGAATAAAGCAGCCTACAAAAGAATTATTGGACCATGGTCTACAAGCCCGGAAAGATGGACTCTACATCCTTATCATCATCATAGTATCGGTATGTTGTACGGATGCGGAGCCTGTAGTCTGACTCAGAAACAACAAAAATTTCTCCAGGTCTTTGAGGACAAAATGCTTCGTCGGACCTGCATTTGAAGGTCACAGGTGGCGTCTCCGGACTAACACGGAGCTAAAGTCCGTGTTTCAAACATAGTGTCGGTAATGAAATCAAGAAAACTCCGGTGGGCCGGACATGTAGCACGTGCAGAGGACTCCAGGATCATCAGAACTGTGTTGGATGGTGCCCCCTCCAGTGTTAGACTACTCGGACAACCAAGGGGTGGTAGTTTCATCAGGACGGTAATTCTTACATAGCGTATGAGATCTGTCAATCCAAGATGGCCGCAAGTGAACAGCTGATTGGTATTCATACAAATTATTCGGTAGGTAAGAATTACCGTGGTGATGAAACCTCCAGCCCAGGATGCGGTGGGCAGACAACGTTGAAGCCGACGCCGAAGTTCTGGGAGTGAGGGGACCATGGAGGGAAGCAGCGCAAGACAGAGAGTCCTGGAGGATTGTGGTGCGGGAGACCCTGAGCCTTCAAGGCTTCTGAGCCGAAGAAAGAAAACATTATTCTGGGTATGTGGCTGACCACCCATACTGTAGAAAATGGTTCACTTTGTTAATATCACCGCTGTTTCAGAGAAGGACGGCAAGAGTTGCGGGTTGTATGCCCATTTGAGATTTGGGTTTTAATGTTGTAGGTTCACATGCGGCATGTGCAAGCGTTTACTTTTACGTGTCTATCCCCCGTGTAACATATCTTCGCAACTTAGATTAGATTAATATTTTTAAGGGTTTGGTGGTTTACACAGTGAAAGTTCATTGTATATTAATTGTCCTGATGATGCCTTGTAGGCGACAGTGCTAGACAAAAAAAAAAAAAAAGATAAAAGTGAATTAAAACTTTTTTTATTTAAATAATATAGATTAGATTAGATTAACTGGGTCGAGTTGTCACACTGCACCGACAGTCGAGCTCTCAAAAGGCGCTTGAGGTGTTTTCATATTGATAAACAAAATTAATTATTATTTATTAACTGACAGTGATGAGTTTAACGATTAGATCAAAATGTGATAATAAAAAACCACAATTAATTTACTATGAACACGAGAGGTTTACTTTCACAGACAGACTACCCAAGCCGTTGTTTATTGTAGTCGAACAAAAAAAAACATAGACATAAAAGGCTGGGCTCGTAATCAATAAAAAACTAAAAGACAACAAAGCATCGCGTACACAGGACCAGCTTTCTAAACTGTCGGAGAAAATAAAAGTCATCGTGCTCGTCTCATTTGGGAAGGAAGAAGTTGTACTTTTGTGGTACTGTTACTGTAACTAGGGGTCCGCTAGGGGTGGCCAGAGCCTCTGCAGAGCTGCCTCCAGTTCTTCTTATCCTTATAATAACAATCTATAATAATCTATAATCTAAGTTGCAAAGATATATCAACATTTAAAGCTCAAAAAACACGTGTAGTTCGCGCTTACAAATGCTGAATGTGTGCTTACAAATAAAATCAAAACCTCAAATGAACATAAGCCCTATAAAATTTTACTGACCTTCCCTGACACAGGAGTTGATTTATTTGGTGAGCGCTGTTTTTGTGTGAATCCCACCTCAAGAGCCCTCTGCGAGGTTGGTCGTCGCTGTGGAAAGCGTCAGTTCTCAAGCAAGACCCAGTTGCTGTAAGGCTGAATGGACCTTTAGTGACCGGTCTTTGGTAAAGGTTTATGAATTTTTTAGCCCAGCGAAGAGCATATTTGAAATTAAAAATGGTATTCTTTTTTGTGCTCCGCTGGGATTCGAACCGACAGCCTTCCATGTTCGAGTCAGAAGTGTTAACCACTAGACTACGGACCGGTCCTAACATACCTCTTTCAATTCATTTATATCCGTCACCTTTTTCATGTATTTCTTCTTTTACGCTCACTTTGTAAATCCCATTCTTTCCCAATCTCCTCAATCTGATGACACCACACTTTTTTCGGTCGTCCCTTACCTCTTTTTTTCACACTTCCTCTGTATATGCACTTTGTCAGTCTATCATCATTCATTCTTTCCACATCCCCAAACCATCTCATCACTCACCAAATAAATTATGCTTATATTATTATTATTATTGTTATGAACGTATGAGTTCGTTGGGCCTGCTTGTGTGTGTGTGTCCGCCTCTAGCATAGTCTACTGTGGGTTTGTGCGTGTGCATGTGCCTTGGCACGAAGTTTGTTAGTGTGTAAGTGGAATAATATCGAACAGAATAGAAGTGTCTGGTGCAATCTACTTTAGAATAATTTAGAGCAAGCAAGAATCGTCCCTTTCGTAGCTATATAAACGAGCCGCAATGGTATAGAGGGCAAATCGATAGAAACATTGAGCCGTGAAATCGATAAGACAAGAGTTAGAAAAAGTGATCAGTACATTGTGTGAAATAAACAAATTGCAGTTTGATTACAAAAATTAAAATAAAATGAATAAAATCGTCGGTGTTATGGCCGAAGAGGCCAAATGAGCTGATCTCTCTAGCGTGTTTGGAATAGAACAACGTTGGTTCGATCCCCGCCTGGATCATTTGGCCATAACGATGACATTGCACCGTGTCAGTAACTTCGGGTTTTTGCTGTTTTCTCTAGTGGACGAGCAGGTAAATCTAGAATCACTGCTGGGTCGGGTCACGACCATCGGGAAGGCCTTCCGCCACAAAAAAAATTATAGCATTGCATGAGCGTTCTGTGATACGCTTCCCCGGATGGAAGTGTATAAACGGAATGGGTATGAGGTGGGTTTTCGCAATGGCCATAACTTTGACCCTGGTTCAACAAAATATGTTATTGGGTAATTAATAATTCATTAAAAAATAAACAATAATGAATTATTAATTGATGATATTAATACCTGTTTTTGGCCAGGCAGAATAGGTTGGTGAATTGCATTCCTCTTCAAAAATCTATTTAAAAAAAAAACATTATTATCTCTCGAAGCGCCCAGGCACACGATAATCTTCTCGATGTTTCGACAAGCCTTCGACTTTTACGCGAGACTGCCGTTGCCCATATAAGCCGATGAAGACAGTTCCCTCTCGTCTTGTTTGCTCTGCCTACAGGCGGGTATGCAAATACAGCGAGCAATTAAAACTGCAGGCGAAAGATGGACGCAGATGCTGGTGGCGGAGCCGTTTATGTATGGCTGATGTTACACCCTAGCTTCTTCTTCTTTTAATATTACATCTAAGATCTGTTTATTGCGGAACTCCCTCCTGTGATGCGGAAGACCAAGGCTGGAAATCTCATCACCACGGTAATTCTTACCTACCGAATATCGGTTACATTTGTATGAAATCTAATCAGCTGTTCACTTGCGGCCATCTTGGATTGACAGGTCTTCATACAAATATGACCGATATTCGGTAGGTAAGAATTACTGTGGTGAAGAGACTTCCAGCCCAGCTGTTTTTCCACTCGGTACATCCTCGCTATCTATAATCTAAGTTGCAAAGATACATTGACATTTAAGGCTTATACTTAATGCACGTTCTCAGGCTGACATATGTTAGTTCGCACAAACACATGTGCACTGTAATGCACTAACAAAAAAATATAACTCACATGAACATACACTTTGCAATTCTGCAATGAATGAGAAAAAAATGTGAGAATGATCTTGACTAATGTGTTTGCAAGGCTGATAAAATCAAAGTATATAAAATGGAACACTTTGCTAATGACACCCTGTTTTCAGGAAAGGTCGGCAAGAGTTGCAGGGTTTATGTTCATCTGAGGTTGGGTTTTTGTAAATACACTAAATGCAGAATGCGTAAGCCCGTACTTACAAGCGTATACATGTGGGAATCTTAAATGTCAGGATATTGTTTCGAACTTATGAGCCCGATTGCGTGGCTTGGTTATATGTGTGTGTTCGCTTCTAGTATAGTCTACTGTGAGTTTGAATGCATGCATGTGCCCAGGCACGTAGTTGTTGGTATGCGTAACTAGAATAATACGAACAATACTGAAGTGTTTGGTTCATAACAGAAGGGTCTGGAATATGCGAGAGGCATCCGATTAGACGCTATATATTTGGACCGCTAATTGTGTAAGAGACCAGAGTCGATTGAAACGTTGAGTAAAACGTTGAAATCGATAAGCAAGAGCTAGAAATCAGTACATTGTAAGCCGACATTGTGTAAAATAAATCTTGAAAAATAAATTGCAGTTTGATTAAAAGAACCCAACTAAAATAATAACAATATCTTTGCAAATTAGGTTGCAGATGTGATACAAGTACATAGGTGCGCAAACTTTTCGAAGGACCAACAGACTACCTTTTAAACCAGTAGCGTAACCACTAACAGATAAATATGGTTTATGCGTTTCTGAGGAAGGTTGCGCGCTGCCGCACTGATGACAGCTGAGGCCGACACGACTGCGTCATCATAAAGCACTACCCGGCAAAAACTAAAGGTTCACGCACTGAGTAATAACAAGGAACCAATAACAATATACTTCGTTGCCTTTTCCATAGCAACCCGGCCGGGTGACGACACATTATGTCTGAGTCACTTCACGTACGGACGTCATAATACACGCAACGCAACTAACCTACACATGTAGTGTAACTCATTGCCTGCGTTATCCCCGAAGGAGTCGTACGTGGCGATTCGGGACCTATTTATTATTACAGGTAAGGGGGCCGGCCTCACACTAACCACTTTCAGTTGAAGTGGGGGTTTTTTAGGCTGGTTCTCATTTCTTGTGAAGACTGAGTACACCATACCGGTATTTATTTTGGGTTTGAACACACTGAAACACCGAAACGGAAAATCATTTCTGACACCTTCGGTGGGGATCGAACCCTTGCTCTCGACATAAAATAAAAGCATTTTACCAACTGAGTTATCGACCGGACTTTTGACGAGCTTGGTCGTCGCTACAAAGCGTCAATTCTCAAGCAAGACCCTTTTGCTGCAAGGCTGGATGGGCATTTTGATATACACACAAACAAAAGAGTTGAAATAAAAAAAACAGCAGCGAGCTTACAGCCACGCTATCTTGCCATCGAGCTGTGTGTTGGACATTTGCGACGCAAAAAAAATTGAACCAGAGTAAATATTGTTTCCTCGTAGAATAAATTTGCCCGCCAACTTTGTGAGGAGCGGAATCTGCCGCCGGATCGCGAGACGGCAGATCTTTTAATATGGAAACCACCGCCGTCTCAACATACGACGAACAAGATAAAGAGTGAAGCGCATGACCTACAAGATGCTGTGTGCGAGCAACTACAGTGGAACTTCTCTTAACAAGCTCCTCTCCTAACGAGTAATTCCGATAAAAAGCAAAAACATTTGTGAAAAAATTGCTCCCTTAAAGAAAAACATTTCGCATAACGAGTGACGCAGAAAGGGGAAGTCACATAACGCATGACGCACTTCTGAGCCGGCCACAATCAAGAGCTGTACCCTGAGTACGAGTTGCAAAACTTGAGTAATGTAAAGTTTACGGAAATTATTAAAGACTGATTTCCCCCAAAATCTGCGTTTTTGTTTGTTTGAACTTGATTTTCTTCATCACTGTAACTCTTTTGCTAAGATCACAAAGTGTAATGAACATAAACGGCAGATTTTGGGAGAAATCACGCTTTAATATTTTCCGTACTGAGGGTACTGTACCCTGAGTACGAGTTGCAAAACTTGAGTATAGTCAAGTTTACGGAAAGTATTTAAGAGTGGTTTTCCCCAAAATTCGCCGTTTTTGTTTGTTTGAACTTGATTTTCTTTATCACTGTATAACTCTTTTGTTAAGACTATAAAGTGTAAGCAACAAAAACGGGAGATTTTGGGGAAAATCACTCTTTAATACTTTCCGTAGAACTTTATTTTACTCGAGTTTTGCAGTACGGATCGTACTTCAAAGCAAGAAGTTATGAAGGAGAGTTTGTTAGTGGAGGAAGAGGAAGTAGCATCAGAGCAACAATATTCTGGCGCAATAAGAGAAATGCTGAAAGCATGGGAAACTGTTTCATCGTACATTGAGAAGCATCATCCTAATAAGGAGTGGCTATGCGTGCTACAAATTCATTCAAAGCTAACGCTGTGTCACATTTTCACCAAATTTTAAAGAGTCGGCGAAAAAAAATGTCTGTAGACAGCTTTCTAGTAAAAAATAATTGATTATTTGTTCTGAATTAATAAATAGAAAGCTAGTTTCTAATCGAATCTAATCCAAGTTGCAAAGATATGTTATATTGGGGATTCACATTATATGCATTCTCACAAGCAGACACGTACAAGTTCGCGGTAGCACATGCCGCATGTGAACCTACAACACAAACACCCAAATCTCAAATGGGCATACACCCTGCAACTTTTGCCGTCCGTCCCTGAAACAGGAGTGACATTGGCAATGTTCGATTTTTAAAAATGATTTTTATCCAGGTTGTTTAAATTTATAAGCATGACATTTTGATTGTATCTATTTGAAAAACTTTAAAAAATATTTCGCATGGAACGCATTATCGTGTTTTACATTGATTTATATGGGAAAAGTAGTATCGCTCAACGACTGTTTGAAGTAACGAGCGAGATTCTGGAACGAATTATGGTCGTTATGAGAGGTTCCTCTGTATGTCTGTTCACAGGAGATAAGCATTCCTGCAGCAAAGACTTGATACATAAATATTTATGAATGTTCTAGAATCATTTTTGTCAAGTTTACAATGAAAAGGCGGTTACGATTTGTGCTCAAGGGGAGGCGATTTTATCAAAATTGTATTATGTATTGACTTTTCAAATTCAATCGGTGATAGGTACACTGTGGAATGCCGTTATTTTGAATAATATATTTGGAAATATTGCGATGGGTTCGGACAAGTGGAAAGGATCGGTGATAAAAGATTGACAAAGTGTTTTTATCAATACCTTAAAGGTAAAACTGAACAAGTGACATATTACGCTAACATGGGTTTCTCAGATAAATGCACCTATTTTCCTATTTTCTCAGACCGGTAACCAAAGGACCATTCAACCTTTCAGCAATTTCTGGGTCTTGCTTGAGAGTTGGCGATTTCTACAGCGACGACCAAACTCGCAGAGGGCTCTTGAGGTGTGATTCACACAAAAACAGCGCTCACAATATAAATCATCCTTATATTATTATTATTGGACTTACCCCTTACCGTGTAAAATAAATAGATTCAACTTGCCACTTGCGACCCCTTCAGGGAGAGCGCGTCAAGAAGTTGCAATAATGTGTAGCTTAGTAGTTCCTTGACTTATAGGTTGGTGTGCGGCTGACCACCCATGCTGTAAAAATGGTTCACTTTGCCAATGTCACCCCTGTCTCAGGGAAGGACGGCAAGAGTTGCAGGGTGTATGTCCATTTGAGATTTGGTTTTTATGTTGTAGGTTCACATGAGGCATGTGCAAGCGCGAACTTGTACGTGTCTGGTTGTGAGAATGCATGTAATGTGAATCTCCAATGTAGCATATCTTTGCAACTTAGATTAGATTAGATAAGATTGGACGAAGCCCTATTCCTTGACTTATAAGTTGGTATCCACTTTGCCATGTCACCCCTGTTTCAGGGAAGGTCGGCAAAAGTTGCAGGGTTTTATTTTCATTTAACGTTTGGATTTTAATATTATGTAAGTACACATTCAGCATTTGTAAGTGAGTTTGTGAGCATGCATTTGATATGAGTTTTGAATGTTAATATGTCTTTGCAACTTAGATTATAGATTATATTATAATAAAGAACCTACATATTTATAAAACAGCTCTCTCAATAAGTCACAGTGTCTTAGATGGAAGAAGTCCGTCGAGGCAGAGATGGTATCAAGACGGAGAGCACAGATCGCATCTGGCTATTCCATTCTCCCGAGAGCTGGACGGGGATTGTCTACCAACTTTGGGCACAATGACATCTGACAGTTGCAAACAAGCAGGCGGGCAAAAACTATTGCACTTTTTCTAGGCTATTTTGTTTTTTGCATATCGATCGAATCATGTAGACTGTTTTTATGTCGTCCAAAAGAACAAACATTGATTGCAAAGAAATCCAATCACAATCAGTTTTCTACTTTTTGGTTTAGACTAGCTGATCCGAGTTCCGAGTTGCCTCTCTCCTGCTATATGCAGATAATACAAGGATAATAATTTATATAAAACGTACCCATCTTTAGAGAGCGCCGTTTTTGTGTGTGTCACACCTCAAGAGCCCAACAGTTTTTGCCTTCCTCATATTAGGTGGCAGTCTGTTTCACTTCATTGGGCCCCATGTCACGAATTGACGAACCGACACAATGCCCATTGACAAAAACTTCACGGACAAAATGTCCACCGGCACAATGTCTAAGAACTATAATCTAAGCGGCATATTAACATTCAAAACTCATATCAAATGCATGCCCACAAACAGACACGTGTAAGTTCGCGCTTACAAATGCTGCATGTGCATACAAAGTAAACCAATCCTCAAATGAACACAAGCCCTGCAGCTTTTGCCGACCTTCCCTTAAACAGGGGTGACATTGGCAAATTGAACCGTTTTTTACAGTATGGTCAGCCTCATATTAACCTATAAGTTAAGGAATGTGGTATTCAAAAAAACAATACCAAAAAAATAACGAAGTCATTTCTTCGGTAGATTTTTTGTCGGCGGACAGAACAACGATGGGCATCTCGTTGGTGGACATTTAGTTAAAGTTAACATTTTGCCGCGTAGACGGACATTTTATCTGTGTCATTGGACATTCTATATATGGACATTTTGTCGTGACACCATTGGGCCAGTATACCGGAAAAAACATGTCAACTAAGTATGACGAAGCCACACTGTTATGTCAATTCCCAAGTCATTAAATTTTTGGTGTGGTCTTCCAGGTACCTTTGCGTGCATGACAACGTGTGGAAGTCATATCTTCTACTTTGACTTCCTCATCAGATGATTTCGTCTACTTCGCAGGTTTCTCGATGACCATTTGATTGATTGAAGCAGGGAATCAAGATGCTCTATTCGTCAGGAAGGTCTCTTGCATACCACGATTAATATCGAGGGGACAAACGCCCGAAGCCAACCGCGATGAGAGTTCCTACAGGATATATTAGCAGTTATGTGCTGTTATTCCCACGAGGAGCTCAAAAAGCCAATCTTAGGATTAAGGCGGTAGTAGAAGGATGTATGGAAATGAAGCATGGACAGTGAGTGACAGTGAAATGAGTAAAGTATGTACGATGGAAATGAGCATTGGAGAAGCATGACAGGAAACACTCTGAAGGATAGAGTAAGGAATGAATGGGTAAAGAAAGAATGTAAGTAGAAAGAGGATGTGAGAGTTAAGGTACTAAAGAATGTGAGAGATGGTTTGGGCATGTGGAAAGAATGAATGACGATAGACTGACAAAGTGCATGTAAAAAGGAAGTGTGAGAGGAAAAAGAGGTGAGGTACGAAAAGTATGGAGTGATTAGATTAAAGAGATTGTGACAGAATCTAATCTAATCTAATCTAAGCTGCAAAGATATATATCATTTAAGATTTATATTAAATGCATTCCCACAAGCAGACATGTATAATTTCGCGCTAACACATGCCGCATGTGGACCTACAATATAAAAACCCAATCTCAAATGAACATAAGCCCTGCAACTCTTGCCGTCCTTCCCTGAAACAGGGGTGACATTGGCAAAGTGAACCAATTTTTTATATTATGGGTGGTCAGCCGCATAACAACCTATAAGTCAAGGAACATACATGACAAATTACATTTTTTTAAATCAATTAATAACAATATATACATGGACATAAAAAACTAAATCATAAAAACCAATTTCACTTTAACAAACCCTAGCCGCCAACATCACAGATCAACCGCCATTTCTATCTATCCTTGCATACTTCTTTCATTTCCTCCAGAGTCATAACCTTCTTCATACAAGCTCTTCTTTTATTATGACTCTGGATATTCCATTCATTCGCAATTTCGGATGAATGGGATGTACAAACTACAAAGTGAATGTAAAAGAAGGAAATGTATTAAAAAGGTGATGGATATGAATGAATTGAAAGAGGTATGTAAGGATAGGAAGAAGTGGAGGCAGCTCTGCAGAGGCTCTGGTCACCCCTAGCAGAACGGCAACAGAGTTACAGTAACAGAAGAAATGAAAAGTAAAGCCTTTATTTTGCTAAATAATACATCTAAATGAATCCAATTTGTTTGGTGATTAGATTTAACTGCAATAAACTCATACGGATCGGATCGTGGATTGAGATAATCCAAATGCACGAAAAGGACCCAGGAAGCGTTGGTTAATCAGCGATACAAGCTGGTTATGTGAAGGTAGTTACTCTTGTTTAACGTATACGATACCTGTAGGCAAGCATTGTGTTATAATATAGTGGAGTCGAAACTTTTTCAACGTAGGCGCTATATCCATTTCAACCTACTTCAACACAAATCTTCGTTAGTTAGAAAAAGAAAAATGATACTCCGAGTGTCACCACACTGGTGGCAGGCAAAACATACGGTGGTGAGATTTTTTCTGCATTGTTGGCATTATTAAAAAGTCATCTCAGCGCGGAAATCGTGCGCACGCGTTGTAATTGCAATGTTCGATGAATTTATAATAAAAAAAAATAACGGCATGTTTATTTGTTGGGGTGTTAAAACACAAGAAGAAGAAAGCAAGAAAACATAGAATTTCATACGATAAAAATAATTATCATGTAATCAACAATGATCAAGTTAATTAAACCGAAATAACAATTAAGTTTTTCCTACGAGTTGAGTTTAATATCTCGAGCGCTTTCGCTGTGTTCAAACGCCATTTTCAAATGGACAATTATGGCGTATTAATTAATCTTTAATTTTCTAATAATATCCAAAAAGGGAAAAAATTGGATGTATTAGAAATATTAGAGATTAACAAACACAAAAATAAAAGTTATAATTATGCTAAATATTCAACTTCCTGCCATCACATCTCCTCTCCTAGCGATATTAACTCCGCCTAAAATCACCATCTCCCTCCCACACATCTACTCTGTTTTCAATCTATTTCAAATGGATCTTCATTATGTCAATACACAAACATTAAACTTTTTTGGATTATTTAGTATTGACAGCTCTGAAGTCTCATCACCACGGCAATTCTTACCTACCGAATATCGGTAATCTTTGTACGAAGATGAACGAAATGGCGGTTTATCTGTCATGTTGGCGGCTAGGGTTTATTAATTTGGAATTTGTTTTCTGTTTTAGTTTTGATGTCCATACGTGTTATTATTTATTGATTTAAAAAAATGTAATTTGTCGTGTATGTTCCTTGACTTATACTGACGTATGGCTGACCACCCATGCAGTAAAAATGGTTCACTTTGCCAATGTCACCCTTGCTTCCGGAAAGGATGGCAAGAGTTGCAGGGTGTATGTCCATTTGAGATTTGTTTTTTTTGTAGGTTCGCATGCGGCATGTGCAAGCGCGAACTTGTACGTGTCTGCTTGTGAGAATGCATATACTGTGAATTTCCAATGTAGCATATCTTTGCAACTTAGATTACATTAGATAAGAAGACCTGTCAATCCAAGATGGTCGCAAGTGAACAGCTGATAAGTCTTCATACAATTACCGATATTCGGTGGGTAAGAATTACCGTGGGATGACACTTCCAGCCCAGTGATTGACTGGTTAGTCTCGTAGTACGTCACAACGCCGTGAGCTAGTTTCGTCTCCACCAATATTAAAACATAATGTATGTGAGCATTTGTAGCAAGCAGTCGACCTTGCCGATCCGAGCGGCCGATAAGGGTCGGTGGCTCGGTCGTTTGGCAAGTCGGTAGCTTGGTCGATCGTTGGCTCTGCTATCGGGTCGCAGATCGCCGGACCTGCGGGAATATCCAGTAGCAGAGATGGATTATATGCTCAGTGTGCCACTCTGATCGCATCTGGCTTCCGCGAGCAGACTCTAAATGCTAATACAAGTAGACCCAGTAGCCGACTGAACAAGGGGCTATCATCCCCTGATCGATCAACCGCAGCTAAATGGGCAAACTGGGAGATCTTTCCATTGTGGAATCGTGATATAGATTACTTTCAAATTATGGTTGCGATAAATGAATTTAAAGACCTGCAAAGCAAAATCATGGCTCAACCGCCACCTAACGTGAATTTGCCATACAAAAAAACGCAGCTGTGGCTCGAATGCTTTGTGAAAAACACTGTTAGAGGAACTCAGAAATCAGAAGCATAAGTGATATTGAAGACATCGTCGGATGGAGCAGGAAGAGGAGACGGTTCTGGAGGGACCATAGTGTGAAAGGAAAAAGAGGTACGGAACGACCGAGAAAAGTATGGAGTGATCAGATTGAGGAGATTGTGAGAGAATGGGATATACAAAGAGAGCGTAAAATAATAAAATGCATGAAAATGTGAGAGATATATTAGGATAGGAAGAAATGGAGGCAGCTCTGCAGAGGCTCTGGCCTCCTCTAGTGGAATGGCAACAGAGTGTCAGTTTTTCAGATTTTTTTGCGACTTAGATTATAGACATAGATGCCTAATGCTATTTTTTAATTTGGAAAGTCGTGCTGACAGCTGTAGCTTAGCAGGCACACACTGGAGTCACTTAAAAACAATTCAGCTGCAAGTGAAAGTGCACCGAGTAAAGTGACGCGCTGTAAATGTCACTCGATAATCCTATCTGACAAGTGCAATCGGACAGCGTAATGGCTGAGTGGGTACGATGCCATTCATAGATATCACTCATTACCGTGGCAAGGCATATCGGGCACAGACAACTTGGTAACAGACACATCGATCACGTTGGTCACACGACAGTTTGTCCAAACCACTCTTCATTTAACGAGAACTCGTCCACAGACACATTGGTCACAACACAACAGTTCGTCTGAAGAACTCGACCACAGATAACTCGTTCAAGGACAACATCATTCACGGCCAATTTGGTTACACAACAGTTCTTTCACACGGCTTTTTTGTCAACGAGAGCTCGAACACAGATCACTTGTCCTAGGACACATCGGCCACGGACAATTTGATCACACAACAGTTCGTCCACACGACTTTTCGGTCAACGACATTTCGACCACAGATGGCTCGTCCAAATTCATCATCGGTTACGGATAATTAGGTCATAGTTCGTCCAAACCACATTTCAGTCAACGACATTTCCTCGGAACTCGTCCACAGACACAGGTCACAGCCAATTCGGTCACACAACAGTTCGTCCACACGACATTTTGGTCACCGAGATTTCGATCGCATACAATATAGATGCACAAACAGCTCTATCACAGAAAACTTGCTCTCCAAAATACATTCGTAATTGCTGCAGTTTTATTTACTTCTTTTTTTACTTTCTTCGGCTCAGAAGCCTTAAAGGCTCAGGGCCTCACGAACCACTATCCTCCAGGACTCTGTCTTGTGCCGCTTCCCTCCATGGTCCCCTCATTCCCAGAACTTCGGAGTCGGCTTCGACGTTGTCTGCCCACCACACCCTGGGACGTCCGAGTGGTCTAACACCTGAGGGGGCACCATCCAAGACAGTTCTGATGATCCTGGAGTCCTCTGCGCGTGCTAATGTCCGGCCCACTGGAGTCTTCTTGATTTCATTACCGACACTATGTTTGGGTCCAGTTTTAATTAATTGTGTTTGACCGAAAAGTCATGTGGAAAAATTGTCGAGTGACCGGATGGGCAATGGCCGAGTTGTCTGCGGACGAGTTTTCTGGGACCGATTTGTCGTGGAACTCTCGTTACGGATTCATGCCGTATTCGGTCCATTATAATTACTTGCATATTGCAATTTGACCGGCAACGAGAGATTCAATGGATGCTGTAGTAAAATTATTCATTAAAGTACTTCTTTTTGTTATTAAACCCTTTAAACTGCGCGATCAGTTGGTTCACTTTTCTGACATGGAGATATAATGAATAATTTTATACATTGACATTTTAAAAGTCTGTCCGAAGAATTGAGAAGAAGCAGAGAATGCGAAAGTCATTTTGTCAGTATCTTTCTATCTATAATCTTAGTTGCAAAGATATATTGGCTTATAAGGCTCATATAAAGTGAATGCCCAGAAGCAGACACACGTAAGTTTGCGCTTACATATTTTGCATGTCTTATCTAAACTAATCTTATCTAAGTTGCAAATATATGTAACATTTGGGATTTACATTACATGCGTTCTCACAAGCAGACACGTACAAGTTCGCGCTTGCGCATGCCTCATGTGAACCTGCAACATAAAAACCAAATCTCAAATGGACATACACCCTGCATTTCATGTATGTACACATGTAGGAGGGTGCATTCAATATGATTCTGAAATGTTAACATTTCTCTGCAATAGAGATTTTAGATTATAGAGAGATACTAGCCATGAAATAAAAAAAATAAATAAAAAGACAAGCTAGATAGAAATCTTTTATTATTACTGTTCGAAAAAAATTGAACATCAATTTACGATCGTCAATTCAATGAAAGATGTATTTTTCTTGCATTGTTTTGTTCCCACTTTTTTTGTCTCTACGGAGTGCTCGATGGTGATATTAAACACCTACAGTAATCGCTTTATTTTTATTTAAAAGCAAAAAACTAAAATGAATGTTCTTTGCAAGTATTATTTTCTGAATCCATCAGAATAATAAAGAGTGAAGGTACCATTGACTTAAAGAATCTGTAAACACTATATATCCATTTCAACCGCAAATAGTCCTTCGTAAGAAAGAGAACAAAGATCTTCACAGCGTCTTTTCGATGGAAACAAAAAATACTGTTGCAACTACGAAATCTTTCCAGAAAGTTAGCAGCATCGAAATTCATGCCTGCGCAAACGCTGTGCGCACGCGTTGATGTGTTGTGGTCGGCGAAATTGATAAGGACTTATTTCGAAACATTATGGCATGTGTGTTGACGTCGCAATAGAGAATATTGTGTCGTCACCCGGTCGAGTTGCTAGTAAAAAAGCACACAAACATATTGTTATCGGTTGCCAAGGACGGCAGTCCCACAAAAGACTGATGTTTCCACGCCGAGAAAAAAAGTTCCACATTTACAAAAATGGTTTTAAAACACAAAATGGAGAAAGCAAGAAAACATAGGATTTCACATGATTATTACGGATTTTGTAGTGTTTGACAGCACTGTAGTTGACAGGTCCGGTCGACATACTGTGATTCATGTGGTATGTATCAATGTTATAAGCCAGTTTATTGCTCACATTTGAAATTGCAGATCTATTAGTTGTCCTCTGATAATGATGTGATAGCATCGAAAGCGCTCGAGGAAATAAATCAACTCGGGAAGAAAAACTTAGTGTTTTATTTTTACATTGTCAGTTTATTCATCATCAATATTATAGCTCAATGGTAAGTACACATTTTAAAAGGAAAAAAATTAAATCCTGCCAATTTTGTACCACTAGCAAGACAAAAAAAAGATTTCAAGATATAATAAGTGTTAAGTGAAACACCTATGGAGTAAATAAGAGTGGACTGCAAGTCCATACAAGGCATTTTCAGACACCAAGGTCGGAGGGGTGTGAAATTATCATAGCGAGTAGGAAGGTTTAAAATACATCAACATCTTTAAGGTAAAACTGAATCGATACCTTACTTAAAAATTAATAAGAGACACAATAAGCTCACATAGGTTTCTCAGATAAATGCACCTTTTTTCCTGAGCACTATTTTTTCAGTTCACTTACTATGAGGAGTTATCCCCAATTGAATGTTTAATCCACGATTTCTAAAATCAATGAATCAGCTCATATTCAATTTTACCTTGAAGGTGGCTTCTGAAAACAGAATTATGATGTACTTGGCGAGGAAAGGAACATACTCTGTCGGACAGTCTTACAATCTTCGATCTATTGCAACAAAAAATATCCCTTTACAATTTAGCTGTTTTTTTTTCGTCAAAGAAGAGATACGTCTAGGACAGGAGTCGGCAACAACCTCCAACGACCGTAAATATATTTTAAAATAAAGTTCTTGTGTCTCGCTCTTTTCTTATCCTGCTTATAACCTGCATTATGCTCAACCCATTCATATATGTTGCCATCATTCACATTCTCCTCAAGTTCTTCATTTCCCCCACACTCAGCTGATTCATATTTCCACTGGTGGGTATTTCTTATGACACCGCTGGGGCAACGTGCCAAATCGGCTGTCAAGCCCGAGACGCTATAAATATAGTCGCAGCTCGTGGACGGAGATACAGATCAACCTGAATCATATCCACGAAAACACCTTTACTAGCATTGAGCGCAACGCAACTTAGCTACACATACAGTGTAACTTCTTGCCTCACAAGAATTTAACACACCTACCAATGACACAGTTGTATTTTTGCTACAAACTTCATGTCAATGGTTGACAGCTGTTTCCTACATCCTTCTCTCTCGAAACTTCACAACAGCAACATGCCTGTTTGCTCTCATCCATTCTAATTTCTGTAATCTTGTGCTAATTGTGAGTTTATTAATTAAATAAACATTCTAAACAATCTTCCGCGAACTTTGCATAATATGTTATTTTGAGTGATTCACGAAAACACAGTGCCTAACCAGACCGATGGCTAATTTCGGCCACCAACCACTTTCAGTTCAAGTGGCGGTTTCCCAGCTCCGGGGGAGAAGGTTCTCATTTCATATCTTGTGAAGGCTGAGTACACAGATGGAGCAGGAAGAGGAGACGGTTCTGGAGGGACCATATAGACCGCATGAACGAAGGAAGGATAGCCCGAGTCATCGCACAGGACATACCGGACGGCCAGCGTCTACCAGGGCGCCCTCCCAACAGCTGGTCTTCTGCATCACATGAGGGAGTTCCGCAATAAACAGATCCTAGATATAATATAACAAGAGGAAGAAGAAGCTGAGTACACCTTGCCGGTATTTATTTTGGGTTTGAAATAGACACTGCAACACAAAATCATTTCTGACACCCTCGATGAGAATCCAACGCTTGCTCTTGGCATCGACGGGACTTTTTACGAGCTTGTTCGTTGCTACAAATCATCAATTCAGTAGCAAGACCCAGTTGCTGTAAGGCTGGATGGATCTTTGATGACCAGTCTTTGGAAAAGGTAAATTAATTTTGTAAACCAGCGAAGAGCATATTTGAAACAAAATAAAAAAAACCTTACATTTACGAGTCTGAATTGTTACCACTGGAGTACGGAACGGTCTTTACATTTTTATTACATATTTTCTGTTTACGCTATCGAGGGGAGTTAAAGTAAATTATTTATACTTGGAGTAGAGATCTCCCAATAAACAAGCGGCGTTCACAATTCCCGTTGCCAGATTATGAATGTTGTTTAGCAGGTAATTTACGGCCGTAGAAAGCTTTGATGTGAGAGCATTACGATGAAAAACGGCCGTCATCCCAACTATATATATTTTAGTTCTTTTAAACTCAAACATAAAGTATCATAAAAAAAATGAATGGAAAGTAAAAGGCTTACTAGAGGTGCTGTTTCAGTTTCACGTACATTTTTAGTAAAACGCTTCGGGTTTGATTTCTAATTGTAAGCTCAAACATAAAATTGAACAAAAAATATACGGAAACATGAACGCTGATTAGGGGGAGTGTTTAATTTCCATAATTTTTCAGTAAAACGCTAAGTTTGAGTTTAAAACGAAAAATAAATAAACTTGAGATAGTGCATACGTTTTCTTTCATATTTATGACAATCTAATATGACGTTTGTCAAGAAACCTTCATTATAATAACGTTTATTTAATATGAGAAGTTACACCCAACAAATGGCTAATCTACGATTTCTCTAATTAGGGAATCCTTAATTCAGTTTAACCTTTGAGTAGGTCGCGATATATCTTTACAACTAATATAATTGCATCTATAATCTAAGCTGCAAAGATATGTAAACATTTAAGGCTCATATTAAATGCATGCCCACAGAGAGGCACACGTAGGTTCGCGCCTACACATTCTGCATGTGTGCATACAAATAAAAAGAAGAAAAAAACCTCACGTGACATAAACCAATTTTTACAGCACGGGGGGTACCTATCAGTCGAGGAAAGGGTTTTTTTTTCAATATATCGATGCTTTCATGGTATTTTCTTTTTGTATCACATTCCTCAGCGTACAGACATTCATTTTATATCGTTGCCGTTGCTGTTGTAGTTGCAGTCATGTATTATTTATGAGCGCCGCTAAATACAACAAATGATAGTCTCGGTGTGTGTAATCACGGTCACCGAGTGTCTGGGCAGCGTTCTCCTCCTTGTACGTGTACTATTTACATCAGGGTGAGATGTCTAGAAGCAGATAAAACATGGCCGCGCGTGAACAGCTCATCCCTTGATCAAATGTTTTACAAATCCTTACAATTTGTAAAGATATGTCGAGAGTAGGTACCGATCCGTAGACCAGTGGTAACACTTCGGACTCGTAAATGGTTGCGGGTTCGAGTAAAAAATGTTTTCAAATTTGCTTTTCGCTGGGTTGAAAAATTCATAAACCTTTACTAAATATCGGTCATCAAAACGGCCATCCAGCCTTACAGCAACTGGGTCTTGCTAGAGAATTGACGACTTTGTAGCGACAACCAAGCTCGTAAAAAGTTCGGTCGGTGGCTCAGTTGGTAGAATGCTTGCATTCCATGCCGAGAGCAAGGGTTCGATCCCCACTGAGGGTGTCAGAAATGATTTACCGTTTAGGCGTATATTTCTAACCTAAAATAAATACCAGCAAGGTGTAGGTACTCAGCCTTCACAAGAAAAGAGAACCAGAACCCGGGAGCTGGGAAACCGACACTTCAACTTAAGTGGTTGGTGTATGGCCGGCCCCCTTACCCGTAAAAATAAATAGTTTCCGAATCGCCACATGCGACCCCTTCGGGGATAACGCAGGCGAGCAGTTGCACTGTACGTGTAGCTTAATTAATTGCGTTGCGAGCCTGCTGGGGCCATGGAGATAATAATTCAGGAACGGGAGGCAAAAGCTGGAGAGTATAATACTCGTATATTATTTATTTTAGAAGTAAACATGCAACATATGTCGGAGCGAACTTACACGTGTCTGCTTGTAGACATGAATTGAAAATATATAACATTTTTTACTGCCTGCTTGTATGGTCACAAACAATCCACAAAGCACAATCTTGTCGACACTGATTTCTAGTCGACGCTAAGAACTCAATTGACTTACAAAATTAATTAGCATTCACTGTTGTCTCGCAAAAAATCATCACCGCCAAGCAATTAGATTTGTGTTCAAATGTGCATCGTAAGCGAACAAATCAATAAACCGGCCGTTAAAAAAATTACATACAATAATTTATTCACCGCTGATAAAATGATTAGCAATTTATCAGATGATTAAAAGTGTAGTTAATTAGTTTTTATCTTATCTGAATCCGGTCTAATAAAAAATAATAAGTAACTAGAGCGGTCTTTTTGAGAATACGACTTTTTTTACAAGCGATGGTACTCTCATATCATCATAATTATCTTTATCTACTGCACGACAAAATATCTGGGTGTGTCTTGGCTTGCTTGATCAACCGCAGCCACCGCTGCCTGTTCAATACCTTCCTCCAGTCTCATATTCCTACCGCACGGCAGTCTTCTGCCTTAATCTGGGTCTTCCCACTGCCCTGCGCCCTTTTGAGTCCATATCAATTGGTAGAGTGCATGTATTCCATGCCGAGAGCTGGGGTTCGAATCCCACCGAGGGTATCAGAAACGATTTCCTTTTTCAGTGATTATTTCAAGCCTGCAATAAAATATAGGCAAGGTTTACTCAGCCTTCACAAGAAATGAGTATCAGCCCCCTCAAGAATTGAGAAACCCCTACTTCAAATGAAGTGTTTGGCGTAAGGCTGGCCACATTAAATGTAAAAATAAATAAGTTCCACTCGCTTCGTGCGGCCCCTTCGAGTATAACGCAGGCAAGAAGTTCCATTGTATTTGTAGCTTATTTGCGTTGCGTTATCATCCAGTTCTTTGGCCACATAGAAGGATACCCTTGAAATTTTTGACAGCGCTAGTGCAACTACGACTAGGTAAGAGTCTAACGGTGCTATTCTTAAGACATTTTGGTCGTCCGTTGAGCCCACGCTTTGACAAACTAATGATTGTTAATATTTGTAGATCGGTAATATTTGTATGAAGACTTGTCAATCCAAGATGGCCGCAAGTGAACAGCTGATTAGACTTCATAAAAATATTACCGATATTCGGTAGGTAAGAATAACTGTGGTGTTGAGACTTCCAGCCCTTCCAGCATCACCAAAGCGTGGGCTCAACGGACGACCAAAACGTCTAAGAATAACACCGTCAGAACTATGCACTGGCTTAGTCCAGGACTAACTCTGAATAACGCTGGAGCACAGCATTCATCATCATTCAGCTTTTGTGCAATTTTCTTCTAGAAGTTCGCCCACTCGGTGTTCTGCGCGGCTAAACCACATAAATATCATTTGCTTCGATATGTTTGTGTGCATATACTCGTACTATAGATCACATGTGAATGAAGGGTTGATTCAAAACAGGCACTAAGTACCATAGTGGTCAAATTGAGGAAAAGAGGAACACGTATTTGAGAAAGTTAGAAGTAGATTTATTCGACTTTAGTAAAATAAAATTATTCGATCCGATTTAATCGACGGTTGTGCACTTGCAGTGATTTATCACAAAACAGCAATATAAATATTGTTTTATTATTATTATTATTCCTTGACTTATGGGTTGGTATGAGGTTGACCACCCATACTGTAAAAAATGGTTCACTTTGCCAATGTCACCCCTGTTTCAGGGAATGTCGGCAAGAGTTGCAGGGCTTATGTTCATTTAAGGTTTGGATTTTATTTGTAAGTACACAATCAGCATTTGTAAGCGCGAACTACACGTGTTTGTTTGTGGGCATACAACACAATCAGCATTTGTAAGCGCGAACTACACGTGTTTGTTTGTGGGCATACATCTAAGAGCTTTGAATGAATATATCCTTGCAACTTAGATTATAGATTATAGTAAAAATCAACAGACTTACATTTTTTATGTACAGTTTACATGACGCTATGATCTCCGTCATACATTTCTTTTAAAACTGTATGCGTGGTATTGAGTGCATTTATTTTTCATTTCTTTATTAAAACTCGAGACTTGAGGACGGGCAAAAGCACCATGTCCTTATTTCGAGTAGCAGCATTAAAAACGCAACTAAGCTACACATATAGTGTAACTTTTTGCCGCGTTATCCCTGAAGCGTTTCACATGTGGCGAGTGGAACCTATTTATTTTTACAGCTAAAGGGGCCGGCCTTACGCCAACCACTTCAGTTGAAGTGGGGGTTTCCCAGCTCCCGAGGAGGCTGGTACTCATTTCTTGTGAAGGTTGAGTAAGCCTTGCCGGTATTTTATTTTGGGGTTTAAAATAATCACCGAAACAGGAAATCATTTCTGACACCCTCATCTCAGTGCGATTCGAACCCGAGCTCAGGGAATGGAATGCAAGCACTCTACCAACTGAGTAGCAAACCGTAACTACCTTTTTACTATGCTCTCCAGCATGCAAGAATCGTCTCGCCACACATATAAATACAAGCAAATCTTCTGTGGAACAGACAGAGTCCCTTAGACTATTGTAATGCGAAGATCGGTAAGCAGAGAGTTAAGTGTGAACAGTTAATCGTAACCTATAATAATCTATAATCTAAGTTGCAAGGATATATTCATTCAAAGCTCTCAGATGTATGCCCACAAACAAACACGTGTAGTTCGCGCTTACAAATGCTGATTGTGTTCTTACAAATAAAATCCAAACCTCAAATGAACATAAGCCTTGCAACTCTTGCCGACATTCCCTGAAACAGGGGTGACATTGGAAAAGTGAACCAATTTTTACAGTATGGGTGGTCAACCTCATACCAACCTATAAGTCAAGGAATACGAGTAATAAATAACATTTAAGTATAAGAAAACATCAAAACCTTAAAAATAAATCTATACAAAAAAAGTAAAAAATGTCTTATGCAAAAAATGTAGCAAGCCAATAAACCAACATTACAAATCAGCATTGCAGATTAGCCGCCACTTCTTCCTGTCCTTGCATACTTCTTTCATTTCATCCAGAGTCATAACTTTTTTCATACAAGCTCTCCTTTTATTATGACTCTGGATATCCCATTCACTCGCTATTTCGAAAATTTGGTCCATCCATACCTTTCTCGGTAAACTAAATTGTGAAAAAAAAACCATGTGAAAGAAACTTAATTAAAAGAACCCCAAGTCAAATCATTACGCTTTAGTTCGTTCTAAATGGAATATTTTGGCACTCAGCGCCTTATAAATATCAACCATCCATATATTCCGCGTATGGCCGTAATTTCGCATGATAAAACGCCCCAGTCTGCTGACCCCAGAGGACAGATCGCAGATAAAATTCCATTACGACGTATGAAAGGAGCAATATCTCTGTCAAAACTTGCATGGCGGACTGCTAAACAGTCTTGCGCACTATATTTATCCGATGTAACATGGTTATCCCTACATCTATTGTACCAGGCGCTCTTCAGAATAAATATTTGTCCCATTCCTTTTAAATAACTCATTCGAAATGGACTGAAGTGCTAACGATTGGTCCAATCGAACTTAAATTTTGAATTTTAAATGTGGCTATGACTCTGCAGTGCCCTTGCGGTGAACTCACAAAACAGCACTAAAAATATTGACACAACAATAACTTTTTTCGGGCTATGTAGCCGTGGTCTGGTTGATTCTTTCCGGACAGTTTCGCCCATTGCTCCGATGGGCATTATCAGCGGCTGGCTAGTCGCTGTGATCTTACAGGATCTGCTGTACCGAATCGCACTAGGTTTTTATTTAAGAAGAATAAACGGCTATATAGCCTTTTACAACATTGCGATAAATATGTAGGTACATAAGTAGGTACTGTATCTATAGGTATAAAACTAATATCTTAAAATATAACACAAATAAATGACACATAAATAATATACAAAGATGTAAATATACGATGGTTATAAAGCAATAGAACTAACAATTTAAAAATAATAACAATAAACTTTAAAAATAATAATGCAAAAACCATAAACCAGTGTAAGCAATAATTGTTGTATACAAAAATTGTTGTAATAACAACAAATCTTCATTATTTGATCAGGGTTGTCACAAACATAATATACTAAATCAGGTGTAAAATTTGCTAAAATTAATAGAATAAACAAAAGATCATTTAAAATTTCAAGGATTTTTTTATAAAAAAATTTCATACAATGCAATACAACATACAATTTACAATGTGTTGTTCAAAGAAAGAAAGAAGATGTGAAACTAAAGGTACAAAAAAAAATGTGTTGAGATGGCTTGGGCCTGTGGAAAGAATGGATAATGAGAGACCGACAAAATGCGGATACCTACATACTATTTTTTTTTTTTTTAAATGTATAGAATCCCGTGGAGAAAATATCAACCTCCAGCTTGTTCGCCTCCCTGGGCAGTCGCTGAAAAGGCGAGTAATACTGGTAGTTCACGGCACAGTCTGCCACATCAAAAGTATCCACGTTACGCGTGTTCCTTATTGGGACACGGAAATTAATTTTTGATAGGAGTTGGGGCGCGTCGGTCAAGCCATTAATGAGTTTGTATAGAAAAACCATGTCAGCAGCACTTCTCCGAGCCGAGAGCGGTGCAAGTTTATACGATTCTCGGAGTTGGTTATAATTGATATCCGAGATGGGTATTCCGAGTTTGAAGTTGATAAAGCGAAGTAGTTTGTTTTGTACCTTTTCTATACTACGTATATGTACCTGGTAGTGAGGAGACCACAACACGGAGTTATACTCCAGCAATGGCCTCACCAAACTTGTAAAAATATAAATAAAGGTGTGCACGTTATAAAATTTTTCACACAGTCGTAAGGAAAATCCTAATGTTCTGAGTGCCCTATCCACAGTTGCCTTTATGTGTGGTACAAATGTTAATCCCGCGTCCAACAATACTCCCAAATCTTTGATTTGCGCAACCGACATAAGCTGTGTACCATCAATCGAGTAAGGGTACACCGTGGGATTCTTAATTTTGTGGAAACGCATTACTTGACATTTTTCTATGTTTAAAGTTAAATCATTCTTCACACACCAGTCATAAAGCACGTCAATATTTCTTTGTAATATCTCGCAGTCACCAATACAGTTAACCACTCTGTAAATTTTCAAGTCATCAGCAAACATGACAAATCTCACCCCGTCAAACCCGCTCAGGAGATCATTGACAAATATATTAAACAAAATGGGTCCGAGATGTGAGCCCTGCGGCACACCGCTCTTCGCCAAAAAAGGAGATGAAACAACGCCCGACACACAAACCCTAAGTTCCCTTTCAGCAAGATAGCTCGAAAACCACGCAAGGAGTGCACCATCAATACCAAGAGAAAGAAGCTTTGCCAACAATATTGTATGGGAGACGCGGTCAAACGCCTTGGAGTAGTCTGTATATACACAGTCCGTCTGACTCCTGGTAACAAAAGCATCCATGATATCACAATGAAATTCCAAAAGGTTTGTCAAGGTCGATCGGTTTTGCATAAAACCATGCTGTTGGTCCGATATAACGAGTGCTAAGTCACTCTTAATCTTACTGAGAAGAATACATTCGAACAACTTCGGTATGCAGGATTGTATACATATTGGGCGATAGCTAGTGACATCAGATTTATCTCCCTTTTTGAAAATTGGAATAATGTTGCTAGATTTCCAAGCTGTTGGAAAAATTCCCGATTCAATAGATTTATTAAATATTTTTTGTAAAATCCAACACATAACATTTGAACAATTCTTAATAAAAACAGGCGGCAGTTGATCAGGACCTGCAGATTTATTAGTATCCAGCGAATCAATACCACGCTGCACGTCCGACACGGAAAATATCACACGCGCGATATGAACTCGATCAGTCAGCGGGAGCGCCGGAGTGTTGACACCCATGAGAACGTCCTCGTAGATTGACAGGAAATATTTTCTAAATAAGTCCACTACATCACTCACGCTATTGGCAGACCTGTCATTGAAATACATTATTTTCGGGTAATCGCTATGATCGTCTTTTAAAGATTTGGCAAGTTTATACAAATTCACGGAGGTTCCTGGTAACTGACTCTCTATGTTTCTATAAAATTCACGTTTTAGCGCTGCTGAAAGCACCTGGCACTCCTTTCTTACCCTACTGAATGCTTCGTAGTCACTGGGGTCCCCAGTTGCCTTATACTGGGCATGCAATCTTTTTTTCAAACTAATCTTATCAACAAGTTCGCGTGTGAACCATTTGGGGTAGTTCCCCCATGGTGGCCGTTTGATAGGCACAAAATCGTGAACGGAACTATTTATAACGTTGTAAAATTGTGACACAATTTCATTTACGTCGGTATTTGTATCAAGGAAAGACCAATCAACCTCATTAAGATGGTTATTTATGACGTCGTAGTCACAAGTTTTGAAGTTTTTTGTAATTCTTTCCGGCAAGGACTCCCTTTCATAATTCACAATAAAATCTATCTCTAATGGGGGGTGATGGGCATCAGCCGGCAGGATGATCTCCGCGGCTGTGGAAACATTAAGACCATCAATATCTGTAAATATTAAGTCCAGCAATCGGTTTAAACTGTTACGTACCAGATTACACTGAACCAAACCAAGGAACGAGGACATGTTTTTAATTTCGGCGGTACACTCATCATCTATCACCGCATTGGCCTCACACTCACACCATTTGGCACCCGGCAAATTGTAGTCCCCAGCAACCAAGATTTTAGCGTCTGGATATTTAAAACGGATTCTTTCCATATCTTTACAATGATTGGAGTAGGATTCAGAGTCTGAACCTGGCGGAATATATACGCAAGCCACAATTAAAATTCCAATCGGGAGAATGATTTTAACAAATATTTGCTCCAATGAAGTGTTCAGACCTTTTATTATACAGGACCTGAACCTTTTGGCAACGCAGATCATAACACCTCCTCCCCTGGACTTGCCACTATCTTTACGATCACGATCTCTCCTATACACACAGTAACGGTCAAAACCAAGCTCTCCGTCACGCACACCTTCATTCAACCAGGTTTCTGTAAAAAACAATATATCATATGAAGTTAAAGATGCACTAATAGATAATTCAGATAGTTTTGTGTTTACTCCACGGACGTTCTGATAGTAGGCAGTTGCGCCGATTCTCCTGGTAAGTTTTTTCGGAGCTTTACAATCTTTGGAATTGAATCGAAAAATTTCACCGTCAGCTCCTCCTCACCAGCCATTCGCCTCTCCTCGACTTCATTCCATAGACCCCGTAGATGTTCCCTCTGTGAGAGAGTCAGATCAGCTTTAGCTCGCACACCATCGCCAAGAAGCCTATTATTACGCAGCACATATCTGGCCTCCGAAGAATCAGCAAAGGAAACTTTAACAGGCCTTACTTTGTCAGCCGCCACTCTTCCAACTCTGGATACCTTGATACAATCCGTTTTGACTTCATCGAACTTACTGACGATATTCATGACAGTGTTGCGGTCATCATTCAGTCGCTGCACCTGGGTAGAGGCCGCGCTTTCTGGAATATTCATCAACATTACATTCTTAGATTTTTCACGTCGTTCCTCGAGTTCGCTAATCGCATCGAAGATAGAATTATGCTTTGAGTCCTCCGACTCGCCCATTGAAATGGGCTTTGAGGTAGGTTGATTGTGATGTCAACAAGAACCGACCTTGAAAGCTTCAATGTACAACTTAAACTATTGTTAAATTATTATTTGATTTTTCCTTAGGCTGGATCTGTTGATTTATCATTGGAGTTTTACACCAGCTTAAAATACTTAACAAATCTGACCTTGAACAAGCTGGCTTCTCACAGCACTGACTTACTGGATATCAGCTGATGCTTAAAGTTAGCTTTACCTGGAACAACACAAAACAATCATATTAGTCACAAAAAGGTGGATGAAGTGAAATAACAATACAAGGACCGAAAAATGGCGGTTGATCTGCAATGTAGCAACACAACTAAGCTACACATACAGCGTAATCTCTTGCCGCGTTTTCCCAGAAAGGATTTCGCATATGGCGTGAGGAACCTATTTACTTTTACAGATAATGGGACCTGCATTACGCCAACTACTTCAGATGAAGTGAGAGATTCCCAGCGCCCGAGGTTGCTGGTACTCATTTCTTATGAAGGCTGGGGAACAGTGCCTTTGCAGTGATTTTTCACAAAACGGCACTATAAATATTGTCTTAATTATTATTATGATTTAACCTTGCCGGTATTTAATTTTCGGTTCGAAATAAGCACCGAAACGGGAAATAAGATCTGACACCCTCGGTGGGGTTAGAACCCGAGCTCTCGGCATTGAATGCAAGCACACTATCAACTGAGCCATCAACTAGACAATTCTTTCTACCGATTATCGATACCGATTTATCTTACTTAAGGTTTTCATGTTGGTAATATATTTGTTGCAACTTAGATTATAGATTATCATTCCTTGACTTATAGGTTGGTATGAGGCTGACCAACCATACTGAAAACAATGGTTCACTTTGGTCAGGGAAGGTCGGCAAAAGTTACAGTCCTCAAGTTCATTTGAGATTTGTATTTTTATATTGTAGGTCCAAATGCGGCATGTGTAAGCGCCAACTTATATGTGTCTGGTTATTTGAATACATTTAATATGAATAGATATTCAATGTATCATATCTTTGCAACATAGATTATAGTTTACTAGCCAATGATGATGGTGACAATGAAAAATCAGCCCCTTATGATAGTTGGCTCGTTGGCAATGCGTTGCTTACTTCGACACCAGAATCGAGTACGGGCGCGGAGGCGTTAGAATATTCTAAATCGAAGCACGAGAACAATAAAAGGACCATAATAGAGCATAAATTTCCATTCTGACAACGCCCCCTTTCTTCCCAGCACAAAACGAAAACAACCTCTAGTCGTAGAGTACAGCAGAGTGGCACGCTGGGCTGGTTTATTTCGGTGACAGGTTAGAATGGCACAGTGACAAAACGACACATGAGATAATGACACATTACTCTGAAAGAAATGAAAAAAATGTGTAAGGACAGAAAGAAATGGCGGTTAATCTGTGATGTTGGCGGCTAGGGTTTTTTAAATTAAAATTTGTGTTCTGTTCGTTTTTGATGTCCATACTCGTACATGTTATAATTTGTTGATTTTAAAAATGTAATTTGCTGTGTATATTCCTTGACTTAAAGGTTGGTATGCGGCTGAACACTCATGCTGTAGAAAATGGTTCACTTTGCCAATGTCACCCCTGTTTCAGGGAAGGTCGGCAGGAGTTGCAAGGGTGTATGTCCATTTGAGATTCGGGTATTTATATTGTAGGATTACATGCGGCATGTTTAAGCACGAACTTAAACATGTCTGTTTTGTGAAAATGCATGTAATGTGAATCTCTAATGTTACTTATATCTTGCAACTTAGATTAGATTAGATTAGACAACGTAACACATTACAATCACTAGTGGAATTTACCATCTGGAGCCGCTCGTTACAACAATACACTTTTTTTTTTAAATATTTGTGAATAGGAGGCGGTACACGGTGGCATACTCATACCCACCTTGATGTATGGAAGTGAAGCCTGGACGGTGAATGCAAGTGAAATAAGTAAGGTCCATACTGTTTAAAATGGACTTTCTAAGAAGCAGGATTGGGGAAAAACGGAGTGATAGGGTGCAAGATGATTTTTGTGAGAGAAGAATGTGGTGCAAGAGAAAGTGTGAAAGTAAGGATTAAAAAAAGTTTATTAGGATGGTTTCGGCATATAGGGAGAATGAATGACGAAGAAAATATACGTTGCAAGAATAGATGGATGTCGTGGTAGAGGATTATCGAGAAAGGTATGGATGGACCAAATTTCTGAAATTGCGAAAGAATGGAATACCCAGAGTCATAATAAAAGGAGAGCTATTATGAAGAATGTTATGACTCTGGATGAAATGAGAGGCGTATGTAAGGAAAGAAAGAAATGGCGGTTGATCTGTAATGTTGACGGCTAGGACAAACGTTTTTTAAAACTATAATTTTGTATTATGTTTTAGTTTTGATGTCCATACATATTATTATTTGTTGATTTACAAAATGTAATAGTTGTGTATGTTCCTTGACTTATAGGTTGGTATGAGGCTGACCATCCATGCTGTAGAAAACGGTTCACATTGCTAATGCCACCCCTGTTTCAGGAAAGGTCGGCAAGAGTTGCAAGGTGTGTGTTCATGAACGACATATGACATAACGACACATTACAGAACATCACTATGTTAAAACAACACAGAAAAAACATCACATACTCAAACACAACGTATCATGAACGGCTGATGAAACTGTGTTGTCTTGTGAAGTTTTGTCATTGTGATGTACTTTCCTGTGATGTTTTGTCATGTGATGTAATGTCATTACGATGTTCCATCATGTGTCGTTCTGTCACTGTGTCGTTCTACCATAGAACCGTTTATTTCATTCCCCACTAAAGTCTAGTGTTAACGCGGACTCGAAAAGCGTATTAACATAATAACTCTCTGACAGATCTCCAGGTAAATCATGCGCCTAAGAAGAAGTCATGTCGGGATAAAATAGTCTAAGCCAATGTGTGTAGACTTACACAAAATATTATCATACTTTATTTTACGAATGGTCTTCCGCCACTTGAGAAAATATACAGCTTTGTATGAGCGTCCATATGCTGTGGGTACTTCTGACATGAATATGACCTTGATGAAAACTGTGTCATCACATTTATCATCAATGTCATATTCATCGTTGCAATTTCACGCTGAAGAAGCCATCGTAAGATGGGCGAAACATCCGGAAGCTCCAGCTCCCACGGACCACGATAATAGATCCCAGAAAACTCTACAACTCTTTCCAGCATCATCAGCCGGCCGCGTAAGCATGACACTCTCAGAGACGTGTAAGTTCGCACTTACAAAAACCGCATGTCTAAATCTAAATCTAAAAAGATATATTTAAAAAAGATATTTATCATTTGAGATTCATATTAAATGCATTCCCACAAGCAGACAAGCATAATTTCGCGCTCACACATGCCGCATGTGGACCTACAGTACAAAAAACCCAATCTCGAATGAGCATAAGCCCTTCAACTCTTGCCGACCTTCCCTGAAACAGGGGTGACATTGGCAAAGTGAACCATTTTTTACAGTATGGGTGGTCAGCCTCATACCAACCTATAAGTCAAGGAAACTAACCAAATTAAAATACAAACCTTAAATGAACATAAACCCTGCTACTTTTGCCGACCTTCCCTAAAACAGTTTGACATAGGCAAAAAAAACCTACGCAACTAAGGTACACATAAAGTGTAACTTCTTGCCGCGTTATCCTCGGAGGGTTTCGCATGTGGCGAGTTGAACCTATTTATATTTACGGGTAGGGGGGGCACCCTTACTCTAGCCACTTCAGTTTATGTGGGGTTTTTCCCCAGCTCCTGAGGGGGCTGATATTCATTTTTTGTGGAGGCTGAGTAAGCCTTGCCGGTATTTTATTTTGGGGTTTGAAATAAACACCGAAACGGGAATTTATTTCAAACGCCCTCGGCGGGTTTCTAACCCGAGCTCACGGCATTGAATGCAAGCATTCTACCAACGGAGCTATCGACCAGACAGTATGGGGTGGTCAGCCTCATACCAACCTATTAGTCAAGGAATGAAATGTACATGCCAGGAAATGGTGTGATTATATAAACCTCATGTGGATGCGGAAGGAAGTGAGATTGCCTCTCACATCTTACCTCTCAGCGATCAGACACGGCTTTTGTTTTAGATCTACACCTACGCTGATCTCTACAGCAAGCGGGCTCCATAATAAAAGCCAATCTAGAATTAAACTGATCATTTCAAACCTCTGACTTACACAAATACAATGGGAATTAAGTAAGTATAAGTCAGTGTCTCAAAACAAAGCAACGCAACACACACCACAGTACAGAGCAGCTAACGGCTCTGCAACTGAATAAGGACATCAACTGCCACATCACCGACACCTCTGTGGCAATACGACAAGAGTCATAGACCCCTAGAGTCTCTTGAATCCAGGGAGTCTCCCGCACAGGGTTCCTTAAAAAAAACTGGTCGGAAGCTCAGTTGGTAGAGTGCTTATTTTCCATACCGGGAGTTCGAGTTCGAATCCCACCGAGGGTGTCCGGTGAAATTATTTCCCATTTCGGTGTTTGTTTCAAACGTAAAATAAAATACCGTCAAGATTTACTTAGCTTCCATAAGAAATGAGTATTAACCCCCTCGGGAGCTGTGAATTCCCCAATTTAACCAAAGTGGTTGGCGTAAGGATTTTGGCCCCCTTGCCTGTAACAGTAAATAGGTGTTACTCGCCACATATCACCCTTTTCGGTTAAATTCGGCATTCAGTTGCAGTGGATATTTTCAAACTCCCGTGTTGTCTGGTACTATTTTTTTTTATGGCTAAGTAAACCCTACTGGCATTTTATTTAGTTTTTTTTAAAATACACATCGGAACGGGACCTTGACTTAGTTATAGGTTGGTATGAGGCTGACCACCCATACTGTAAAAAAATTGTCCAATTTGCCAATGTCACCCCTGTTCCAGAGAAGATCGGCAAAAGTTGCAGGGTTTATGTTCATCTGAGGTTTGGACGTTCATTTGTAAGTACACATTCAGCATTTGTAAACGCGAAATTACATGTGTTTGTTTGCGGGCATGCATTTGATACGAGCTTTGAATGTCAACATACCCTGGCAACTTAGATTATAGATTAATATTACCGGAACGGGATTTCTTACACCCTCGCCTCGGTGGGGTTCGAACCCGAGCTCTCGGCATGGAATGCAAGCACTCTCTACCAACTGAGCATTCGACCGGACACTAACGCTACTAAGACCAATTTCAAAAGTGAAAATAAATCCAGAAGTCCTGTGGAGAGAATTAATACGTGTTTGTATGAAATTGAAGCTTTCTCTGCTCTCCGACATTTTGCCGCGTCATCCACGAGATGTGAGGAAATTAATTCATCATCCACTACCGCCGTCAGCCCAGTCAGCATTCCCCATCACGGGTTTCCATCTTGATGAGATCCAATTGGCCTGTGTGGATATAAAAGCCCCCTCCGAGGGCGCTTTCACTGGTCGGTAGAACTTTAATTAATTATTACAATTACAATATTGCATACTGCAATTAAATTTTAACTATGTACCTACTTAATTTTTTAATCGCAAAGAATTAAAAAAAAAAACTTTGGTTGATGAATGGATTGTTGTATATTATGTTCCTTGTACTTATAGGTTGGTATGTGGCTGACCACCCATGCTGCAGAAAATGATTTACTTTGCCAATGTCATCCCTGTTTTAGGGAAGGTCGGCAAGAGTTGCAGGGCTTATGCTCATTTGAGATTTAGGTTTATGTTGTAGGTTCACATGCGGCATGTACAAGCGTGAACTTATACGTGTTTGCTTGTGAAAATGCATATAATGTGAATCCCTAATGTTACATATCTTTGCAACTTACATTAGATTAGATTACATTCCATATCAATGGCCCATATCTTATCAATGACTCTCGTGACAGAAAACAGTCACTATCGGTAAATAAGTTATTTGTGTGTGTGTGTTGTGCTCCTACCATAGGAAAATTACCAGCCAAGGTCAAATCAACCACGAAAACTAACATTGAAGACAGTCTAGCATATACTCTCATTGGAAGACGTGTGCTGCAAATGGCAGGCTTATCGTGACAATCGCGATCCATTAAATGCATTATTTACCTTTTCACTTGTTTGCAAAGACAGGTTGAAAATAAGTAACTACGTAACACATATGTGTAACTTCTTGCCGCGTTATCCCCGAAGCATGGCGCATGTGGAGAGTGGAACCTACTTATTTTTACGGGTAAGGCTGAGTAAACCTTGCCGGTATTTATTTTGGATTTGAAATAAACACCGAAAACTGGAAATCATTTCTGACACCCTCGGTGGTATTCGAACCTGAGCCCTCGGCATGGAATGCAAGCATTCTACCAACTGAGCATCGACCGGACTTTTAACGAGCATGGTCGTCGCTGCAAAGCGTCTATTCTCAAGCAAGACCCAGTCGCTGTAAGGCTGACCGGTCTTTGGTAAAGGCAATGAATTTTCCAACTCAGCGAAGAGCATTTTTAAAAATGTAATGGTATTTTTTGTACTCCGCCGGGATTCGAACCCTCGACCTGCCATTTACGAGTCCGTAGACCACTAGACTACGGACCGGTCTATAAACGATAGCAAATTTGAATTTATGCAAAATAACGTCAAATCACTGGCGTACCTGACCGTTTACCGTCAGAGAAAATTTATCTGTACCCCACGTATATAACGAAAGCTTAGTCACTCTATAGGCGTGCTATGTTACCTTCTGTTCATTTTTCTATTTACGCCATCGAGGGGAGCTTAAGCGATGCTTTATACTCGGGGTACAATCCCTGTTGCTCCGGGCTGGCAGAATTATGTGTATTATTACTGTGAATGTCCCATTACAGTGTAAACTAAACACAATGTATTCGATTCTGAACAGCTTTGCCGCCATAAACGGTGGTAATGTCTGAAATATGAACGTTCAAAGTGACCAGGATAGTCCGAATTATACAGATACACGACTTAACTCCGAGTGTAAAACATTACGCAACTAAGCTACATATATAGTGTGATTTTTTGCCTGCTTTATCCCCAAAGGGGTCGCACGTGGCGATTTGGGACGTATTTATATTTACGGGTAAGGGGGCCGGCCTCACGCCTACAACTTTCAGTTAAAGTGGGATTTTCCCAGCTCCCGGAGGGACCGGTTCTCATTTATGGCAAATGCTGAGTACACCTTGACGGTATTTATTAAACGGGAAATCATTTCTGGCACCCTCGGTGGGGATCGAACCCTTGCTCTCGGCATGGAATACAAGCATTCTACCAACTAAGCTATCGACCGGACTTTTAACGAGCTTGGTTGTCACTTCAAAGCACCAATTCTCAAGCAAGACCCAGTTGTTGTAAGGCTGGATGAACCTGCGGTGACCGGTCTTTGGTAAAGGTTTATGAATTTGTCAACCCAGCGAAGAGCGAATTTGAAAATATAAATGGTATATTTTTTGTGCTCCGCCGGGATTCGTACCCACAATCCTCAATTTACAAGTCCGAAGTGTTACCACTGGACTACGAACCGGTCAAATTACTCTAAATGTCCCATTACAGTGTAAACTAAACACAATGTATTCGATTCTGAACAGCTTTGCCGCCATAAACGGTGGTAATGTCTGAAATATGAACGTTCAGAGTGACTAGGATAGTCCGAATTGTACAGATACAAAACTTAACTCCGAGTGTAAAACATATATTGACTCTGGATGAAATGAAAGAAGTATGTGAGGACAGAAAGAAATGGCGGTTGATCTGTAATGCTGGCGGCTAGGGCTAGGGTTTCTCATGTTTTCCATATTTTTTTAAAAATTCAAATTAGAATTTTGTATTTGATTTTAATGTTTATCCATTTGTTTCTGTCTAAATTGTTATTTGTTGTATATAATTATATCTTGACTTATAGGTTGGTATGCGGCTGACCACCCATGCTGTAGAAAATGGTTCACTTTGCCAATGTCACCCCTGTTTCAGGGAAGGTCGGCAAGAGTTGCAGGGTGTATGTCCATTTGAGATTTGGTTTTTGTGTTGTAGGTTCACATCCGACATGTGCAAGCGCGAACTTTTACGTGTCTGGTTGTGAAAATGCATGTATCTAATGTGAATCGCAAATGTACCATATCTTTGCAACTTAGATTAGATTAGATTGCCAATGTCACCCCTGTTTCAGGGAAGGTCGGCAAGAGTTGCAGGGTGTATGTCCATTTGGGATTATGTTTTTATATTTTAGGTTCACATGCGGCATGCGCAAGCACGAACTTGTACATGTCTGCTTGTGAGAATGCATGTAATGTGAATCCCCAATGTTACATATTTTTACTTCTTAGATTAGATTATCAACGTTAGCTTATGTGGCTTTAAACTGATACAAAACTAACCACGCGATTGACGCAGAAGCGTCCTTCACATTCGGTATAAAGTCGCCATGCCAAAGTTGAAAATACCGGACCTAAGGAAATCTCACGCCGCGACGCTACTAAGACAGTCTTACTTCTTGCCGCGTTTTCCCGAAAGTAACTAGGTCTTGCTTGAGATTGGCGCTTTGTAGCGACCACCACGCTAGTAAAAAGTCTGGTCGATAGCTCAGTTGGTAGAGTGCTTGCATTCCATGCCGAGAGCTCGGGTTCGAATACCTCTGGAATCCTCCACCCTCCCTGAGAAGGGTGTCAGAAATGACCTTCCGTTTTCTATGTTTATTTCAAGCCCAAAAAAAATACCGGCAAGGTTTACTCAGCTTTCACAAGAAATGAGAACCAGCCCCCTTGACAGCTGGGAAAGTACCATTTCAACTGTAGTGTTATGTAAATCTAAATAAGTTCCACTTGCCACATGCGACCCGAACCCTTCGGAGAGCACGCGGAAAAAAGTTACACTACACGTGTAGCTTAGTTGAATTAGCGTTTTTGATATCCAACATTGGGGTCGAAAAATCATTTGACACGCGCGCTCGCAGAAAGCTCTTGAAGTGTGATTCACTCAGTAGCGGCACAAACAAAATAAATCAGGCTAATTTTCAATCTGCATGACGATTGATGTTGGCCATCTATTTTCAAACACATGCCGACAAGACGTCCACCCAGTGCTTGTTTGGCTTATATATAATTTGATTCAAAGATGACCTTTCAATGACATTATTTTAAGAATCACATTCTACACAAACTGACCTAAGAAAAAGCGTAAAACACGATAATGTGAGAGTTGTTTTCAATATTTTACACTCAATTTCCAGTTTTCATAAGGCACATTTGTCCAGTACACATACACACACTGCTCATGTGAAATTACCTCCAATGGACATAAGGCAAACAAGCACTGAGGACGAAGAGTTAAGTAATTTTCAATTACTCTAAGGTAATGTTCACTGCTCGGCACGAGAAAATAAATTGAAGTTTCTCAACGCGCGCGCTGTGAGCTAGTTGAGATAATTAAATATTTGTGTAACATTACAATTACAATTCGGTATTACAGTTTGTAATGGTAATTACAATTACAAGTGGTGCACGGATCCACACAAAACAATCATACTTCATCAACGTGACGTACAAATAGCCAGCTGGGCTTTAGTAACTAATTTACAAAGCAGAAGATTAGTGGGAAAAGATGAATCACGGCTGGACACGCGATTTAAATTAATTATAAAACAGGGAAATACAGTCCTGCACTGTATCATGCCTCCATTCCGCTAGGGGTGGCCGGTACATCCGCAGATACGTCTCCACTTTTTTTTTTGTTCTTTCACATCGCTTTCATCTCTTCAACATTCATCACTTTCTTCATTCATACTCTTCTCTTATTCTCACTCTGCAGGTTTCGTTCCGTCACAATCTCAACTATTTGGTCTATCCATTCCTTCCTTGGTTTTCCCCTTCCACGATTTCCTCTGAAATTTCCTCATACCAACACAGAAACGGGAAATTATTTCAGACACCCTAGGTGGGATTCGAACCCGAGCTCTCGGCATGGAATGTACGCATTCTAGGTAAAATAAGTTTAAATATGCATTTAACCTAGAAATTAAGATTTTAGGTTTATATTGTAGTTTCAATTGCAGTGATTATTAGAGTTAATTTCTAATGTGTCAGCTATAAGTCAATGGACTAATGTTTCTCTGACATGTATGTAGGCAAGTGCACCGAATGCACATGCCTGCATTTCAGCGTCCATTAATTTCACATGCTCGAACCACTATCGCATTTTCTTCACTTTTACTTTCACAGCACTTACTTCATTCGCGAAAGATTGTGGAATGCGCAAGCAAAAGCGGCGTGACCATAATTTGAAATTTTCCAATAAGCGCATTATCTGTACCCCTAGTACGGGTTGCACATTTAGCTAAACTTGAGTAAAGCAAAACGTGATCGAATGGATTTAACTTCAATTTCAGCGCGAGTACGTGCAGCCGGTCTTGTGCGTTTACTAGAAGTTTCATTTGCGTATGCTGTGCGTATGCTTTCGTAAACACAGAATTGAAAAGTGCGGCCGTTTACAAAAAAAAATTCCTAGACAGAAACACGCAACGTCTTAAAAAATATCTAAATTATATTTTCAACATAAAGTAATGCAAAACAATTATATAAATGAATAATAATGCTTAAATTGTGTATTTTTATACGAAAATTTGACTTATTTTACATGATAATTATTAATATTCAAGAGTGGTATTTATTTTTCTCTACTGGCACCACGATACCTGACGTCACGCACGCGCACAGCGTCCAACTGTCAACAATTCTCGCGCCTTCCTTGTGGATTTGATGTTTTGTGTTATCGTTGCCGTGCGTTTGTTTTTATTTTCAAAACGGTAAGTGGGTATTTTTTGTAAGATCTTGCTTATGTACAATTAATATTACATTAGTCTCCTACGTGAATTTCACTATGTGTATTGGTGAAAAGACATTGCAAATGCTGTAACTTTTTGTCGCAGATATTTCACGTCAAATTCTTTACCTAACATTCCTCTGCAAGTAGATGATTTGATTTAGGTGACATTGGCAAAGTGAACCATTATTTTATAGTATGGGTGGTCAGCCTTATTATCTATAAGTCAAGAGATGATGAGAATATTTTTATATTCCGGCTGAAGTAAAATTCACTTTTTATTTGATTTTTGTTTGCTGTCTTTTTACTCTTGTTGCTATTCTTGCATTTTTTAATATTACTAATTTTTAAAACTGAAAACCTATAATTGGCCTTGTACTTTGTTAAATGAAATTCTTTCTATGTAATTAATATGTGCTGTTGTTTTTTGTATAATAAAAAAAGTAATAATGTTTTTTTTATAGATCCTAAACAAACATGAGAACGACAGAGAGCCAGTTTCTCATCATGGTGGGATTCATGGAACAGTGAGTACATTAAACTATCTTTCTCTCACAGAATACTTGCTTCCTTGTTAAATTTGTATATTATATTTGCGTTACATCCTATATTGGACCACTGTAGATATGCGGACTTTTTTAACGTTTGATTCTCTATATACACCCGCAATTTGTCACGAACCCTAACCTTTCCAAATTTAAGTATTGGGCTCACCAAAAATAGGTTTTAATTTCAAGACCTCATATTTTTTAGGGAAATGTGATTAAATCTGTATCTTTGTAACTTAGATTACATTAAATTCCATCTGGCTATTTTTGTATCAATTAATATTTAATACCTTGACCGGTCTGTAGTCCAGTGGAAACACTTCGGACTTGTAAATGGAAGGTTGTGGATTTGGATCCCGGCGGAGCACAAAAAATATACCATTTATATTTCCAAATATGCACTTCGCTGAGTTGAAACAAATCATAAAGCCTTTACCAAAGACTGGTCACTAAAAGATCCATCCAGCCTTACAGCAACTGGGTCTTGCTTTAGTATTGGCGCTTTGTAGCGACGACCAAGCTTGTACACCTCTGCGGCACTACAACAAGTGTCATAGACCCCTAGAGTCTCTAGAATTTAGGGAGTCTCCCGCACAGGATTTCTTAAAAAAAAAAAACCTAAGAGCTCGTTCCCACTTGTCGGGTGTCGGATCCATATATTAATCGGAGGTTCCAGTGGCAGAACATTATGTATGAAGCTATTCACACTTATCGGAAACCGATTTTGTCAGAAATGTTCTGCCACCGGAGCCTCTGATTAATATACGGATCCGACACCTGACGAGTGGGAACGAGCTCTTATCATTGACCGAAACAAGCATTTTTTTCCCACTCACATATCCAGTGTGCACAATTAAAAATAAAATAAAACTTTTTTTTCAGAAGTTCTTCTTGGTGGCCCGTCTTCTCCTGAATCTGTGCCTCAAGTAACGCCAAGACGGCGTGGACTGGCGAGCAGCACCACTTTCTAGAAGCTGCAGAAGCATAGACCGTTTTGCGGAGGCGATAGTGTGGAAGGAACACCTGGAAGGCGAAACTTGAGCGGCAGGAGGAGAATGCTCGGCAGCAGGTGGAGATTACTCGGCGTCATGAAGAGGGGACTGGAGATATAGCAAAGGCCGTAGAGAGATTTACAGATAGATTTATTGAATAAAATTTCTCAACACACTTCCTACTTCTTCAGGCAAAGTGTATTCTGCCGTCTGTTAGAGAGTTTTCAACATTGAAATAGTTCTAAGAAATATAACCAAAAGTTAAATGGATTTATTTACACTGTCTAATTATATCCCTGAAAATATTGAATAACATTGTTTCAATCCTGTTTAGTCGCTTCCATAAAACCAAAAAGTAATAAAACTCAATTTTCGCTAGTCTCGTTTCTTTTTTTTTTTTACTCTTTAATTTTGTAGAAAATAACATAAATTCAGTACTTTCAATGTTTTTTTACAAGTTATACAATAATTTAACTATTTTTACAAAACCAATAACCCTTTATACTTTTCCGGCATTCAGGCACACTAAAATTTTGTTTTTTCATGATTTCATTTTGTATAAAAATAACTTAACTCAGTGTAATTTCCATATTTGTCATAACAACTGTTGAAACCTGTTTTAAAACTGTAGCCTGTATAATCTAAGTTGCAAAGATATATTTACATTCAAAACTCATAGCCATGCCCACACCGACACGTGTAAGTTCGCTCTTACAAATGCTGAATGTATTTACAAATAAAAATCCAAACCTCAAATGAGCGTACACCCTGCAACTCTTGCTGGCCTTCCCTGAAACAGGGGTGACATTGGCAAAGTGAACCATTTTTTACAGTATGGATGGACAAAATATTAACCTAAGATTATGGATATTAGACAAACCGTTTAAAGACAGCTTGCATTATTGTTGATGTTGTGTTAGCGATTTAGTCACATCTTCAGGAAACACCCTCTCTGCACGACTACTGAGGAGTGAGGATACTGTTCATAATATCACATGAAATGTTCAATCTATAGTCGTCATGCGGAGAGGGTGTCTGCTGAAAGCGTTGGCTACGTGGCTAACGAAACGTCGAGAATAATGTGAGTTATCTTATCGCGGTTCGTCTAATATCCGAAGAAAATAAAAAAATGAACTGTGTAGTTATTGTAATTGGAAAAAAATGGTCAAAAGTTGTTAAAATATATAGGTACAAAGTATAGATGTAAAAAAAAAATGAAGAATTATCTTGGCATATTTAATCTGGTGACCAAATTATCTCTGTATGCTCTTCCTCTCCCTTCTGCTCCCGTCCATTTCTTCTGCATTCACTGCAGGTCCATCCTCGTTGAATTCAATATCTGAAATTATTCAGTTAAATTGTATTTATATAAGATTTTACCATCATATCATGTAAATGTTTTACTTTGATTAAATAAATTTATTTTAAATATGTGTCTATATTTATTTTGTCTTTCAGTCAATTCAGCACTTTCAACTGCCATGTAAATACAAATATTATATCTTAAAGTAACACTTCCAAGTTAAAATTTTAACATACTATTGTAAATAATAGAATTACCTGTATCATCTTCAAATATGATTGCATGCATGTGTTAAGCACACTTCTCAGATGAAGGAATAATGGCTCGCCCCACCAAATTTTGGGTTCACACTCAGGATGCGGTAATCGCTGTCGGACACCTTAAATCATATTCATGTAAATTAATAATGGATTTCATCTTAATATATTAACAGACTTATTCTTCATTATAATTTTACCATTTGTACGTTCCGGGAGTGGTATTGCTTCCTGCAAAAATACAAACGCTCAGTCTTTTTTTCTTTTCTCTGGCTTATGGATTTCAAAAAGGCTGCCATCTCTACAGCCAACAATGCCAGGAATGGCATACCTAATGAAAAAGCTGAAAAGATGTAGGTATGTATTATTTAATGGTACAAAACAGTTAAAATTTTACATAACGCAAAAAATACAATAAATTAATTTACTTTTGGGTGACTTCCTGTAAAGCAGCTGAAGTTTGCGGGATTTTAATCCATTTCTTTATCACCTTGGGGTGGATAAGCGCCTGCGTTACTTTTTTGACGAAGTTGCTCCAGGACTTCTGGCTTAAATGCTTAGCCACCCACTGGCCACTGGCCGCTGGTAGAATCCACAGGCATTAAAAAACAATGCGCACATCACCTATAAGCAATGGACGATTATTCACTGTAATAACATTTTTGAGGTTAGGTACCTACTAACTACCTATATTATATTTTACACTTCAAGAAATGTGTAAATTACCTTTGTTTCCAAAGAAATGCGTTGCGTCATCTTAAATTCGGTACGTCAGACAACGCTGTGGCAGGTTTCCACTCTGCGAAGATTAGCCCGGTCGTTGTTCAAACTTGCATGCACTTCGTCCTCTTCTGCGGCGAGGAGGCCCCAAGGCTCCATAATTGGAGGCGGCATCTTGCCATAGACTGGAATTAAGTTGTTCCATCGTAATATTCTAAAAGAAATATACATTATTTTCACGTTTCACTGTCAAAACTACATGCGTTGGAATTTCGTAAAGTAATTATTTTTTGGTAAGAAACACTAAATAAGTGAAAAAAATATTGCGAATTTATTTCAATAACATACCTTATTCAATTGAAATGTTTTTAAGACGTTAGATCGTACTTATTTTCCATTTTCTTCGTCTGTCAAACTCTCTCACTTTTCAAAATGCTATCGACAAGAGGTGACGGATGAATACGACGTTGCCATGGAGACAGCCTTCCAAACAACGGAAATGTGCGCCCGTACTCTTGTCAGACAGCATTTTGTATGAAAACGCAATAAGTTGTCTCGCAAGCAATACAATTTTAAGTTTCGGTAAAGTATTTTAAAACTCATATGAGTTTACGTAAGCACATACTCGCAAAAAAAGTTTCGAAACTTTTTCGCCGGAGGTGCTTTTCATGTTTACATACATTTTTCTCGAATACTCATAACTCATAGAATACTTACGAAAACCCGTACTAGGGGTACTGATCCCCCAGAAAGGCGAGCTGTATGTGTTTGTGCGTGTGTGTGTGTGTGTGTGTAACTTTCCAAAGTACTCCTCCTAGAGATACATTTTATTTTTAAGTTTGATCCTCGATGTGATGTATACAAAGATATTGTGACAGGGAAAAGAGGAAAGGGAAGACCGAGAAAAGTATGGCTGTATCAGATTGGTGAAATTGTGACAGAATGGGATATAAAAAGCGAATTTAATGAAAGGGAATGTATGAAAAGGGTGATGGATAAGAATGAATTGAAAGAGATATTCAAGGATAGGAAATAAGTAAGCAAATCTACAGAGGCTCTGGCCACCCCTAGCGAAACGGCGAAAGGGTTACAGTAACAGTGTTCTCGTCAACAGTTGATCTGAATTTTGTAACCGTGTCTCCCTAAAACAGGTTATGCGTTTTAAAAATTACGCCATTTCTTGTATAGCCTCATATATGTAATTTACAACAGAACAATTGTCCGTAAATCAAATGAAATATATTATTTGAATCGTTCTTTCCTAAAGTTTTATTTTTATTTTTATTTACTTAAATGCTATTCATTATTTGTGTTCCTTGACGTAGGTTGGTATGAGGCTAACCACCCAAACTGTAAAGAAATGGTTCGTTCTGCCAACGTCATCTCTGTTTCGAGAAAGGTCAGCGAAAGATGCAACAAGCAAGGTGTGCCTATGTTCATTTGAGGTTTGGATTTTTCATTTGTAAGGACACATGCAGCATCTTTTAAACCGTGAACTTTCACGTATCTGCTTGTGGACATGCATTTATGAATTTTAAATGTTTATTTATCTTTGCAACATAGATTATACTGCAGACATGTATAATTTCGCGCTAACACATGCCGCATGTGGACCTACAATATAAAAACCCAATCTCAAATGAACATAAGCCCTGCAACTCTTGCCGTCCTTCCCTGAAACAGGGGTGACATTGGCAAAGTGAACCATTTTTTACAGTATAGGTGGTTAGCCTCATACCAACCTACGTCAAGGAACACAAATAATGAATAGCATTTAAGTAAATATACATGACAATAGACAACATTATTTAAGTTTTATCCTCACCCATATCTAATTCCATCTTTTACCGAAGCAAAAGCGCTTATCTTCTAATTTCCCTACACTCTGGATATCAATCCAAGTCAGAGCTTGCTAGCGCTTACGTACTAAAGAACTCCATATATAAAATTCACAGTATACCTTATTTGGACACAAATCGCTATCTCGTCGCCTTAAGGTTTTAAGCGTTTCACATTTTAAAAATTACACCATTTTTTATAGCCTCATATAAGTAATTAACGACAGAACAATTGTCCGTAAATCATATGGAATCTTTTATTTGACTCGATGCACTTTTCCTGCAATGAAGGTTCACATTTACTGGCACCAGACATTTAAACAGAGTGCATACTTTCTGATTAAATGCACCGTGTATGCATGTTTTACCCGCAATATTTATTGAGGCGGCCTGCTGATCATTTATATATATAAGGCAGTGGCGCAGGGTCATCATTTAATTAAACGGTAACATAGTGTTTTGCTTGTTTCAGAGGGCTCTAGAGGTGTGATTCACACAAAAACAGCGCTCGCCAAATAAACCATCTTATATGTGCTCATGATGTGTGGATGTATGGAGGTGTGTATGTGTGCCTGTATGTTGATATTTTTATTTATGAAAGTATCAATTGCTTTTTGATGATTCATTGATTTTGTTATTGTTATTATTATTATTAATATTATTGTTATTAACGGAAAATGTAGAGACAATTTTTTCAATTATTTATTAATCTACTGATTTATTGTAATTATCCGAAGAAATTTGTTGTTTTTTTCCTGAATAAAAAAAAAAAAAAAAAAAAAAAAAATATTATTAGTATTTGGTTTGCAATAAACATGGAAAGAGGAAATCATTTCTGACACCCTCGGTGGGTATTAAGCCCTTGATCTCGGCATGGAATGCAAGCATTCTACCAACTGAGCCATCGACCGGACCCAGCAATCTAATATTTTCTGAAAATGAGGTACATATGTGTGGAAACACACGAAATGAGTTTCTGTGTTTCCATACATTCATATGATTTTCTAGAATATTCTAGGTTGCAGCCGTTGGTTCTTTTCAGTTTCAGATTTTGAACATTTGTTTATTCAGTATAAGTTTATAAAGGATGTAAACTTGTTATTAATACAAGCCATTCAGTAAGTTCAGAAGCAACATTCTAACATCACAGGCTCGAAAAATCTTCATTTATCTCATTCTCGTAATCTCATTTCAAAGATTGAGTAAATTGAGTAAACGTTATAAGATTGAGGAATTATAATAAGGGTTTGAAATTAACACCCAAACGGGAAATTATTTCTGACACCCTTGTGGGGATCGAACATCCACTGGCTTGGGACTCCATCGTTCTACAAGGGCATTCCACCTGGGCTGGAATTCTCATCACCACGGTAATTCTTATCTACCGAATATCGGTAATATTTGTTATGAAGACCTGTCAATCCAAGATGGCCGCAAGTGAACACCTGATTAGTCTTCATACAAATATTACCGATATTCGATAGGTAAGAATTACCGTGGTGATGAGACTTCCAGCGCCATGGCTTAAGCTCTTACGGGGCTATTCTTAGACATTTTAGTCGCCCGTTGAGCCCACGCTTTGACAAACTAATGATGCATTTGTATGAAGACCTGTCAATCCAAGATGGCCGCAAGTGAACAGCTAATTACCTTCTTCATACGAAAACTACCAAAATTCGGTAGGTAAGAATGACCGTGGTCATGAAACTTCCAGGCGAGGCATCATTAGTTGGTCAAAGCGTGGGCTCAACGGGCGACTAAAATGTCTAAGAATAGCTCCGTTACTGTAGTAATTTCACTGTTTTTTAAGCTTATTTTGAAAGGGAAGCCGATGAAATGCTGTCACATCGACCCTGCGCCACTGATGTCGGGCAGTAGGTACACATCATCTCTTGATGCCATAAGTGGCTATAGCGCAGTGCGCTCCAGAGCCATAAATAAGGCCCTTGCTATAATATAATAAACATGCGTGCCATTTAGTTTCGCGTAATACAAGCAGGCTGAGAGCCACTTATGAGAAGGGTCAGCGTAAAGGATTCCGTAAGTGCCATAAAATCATCAAGGGTTTCTTTATTCCCGAAGTTTTTGGGCTTATTTAGAGAATTAGGGGATCTGGACAGTTGAGGAAGTTTATATGGGAGGAAAAAAGGAATAAAAACGAAAATCTGATCACTATGCCACACCAGGAGGTCTCAGGTTCAATCTTCGGAGAAGACTGGTAGTTATGAGAAGGACCAGCGTAAAGGATGCCGTAAGCGCCATAAAATCAATCATGACGAGAATACTGCAACTCTGTTGCCATTCCGCTAAGTGCAGCCAGAGCCTCTGTAGATTTGCCTACATGTTTTCCTATCCTTGCATACCTCTTTCAATTAATTTATATCCATCAGCCCTTTCATACATTTCCTTCTTTTAAATTCGCTTTGTGTATGCCATGATCCAGCCATACTTTTCTCGGTCTTTTCTTTCCTCTTTTTCCTACAACATTACCTTTGTTTAAATTCTTTAAAAAAAAAACCTTTTATTTATTGCTTTGCTCAAACGTTTTCGCCAAATAAGAAAAATACAATGGACTTTCACTGTGTTAACAGAGATACCTTTAAAAATATAACTTAATACAATAAGTACTTACTTTTGTCCCATAAAGTTTACGAATTAATAAAAGATATGTTACTAAAAACGTATATTTTCATAAAGCTACCGCAAAAATGAAAGTAATTTTCTGTGAAAGCTTTTACGAGAGGAATATTAGAATTCAAATGAGCAGCAGCCGACACGCAATTACAAACGAAGTGAGAGAATTGTACGGCAATCGCAGAGCCGCGATAGAGTGGGAATGCTTTTCCAAATTGTCTGCAATTTGATATTTCGAAAGCGCGGGCGAAAGATCGCGCCGTTTGCCGGCAAAGGCATTTTTATAACATTTCAAATGAATCGGGTATTCCAGAAACACCGCAACTCCAATGTGAGCAATGTTTCAGGCGGCACAATAAACTGTCTAATCCAATATTGTTGGGTTGAAAAATTCATAAACATTTACCAATGACCGGTCACCAAAGGTCCATCTAGCCTTGCTTGTGTATTGGCGCTTTGTAGCGACGACCAAGCTCGTCCACCTCTGCGGCACTACAACAAATGTCATAGACCCCTAGAGTCTCTAGAATCTAGGGAGTCTGCCGCACAGGATTTAAAAAAAAAAAAATCTAAGTTGCAAAGGTATGTAACATTGGGGATTTACATAACATGCATTTCACAAGCAAACAAGTAAAGGTTTGCGCTTGTATATGCCGCATGTGAACCTACAACATAAAAACCCAAATCTCAAATGAACATACAACCTGCAACCCTTGCCGACCTTCCCTGAAACAGAGGTGACATTGGCAAAGTCAACCATTTTTTACAGTATGGCTGGTCAGCCTCGTACCAACCTAAAAGTCAAGGCATAATAGTCACTGATAATAGGCAAAATAAATGTTTGTGTTGTTTGTGATGTTTTGTCATAGTGATGTTTTGATCATTTTGATGTTCTGACATGTGTCGATTTGTAACTGTGCCGGTCTACCGTGTCGCCGGGATTGCGGTATGGCAGATCCTGGAGAATTATGGTGCGGCAGGCCCGGAGCCTTCGAGGCTTTTGAGCCGAAGAAAGAAAATAAGAGAATCAAGCAACGCAACTAAGCTACGCATATAGTGCAACTTCTTACCTACGTTACCCCCGAAGCGGTCGCATGTGGCGATTCGGGACCTAATTATTTTTTACGGGTAAGGCGGCCGGCCTCACACCAACCACTTTCAGTTGAAGTGAGGGTTTCCCAGCTCCCGGGGGGGGCTGGTTCTCATCGACCTTTTTTACGAGCTTGATCGTCGTCGCTACAAAGCGCCAATTCTCAAGCAAGACCCAGTTGTTGTAAGGCTGAATGACCTGATTTGATGACCGGTCATTGGTAAAGGTTTATGAATTTTTCAACCCAGCGAAGAGCAAATTTGAAAATATAAATTGTATATTTTTTGTGCTTCGCCGGGATTCGAACACACAACCTTCTATTCGCGAGTCCGAACTGTTAACATAGGACTACGGACCGGTCTAAGCAAAAATCAATTTCTAAAAAGAGGACTTGCGGTGTTTCAGAGATATCCGATTCAAATGCAGCGGGCATTTTCTCCGTAATGGCGCTGAGGAGTATTATAATAGGAATCGTATCCACAAACGTAGAAACTATCTAATAACAAAAATTGCTCGAGCGCATTTGGATTGCGCGGCCCGCAATCTCGCTCGTATGGGTGAGTGCGGAAATGTGAATGGGAGAACGCACTACAGGCATGCGCATGCGCTACACGAACATAATCTGGTAAAGGTTGAAGTTGCCATGAAGTCAAGATATGAAGAAAGCATTTTGGGAGTTGCAGAATATTAGGTTGTACACATCTAATCTAAACTACGTTGCAAAGATATACGTAACATTGGGGATTCACATTATATCGACGGTTAAAAGGCAATAGGGCATAAGCGACACAAACTAAATTGTTCAGGAGAGCAGTTTAAAGTTTGACATTGCAGAAAAATGGAACAACTTTTTTATTTTTTATCATATCGTAAAAATCCAAACAGCTCTCAAATAAATAAAATAAAGGCATTTATTGGCATTCCTTTAAAGGTGTTTTTACGAAAAAAAAATAATTTTATAAGCGCCTTTAGGACAAAAAAAACCACAATCTTGTCGGTTACACCAAAACCATACTTCGAAAACGCAGTTGTTTGTTTGTTGTAAAACACCCAAAAAAATCATCGCAGACCTAAGGGAGTTAGCGCATTAGAAAGACCGGAAAATTTCAAGTAGGATAGCATTCACAACTCATTTTTAACCAAAACGTCGCCCTACTAAAATGTAAGTAGAATCAAACCGTGTTTATTTTAATTTTTAAAAATCATTGGCAATTCAAACCTACTTTAGACAATTTGAAATGGATTTTCTGCCAGGTTATTGTAGTTGTAGGTCTAGACACTCCAGTAGAATAATAGTTATGGTGGAGCAAATGCATCCATTCCACCACAATACCTAACCGTAATAACTCCACTTTCTTTCGGCCGATTAGTAGCGAGCAGTGAAAGCGAATCCATTCCGACAATGATAACCGAAATGGGATCTCAGCCATTGGAGATAATGGGCGGAAACCCTGTGCCAGTGCGGTGTGTGCTACTGAACAGAAGCTAATTAGAGGCATTACGCTGCAGAAGGGACCTAAATGGACAAGACAAGTATAAACTCGTGGTAGATAATCGCGATTATATTATGATCCTCAGGTGCAAAATACACTCGGATGAAAGTAATTACATACTTTGTAATCTCATACTGGAATCACAATCAAATTACTATAATCTAGAGATATTAGCTCAAGAGACCATCTCCAGTTGGACTTAACCCCCCTATCTACAGGTCATTTTCCGAGAAATAGGTAAAAAATAATCAGGAATTGTTCCTTTATTTATAGGTTGGTATGCGGCTGACCACCCATGCTGCAGAAACTGGTTCTCTTTAGCAATAACACCCCTGTTTCAGGGAGGGCGGCAAGAGTTGTAAGTGTGTGTCCATTTGAGATTTGGGTTTTGACGTTGTTGGTTCACATGCATCATGTTTCAGTGCGAACTTGTACGTGTCTACTTGTGAGAATGCATATAATGTGAATCCCTTATGTTACATATATTTGCAACTTATATTAGATTAGATAAGAAACCTCATAGATCTCGTAGTCAATTGAATCATCAACAAGTCGTACGAATTAGGGTGAAAACTTTGCATTTCCTCAGGCAATAAGAACCACGTTTCGTGTTGATTGCTTGAACACGAAACAGACCACGGCTCAAAATGGCCAGCGCAAATATCAGATGCAATATTTCACAACACCTGAAATGCACTAAGTTTAGCTGTTCACTTAGCATTCAACACCCTTGCGTGATGCCTTTTTACGTCGGCTTTTGAATGCGCTCTCTTGAGACCCCACAGAACTTTCAAAACAGGAGACTATGCAACGAGCGAATGACTGAATAGATTAAAAAGTTAATAATGATACATTATTCGGGGGTAAATATTTTTGCACAACTAATTTAAGCTGTACTTTATATGCAATTGTTTGGCTTTCTATACATCATTCTATAATTATGAAGAAAATGTTATCTCACGGTCACGAAATGTTATCTCATTATCACAAAAAGTTATCTTATGGTCACAAAAAGTTATCTCCTGGTCACAAAATGCTATCTTATGGTCGCATGTTATCTCATAATCACAAAATTTTATCCTATGGACGCAAAATGTTTTCTAATGGTCACATGGCGTTATCTTATAGTCATAAAATGTTATCTTATGGAAACAAAATGTTATCTTATGGTCGCATGATGTTATCTTATGTCTAGGTCAACTTCTTGCAAATCTACACCTCAAATGCCTCTAGTCTTTCGTTTTTCTAGATGGTCTTATTCATGTTTGTTATGAATATCCATTCAAAATAATCACGCATAAGCGCTGGTTTGAACATAGCGTACTCTTGCATAACCGCAGGTGTTTACGTTTCATCACAACTAAATCTATTCTCGCGAAAATCTAATGACAGATGCATTTCGCTTACCGTAAACGGAAAAGCGCTGCACTTCCATCTTTGGTCATCTTGCCTTTAAAATACAAGTATATCAAATTGCGTTTAAGCTTGAACATAGCTGACCGGTACGTAGTCGAGTGGCAACACTACGGACTCTTACATGGCAGGTTGTGGGTTCGAATCCCGGCGGAGCACAACAAATATCTTATTTTAAAAATATTTTCAAATTAACATGCTCTTCAATGGGTTGAAAAAATCATCAAACCTTTACCAAAGACCGGTGGTCACTAAAAGGTCCACCCAGCCTTACAGCAATTGAGTTTTGGCGCTTTGTAGCGACGACCAAGCTCGTAAACACTTCTGTGGCACTACAACAAGTGTCAAAGACCTCTAGAGCCTCTGAAATCTAGGGAGTCTCCCGCACAGGATTTCTTACAAAAAAAAATTGCATCAACCAAAAATGTTTGGTACTAGCCAAAGACTCGTATTATCAAACAGCACTGCACAAAAAAGTGGAAGCTAAAACAGCGCCTCTAGAGAGCGTTTTAGTTTACTTTTGTTCAAAACTTTATGGCCGAGTTTATGGGTTCAGTTACTGACGTCCAAAGGAGAAATGATTTGTAACGTTTGCTGGAGTAAAGATAGATAAGTCAGAACAAATGTTAGTGGTGGATTCTGGCTTATTAGTTCCTCACACAGCGATAAACAACCATCGCGCGGTGTCTAGCGTACCATTGAGTAATAACATAGAGGAGCTGAAACTAACTTACACCATTGATACATTATATCTACCACTTTTGTCTCAGTCCTGTCAAACGTTGCAGTTGTGTGGTCAATAGCCATAAAAAAACATGTTTTTACATGTCAAATTTTAGGTTTTCTTGCTTTCTCCATATTGTGTTTTGACACCCAATTACAACACATGCCATAATACCTTTTTCCTTAAAAATTTGTCTATTTTATCGATCACAAGATTCACACCGCATGTTCGGACTGCTCCGGCCATAGTATGCACGCGGCAATGCTACCACCTTTCTAGAAACATTTTAACATTCGCCCGAGTTTTTTTGTACACATGGAAATGCAACTGTGAAGTTTTTTGTTCTCTTTCTTACCAATGATCATTTACCCAAGTATGTTGAAGCCGATATATCCTATCTATTTTCGCTACAAAAATAGATATCATAAGTCAATGTAGCGCACAGTGCCAATCTGTATGTAATCTGGCCGTCATATTACTGGTCACACGCTGAGCAAATCTCGCCTAGTGTACCAACGCTAGAGCACATCGACCAGGGACGGACATTCCGTCTATAATCTACAATCTAAGTTGCAAAGATATATTACACTTAAGATTAGAGATGGAAAAAACGGCATAGTAAAAAAAAACGAAAAAACGCTTACGCTTTTTAAAATAAGCAGCTTAAAAAGCGTTTTTTCGTTTTTTGGGTTTATTGTAAATATAAAATTCAATTCATTTAGTAGTTTCAGTTTTTCCATATTTACTCAAAAACTATTGACATTATTGAAAAAATGTTGAGTATTGAACCTAAACAATGTATAGTTCTGTAAGTAAAAAGCAAAAAAAAAAAAAATCCAAAATACAGCACACATGAAAAAAAGCTAAAAATGTAAAAAAAACGCGTTTTTTTAAATAATTTTTTTGTGGTGGCAATTCTTAAGATATATATTTTGTTTAAGCTTTATAATTATAATAAAAAATTAATAAACATGCTTGATTTTTTTCATTACTGTAACTATTTTGCTAAGACCATAAAGTGTAAGAAACAAAAACGGCAGATTTAGCTTTATAACACGCCATAAGCGTTTGAAAAATAAGCATAAGCAACTTTTTATACGCTTATTTTTCAAAACGACTTTTCGTTTAAATTGTAAGCGCGCTTAGTTGCTTAAAATAAAACGCAGCTATTTTAAACTGCTTTTCGTTTAAACGGCCACCTCTACTTAAGATGTATATTGTTACGAACTTGGAGGACGTGCGACTGTACATGCATACATTCTGGCTAGAACAATATTAAATGTATTCCCACAAGCGGACGATGGTATGAGGCTGACCACCCATAGTGTAAAAAATGGTACACTTTGCCAATGTCCCCCTGTTCCAGAGAAGGTCGGCCAGAGTTGCAGGGCTTTTGTTCATTTGAAATGGGGTTTTATATTGTAGGTTCACATGCGGCATGTTGAAGCACGAACTCAAACATTGCTTTTAATTCACGGGAAGGCCTTCCGCCACTTGAGAAAATATATATCTTTGTATGAGCGTGGGTGAGATGGGAGCAGTGGGTCCTTCTGACACATACATACAGGATGGGTACGAGGAGGGTTTGAGCATACGTGTGTCTGCTTGTGAAAATGCATATAATGTGAATCCCCAATGTTACATATCTTTCCAACTTAGATTAGATTAGTCCAAAAGCACGAGATAAAGTGAAGGCTGTAGCCACCCCTAGTGGAACAGTTACACTCGCTACTGGATGATTTAATGCGTTGTCAATGTGCGGAATATAACGCGACAGATCATACATCTTCCATATCTCTGCCAACCAGGACAACTACACAACTATAGATTTATTGTTCATTATATTGCTTTTTGTTGTGTACATTACCTGACTTATAGGTTGGTATGCGGCTGACCACCCATGCTGTAGAAAATGGTTCACTTTGCCAATGTCACCCCTGTTTCAGGAAAGGTCGGCAGGAGTTGCAGGGTGTATGCCCATTTGAGATTTGGTTTTTATGTTGTAGGTTCACATGCGACATGCGCAAGCGTGAACTTGAACGTGTCTGCTTGTGAGAATGCATGTAATGTGAATCCTCAATGTACAATCTCTGCAATTTAGATTAGGTTAGATAATGTATACCCAACCAGGGCTGGAAGTCTAAGAAAAAATATTGCTTTGTATGAGCGTCCATGTGCTGTGGGTCCTTCTGACACATTCATACAGGACGGGTTCGAGGAGGGTATGAGCATCACCGCGGTAATTCTAACCTACCGAATATTGGTTATATTTGTATGAAGTCCTGTCAATCCAAAATGGCCGCAGGTGAACAGTTGATTAGTCTTCATAATTGCAGTTCTTGTGTAGGCTGAGTAATGCCCGTTTTCACCAAGAATATTTAAAGATAAAGTGCTGTTTAAAAATATTTAGGTACCAGTTTTGTTTTCACCAGCATTTAAGAACCTCTTAACTCGCTAAGAACTTCTTATATTTGCGAGCCCGATATTCCGCTCCCTAAACTGTCTCTTACGCTAAAGGACACTTTAGCGGCCTGTCAGTGAGGTTATGTCATGTTTAAACTGCAAATAAGTGGATATGGACGCCGATATCCTTGTTTTTTTTAGAAACTCTTGAGGATATAGAAGTTGCTAGGACTTATCTACGTTCAAAAAGTTTTGAGAAAGGTAAAAAAATGTCGATAAGAATGACATCGATTTTTGGTGCGGATATCGGCTGTCAAAAATACAATCATGTAGCTCCTTGCTGGATAAAATTGTAGTAATTTTTATATTTTCGGACAACAGAGCTGTACACATATAATTTTGGTAAAGATGTTGTGGAATAACTATTATCGTCCATGAATTTATTACGTATTTAAAACATCGATCTTTTACATTGATCGATGTTTATAGGTACCTACCATAAATTTGTCATATCACAGGCCTTATGATATCCTTCAGATGGATTGTTACTTATTGTTTTGTACAGAAACAATTCAGTGACACACGGGGATAACTGATTAGACTCTAATCATTAGAGGCATTACAATTTTATGCCACTGTAAGCCATCAGCTGATATCTGTGACAGACGTGAGAGGCGTAAATGTAGCCCCATGTAGCAGGATTGAACAAGTTTCTCGCGGTCAGCCTCTGAAAAGTTGAACCATGTTTCTTCTTTAATTTAATAATTGATTGGTGACCGCCGTATATTTGAAAATGCCGATTTTACATGTCGAATGTGAATTGTCAACAAAAACAAAACCGCATCTGCAGACTACAAGCCGGCAACACAGGCCGGCAACATTACGCTTTTTTTTATAGTGTGTGCATATCAAAATATACTATGTACACACCATTGTAAAGATAAAAATTCAATTAACAAATAATATTTGCAGCGTAAATGGTAGATATTATTATAAACATCAAATATTCATGTGTTGTTTTTATTTGAAATGTGTATGTTATTTTATAAACCATAAAATACATTTCGAATTTACAAAAATCGAGTTTCACAACACTAGTGGTTTGCTAAACAGGCTCCTAGCTAGGTGGCCGATTTTTAGGTGACAGTTTCACTCGTGAAACTCAACGGTGCTAGGTACCCGTTTAAAGAGTCTCTTATATTTAAATACTTTTAGCTAGGTGACGGTTTAGAAGGAGTCGGTGAAAACGGGCATTAGCCTTGCAAATTTAGGGTTTGAAACAAACACTGAAACGGGAAATTTTGGTAAAACGCTGGTAAACTTTATACTTGGGGTACACACGTAACAAGTGGCTCTAGACGTAGTAGTGAGATGTAATCAACCCAGGGAACTGCGAATCTGATAATTATTTTCTTTCGTAATTACCAGCAAGCTAATGAGACGATATTTACGAGCTGATCTCTAATTACTTGTATCTACTACGAGTGTGTGGATGCACTCGGGTAAGTAATGGCTTTGGGATTTACAGTTAACTTGATTCAGAGAAATCACGAGTTGGACAATTTCAGTGTTGTTCTCAGAAAGCAAATACACGACTGAGGTAAAATTCCCATCCAACAATTAATATAAGGATGATTTCTTTGGTGAGCTCTGTTTTTGTGTGTATCACACCCAAAGAGCTCTCTGCGAGCTTGGTCGTCGCTATAGAAAGCGCCAATTCTCAAGCAAGACCCACTTGTTGTAAGGCTGTAGGGACCTTTGGTGACGGGTCTTTGGTAGAGATATATGATTTTTTCAACCCAGCGAAGAGCATATTTGGATAAATGGTAGGACCGGTCCGAGGTCCAGTGGTAACACTTCGTATTCGTAAATGGAAGGTTGTCGGTTCGAATGATGATAATGATGATTTGTAGAGCGCCGTTTCGTGACTACTGTCACTGCAAGGGCGCTAAAAATCCCAGCGGAGCACAAGAAATATACGAAAACACAACTTAGCTACCCATATAGTGTAACTTCTTGTCTGCGTTATTCCTGTGAAAGCCTAACGCTACAATCCAACTCCAAGTAATAAATAATTGACCGACCTTGAACATGATGGCTTCTTTCGATATACATTGTTGGTTGAATTTAAGTTTACCTAAAACAAATAAAAAAAATATCATTAGTTACACATTATACTTACTAGAATTACTTCGTAGAATTTTCCTCACGCATCAATGGACTCAACAACACAAACGTCACACGTCTATAAGACTAGGTACCTTAGCAACCAATCACAAAATAATGTTTGACTCTTCCTTAGCAATCTGGCCGTGTGAATTCTTAATTTTGTTGACGATGGAATATGAGCCGAGTCCATTGTGAAGCTTGAGAACCATTTCAGACACAACCCAACATTCTGCCAGGATCGTCTATGCTGATTTGAAATTTTGAAGAAATTTAAGAACACAACAATGACTCCTTATTGAGAAAAGTTTCATTTGGAAAACTGATGATTTGAAGTTTGATTGATGTGGTCAAAAATTACCACTAGGATTATACTCGTAGATTCTATATCATTTTCGGTATCTCAAACAAAGGCAACACAACACTACGCAGCTAACACCCCTGCTGCAAAGGATCAGGAAATCAAACGCCAAATCATCAACAAGAACACCTCTACGGTACAAAAAACAATCTAATGTAATTAAAATTGAGAACATAACAAAGGCTCCTTAGAGAAGACTTCCATTTGGAGACGTGATGATTCGGAGTTTGTTCTGGTGTGGTCACAAATCCCGACCAGGCTGGCGGAGAGGTTTCAGATCCCATACATATAACGTGATGGAACTTGAGAATACAACCATGGCTCCTTATCGAGAACAGTCCATTTGGAGACGTGATGATTCGGAGTTTGTTCTGGTGTGGTCACAAATCCCCACCAGACTGGCGGAGAGGTTTCAGATCCCGTACATATAACGTGATGGAACTTGAGAATACAACCATGGCACCTTATCGAGAACAGTCCATTTAGAGACGTGATGATTCGGAGTTTGTTCTGGTGTGGTCACAAATCCCCACCAGGCTGGCGGAGAGGTTTCAGATCCCGTACATATAACGTGATGGAACTTGAGAATACAACCATGGCTCCTTATCGAGAACAGTCCATTTGGAGACGTGATGATTCGGAGTTTGTTCTGGTGTGGTCACAAATCCCCACCAGACTGGCGGAGAGGTTTCAGATCCCGTACATATAACGTGATGGAACTTGAGAATACAACCATGGCTCCTTATCGAGAACAGTCCATTTGGAGACGTGATGATTCGGAGTTTGTTCTGGTGTGGTCACAAATCCCCACCAGGCTGGCGGAGAGGTTTCAGATCCCGTACATATAACGTGATGGAACTTGAGAATACAACCATGGCTCCTTATCGAGAACAGTCCATTTGGAGACGTGATGATTCGGAGTTTGTTCTGGTGTGGTCACAAATCCCCACCAGACTGGCGGAGAGGTTTCAGATCCCGTACATATAACGTGATGGAACTTGAGAATACAACCATGGCTCCTTATCGAGAACAGTCCATTTGGAGACGTGATGATTCGGAGTTTGTTCTGGTGTGGTCACAAATCCCCACCAGGCTGGCGGAGAGGTTTCAGATCCCGTACATATAACGTGATGGAACTTGAGAATACAACCATGGCTCCTTATCGAGAACAGTCCATTTGGAGACGTGATGATTCGGAGTTTGTTCTGGTGTGGTCACAAATCACCACCAGGCCGGTGGAAAGGTCAGCCTGGGCGCATGCACAGAGTCACGACCTCTCCGTGCGTTCCCGCTTCTGCCGACTCTCGACAAGGCGAGAAAACACTAAACGTGGAAAACAATCGCCAACATTTGTTGTGCCATTTGCGAGACAATATATTGTACAAATTAGATGGTCCACTTTAGGAGGGGCGTGCATCCCATACAGGCACATCTAAAAATCTAAATCTAACCTACAATATAAAAACCCTATCTCAAATGAACATAAACCCTGCAACTCTTGCCGACCTTCCCTGAAACAGAGGTGACATTGGCAAAGTGAACCATTTTTTACTGGATGGGTGGCCAGCATTACAGATCAACCGCCGCGTTTTCTCTAGCGACGACCAAGCTCGCAGAGGACTCTCGAGGTGTGGTTTACCAAATATTGAGTCTTAATGTATCTTTGCAACTTAGATTATATTATTATAGACACGTATAAGTTCGCGCTTAAACATGCTGAATGTGCACCTACACATTAAAATCCAAACCGCAAATGAACATAAGCCCTACAACTTTTGCCGACCTTCCCTGTAACAGGGGTGACATTGACAAAGTGAACCATTTTTTACAGTATGGGTGGTCAGCCTCATACCGACCTATAATATCAGATCGAAATTTTCACATCCATAAAATAAATTCAAACAGCGTTATTCACAACACGTTTGATACGTAAACTGATCCATGGATCATCGTGTTTTTGTATTGAAAATTCACGTAAGGATAAGGTAGCTATGGTTTTTCTGTGAATGCATACACCGCTTGAGTTTTGCAAAGCGTTGAACGAGGCGAAAGAATACTTCAACACGGAAAGCATGATGGAGCCATTAGTCTCCGGTTCCTGCTTTCTCCCTAGCCCAGACTTGCGAGAGAAATAGACCAATGAGCGATGGCTTTACGATAGGGCGCTCCGGGTTTGGTTGCCGGGCGAAGTCCTGACCAGGGATGATAGATATCCTTATCCGTATTCGAAACTATCGGATATCCGAAACAAAAAAATATCCGTATCCGTAACCGAAACCGAAATAAAAGTTTCGGATAGTTTCGGAAAATGGTGGAATGGTGGTTATGACAAGTTTTCGTTTTCGCCCGTCGACTTTCAAAAACAAGTAAAAACTAAAAACCATAGGTCCTAAAACAAGTGTAACGCAGTGTAAAACACAGTTTTTTATTGATCGATTTTTATATTTTTTAAACACAAAACAGTTTTTATGTTATGGTATGGCTTCCTTGACTTATAGGTTGGTATGAGGCTGATCACCCATACTATAAAAAATGGTTCAACTTGCCAATCTCACCCCTGTGTCAGGGAAGGTCGGCAAAAGTTGTAGGGTTTATGTTCATTTGAGGTTTGGATTTTATTTGTTAGCACACATTCAGCATTTGTTAGCGCGAGATTACACGTGTTTGTTTGTGGGCATGCATTTGATACGAGTTTTGAATGTTAATATATCCTTGCAACTTAGATTATGGATTATAGATATCCATCATTTATCATTTATATTTTTTTGTGCTCCTTGACTGATAGGTTGGTACGAGGCTGACCACCCGTGCTGTAAAAATCGGTTCACTTTTGCCAATGCCACCCCGGTTCAGGGAACGGCGGCAGGAGTTGCAAGGTGTATGTCCATGTGAGGTTTTCTTTATTTGTATGCACACATGCAGAATGTGTAGGCGCAAACCTACATGTGCCTGTCTGTAGGCATGCATTTCATATGAGCCTTAAATGCTTACAATATATCCTTGCAGCTTAGATTATAGATTATAGATAGGTGATGACCCCAAAGGCGCGAGGCTATAATGGGGAATGCGCTGCACGCGTCGACAGACTGAAAACCCAGCGTAGACACTTAACTTAGACAGGGCGGCGAGGCTATATGACACGAAGGGAAAAATTGTGTAGAAGAAATGCATTGAACAGGTCTACATGTGGAGGTGAAGGTTGTTACGTACGAGGTTGACCATGTATATGGTAAAAATTGGTCACTTCCGTTTCAGAGAAATGCGACAACAGTTGCAGGGATACTCATTTGAGGTTTGGTTTTCATTATGTACTAGCTGTACCCTGCCATCCCTTACAGTGGCTCGTCTTGTTCTCCCTCCACAAACCCACGCCCTGTATATCCATCCCATGCGGGGATGTGTCACAGGACACGCATCAGAACTAGAGTGAGATGCAAGCGGCAGAAGGCCCTCCCGTGATGCTACACTGTCTCAAGTGGTACACAAAGCAAAGGTGGCTCAGAAAACACGAAAACTAATAGCCAAGTGCAAGAATTTAGGGATCGTCTGGTTACTGTTATTGTATCATGCCGCCATTTTGTTGGGGATGGTCAGTATATCTGTTGAAGTGTCTCTACTGTGTTGTGTCGTTGCACCATTCTTTTAGTCTAAGAATTTCCCTGTCACAAGGTGAAAATAGTTGAAGCATATTTCTGCTCTCATTTCCTTATCGCTCCAGTTTTTTTATACAGAAGACTAAGTTGGCATGTAAACAATAACTCGTGTAAGTTTCATCGCAATCTGTTCAGTAGTTACGAAGTCCATACAGGACAAACATACATACATCGGTTTGATTTTCTGTATTATAAGATGTAAATAGACATATGAAGCAAAAGGAAGCGAGAATGTACACGTATTAACTTGTAGAATGCATTTAATAATAATAATATTAGGATGATTTATTTGGTGAGCGCTGTTTTTGTGTGTATCACACCTCAAGAGCCCTCTGCGAGCTTGGTCGTCGCTGTAGAAAGCGCCAATTCTCAAGCAAGACCCAGTTGTTGTAAGGTTGAATGGACCTTTCAGTGACCGGTCTTTGGTAAAGGTTTATGAATTTTTCAACTCAGCGAAGAGCACATTCGAAATATAAATGGTACCTATACTTTTTTTTGTGCTCCGCCGGGATCGGAATCCACAACCTTCCATTTACGAGTCCGAAGTGTTGCCACTACGGACTACGGACCGGTCCAAGATGCCAACGACACGCGGTGTACCTGAGCGGTCACCCATCCAAGTACTGTCCGCGCCCAATGTTGCTTAACTTCGGTGATCTATGGGAACCGGTGCTTTCAACATGGCTAGCGTCGTTGACAAAATCGTTAATCATCAATAGCATAACAATGCAGAGTAGGTCATTGCTTCCTTGATCAACCACAACCACCCGCTGCCTGTCCATCGTTTTCCTCCTAGTTTCCTCGTGGTTTAGTTTATGCTGTATAAATGATGTCTTGTTATTGGTGAATTTGAAGTCTGTGCCAATATAAATCACGTCCATCGCCTCGCCCAGCACCACTCGCTGTTGCAGCCTCGGCTCTCACACGTACCTCACAGCTCTATCTGCAGCGCCCGAGGGGAGCACTGCATGATTTACGCCGCATTAGAATGTGCCCAGTACTTTTATTGTGAGCATAATAACTCCTTATTTGTGAGGGAATATGATATATATTCTGCGGTACCGTTAACTACCCACATATATATTTCAAACTGCCTTTCTTTTCTTTCCCCTACAAATCCTTAACTTTAAGTCCCTTTTTACACGATCCGGTGTGGTTCTTCTGGCGATCCAATTCATTTCACGACCGGATCCCGATCGAAACTGGACCGCATCTTAAGGGTAATAAAATACGCTCTTGTATAGGTCCTATAGAATACGCTAGAAGACGCTAGAATACGCTAGAATACGCTAGAATACGAAAGAATACGAATATACGAAGAATACGCTATTGCATAGGCCCTATACGCTAGAATACGCTAGGATACGAAAGAATACGAATATACGAAGAATATTCGTATATTCGTATTCTTTCGTATATTCGTATTCTTTCGTATATTCGTATTCTTCACAAAAAAATCCTATATTATAGGATCTTTTCGAGGTCGTAGTCACCTCAAAAGCGCTTGGTGCTATACCTCAAACAGTTAGGCCTTGAGATTTCTCTTAAGGCCTTCCTCTGACGAAGATTCTCAGTCACCACACCCAGTCAAGTAACGCGTGCATGATTGTGTGGAGCTCAAGGACACTCATTTAAAAACGACGTGTGGCAAAGCATGAGTGGTCGCGGGCAGAGCATGTTGCCAGATTCAATGACCGAAGATGGACCAAGAGGTTAATGGAGTGGAGACCTTGCGAGGACAAAAAATATAGAGGAAGGCCTCTAACACGATGGCATAAAGAGGAAAGCTTGTGATTGGTTGCAAAAGGCCCAGGGCTGGAAGTCTCATCCCCACGGTAATTCTTGCTAATATTTGGCTAACAAGATGGCCGCAAGCGAACAGCTGATTAGTCTTTATACAAATATTACCGGTATTCGGTGGGTAAGATTTACAGCGGTGATGAGACTTCCAGCCCAGGAAAGGGATACCTGGACGAGAAAGGCTGTCTCAGCGTCTACCGACTTTAATCTATGCAGACCAATAAATCTGTTTAGTCACACAGAACAATGCACCATTTGGCACCGTGCGCCTATCGGTCTCGCTGAATGAATTCATGGCGACTAATTTCATATGTTAATTTAATCGTCGCATTGACAGTCGCAGACAGACAGCTATACTCGTACAATAAAGTGGCCGGAGCAGACGAAATAGGATTGTAATTGATACAAGAAAAGTCGATCAATATTGTTACAAGCTTGGTGTACCTTCTAGCGACTGCACATGGATACATAGAACAGTCTGGCACTAGTATGATGATGATAGTGTTACGAACTTCGAAGTGCCTACGCACGCCTGTACATGTACAATAATATGTGTAGAACAGTCAAGTATGATCCATTATGGAAGTAGTAAGGTACATGAACAGCTGTCTTAGTGTAATCTAGAACAGAGATCGAATGGTCTGGAATATGCAAGAAAGATCTATTTTATACCTACATATATAACGGGACTGCAATGGGGCATCAGAGAGTGTGGATTAAAACATCAAGCCGTGAATCAATCGCTATTTCTTTCTGTCCTTACATACTTCTTTCATTTCATCCAGAGTCATAACCTTCCTCATACAAGCTCTCCTTTTATGACGACTCTGGATGATTTCATTGAAAGGTCATATTTGCATCAAATGGTAGATATATAAGCCAAACAAGCAATGAGGGGGACGTACTGTGAACTAACATTCGCATTCAATAAAATTGGCCGCACTACCTTATTTGGACGAAATCAATCGGCAAAACAGATAGCCGAGAAAGCGAAATCACAATGCAAAGAAAAACTTTCTTCAGTGTTCCGCACAAAAAACGCCATTGTTGATTTTCATCGGATTAGTCATGTTTGGTAATGCTGCTGCAATATCGATCTCGCTACAAGAAATAACGTAAATTATCTTCACTTTCGTCGGTTTGATTGTTGTTGGGTTCGATAACCCCTCAATCATATTTTTGCAATACAATAGAGGTAACGCGACACAGATACGCTGCACAAATTTTGCAACTCCTAACCTCTTTGAGGGATGAATACGGCGAGTTGAAGCTATTTATTTTCACAAGTAAATGGTCCTTACTAACAACAACCACTTCATTTTCAGCGTGGATTTCTCAGCTCCCAAGGCGGTTTGTTACATGTTACATCCAAACATTAGCACGACGTCCAGGGAAATGTCGACACTTGATGACTTTGGTGCAACTACAGAGGAAGAAATGAAGAAACTTCTCAATAGAGCGGCAAACAAACAATGTGAGCTCAACCCTGTTCCTACTTGGCTTTGGAAAGAATGTCAAAATCTACTCCTACCATGGCTGGTAAATATGACAAACCACTCTTTCTCAGAGGGCACAGTGCCAACCTCACTCAAGGTAGCGCTGATAACCCCAATCATCAAAAAGGCACAACTAGACCATGAAGACCTCACAAACTTTCGACCAATTGCGAATCTAAGCCTAATATCTAAGACCCTTGAGCGGGCTGTTGCAACCAAGCTCACTTCACACCTCCACAAAAACAACCTCTTCCCCAGAATGCAGTTGGCGTATAGACGTTATCACTCTACAGAGACAGGAATAGCGAGGCTTGTATCAGAAATAACAACGGACGCAGAAAAAGGCAACATTGTAATGCTGGCCTTACTCGATATGAGCGCAGCTTTCGACACGGTGGACCATGTGATACTACTACACAAGCTCAAAATGCTAGGCGTCACGGGCAAAGCTCATAAATGGTTTTGCTCATATCTCAGTGACCGTCAGCAAAAAGTTCGCCTGAGTGGAAGCGTCTCCAAGCCGTTTGCACTGGAATCAGGAGTGCCTCAGGGATCAGTGCTGGGACCTCTTTTGTTTCTGATCTACACAGCGGAACTGGAAAAAATAGCAGATAAATGGAGCGTCGGAATACACTGCTACGCAGATGACTGCCAGCTGTATGCATCATGCAAACCACTCGAAATTGACACGCTGAAAGCAACCATGGTCAGTTGTATAGAGGATATACAATTGTGGATGACACAAAACAGGCTGGTACTGAATCCTGAAAAAACCGAAATAATATACCTGGCAACATCGCGAAGAAAACAACTCCTCGATCAAGGACCAATCGTCATTTGCGGCAGTAAGGTGACCCCAGCAAAAAGCGTAAGGCTCTTGGGGGTACAATTAGATCAACACCTGTATCTTGGAGACCACATCGGCAAGACAATCAGGGCAGGATTCTTTGGTCTCCGGCAGATCAAAGCCATTAGGAGATGCCTGCCAATAGAGGCCACCAGGAGTCTGGTGAACGCCTTTGTGGTGTCCAGAATGGACTACTGCAACGTGATATTTGCAGGTCAGCCAGTTAGTCAACTTTACAGGCTGCAGTCCCTACAAAATGCGGCAGCGAGGTTGATCTATAACTCCTCCAAATTCTGCCACATTTCACCACTTCGTCAGAGGCTTCACTGGCTTCGCGTACCCGAGCGCATCAAATTTAAACTGTGTGTGATAGTACATAAAGCTCTTCATGGAGGAGCTCCACAATACATCAGAGAGCTTATCACACCAGCAACAATCAGTACCAGGGGACTAACGCTGAGACCGGCATCAACAAGCGGCAACCTTCTGGAGATCCCGAGACGTACACGGTGTTCGGGGAGCGCGCCTTCCGTGTCGCTGCGCCCGCGGCCTGGAACTCGCTGCCTGACAGGCTGCGGACCATAGATAGTGAGGCGGTTTTCAGGAGGCAGCTGAAGACCCACCTCTTCCCACCTCCACAACCGGCGCCTTTGGGATGACCAAGGGTCATGAAAAGGCGCCATGCAAATGAACTCATTATTATTATTATTTGTTATCATATTTTATTGTAAAGGCTAAGTTAAACTTTTCGGTATTTCGATTTTCGGTTAGCAATACACACCATTTCCGATTCTCTTGCTGGGGATCAAACCCTAGCCTTCTGGCGTGGAAAGCAAGCGTTCTAATAGATATCAGAGTAACCATTTCACATTTGATATATAATGTACCGCAGAATACCAGAGAATCTTGGATTCAGCCTAGGCACACCGGTCTTAGTTCAGTGGTAACACTTCGATAACAGGTTCGATTCCCGGCGGAGCACAAAAAACATACCATATCTATTTTCAAATTTGCTCTTCGCTGGGTTAAAAAATTCATAAAACCTTAACCAATGACCGGACATCAAAGGTTCATCCAGCTTTACAGCAACTGGGTCTTGCTTGAGAATAGGCGCTTTGTAGCGACGACGACCAAGCTCGTAAAAAGGTCGATAGCTTAATTGGTAGAATATGCTTGCATTCCATGCCGAGAGCAAGGGTTCGATCTTAAGGTTTACTCAGCCTTCACAATAAATGAGAACCAGCCCCCTCAGGAGTTGGGAAACCCCCGCTTCAACTGAAGTAGTTGGTGTAAGGCCGGCTCCCTTACCTGTAAAAATAAATAGGTCACGAATCGTCACATGCGACCCCTTCGGAGACAACGCAGGCAAGAAATTACACTATATGTGTAGCTTAGTTGCTTGTTGCACACCCTAGGCTGGAAATCTCAGCCCCACGGTAATTCTTATCTAACGAACATCGGTAATATTTGCATGAAGATCTGTCAATCCAAGATGGCCGCAAGTGAACAGCTGATTAGTCTTCATACAAATATTATCGATATTCAGTAGGTAAAAATGACCGTGGTGATGAGACTTCCAGCCCTGAGCTGTTGATCTTATAATGACGTTTATAAAATGCTAAAAATAACAAGATGAACGTCAACGCTTTCCCTTTGGATACATATTGGTACAAAAATCAGTCTGAAAGCGAAACCTACTCGTAGATACGTTACACCACTCGTTCACGTTGATAGCATCTTGCGACATGTCGGATGATTGATGCTAGAAAATCAAGAAATCTCAGTGAAACGCTGACTGGAGAGTCATCAGCGAAGGTTCACAGATCAGCATCTCTTGTTCTCTGTCAGATGGGAGAGCGTACGCACGCACCCGCTGGCTAACGATCCCACAGCTGACAACTTTTACTAGGAAAGTTGTTTCTAGAAGGTATTGCGACTTAAATCAAAATGAGAATGTCGTCAGCTGGTTCATGCTCAAAACATTGGCTAATCAATAAAGCTCCTAAGCTACCCTATAATATAACGTCTTGCCGCGTTTTCCCTGCAGGGGCAAGTGGAACCTATTTATTTTTACAGGTATCTCTTGTTCTCTGTCAGATGGGAGAGCGTGCGCACGCACCCGATGGCTAACGATCCCACAGCTGACAACTTTTACTAGGAAAGTTGTTTCTAGAAGGTATTGCGACTTAAATCAAAATGAGAATGTCGTCAGCTGGTTCATGCTCAAAACATTGGCTAATCAATAAAGCTCCTAAGCTACCCTATAATATAACGTCTTGCCGCGTTTTCCCTGCAGGGGCAAGTGGAACCTATATATTTTTACAGGTATCTCTTGTTCTCTGTCAGATGGGAGAGCGTGCGCACGCACCCGATGGCTAACGATCCCACAGCTGACAACTTTTACTAGGAAAGTTGTTTCTAGAAGGTATTGCGACTTAAATCAAAATGAGAATGTCGTCAGCTGGTTCATGCTCAAAACATTGGCTAATCAATAAAGCTCCTAAGCTACCCTATAATATAACGTCTTGCCGCGTTTTCCCTGCAGGGGCAAGTGGAACCTATTTATTTTTACAGGTATCTCTTGTTCTCTGTCAGATGGGAGAGCGTGCGCACGCACCCGATGGCTAACGATCCCACAGCTGACAACTTTTACTAGGAAAGTTGTTTCTAGAAGGTCTACAGTCGTCGATAGCTCAGTTGGTAGAGTGCTTGCATTCTATGCCGAGAGCTCGGGTTCGCATTCCGCCGAGGGTGTCAGAAATGATTTCCTATTTCGGTGTTTATTTCAAACCTTGAATAAAAACAACCAGCGAGGTTTACTCAGCCGTCTCAAGATATGAGTAGCAGCCCCCTTGGGAGCTGGGAAACCCCCACTTCAACTAAAAGTGGTTGGTGGGGGGCCGGCCCCCCTACCCGTAAAAAGGAATAGGTCCCGAATCGCCACATGCGACCCCTTGGGGGATAACGCAGGCAAGAAGTTACACTATATGTGTAGCTTAGTTGCGGAAAGTCTTTATCTTACATCCACAATATCCCAGAGGTCTAGCCGTCGCATGGATGTGAGAGTGGACGCCAAGCCGTGACCTTGGAATGTCAAGAACACAAAAACAAAACACGGCGCGAAGAAAGCAGCGCACGTTGGGTTTGATTGATGGCCTCGGAGGCGAAGACCATGCTCGCCTGTCGTGTCACACGTCGTACGTGTTATGTTTCACGCGTTTTTTCTCCATGTCCCAATACATGTCGAGCTTGTCACGGAATTCTCATAACTCACCAAGACGTGAACAAGTCATTTGTTGACGTTTTTAATTGCAGCGATTTCAGCGTTCACTGTCTTTTGTCATGGACTTGAAAGGAGAAAAAAATAAAGCAAAAATAAAACCGTTGACCGGTCCGTGGTCTAGTGGCCCTACAAACGTACAATACTACAACCGCACAGCAGTCTGCTACTATTCTCCTTATTCCAACTCCTCCTACTCTTCTTTACTCGCAGTCCAGTGGCAACACTTCTGACTCATAAATGGAAGGTGGTGGGGTTCAAATCCCGGCGGAATAAAAATTACGATTCCTCTCTTTTTCGGGAAATCCTGCTGAATTCGCACAATACCTGGACATATTATGTAAAACACATTTTAATTACAAAAACGAAAAGCTTTCGAGCTAAATATTCTAGAAACTATTCCAACCTCGTTGATGATCATCGTAGATAGATGGCAATAGAAAACCGAATTTTGGTAGGCAGCGTGTAATTGGAGTTTCACTTTTATGTCCCATTGTGCGGACATTTGTAGTGGAAGCGATAAAAGGATGACGGGGATGACTGGGTACAAATTCCAGCCGCCGGTCAACTAAATGAAACGAAAAGCTGCAGCCACAGCATTAGACGCACGGCTTTTAAAGCTGCAATCAGTCATGAACGCCAGTGCCCTCTTAATTTATGGTCAGAGCAAATACTGCCATATCCCCCCACTCCTGCAGAAAATCCACTGGCTGAGGATCCCAGAAAAAATCAAATTCAAGCTGGGTCTCACGGTACACAAAGCACTGCATGGAGTGGCGCCAGAGTGAGAGGGGGCTCACTCTGCGAGCTGTCGACAGTGCTCTTACCTCTGTCAGTACACAATGCAGGAAAAGAAGCAGTGTTCGGAGATCGCGCTTTCGCCGTTGCGGGACCGCACACTTGGAACCAGCTGTCCCCAGAAGTGCGCGCCAAGGAAGGGATCGAGAGCTTTAAGAAGGGAATGAAGACCCATTTCTTCACCGCTGCGCCATTGAAGTGACAGTAGTCACGAAACGGAGATTTGATGAGAGAGAGAGAAACGGTGATATTGCGAAAGAATGAAACCTGGCGAGTGAGAATCAGACAAGAGTATGTATGAAGAAAGTGATGAATGAAAGACGTATATAAGGACAGAAAAAAGTGGAGACCCATTAGCGGAGGTACCGGCCACCCCTAGTGGAACGGTGGCAGGACACAGTAACAGTAATTATTTATTTTAACAGAATTTATTTTACTCGGCTTGGTTCACAATTTACAATAATTGATAATCTCTGCGTATATGGTATTCACGTTCAAATGTTGGATGCAACGCCCTCACTGATGCCCTTTTCAGTCCGTATATTGAGGTATAAAAGGGAACATTCTTGCATATTCCAGGTCATTCGATCTCCCAATGAGTGCTCATACCAGACCGCCGTTCTATGTACCTTATTAAGTACTACCATCATACTAGAGCCAGATTGTTCTACACAAAAACGTACATGTTCAGGCGCGCGTGGGTACTTCAAATCCTTAGTTCGTAACAATATCCTGTTTATTATTATTTTATTTAATATCAGTATTGACGGTACATTATGCTTTCTGCATCGCCACCTTAAAGGTAAAACTAAATAAGTACTGATTCACTTATTTGAGAAATCGTAGTTAAAACAATTTTATTGGGTGTAACTTCTCATAGCAAGCGAACTGATACTAAGCAAGTGCGCATGAAAAACTTCTAAGCTACAGGATTTTCCACACTTTTTTACTGTTTTCTCTCGTAGGAAATAGGAAAAAGGTGCATTTTTTCTGAGAAACCCATGTCAGCTTAATACGTCAATAATACAGTTTTACCTACTTTGAAGGTATCGATATGACTCTGTCGTCGGTCCACTAGGAGTGGGCAGAGCCTCAGCAGATTTTCCTCAATTTCTTGCCATCCAAGCATACTTTTGTCAATTCATTTTTATCAAATCCCATTCTTTAATCCGTTCATTAATTTGATCATGCCATACTATTCATGTTCTTTATTTTTCTGTTTTTCATACGTCATTACTTCTGTTACCTTTTCTATCTAAACGCAAACAATCAATGTATTGATATAACAAACGCTCGAAGGGATTCGGAATAAAATTTGAAAGTATGTATGTAGAGCTTTTTTCTTGGTGGGAAAACATCACACTTGTTTGTGAAAGATTGAAATACACGGAATGAGTAGAATGTGTGAGCGCGAAATTATGCGTGTCTGCTTGTGGGAATGCATTTAATATGAATCTCAAATGATACATATTATCTTGCAACTTAGATTTAGATTTAGATTAGATTTAGTTAAAAATATTGAAATGCATAAAAAAGGATATCAATGTGAATGAATTGAAAGAGGTACTTAAGGATAGACAGAAATGGAGGCATTTCTGCACATACTTTAGACACCCCTAGCGGAATGGAAACAAAAATTTATCTAAGGTAGCATCAAAATAATGAAATAAACTATACACTGACATGAAATTCACTAAGATAAAATAAAAGGAAACCAAATATGTGTAACTGTATAAATTTACTTTAGAAATTAGAGTGCGTCTAATAATTTGACTAGAGACCGTGCTTATGTCACAATCACAATTGAGTAGTATAGAACCAAAGGTGGAAATCTAGGATTTTTTCTGAAATGAAATAAATGTACAGAAATAATGATAAAAGATTTCCAGTACATCCATATATTTATTTCATAATCAAAAACCAACCTAGATTGCTGCCTTTGATTCTATACGAATCAAAATCAATACAAAAGGGACCAACGCTCGAGGCTTTCTACTCCTAGCGATTCTCTCGAAATCATTACCTTAACTTTCAATCATTACGTTTCATCTAAAAAAATGTATAGAAAGTAAAATGCCCACTAGGAGCGCTAATTTAATTTCCATACACTTTTCGGTAAAACTTTGTTCAGTTTTGTACTAACACGAGACCTTTGCAGCGCAACGCAATACCAGGCTCCTTAACAAAGAGACGATAAGGTGATTGAACCACGCTTTCAACATACGAAGAATAACCTGTGCCCCAACTTCTGCGTAATCGAATAGGTTTCTTAAAAAACCGTCATTTTGAAAGATCGTGACTTTAAGATTGTTTGCTATTCTTCCTCTCTTTCAGCATTTTTTAAAATGTACAAAACTGATAAAAAATTCAATTTATATTTTGATAAAATAAGATTGGATTTTACATGTTATCATCATCATCCGCGACTTTTTGTCGATCGCTTTCCGGTCGATAGCTCAGTTGGTAGAGTGCTTGAATTCCATGCCGTGAGCTCGGGTTCGAATCCCGCCGAGGCGAGGGTGTCAGAAATGATTTACCGTTTCGGTGTTTTTTTCAAACCCCAAAATAAAATACCGGCAAGGTTTACTTAGCCTTTACAACAAATGAGTACCAGCCCTCTCGCTGGGAAACTCCCACTTCATCTGAAGTGGTTGGCGTAAGGCTGGCCCCCTTACCTGTAAAAATAAATAGGTTAAATTCGGCACATGCGACCCCTTCGGGGATAGCTCGGCGAGATGTTACACTATATGTATAGCTTAGTTGCGAGTTGCGTTGCGTTGCTTTCCATCTACAACAACCCACAATGTTAGTAAATGCGCCACTTACTTTTCCAGCCATCGTGCTCTGATTCTTCCCACTGAGTTCTTTAAGGATCATCACAGCTAGCTTCTTCCAACTCCCATGATGTATTCATTAAGATAAGGCGTATGTTCTGATGAAATATCCTCACTTACACCTCCTCCTCTCGTCACAACAAGAGCAACTCGTAGAACGGCTCACATCCAACCGTTTGCAGTCGATATAAAAACTATGAGAAGTTGGTGTTTTCACGACTCATTCCTTTTCCAAACTGCCCGCTTATGGAATGAGTAACCGGTATCTGTGTTTCCATCCCAATTTAACTTTGCCCTTTTCAAATCCAATATCAATCGCCATTTCCTCTCAGTGTCTCAAAACAAAGCAACGCAACGCAACACACATCACAGAACTGCGCAGCTAACGGCCCTGTAACAAGTGTCATAGACCCCTATAGTCTTGAATTTAGTGAGTCTCCCGCACAGGCTTTCTTAAAAAAGAAAAAAAAAACATCAATGGAACGACAACCACTACCAAAGCAGCATGTCCACTTTGCCTTCCTTCTCCGGTCCTATACTCCTCCCGCACGGCAGTTTATCTCCTCATTGTCCTGAACTTTTTGGGACATCAACACCATCTGTTTTAGGCTCCGATAGTCTGTTCGGCTGACTTTTATTGACCGAACCACATCAACGTCTTGGTACACGTCTCATTCGATGGTCTGTTCGCTAAGGCAATGAGCTCTGTCGATTAAGGTTGGTACACTGCTGGGTGGGTACCTAAAGCGAATGGACCGTCGAAGCCAGGAGATGAATTGTGATGACAAACCAAGAAAACGGTAGGTACACCAAAACGAGATCCTCTGAAGATCAAAACCAAAATGACGACAATGTTGAGATTGTGAAGTCTGCCAGAGAATGATTGAAGCACAATTGAATGTCACAAGGCAGCGCTGACAATGGCCGGCGTGTCAGTGAGCTGTAAATTAGAGTTGTGTTTCAAGGCTGCTGTGCCCGCGCATGCGTGAAGTGTTGTGTGCTACCGGAGATTAATATTTTCATGACAACTGTCATTTTTTACGGAGAGTCACGATTTAGTAGGTTGTAGCTGTCGATCTACGAGTATACTGGCATAAATCAGGCTTTGTTAGGTGTGAATCCACCAGTACAAAGAGTTTTTAGATTTTAGCGTCAACGGATTCAAGAAGTAGACAACCCTATTCTGAGACCAAAGGTGCACTAAATCTAAGCTGCAAAGATATACATCATTTAAATTCATATTAAACGCATTCCCACCAGCATAGATGTATAAGTTCGCGCTAACACATGCCGCATGTGGACCCACAATATAAAAACCCAATCTCAAATGAACATAAGCCCTACAAATCGAGCCGACCTTCCCTGAAACAGGGGTGGCATTGGCAAAGTGAACCATTTTTTACAGTATGGGTGGTCAGCCTCATACCAACCTATAAGTCAAGGAATGATCCATAATCCAAGTTGCAAAGACATTGTACATTTCAGATTCATGGTGAATGCATTCCTACAAGCAGACACGTATAAATTCGCGTTCACCCGTGCCGCATGTGAACTCACAACATAAATACCCAATCACACACGAACACAAGCTCTGCAACCCTTACCATGTTCTAGTTCCCAATGTACAAGAACCATCCTTATGACATGCTATAAAAAGGGCCAAAACTGTCTATAGCGTGAGACTTGTATCGGAGCTGTCGAGCTCATAAATAGTAGTGCGACGTTAACTCTGTAAATGCACCAAATGTGAACGCAACTAAGCTACACATATAGTGTAACTTCTTGCTTGCCTTATCCCCGAAGGGGTCACATATGGCGATTCGGGATCTATTAATTTTAACAGGTAAGGGGCCGGCCTCACACCCAGTGGCGTGCCTACAGTTTCTGCCATACGCATGCTGGATAATTAAGGTTGCACTAAATTACAAATAATAAATCTTACCCCGATGTTTCTTTTCCCCAGTGCTTCTTAATTTCTTCAGACTTAGATTTTGGATTGAAACAATAAAACCTTCACACACTTAAGATCCTCACAAGGCACAACAATATTTTCACCGGAATTAATTTTAAATACTATCAAAAAAGGTGGATTCGATCGCAAACAAGGAATAAGTCAATTATTCTGATATTCGAATAAACCGCACCTGACGCGACAGTTTATTCAAAATACAATCGGTCATTCATACAACTGTAAATGGCTCCAGTCTGGAATCGTAAAATTGAATGGACGAAAAGCTAAGCATATGGTGATATTATTATCATGTGTACTCCAACCACAATCTGTAATAATATTGTGTTCATTTATAATGACAAAAGAGCTTAACCGACTATGTTCATACAAGCTTACAGCGATCAAGCTTTTTTCATACGTTAAACAAAGACAGGGAAACATTTCTCGATAACAGTGTTGCGTAACAGAGTTAACTTCATCAATGCCTAATAATAATAACCTACTGCCACACACAGATGGCAGCAGCACGACTTTTGATGGGGGGAAATTTAAAAAGACGAATGACTTTAAATGTCTGTAATCTACTCAAAAATATTAATTATTTGCATTTCTGAGGGTACGCATGCTTAGCTTTTTAGCTTGTATGATAGTCACGCCACTGCTCACACCAACCACTTTCAGTTGAAGTGGGGGTTTCCCAGCTCCCAGGGAGGCTGGTTCTCATTTCTTGTGAAGGCTGAGTAAACCTTGAGATCGAACCCTTGCTCTCGGCATGGAATGCAAGCATTCAACCAATTGAGCTATCGACCTTTTTACGAACTTGGTCGTCGTCGCTACAAAGCGCCAATTCTCAAGCAAGACCCAGTTTCTGTAAGGCTGGATGGAACTTTGGTGACCGGTCAAGGTAAAGGTGGTAAAGGTTTATGAATCCAACCCAGCGAAGAGCAAATTTGAAAATATAAGTAAATGGTATATTTTTTGTGCTCCGCCGGGATTCGAACCCACAACTTTCCATTCATAGTCCGAAGTGTTACCACTGAACTACGGACCGGTCATAACGAAATCTTAAAATAAAATAACCTAAGTTTGTATTAAATTGAACCCGTACATCGTAACAATATCTACTATAGAAGCAAAAAGAACCATCGACATGATTCAGTCCACATGAGACACAGGCGTTTCTTTAAAAAATTGTAAGCTCGACCAATTTTCTTTTTCAAAGCCACTGTTGCAGTTTGCTATTTCCAAGTATGGCACACTTCGTACATGGGAAACAATATTTATCAGACAGCTGCCGCTTCTGTTTCTGATTAATTCTATAATGTTAATCGTGCATTGAGCATTAATTGACCACCCGCGGGTCAGCTGTGAAATTGCTGCATTAGATTTTGAGAAACTGTGACCTACCGTATCCCAAATACGTTCACACTCAACCATTGTAAAGAAAATTGGATGTAAACTAAAACTTCCACTAGAGAGGCTATTTAGCTTTCACTTATAATCTAATCTAATCTAAGTAGCAAATATATGTAATATTGGGGATTAACATTATATGCATTTTCACAAGCAGACACGTATGAGTGCGCGCTTGTACATGGCCACATTTGAACCTACAACATGAACACTTAAATCTCAAATAAACATACACCCTGCAACTCTTGCCGACCTTCCCTGAAACATGGGTGACATTGGCATAGTGAACCATTTTCTACAGCATAAGTTATCAGCCACATACCAACCTACAAGTCAAGGAACATACACATACAAGTTACATTTTTAAAAATCTCAAATAATAATATGTATGCACATCAAAACAAATAAAGAATAACAAATGCTAATTGTGAAAAAAACCCTAGTCCTGGCCGCCATTTCTATATAAATACTGAATTTTATTTATTTTACTTTAACACGCTTTGGTTGAGTTTGCGAGTTACGTTTTATACTTGGGGTAATGGTTCTTGGACCGGTCCGTAGTCCAGTGGCAACACTTAGGACTGGTCAATGGAAGGTTGTGGATTCGAATCCCGGCGGAGCACAAAAAAATAGCATTTTTATTTTCAAATCTGCTCTTCGCTGGGATGAAAAATTCATAAACCTTTACCAAAGACCGGTCACTGAAAGGTCCATCCAACCTTACAACAACTGGATCTTGCTTGAGAATTGGCGCTTTCTACAGCGACGACCAAGCTCGCAGAGGGCTCTTGAGGTGTGATACACACAAAAACAGCGCTCACCAAATAAGTCATCATAATATTATTGTTATTATTATTAATGGAGTAGGATTTAGGTGCGAATGCACCCGCGGAACACGTTCCGATTGTATTAGGAATTGCTGGCGTTATTAAACGGCATCAGGTCGTGACAATGGCGATAGATTCGATTGAATTAATTGTTGGTGCCGGGCCGCACCGACAAATGGCCGTTGTAAACCATCTCGACTGCTAATAATTATATTAGAATTGAATACTAGATAAGGTTATGGAAAATGAACGGATTCAAGATGTGTTGCTGGCAAATTACGGTCTATCATCTAAAATCTGATTTGCAAAGATATATTATGTACATTTAGAATTTATATATTAAATGCATTCCCACAAGCAGACAAGTATAAGTTCGCGCTTAAACGTGCTGCATGTGAACCTGACGTGAAATGACGGATAATTACGTTGAAAACATTATAAAATTATCAAGTTGAAATAGTAAGCTTTGTATGGGCGTATGAAATAGATGAACCTATGCCTAGTATAATACATTGCATACACCTCACCTCGATCGCGTAAATCGATAAAAGTATGAAAACTAAATCACCCTCTAGGAGTGCCGTCGTTTCTTCCATACATTTTTTATTTACGCTATCGAAGTGAGTTTCACGCAATGGTGGAAGTTAGCATTGCGTTAAAGCTAAGCAGTTGATGTTGTTTCAACTCTAGTTATAATAATGTCATTGCGTGTCGGTCTCTCTGACACGCGAACCGGCGATCACGGCACAAAAAGTGTTGGCTTCACTTAATGACCAATTAATGGCGACTGCTTGGTGTTTGCTAGCCGAGTTTCGTGTATACCATAGATTTGATGAGGCCTATATCTAAAGGTGACAGGGCAGAACAGCGCAGTGACGAAACAACACATGACATAACTTCACATGACATAACACCACATGACAATACCTTACATGTTTCAAACAGATGAAGCGTTTTGGAAGGCCATAGAGGGTATATATATGTAGATACATACTGTTACGATTTTAGTTGAGTCAATCAAACTGCAATTTATTTATTTTTCAAGTTTTCTTTTTCAAGTGCGTAGTCTAGTGGTTAACACTTTGGACTCGTAAATGGAAGGTTGAGGGTTTGAATCCCGGCGAAGCACAAAAATACCATTTACATTTTCAAATATGCTCTTCGCTGGGTTGAAAAATTCATAAACCTTTACCAAAGCCTGATCACTAAAGGTCCTTCCAGCCTTACAGCAACTGGGTCTTGCTTGAGAATTGACGCTTTCTACAGCGACGACCAAGCTCGCAGATGTGATCCACACAAAAACAGCGCCCACCAAATAAATCATCCTAATATTATTATTTATTATTACCTTTATATTATCCAATGGTGCAGCATTTATCTTATGAAATTAAACAATTTTTCAGTTTAGAAACTTCCAGAAATGTTCCCATGTAACAGTATTGTAATTAATATATAATAGTAGTTGGTTATTAGTTATTAGGTTTGGGTGCATTAATCTACCCCCGCCGCGCTATAAATCAGTTGCATACTAACTGACTGCGCCTGCGCGAGCTCGGCTGAGTGACGTCTAGGGACTGACGCAAGCTTAGGTTTCGGTTATAAATATCTACGATTTATCTACGGGCTCTTGAGGTATGATTCACATAAAAACAGCGCTCACCAAATAAATCAGCCTAATTTCTATATTTTTAAGGGTATATCTGTTATTACAGTGAAAGTCCATTGTATTTTTTTCTAAATTCAATAGGAAAAACAAAGTTTTAATTGACTTTTATATTTTTTTTTGCTCAAACGTTTTCGCCTTATAAGACATCTTCAACGCAGGTTACAATTATGCTCCTGAAGATGCCTTATAAGTAGGGACTGGAAAATTTCGCGATCGCGATAAAACGAATTTATTCGCGAATTTTGATGTTTTTACGCGAATAACGCGAAATTTGAGGTTTTACGCAAATATCGCGAATTTATGTACTTTTGGTAGAAATTGTGCGAAAAAGTTGTTATGTGTCGCTTCTGCAACGCAACTATTTTGTGGGAAAGAAAAGATTCCTGTGAAAAATGGTCGGTGTTATAGCCGAGGGGGCCAAGTGGGCTGATCTTTCAACGTTGAAACACGCTAGAACGCTAGACGCGGGGTTCGATCCCCGCCTGGGTCATTTGACCATAAATTTGACCCTGGTTCAATAAATGTAATTGGGTAATTATAAATTAATAATTAATTAAAATGAACAATACTCGTAATGAATTTTTCATTAATGATATTAATACCTGTTTCTGGCCAGGCAGAGTAGGTTGGTGAATTGCATTCCTATTCACAAATTTATTTTAGTAAAAAAATAAATGATAAGCAGAACTGTCCTGGATATCCAAACAGACTTGAATCGTGACATCAATGAAATAGGAAATCCATCAAGGAGTGAAGCTGCTGCTGGATTAGCCAAGAGCACAACTTGAGGCTTTCATAAAAGCCAACATTCCTCGAAAAAATTAGATAACCCTCATTTAGAGACTAAATGCACAAAAATTAAATATTCTAAAAGGATATTGCAGGGTATTCGGAGTGTCATTGAAATATTAATACTTTTTTCAATCAATGTTTTTTTGTAAGTTGTAACTCGTATTGATTCAGATGTTGTTTATTCATTGTTTTTGAAAGTACATATTGTTGTTTATATAATAAATTGTAAATATTAGTAATATCCATAGTTTTGCAAATACATAAACCTTTATTTCGATCAAATCCACCCTAAAAATTACACCGAATCTCCCTGTTTAACATGAAAAATAACGCGAATTTCCCTGTTTTTGAACAAAAATAACGCGAATTTCCCAAAAAAATAACGCGAATTTTGCAAAAAATAACACCACTTTTTTCCAGTCCCTACTTATAAGGCGAAAACGTTTGAGCAAAAAAAAAGAAAAGGGTATTAAAACTTTGTTTTTCCTATTGAATTTATAAAAAAAAACCTAAGTTATTGTTATTCTAACATCACAAGCCAAGCGAGAACCTCCCACCTGGACAGGATCTTGAGTGGCCTGTGTGGAGGGCACTCAACAGGCTGAGAACGGGTGTTGGCAGAGCTCGCTGAAACATGAGGGCCTAGGAATCCTTCATCAAGATGACAACACGCTCTGCGAATGCGGAGCCCATAAGTCCATGGATCATCCTCGGATCTGCCCGGCCTGCCCAACAAGCTGCTCACTGGCCGACTTAATGGATGCCCGACACTGGGCAAAAGTAGTGAAGCCTCTGACACGACGAAGAAGAATCACAAGTCGAATTTCGGTTTCGGTTTCAGTTGACGGTGTAACATTGCAAGTCGCTAGTGCGTAGTGGTAGCCGCAGTCACGGAAGCCCGACAGTTATGACGCCCATCAATCTCTGATCCCATAGAGAGAAAGTCTCGCCCGTAATGGGGTCCCGGCCACACCATTATTGACCATAACTCTTCCATTATGCTACACATACCGGCCGCTTTGATGCTCACGTCTCAATCTACAACTTTTACAGCGGCCACTCCACTCCGTCTCATGCATTATCAATAAGAGCCCACCGCCGCCTTATCTCGCCGAGCGTTTATAAATTAATTACTCTCCTATCTGCGTATAATCCCCTATTGCTCTATTTTTGCTTTTGATAGATTAAGATTGTAACTACCTGTGTATGTTCCTTGACTTATAGGTTGGTATGAGGCTGACCACCCGTACTGTAAAAAATGGTTCACTTTGCCAATACCACCCCTGTTTCAGGGAAGGTCGGCAAGAGTTGCAGGGCTTATGTTCATTTGAGATTGGGTTTTTATATTGTAGGTTCACAAGCGGCATGTGTTAGCCCGAACTTATACGTGTCTGCTTGTGGGAATGCGTTTAATATTAATCTTAAATGATATATATCTTTGCAGCTTAGATTTAGATACATGACCGGTCCGTAGTCAAGTGGTTAACAATTCTGAGTCGTAAATGGAAGATCGTGGGTTCGAATCCCGCCGGAGCACAAAATATATACCATTTTTCAAATATCCTCTTCGCTGGGTTGACAAATTCTAAAACCTTTACCAAAGACCGGTCATCAAAAGGTCCATCCAGCCTTGCTTGAGAATTGTCGTTTTGCAGCGACGACCAAGCTCGTAAAAAGTCCGGTCGAAAGCTCAATTGGTAGAGTGCTTGCATTCCATACCAAGAGCTCGGGTTCGAATCCCACCGAGGGTGTCAGAAATTATTTCCCGTTTCGGTGTATATTTCAAACCCAAAATAAATACCGGAAAGGTGTAGGTACCAACTCAGCCTTTACAAGAAATAAAAGCCACACTTCAACTGAAGTGGTTGGTGTAAGGCCGCCTTCTTGCCCGTAAAAATAAATAGGTCCCGAATTGCCAAATGCGAACATCTTCGGGGAAAATTCGGCAAGAATTTGCACAATATGTGTAGCTTAGTTGCGTTATATTTGTCAATGCCGGTTTCAGGAAAGGTGGCGGGAGCTGCAAGGTTGTGCATTTCTAAATCTAAATCTAAATCTAAGCTGCAAAGATATGTATAATTTGAGATTCATATTAAATGCATTCCCACAAGCAGACATGCATAATTTCGCGCTTACACATGCTGCATGTGGACCCACAATATAAAAACACCAATCTCAAATGAACATAAGCCCTGCAACTCTTGCCGACCTTCCCTGAAGCAGGGGTGACATTGGCAAAGTGATTATTTACAGAGTTTTATTCAGTTTAATGTCCACATATATTTGCAACTTAGATTACAGATTAGAGGGGAGTTTCAACAATGCTTTACACTCGGAATACTGTACAGCGAACACGTGAATTATTTGTATTCAATTTGTTTGTTCGCACGAAGTATTTTTGTTGGCAAACAGTTAGGCGGGCAGTAAAAATGAAATAGCCATTAGTTGGTCGGTGGATACACAATGCTAATGCTAATGATGATGCTGATTATGATGATGTTGTTGATTCCCCTCAGCTTTTAGCCAAGTCTTATAATCTGAACCAAAGTAGATCACGCACGCATGTTTGTGATTGCAAACATGTACTTATTTTGATTCTACGACAATTCGGTCACAGACAACCCGTCCACAGACAGCTCGGCCACGGACAAATCGGTCACACGACAGTTTGATCACATACAATATTTCGATACCTTAAAAGTACAACTGAATAAGTGACATAAATGCAACGCAACTAAGCTACACATAAAGTGTAACTTTATACCGCGTTATCCCCGAAGGTGTCGGATGTGGCGAGTTGGACCTATTTATTTTTACAGGCAAGGGGGCCGGCCCTACGCCAACCACTTCAGTTAACGGGGGGGTTTCCCAGTTCCCGAGAAAGTGAAGATCAAAAGAAGTTTGTTAAGATGGTTCGGACATATGGAGAGAACGAATGAGGAAAGATTGACGAATAAAGTATATGTTGCAAGAATAGATGGATGTCGTGGTAAAAGAAGACCGCGAAAGGTATGGATGGATCAAATTTCTGAAAAAGCGAATGAATGTGATATCCAGAGTCATAATAAAAGGAGAGCTTGTATGAAAAAGGTTTTGACTATGGATGAAATGAAAGAAGTATGTAAGGACAGAAAGAAATGGCGGCTACTCTGTATTGTTAATCTGGATTTGTAATGTTGGCGGCATACTTATCATAATTTGGTTCACTTTGCCAATGTCACCCCTGTTTCAGGAAAGGTCGCCAAGAGTTGGAGGGTGTATGTTGACTTGAAATTTGGGTTTTTATATTGTAAGTCCATATGCGGCATGTTTAAGCGCGAATTTATATGTGTCTGCTTGTGAAAATGCATATAGGTACATAATGCGAATCTTTAATGTTACACATCTTTGCAACTTACATTAGATTATTATTATTATCCCTAGTATATTGTGGTTAAATATGAAGCAATACAAAAAAAAAATTGTGCCTTCTATAAACGTAAGTCAGTAGGTACTCGTATAAAAAATGTTTGAATTCAATATTTAGACACGGTGGTGGCAGGTGACCTCAGCTCCATTTATCATCCTGATTGGCAACACAAAGAGACTTTCGTGTGATCTATTGCTAAATGTGAATGGTGAGCTAACAAGAACGCAGCAGCGTTGCAAGACGGAAAATCATACTTGTCCGCGCGCATTCTAAATCTTAAATGTATGACAATGTTATGTTTTTAGGGTTCAAATAGTCTTCAAAACACTAAGATTTATTTTTACAGTTATATTTATGTTTTACACTTTTACATTTATTTAGCAATTTATTTCACAGATGGTTTGTGTTCACTTATACTGTATTTTGTTTTTAAAAGTAGAGTGTCGTATGAGAGAGTTCCTGCAAGCCGTTCGCAGCTTTTTATACTCCAGCGATAGAAGTTACTAGAAGCCAATTTTGCTGGAACCTTCGAGAGAACGGTCTTACAAAAGCTTCGAGTACATAATGGTAAGAAAGTAACTAGCCATCATCACCATTGCAAACTCCACATATGGCCATCCTGCACCCCCACCTCCTCCCTCCCCCATACCCTCACACAATGACACCCTTTAAGATGATTCCGTTCTAAGCCATTTAGTATTAATTTAACCACCTGACGATGCAAACGGATGTTTGCGAAACCGGTTGTGGTATAAAAATATATATTATTTATTTACTCAAGTAATAGAAAACCAAGCTGTTTTTATTTTATCCTCAATATTCCATTTCGCTGGGTTGAAAAATTCATAAACCTTTACCAATGACCGGTCACCAAAGGTCCATGCAGCCTTACAACAACCGAGTCTTGCTTGAGAATTTGTGCTTTGTAGCGACGACGACCAAGCTCGTAAAAAGGTCGATAGCTCAATTGGTAGAATGCTTCCATTCCATGCCGAGAGCAATGTTTCGATCTCAAGGTTTACTCAGCCTTTACAAGAAATGAGCCCCCCGGGAGCTGGGAAACCCCCAATTCAACTGCTAGTGGTTCGTGTGAAGTTGCCCCCCTTACCCGTAAAAATAAATAGGTCCCGAATCGCCACATGCGACACCTTCGGGGATAACGCAGGCAAGAAGTTATACTATATGTGTAGCTTAGTTGCGATGGACAGGTGATAACTTGAGTGCAGCAGGGAAGGCGCTTAAGAAGATAGGAAAGGATTGAAAAAGGTTTAGAAAAGGGAAGATTGTTACCTGTCGATGATGTCGCAGCGGCGCCAGAGGAGTTCTCCCGCCTCCTTCCGCCATGCTGCCGGCCCAGCTGCTGGGAAAGACAAAAATTCTAGATTATTCTCCGTCATAACTCTTGCATCCTATAATGGACAGGACGATCATAGATGAAAATAGAGTTTGTATGAAAAAGGTTATGACTCTGGATGAATTGAAAGAAGTATGTAAAGACAGGAAGAAGTGGCGGCTAATCTGCAATGTTGGCTTATTCATTTATGTTTCATTTTTTGTATAGGTAAGTGTAGACTTTTTTTGCATACATTTTTTTTTAAAATAGATTTGTGAAGAGGAATGCAATTCACCAACCTATTCTGCCTGGCCAGAAACAGGTAAAATATCATCAATTAATAATTCACTGTTGTTTATTTAAATGAATTATTAATTTATAATTACTCAATAACATCTGTTGAACCAGGGTCAAAGTTATGGTCAAATGACCCAGGTGGGGATCGAACCAACGTTGCTCTTTTCCAAACACGCTAGAAAGATCAGCCCCCTTGGCCCCCTCGGCCATAACACCGACCTTCTTTTGAAGGTTTTGTTGTTTTTAAATACTTGAAGGTCATTTATTATTTGTATTCCTTGACTTGTAGGCTGGTATGCAGCTGACCAACCAAACTGGAAAAATGGTTTACTTTGCCAATGTCACCCCTGTTCCAGAGAGGGTCGGCAAGAGTTGCAGGGTGCATGTTTATTTGAGGTTTGCTTTTTTTTTTAATTGTAAGTACACACGCAGCATCTGAAGGCCCGAACTAACACGTGTCTGTATGTGGACATGCATTTAATATTAAATTAAAAAGTAACTTTGCAACTTAGATCTTAGATTATAAAGATGTAAGAGCCACAAAAATAAGTCGATTCATGCCACATTCGCCGACACAATTGAGTGTATAAGATTACGAAATCGGTTATGATGGTTTTGTTATAAGTATGTGTGTGAGGCACAGCTCCCCCATTTCACGGACAATTTCCAATGTGAATAATGAAAGGGAGAGATGCGTTGGTATGAATAGTGTGTGCGACTAGGCGACGCGACGTGTCGTTAAGCCAAGAAAATGCGATGAGTCATCCCCCCATATTGCAAATGTTGCGTCAGACCTGAAGGTGCCCACTGCATGTGCGTACTACCCAAAGGTACAAGATTATTTGGACTAGTATCCGCCAAATTTATTAGGGGCCGATCTTATTAACGTGAGACTAAAAATTCGTAAGTAAATCCTCATTTTACTAACGGATGGTAGTTAGCTATTTTTTTTTTTTTTTTTTTTTTTTTTTTTTATTAGACAAACAAACAGTTATACATGTAATATATGGGATAAACAACATAGTTATACAATTTCAAAAACCAGCAAAGTTTGCAAACATAACGTAGTATAATTTAGTTTACAGCTTAATTAAGAAGGAGAAACAAGAAAAATTTGGAAAGTAATATGAGAAAAATGAAGAAGAAGAAAGAAAAAAACAAAGAGATGCTATAGTACCACCAGTAAGCTATACCAATGACTAAATGTAAGTTGCAAAGATATATATATCATTTGAGAATCATATTAAATGCATTCCCCCAAGCAGACACGCATAATTTCGCATGTGGACCTACAATATAAAAACCCAATCTGAAATGAACATAAGCCCTGCAACTCTTGCCGACCTTCCCTAAAACAGGGGTGACATTGGCAAAGTGAACCATTTTCTACAGCATGGGTGGTCAGCCGCATACCAACCTATAAGTCAAGGAACATACACAACAAATTACATTTTTAATATCAACAAATTGTACATTAAAGGTTTCGTAAATGAAGTGATGTTTGTATTTCAATATCGTTGCTACCAACCTATAAAATACTAACGGCATTTTCTAAGTACTCCTGTATAACACTTGAGGATAGTACGGGGAGCCTCCCCTACAACCCAAGTCCTTCATTTCCTGTACCCTGAGTATAAAGTATCGTGTAAACTCGCCTCAATTGCGTAAAACGTTTTTTGTAATGAAAACTAAATCACTCACTTGGAGTGCCGTCGTATTTTTCATACATTTTTAACCAACGCAATCGAGGGGAGGGTATGTAAATGTTTTATATCGCGCTATTGAAGTTCCGAGTCGCATGGGGCGACAAATACTGAAACAAGAAGCAAGCCGGGAATCCGCTGCATGACTAAATAGTCCATTGACTTATGATATATGTGGACTAGAAATTATTAAAATAGACATTATATATCTGTTCTTTTTATTTTTATTTTTAAGAAATCCTGTGCGGGAGACTCCCTAGATTCTAGAGACTCTAGGGGTCTATGACACTTGTTGTATGCCGCAGAGGTGTACGAGCTTGGTCGTCGCTATAAAGCGCCAATACTCAAGCAAGACCCAGTTGCTGTAAAGCTGGATGGACCTTTGGTGACCGGTCATTGGTAAAGGTTTATGAATTTTTCAACCTAGCGAAGAGCAAATTTGAAAATATAAATGGTATATTTTTTGTGCTCCGCCGGCATTCGAACCTACAACCTTCCCATTCAGAGTCCGCAGTGTTACCACTGAGCTACAGACCGGTCAAACTTACTTACGAAAAGTGTCATTAGTAAGAAAGAGAACAAAGATCTTCACTGTGTCATTTACTTGTATACTAAAGAACTTGAATGAAACTAAGGAATATTTCCTGAATGTTGGCAGCATTGATATATTCATTCCTGCGCGAACATTGTGCGCACGAGTCTTTTGATCGATAATTTAAACGCAAAATGTATTATTTAAGACATTATGGCATGTGTAATTATTGGGTGGTCTAAAAACATAATGGAAAAAGCAATAAAATACAGGTTTTCAAATGTAAGAACATGATTTTTAAATTGCTGTTTTTGACAGGACCGGGGACGACTATTCCAAAGTATTGTAACGAGCGTACGGTAGTGTTAGTGTATACGCGATCCTTATCACGCTGGTGGCACAACGTTGTGGTACTGGAATCATCCCATATGTCCGAGAAATCGACAACAGTCGAGAATCGTCCGCATAAACGTATATAAATGTAGCCGCAATTGTATGCAGGCCAGAGTGTCGATTAAAACATTGAGCAGTGAAGTCGAAAGCAAGAGCTAGAAATCAGTAAATTGTGAACCAAACCGTGTAAAATAAATTCTGTTCAAATAAATAATTGCAGTTTAATTAAAAGAGAACCCCAACTAAAATCATACCAGTATGTATCAATGCCGTTAACTAGTTTCTACTCCTTTATATTATTTTTCAATGCATTCATGTACTTCAATTGACTTTCTCGTTTTCTCATAGTGTAAAATAATAAGGTGCAAGCGGGATGGGTTCGGGTTTCGTAAGGACATCGGGTTCCGAGAACAAAGTCGAGGCAAGGACGCGTCCCGAGGGTTTCCGAGCCAGACAATAGACGGAGGTACCACGCTGTCTGGCGCGCTCGAGCCTTCTCTGCCTACCGGGGACCCTGGCGATGAAATACGAGCCATAAAGATTGGGATTTATCGCTGTGTGCATTTACTTATCTAAACGGCGAAGAATAAAATTAATAACGGGTGTGTTAACCAACATATTATATAATCAAATCACACATCCCTTTGCGAGTTTAGTGAGGAAACTGTGACCGGTCCATAGTCTAGTGATTACACTTCTGGCTCGTAAATGGAAGGCCATGGGTTCAAATCCCGGCGGAGCACCAACAATTTAGGTACCATTTATATTTTCAAATATGCTCTTCGCTCGGTGAAAAATTCATACATCTTTACCAAAGACAACTGGGTCTTGCTTGAGAATTGGCGGTTTGTAGCGACGACCAAGCTCGTAAAAGTCCAGTCGATTGCTCAATTGGTAGAATGCTTGCATTCCATTTTCTTGCAACATATGCTTTCTTCGTCAGTCTTTCATGATTCATTCTCTCCATATGCCCAAACCATCATAACAAACTTATTTTAATCTTTACTCTCACACTTTCTCTTGCACCACATTCTTCTCCAACAAAATCATTTCTCACCCTATCACTCCGTCTTTTTCCAATCATACTTCTTAGGTAGTCCATTTCAACTGTATGGACCACGTATGGACTCTACTAATCTCACTTTCACTCACCGTCCAGGCTTCACTTCCATAGAAAGTCAGAGCTAGAAATCAATTGTTATAAATTGTGAACTAAATCGTGTAAAATAAATTCTTTTAACATAAATAATTGCAGTTTCATTAAAAGCGAACCCAGAAAATCATAACGATATGGTCAAGAAGAGCAAGTATCAAATCTAGCTCTATTGTCCGTATTAGATCTCAAAGATGTAGTTTCCAAATCGGGCTTGGTGATATTGGACCATCAGTTTTCTCGCATGGATGGATGCAAGGCGTTGCACAGTCACAATGACGTGTTGTGACACAATCTCAGGTGACAGCAGTTGCACAAGTGGCACATGGGCGCTTGGCATTGTGGGGCGGCCGCGGACCTCGCCGCCACAAAACCACCGCATGGAAATCAACTAACAACTGCAGATAACTGTAACTCTGTCGACATTCTGCAAGGGAGTGGACAGAGGCAGGAGTACGCATTCAATCATTTATGACCGGTCCGTAGTCCAGTGGTAACGCTTCGGACTCGTAAATGGAAGGTTGTGGGTTCGAATCTCGACGATGAAACAATCTATCATTTTTCAAATTTGCTCTTAGTGGGGTTAAAACATTAATCTGCCTTTACCAAAGACCGGTCAGCAAAGGTACATCCAGCATAACAACAACTGAATCTTGCTTGAGAATTGGTGAGAATTGGCCCAAGCTCGTAAAAAGTCCGGTCGATAGCTCAATTGGTAGAATGCTTGCATTCTATATTGAGAGCAAGGGTTCGATCCCCACCGAGGGTATCAGACATGATTTCCCGTTTCGGTGTTTATTTCTAACCCTAATACCGGCAGGGTGTACTCAGCCTTCACAAGGAATGAGTAACAGCCCCCTCGGGAGCTGGAAAACCCCCACTTCAACTGAAGTGGTTGGTGTGAGGTCGGCCCCTTCACCCGTAAAAATAAATAGGTCCCGAATCAACACATACGACCCCTTCGAGGATAACGCAGGCAAGAAGTTAACCTATATGCGTTGCGTATCTTGATCGATGAATAAAATCAATCTGAAATGACACATGAGAGCAACGTTGGGTACTACTGCTGGTTTGGGCATGTGGATAGAATGAATGATGATACGCTGACAAAGTATATGAACAGAGAAAGTGTGAATGGAAAAAGAGGCAATGGAAAGAATAGATGATGGGATATACTGAGTGAGTGTTATGTAAGGTCAGGTAGAAATGGAGGCGGCTCTACAGATGCTCAGGCCAGCCCTAGCAGAATGGCGACAGAGTTACAGTTACAGTGATCCAAGAAGACAATAATATTTATTTTAATAAATAAACCACGTCAGTTGGTTTGAACAGCACATTTGTTTTATTTACCACGTAAGTAGTTATTGTTTGCTACCTACCGGCCAGGCCTGTGCGTCATCCAGCAGAGCGTAATGCGGGACAAAGTGCACTTTGTGATTAACAAGCGATGTGCAGCGATGGGAGCGCTAATTCTAAATACCTAACCCTTTTCAACCGTCTGTCCACAATCTGTAAAGTAAGTTGCAAAGATTTTTTACATTTTACATTCATATTAAGTACCTACATGCATTCTCACAAGCAGACAGGTATAAGTTCGCGCTTACACATGTCGCATGTAAACTTACAAGACATAAAAGTCCAATCTCAAAAGAAATAGGCCTGAAACAGGGGTTACATTGGCAAAATAAACTATTTTTTACAGTATGGGTGGTCAGCCACATACGAATCTATAAATCAAGACGCTGGTAGTCTGTGCACATAAATATTATAGTAACATTGATTTTAGCTAAGTCACGCGGAAGGTGCAATACGTGACTACCCAAAACAAACATATACATTACTATGTGATATTCATAGTGAAAATATTTCTTGACTATTTCTAGGCGCATATTGAATGTACGCCCACTAGCAGACACGTGTAAGTTCGCACTTACACAATTCCTTTTGAATTATTTATATTACATGTAATCCTGTGCTATCCATGTTTAACCAAATATTATTTATAATACAAATTTGAGTACTAAAAAAAATGGGTAAATCTTACAAAAATACATATACTTTGCAATGTTTTATTTTAATTTTAATAAATCAATGTTCTCTACATTGAAGGTTAGGACTTACAGGGTTAACTGTCCCGTTTCCCAAAAAATAAATATGGAAACTAAAACAGTGCCTCTTTTGAGAGTACAACTTTACATGCAATAAAGTTTACACCTTGTTTTTTATACTTTAGTTTCTGACCATTGTCCTTAGTAATGGTGTGATGCAACCCGAGTAAAGAAGAAACCCTATTTGCATAAGCCTTTAGGGATTATCGTTAGTATAATAAATACTATAGGGGTTCAAAGCCAAGGGGAACTAAAGGGTTAGGGCATTGAGGGTTAAAAACAAACTGGATATGAAAACTAAAACCAGGAATTTTGAAACTACAGTACCGTGAGTACGAGTTGCAAAACTTGAGTAAAGTAAAGTTTACGGAAAGTACTGAAGAGTGGTTTTCCCCAAAATCTGCCGTTTTTGTTTGTTTGAACTTGATTTTCTTCATCACTGTAACTCTATTGCTAAGACCATAAAGTGTAAGAAACAAAAAGGGCAGATTTTGGGGAAAATCATTCTTTAATACTTTCCGTAAACTTTACTTAACTTTACTCAAGTTTTACAACTCGTACTAAGAGTACAGATCGCCACCTTAAAGGTAAAACTGAATAAGTGATGATTCGCTGATTTGATAAATCGTGGATACAACTTTCTATTGGGTGTAATTTCTCATAGTAAGTGGACTAATTATAAGGCAGTGCTCATGACAAACTTCTAAACTACAGGGCTTTCAAGTGGGCTGAAACTGGAGCCAAATCAAAGATTGAAGAACCGATAAGAAGAGTTTTTAACACAATGTTTGGAGAGCGTGCATTTGCAGTTGCTGGCCCTCTAGGCTGGAACCATGCTGCCACATCATGTGAGGAGCTAGAGGACCATGGAAACATCCGGAATGCACTGAAGACAAGCAAATTTCTGGCATCATTTGCACAATCGCCCTTGGAGTGACTACATCACGAAACAGCGCTATAATGAAATCATAAACTCATCATCATTTTCACACTTTTTTGGGTTTTCTCTCGAAGAAATAAGAAAAAGTTGCATTTATCTGAGAAACCCATGTTAGCTTAATATTCAGTTTTACCTTCAAGGTATCGAGATCTTCTATTCAATTAAGACGACATATTACAGTTGTCCGTTAAAAAAACTACATTCAGAATGTTGGTGTTCGACGGACAACTGAACAGCTGATTTAAATTAGGTAATTTTAATACCTGTTTTTAGCCAAGCCAAAAAAGGTTGGTAAATTGCATTCCTCTTCACAACTTCATAAAATAAATACAAATAAAATGCACAAAGGAGCATTCACACAAGTATAAAGATATTAAATTTTACAGTGAGGATCCGGTCAATAGCTCAGTTGGTAGAGAGCTTGCATTTCATGCCGAGAGCTCGGGTTCGAATCGCACCGAGGATGCCAGAAACGATTTTCCATTACGGTGTTTAGTTCAGAGCCAAAAGAAATTTAAAAACCGGCAAGGTTTTCTCAGTCTTCACATGAAATGAGTACCAGCCTCCTCGGCAGCTGGGAAACCCCCACTATAATTGAAGTGGTTGGCGTAAGGCCAAGCCCCCTAAATGTAAAAATAAAAAGGGTCCACTTGCCACACGCAAAACCCTTCAGGGATAACGCGGCAAGAAGTTACACTATACGTGTAGCTAAGTTGCTTACTAAGTGACATTTTTAATCAACCCTTCATTTATATAAATAAATCGACATACTAAAAAAACCGAGACCGTTTTTAGTTGAGTATGGTTTAGTAAAACAAGAGAACGACCATACATTCTTTCACCCGAATTTGTCGTGTAAATTCCTTGACTTATAGGTTGGTATGCGGCTGACCACCCATGCTGTAAAAATATTTCACTTTGCCAATGTCACCTCTGTTTCGGGGAAGGACGGCAAGAGTTGCAGGGTGTATGCCCATTTGACATTTGGTTTTTATGTTGTAGGTTTACATGCGGCATGTGCAAGCGCGAACTTGTACGTGTCTGCTTGTGAGAATGCCCATAATGTGAATCTTCAATGTAACATATCTTTGCAACTTCGATTAGATTAGATTGGATTAGCCCCGAAGGTTTCTATCTTGTCCATGCTTTGGTATCGGTTGCTTGTACTGCAAGGGTTGGATCGCCTGATGAATGGCCCTCCCAAATACTCGGCGCATTGTCACAGTGTTTGTATTCTATATTTGCCTTTAGCTTAAGGCATGAAGGGTTCACAATTTGAAGCATTTCATTATTAGCATGTTTAATCACTTGGCATTCTGATGGATTATAATATATTAGGGTTTCGAACTAATGGATTCGTGTGAGACTGATTACGCATCTATCTTTAATCTAAGTTGCAAAGATATATTTTAACATTTAAAGCTCATATCAAATGCATGCCCACAAACAAACACGTGTAGTTCGCGCTTACAAATGCTGAATGTGTACTTACAAATTAAAGTTCAAACCTCAATGAACATAAAACCTGAAACTTTTGCCGACCTTCTCTGGCACAGGGTGACATTGGCAAAGTGAACTATTTTTTACAGTATGGGTGGTCAGCCGCATACTTTACTTTTACTTAATTTCTTCGGCTCATAAGCCAAGATATGAGCTTTTAATAAATATTTGATATGAGCTTTGAATGTTAATATATCCTTGCAACTTAGATTATAGATTGCAACATTGCGTTCATTGAATCCGAGTTCCCTCGGTTGTCTGACCCCTCATCCTCCGTGTACCACTGGACCACCGGTCGCTGGCTTGTCTACACCGAGGGTATCCGGTTCGATTCCGCGTGGGCGAAGGCGCCTCGAGAATACATCGGGACTATCCAGCTTGACCTTGTGTAGCCTGAACCCACACGTCTCGCTGAAACGTGGACTCGATCCCGCGCCAGACGAGATTAGTTCTGCCAATCTCGAGCAAGGTTTAAAAGCAGTTCTGAGGTTTAATAAATGAAAATCATTTTGGAGAGACCACGTTAAAGCAAAAAAATGTTTTCATAAAATAAAAATAAATGAAATAAAGCGTTGAGGTGATTTTTCACAGTACGGCGCTAAACGTAAGAATAGTCAAATAAATAAAATAAAGTAAATAATAGAGTAACGATATATAGAGCAACTAAACGCAGATAACCTACACATTTAGTGTTACTTCTTGTCTGCGTTTCCCCCGAAGTGGTCGCCATGTGACGATTCGGGACATATTTATTTTTGAAGGGGGTAAAAATGGTTCACTTTGCCAAATTCATTGGTCACCCCTGTTTCAGGCAAAATTGACAGGGTTTACGTTCATTTGAGGTTTGGTTTCAATTTGTAAGTACACAATCAGCATTTGTAAGCACAAATTTCACACGTGTCTGTTTGTGGGCATGCACTTAATATGAGTTTTGAATGTTAATATATCTTTGCAACTTAGATTGTAGATTAGAGGGGCCGGCCTCACGACAGCCAATTCAATGAAATTGGGGTTTCCCAGCTCCCGAGGAGGGCTGGTACTCATTCCTTGTGAAGGCTGAAACAGCGAAACGAGAAATAATTTCAGACACCCTAGGCGGGATTCCAACTAGATCTCTCGGTATGAATTGCAAGCACTCTACCAACTGAGCTATCAACCGGACATGATATAGATTTATACTACCATTAAATTTACAATTTTACAACCGAAACAAAGAGTGAATTGGGACCATAAAATTTTTAATAGACACACTTTTATATAAGAGTTTTATGCCTTTACAGCCACACAAATCGCCATTTTGGTGAAAGGTCAGAAATTGTGTGACGTGGTGGTCTGTTTCCTAGACAATCAAAATGAAAGTAATTTGTTGCAGGTATATAAAGTCTCATTAAAGAGTTTAACAGTGCCTAGAAACACAAGAGGATGGCATGAATTGGGGCGGAAACGATGGGTCCGTTTGGCTTTAAGACTTGCACCTGGGTTTATCTCAGTCATGGCAAACCTGTGGCGCGTGTATAAAAAGTTATTTCTACAAACATTTTTCACTGAAAAGTATAACACTTAATCACCGAAACAGGAAATCATTTTTGACGCCCTGGGCGGGGATCGAACTCTTGCCCTCTGGCATTAAACGCAAGATCCATCGACCTAAAGACGCGCCGTGACTAACGTGGACAAGCTACACATATAGCGTCACTTCTCGCCGCGTTCTTCCCAAAGGGGTCGCATATGACGAGTGGAACTTATTTTCTTTTAAAGGTAAGGGTCGGGCTTACGCCAATCACATCAGTTGAAGTAGGGGTTTTCCATCTTCCGAAGGGACTGGTACTTATTTCTTGTAAAAGCTGAGTAAACCTTGCCGGTATTTTATTTTGAGTTTGAAATAAACACCTTACCGAAAAATTATTTCTGACACTATCGGTTGGATTCGAAATTAGTTTTAACTTCAGTCTTTCTTTTTCAAATATCCTATTTTTTTATCAGTTCCTTGACCAATAGGTTGGTATGCGGCTGACCACCCATGCTGTAAAAATGGTTCACTTTGCCAGTGTCACCCCTGTTTCAGAGGTCAGCAAAACTTGCAGGGTTTTTGTTTATTTGAGGTTTGGTTTTTAATTAGTAAGTACACATGCAGCATTTGTAAGCGTGAATTTACACGTATCTGTTGGTGGGCATGTATTTAATATGAATTGAATGTAAATATATCTTTGCAACTTAGATTATAGACTCATTTTAAATGTATGCCCACAAGCAGACATGTTAAGTTCTCGCTTACACAGTCTGAATGTAATATCTATTTAAAAGAATACATTTAATACTCAATAGCCTCAGCCGCCAATATTGCAGATTATTCCCCATTTTTGTTGTTGTTCTTACTTACTTTTTCATTTCAATTTTTAAATATTTTTTTTCTGTAAATGGTGACACAAAAAAGGCTTACCATCCCTGGATAAGTTCCTACTTATGATTTAGCTAGCGCGAAAACAGGCAAGAGTACAATCCGACGTTAAAAATCGCCAATCGCTAATTGTCGAAAGAGAAATCTGCTAACTCGCTAACACATTGTCTGAGATGGTGTGTAGAGCCTCGATTATCCGGGTCCGAACGCAACTTGGCTACACATAACTTCTTGCCGCGTTAACCCTGAAGAGTTTCGGATGTGGCGAGTGGAACCTATTTATTTTTATTTAATGAAGCCGGCTGTACGCCAACCATTTCATTTTAAGGGACGGTTTCCCAGCTCCCGAGTGGGGATTAATTTATCATTTTCTGTGAAGGCTTTTAATCCTGGCAGGTATTTTATTTAGAGTTTGAAATAAACAACGAAACGGGAAATCATTTCTGACAACCTCGGTGGGATTCGAACCCGAGCTCTCGGCATGGAATGCAAGCACTCTACCAACTGAGCTATCGATCGGACTAATTTGTCGGTGAAAACAAAATTGATCCGATTTGTCTAAAGTTGCGATTGGCCTCGTCGTGTCAAACGTAGATGAAAAAAAAAATACAAATTCTTTGCATTTAAACGAGGATCAATTATTGTAACTTGTAGTACCTACCGACCCATATCACGGCTGATACAATAAATGTATTCGCCATTCCGCTAGGGGGGCCAGAGCCTCTGCAGAGCTGCCTCTATTTTTTCCTATCCTGACATAACTCTTTCAATTCATTCATATGCATCACCTTCTTCATGCATTTTCTTCTGTTACGTTTACTTTGTACATCCCATTCTTTCACAATCTCCTCAATCTGATCATTCCATACTTTTCTCGGCCGTCCCTTCCCTCTTTTTTCCTTTCACACTTTCTTTGTATGTATACTACTTTATCAGTCTATCATCATTCATTTTTCCCACAGGCCCAAATCATCTCATCACATTATTTTGTACCTACCTAATACAAAGTCACACATGTCCTTTCCGTTCTGTAAAATTAACGATGTAGCTCGGTTAATCGAGGTTCTACTGTAGCCTGTAATACAGACTCATTACATGGCTGTTACATTAAATGAAATATAAAAGTTGGCACACAATACAAAGTCACACATGGCCTTTCCGTTGTTAAAGTCTGCAATAATTCTACCGCGACTTTCTATTCATTTGTTATATTAATTAGAAAAGACGATATAAAGATATGAAGAAATTTATTGGTTAAAAATGCTATAGGAGATATTAATCAATAACTTAGTTACTCAAATACTAAAAAATATTGTACAATAAAATAAGAAGTACATTGAAGAAAAGAAATATGATGAGAGTTTTTTCTGTGATCTGTGATTAAAGAAATGGCTGTTGATTTGAAATGTTGGCGGGCATTTAGCACTACGGCATTTAATTTAGTTGAATTATGTACAAACTTATGAAAAAGGTTATGACTCTGGATGAAAGGAAAGAAGTACCTATGCAAGGACCGAAAAAAATGGCGGTTGATCTGTAATGCTGGCGTTTAAGGCTGAGGCTTTAAAAAAATATTTTTCACTTTTTTGTAGAATATGTTTTGTAGGTTTTAATTTTTACTGTTTTATTGTTAAGTGTTTTTTTGTTTAATATACTTAAATGTAATTAATTGTTTGAATTCCTTGAATTAGAGGTTGGTATAAGGCTGTCCCCCCTCCCCCCCTGCTGTAAAAATCGGTTCACTTTTGCCAATGCCACCCCGGTTTCAGGGAAAGGAGGCAGGAGTTGCAAGGCTTATGTTCATGTTTATATGCACGCAGGGCCGGCGCTAGGGTTGGGCGCGGTCGGGCGACCGCCCAGGGCGCCAGGTGTGAAGGGGCGCCGCAGGCGCCCCTTTATATTTTTTAGTAATTTTGAAATTTTTGTGGCATTAAAACTCGAAAATATTTATTTTTCGCAGATAGTAAAAATTGAACCTGTAAAATAATTGTTTCATTCTTAGAAAGAGAAATGAAAACAATCATAATTTTTTTTTATTTTGTTATTGCTAGGTATATTTCTTTTTACTTTTTACTTTACAAAGGTACATATTTATTTCGCGACCTTGTTTTTTATTTCGTTAAATGTTGTAATTATGAATGACTGAAATTATTTTAAGGAAGATGATTTCAGAAATGGACTATCTAAGAAGTATGATTGGGAAAAAAACGAAGTGACAGGGTGAGGAATGATCTTGTAAGAGCAGAATGTGGTGTAAGAAAAAGTGTGAAATTGAAGATTAAAAGAAGTTTGCTAAGATGGTTCGGGCATATGGAGAGAATGAGTGATGAAAGACTGACGAAGAAAGTATATGTTGCAAGAATAGATGGATGTCGTGGTAGAGGAAGACCGAGAAAAGTATAGATGGATCAAATTTTTGAAATAGCGAATGAATGGGATTTCCAGAGTCATAATAAGAGGAGGGCTTGTATGAAAAAGGTAATGACTCTGGATGAAATGAAAGAAGTATGCAACGACAGGAAGAAGTGGCGGCTAACCTGCAATGTTGATTTGTAATGTTGGTTTATTAATTTGTTACATTTTTTGGATAGGAAATTATTGACTTTTTTGTATAGATTTCTTTTTATGGTTTTGTTTTTTTTTTATACTTAAACGTTATTTATTATTTGTATTCCTTGACTTATAGGTTAGTATGAGACTGACCACTCATACTGTAAAAAATGGTTCACTTTGCCAATGTCACCCCTGTGTTAGGAAAGGTCGGAAAAAGTTGTAGCGCTTATGTTCATTTGAGGTTTGGATTTTATTTATAAGAACACATTCAGCATTTGTACGCGCGAACTACACGTGTTTGTTTGTGGGCATGCATCTGAGAGCTTTAAATGAATATATTATGGTAAATGGTAATTCATTTGAAAAGTTGTAAATAATTCAAGTTATAAAGGAAGTTAAAAAATACATTTTCGTCTCGGCGGATAAGAGTCAAATAACAATGACATTATGTGCCATTGTTAGCTGAGGTTTATCCGCAGTAGCAAAATATCGGAAATTATTTTTCGAAGGATGTTCCAAATTTGCATTTTCTGTTAAAATGGACTTTCACAAAGTTACTGCCGAAAATCTTCATAATTCACAGTTCCAGCTTATAAGTTGAATGTCTTCTTCAAATATGCGGACCTCATTGTTATACTTGCAATATTAAATTCTGTTACATAAATGTTACATAAAATGGAAATTATTATGCCAGAATCTTAGGCCAGCCTGTGCAACTTTCTATCGTATAGTTAGAGTCTCCATCCTTCTCCCCTTTATTTTGATGGTGCTAGTGTCTGAAGCTTGATCGATTTGTTCACCACCTATATAGTTTCTTCAACATTTATTGGTATAACTAAAACATTTTTTAATTCTAGTATGAGGCCCATAAATTCAACATAACCGCCTGTGAAACCATGGAGGTATATTCAATGGAGGGGCTATAAATGGGATTTAGTATCAATCGGCACGATGCAACGTCTTTGACACCATACATTTTAAATAGTGCTGTCTCGCTCACGACATATGAAATGCTTTTGTTATTTTCTATGTAAGCAACGTGTCTCTAACCCGTCTTCAATCTATGTACAAATTACCATGGAAACCCATGAAATCACTATGGTAACGGTTTTTGTTACGAGTGTTGTTGAAAGTATGAAAATATCTGATAAATTCCCAATTCAAAAATGTTTCCACCACATTGCGTACGGGATGATTTTCACAAGTACCTATTACCGCGAGCATAGAAGTTACATACTTGAAGAAACAAGTACCTATATACCTATTTGACAGGGGCGTGCATCCCATACAGGCACATGCGCCTAATACGTAGGCAAAATATGGTAAAAACGCGATTGAGGTTGATATTGAGATTTAAAATTCAAGATTTAAGTTTGATTGGAGCCATCGTTACCACTTCAGCCAAATTCAAATGAGTTATTTTGAAGGAATGTGAGAAAATATTTATTCTGAAATGTATTAGCCTACACCCTATGCACGCGCCTGCTATTTGAATATCACTAGTTCTAGAAATGGCCTTCACTTTCGCGAACAAAATATTTCGACAAACGAAAAATAAATTTTATCAACGTAATCATATAGAATAGTGATTAAAGTGAAATATTATTCTATATTCTATAACACATTTATTCTCTTTTGTTGGCACGTTTAGAAATTACCCAGTTTGGCATTTACATGGATTTTTTTTCCAATTAGGTAACACAATATTGACAGTTAAAAGGTTACCAATAGACTGAATTTGGATTTTTGTATGATGAGTGGGGTAGCGTATTTCTAATTCTCAAAGGATTGATTTCCTAGCCCATCCAGTTCTATAAATCGATGTGCGGAACGATGTAAGTTTTTGGTTTGTATTTCGGGTATGCGAAATATACACTCGGCGTGATTGTCCTCTTACATATCATTACATTGTACAAAATTAGACCTCAAGTTAAGCATGAAGACAGTTGATTTTTATATTTATGCAGCTGACTTTTGTATGGAAATCAGTTATTCATAATTTGTTTTTTTTTATAAATGTACACGTTTTTTAATTTTATATTCTTTCCATTTTCTTTTTTTTCAAATTTTATATTTTATTTTTGTTCTGTAATTCTAAGTTTTCAATTTTTTGTTGATAAATTATTTCTTAATATGTTTTTTTTCAGTTTTTGATTTCATGGTTTGTTCTATGCAATAGTTTTTAATTTTTAAATGTGTTTTTTTTTTGTCTTTCCATTTTTTTTTCCATTTTTATGTTTTAATTTTGTTTTGTAATTCTAAGTTTTCAAATTTTTGTTGTTTAATTAGTTTTTAATATGTTTTTTTCAATTTTTGATTTCATGGTTTGTTTTATGTAATAGTTTTTAATTTTTATATGCGTTATTTTTTTCTGTCATTCTATGTTTTCAAATTTTTGTTGATTTCATGGTTTGTTCTATGCAATAGTTGTTAATTTTTATGTGTAATTTTTTATTGCCTTTTGAATTTTTTTTTTCATTTTTGAATGCTTGTTTTAAATTATTAAATTCTTTCTATTCTAATTTTTTTTCATATTTTTTTTAAAGTTAATACTTTTTTGTCTAGACTTTTTTCCGTTTTCGTTTTTGTTTTCTTTTTTAATTTTTCTTTGTTTAATTTTAGATTTCATATTTTTTATTTAATTTTTTTTCTTCAATTTTTATGTTGTAAGACTATTTCTGTCTTTTCCATTATTTTTTTAATTTGTGCTTTCTAAATATTGAATTTCAAATTATTCTACATTCGTACATTTTTTTATAGTTTAATTTTTTGTACTCTTGTCAAATTTTCATTTTTGTCCATTTTTTATTTTTTATGAAATTTATTAATAAATGTATAATTTTTCAAAAAAATTTTTTGGACATGTATCCCTTCTCTAAGTTTATATTTTCCACCATTTGATTAGCTGTCAACTGTATTATCATATATTTTTTTTAATAAATAGTTACTACGTTCCTTTTTTTCGTATGAATTTGAATTTTCGAATGGCGAATAGGGGGGGGGGGGGGGGGGGGGGGGGGCGCCTTAAAAAATCTCGCCCAGGGCGCTGGTAGTGCTAAAACCGGCACTGTATGCACGCATGCAGAATATGCAGGCGCGAACCTACATGTGCCTATCTGTGGGCATGCATTTAATATGAGCCTTAAATGTTAACATATCTTCGCAGCTTAGATTATAGATTATATATAGATGGATTAGCGTTTGCATCTTATGAAACCAAGTTTTAAAAACAAGAGGTAAACTAACAACTCGCAGTGGCGAAGGGTGCCATACAACTCGATTCCCATCGGCTTCCCTTTTAAAATGAGGCAACAAAGTAGTTATGAAAAATAATTATTCTGTTTAAGGATTTAAATCAAACACTGTTTTATATTTACGATCTTAAATCGAAAACGTTAGTAAAATTAAAGAATAAATAATTGTAAAAGTGAAAATATAAAACAGTGTCTGATTTAAATCCTTTAACTGTAACTGTAACTCTGTCGCCATTCCGCTAGGGGTGGCCAGAGCCTCTGCAGAGCTGCCTCCACTTTTTCCTATCCTTACATAGGTACCTCTTTCAATTCATTCATATCCATCAACTTTTTCATGCATTTTCTTCTTTAACGCTCACTTTGTATATCCCATTCTTTCACAATCTCCTCAATCTGATCACTCCATACTTTTCTCGGTCGTTCCTTCCCTCTTTTTCTTTTCACACTTTCTTTGTACACAAACTTTGTCAGTCTATCATCATTCATTCTTTCCACATGCCCAAACAAACAATACAAAATATAATGTAGTTATAAAATATAGGCACAAAGTAAAAAAATACTTTAAACCCAAGAGACAATACGTATTTTTTCCCCATTGAAACCACGCAGTCTACTTTATTATCATTTTTGCCTCATTTAAAAAGGGAAACCGATGGATGTCGTGGTAGAGGAAGACCGAGAAAGGTATGGATGGACCAAATATCCGAAATTGCGAATGAATGGAATATCCAGTCATAATAAAAGAAGAGCCTGTATGAAGAAAATTATGACTCTGGAGGAAATGAAAGAAGTATGTAAGGACAGAAAGAAATGGCGGTTGATCTGTAATGTTGGCGGCTAGGGTTTGTTAAATTGGAATTTGTTTTTTATTTGTAAATGGATATTTTGTATTTGGATATTATTATTTAGTGATGTATAAAATGTAATTTGTCGTGTGTGTGTGTTCCTTGACTTATAGGTTGGTATGCGGCTGACCACCCATGCTGTAAAAATGGTTCACTTTGCCAATGTCACCCCTGTCTCAGGGAAGGACGGCAAGAGTTGCAGGGCCATTTGAGATTTGGTTTTTATGTTGTAGGTTCACATGAGGCATGTGCAAGCGCGAACTTGTACGTGTCTGGTTGTGAGAATGCATGTAATGTGAATCTCCAATGTAACATATCTTTGCAACTTAGATTAGATTAGATTAGATGGGAATCGAGTTGTATGGCACCCTTCGCCACTGCGAGTAACAAGCCAGTCGATGAGTCACTCTCTCAGCAATAACACAAGTATTGTGGCATTAGTGGCCAGTACCGTTGCAGATTATACAACTGTACGTTAACACTCTACCATAGCGTTTCAAAAAACTGAACCGCTCACAGGAGGCGCAGATTTAGTTTCCCTATAATTCTAACTGAGCGGAGAATAGACGTACTTGCTAGATATACAATACTCGGGGCGTTGCAAGCACCATACATTGTATGTGAGCACGTAGGAAATGAGGAAAACACTTGATGATTGCAAACATACATACATATGAGTATGCGAGATTCTCTACTCTACGTGATTATTTTAATTTTATCATGGAATTAAAATTAACGACGAATCGCGAGAATGGAAGATTTCACAGTCTGCTTGAATGGCTTGAATGCAAGAAATCTACAAAGGCATTGAAAAATAATAATTGATTTATTTACAAATTACAACTAGGAGAGACAAAATGTCCACCCGAAGAAATGCCCACGCGATAAATTGTCCACCGACATCATGTTCATCGACAGAGTGTCCATAGACAAAATGACCACGCGACATATTGTCCATCGACAAAATGTCCACTGACTTAATGTCCTCGCGACAAAATGTCCACTGACAGAATGTCCATCGACAAAATATCCACACGACAAAATGTCCACCCGACAAAATGACCACCCGAAAAATGATCACGCGACAAAATGCCTACGCGACATATTGTCCACTGACATAATGTCCACGCGAAATATTGCCCACTGACAAAATGTCCACCCGACATATTGTCCACTGACATAATGTTCACGCGACAAAATTTCTACGCGACATATGGCCCACTGACAGAATTTCCACGCTACAAAATGTCCACCCGACAAAATGACCACGCGACAACATGTTCATGCGACACATTGTTCACTGACATAATGTCCACGCGATATAATGTCCACGGACAAAATGCCCACCGATGAGATGTCATTTTGTCGCGGTGACAAGGTGGGGACATTTGACATTCGACGAGAACATCATTGGTGGACATTTTGCGGACATCATTGGTTAACATTTTGTCGCGTGGACATTTTTTCGGGTGAACATTATGTATGTGCAATTGTACGGTTGGAAATATTGTCTATGGACATATTATCGTGGAACCATTTACGAGTTACGAATGTATCCCGAAAACTTTGGTCTCCTCTCTCCTTTTGTTCGAGAGCCCGCGCTGATCCAGTGGTCGTGGCATTTCCACGGTGTATTCATAGCTTTATTGTTCAAGTCATATTTCACGTCGGCCAAAGAGAAATCATAAATCCACAAAGGTTACTCACAAGCAGGTGCCTGTGCGCCAAGTGCAACACTTCACCTTCAAACTCAGCCAGAGCGTTGACCAAAAAATGCTTAAAAACCAAAATAGCGCCTTTAGTTTTCGTCTCAGTTTCTATACATTTTCTTTAAGCGATGGTTCAGTTAAAACGCGATTGGTTTATCACTCAAATGAACCGCATTTTTTTCCATTGAAAATAAAACGAGATCCTCCCACACGCAGAAGCGAAGGTTATATTTAATAAAAAGCGCAGGTCAGAATAGCTGCATGAGTAGTACGAAAAATTGCAAAGATTAAAAAATGAAGTGTACCTACGCTCTTTGTGAAGGAGAATGCAACTTGTTAAGTTTATATCGTGTTGCTAATGATACAGGTACCAGGACTGTAAAGCTCGACGGCTAAGATACTAGTCTGGCTACAGAGCATCTCGGTCTCTATTTATAGGTGAAAATAAGAGTTATTCTCGAAACATTGACAACTCGGACCGGTCCGTAGTCTAGTGGTTAACACTTCTGACTCGGAAATGGAAGGTTGTGGACTCAAATCCCGGCGGAGCAAAAATAAAATACCATTTATATTTTCAAATATTCTCTTTGCTGGATGAAAAATTCATACAGCTTTACCAAAGACCGGTCACTAAAGGTCCATCCAGCCTTACAGCAACTGGGTCTTCCTCCAGAATTGGCACTTTCTACAACGATGCCCAAGCTTGCAGAGGGCTTTTGAGGTGTGATACATAGAAAAACAGCGCTCACCAAATAAATCATCCAAAATAATATTATTATTATTAACTGTCACATGCGAGATTTCGCCAAAGAGATTCTACCTAGAATATTTAAGTTAACACTCGCACAATATCAAACAAATAAAAATAAATTTATTTATGTCGTTGCGGGCCGAATGACAGGCTTACGCGGGCCACATTGTGGCCCGCGGGCCGTGTGTTGGACAAGCCTGATCTAGAGACTTTACAGACTCACACAGACACAACTCAAAGACACACAATTAAGCACTCGCAACATTATTTACTAAATCGTATGATTGAGTAGGGAGTCGACACATTCCATAACTATTTGAATGAGATACGAGCCCCGTTGATAAGTGCAGGTTTTCAATCACGCACTGTGTGTGCCCTCTGCTCTATCTGCCGCTGCATTATCTATTCCATTTATCGCTGCACCGCGGTCTGGAGAGCTGCTAACTATGCGCACTGTGTTCACTGATACTCGGACACCAAGATAGCAAGTGTACGTGCGAGCTGCATCCGTAGGGGATTCCCAGTCACCTATCATTTTAAGTTAGTTACTCGTGATCTAACAACAATTCTAAAAAGAGCGCCACACTCGTGATGCCTTCGAAAAGAAACCATTTTTTAAGCTTTGTCAAGAAGGAAGAGTTTTTAACGCGCGTCAAGGCGTTAAAGCGGCAGATTAAGTTAGCAGAAAAAAATAACTGTTATTTTCCTAAGTGTGACCTGCAACCTATGGACTGGGTACGGAATCCATTCTCGGATAACATTTCCCTTGGACACTTACCGATAACCGAGCAGGAAAAATTCATGGAGTTAAAAAGTGATCGGACATTTCACCAAAAAATTCCGAAGTAGAGGTAGCACATTTTTGGCTGCATATAAAAAATGAGTATCCACTGCTTTCAAAGCGTGCTGTTGCAATTCTATTACCATTTGCCACAACCTGCTTATGCGAATTGGGATTTTCCACTCTCACTACTATTAAATCGAAAAAAAGAGAGCGCCTGAGGACGATCAATGAAGAGATGAGAGCAGCCTTATCAGATTGCTCCAAATTTTGATCGCCTGTGCTCAGTTAAACAGGCTCACATATCTGACTAAACATCTTTTCATATTAGGTTTATTGATTTTAGTACTAAATAAATATTAAATAGTCATTGCTTTTTTCTTTAGTGTACCTCTAAAATTTTTTGATTTGATAGGTGTATCTTGAACACAAAAAGTTTGCGGAACACTGCTGTAGAGAAAAAGAATTGTTAATATATCTTTGCAACTTAGATTATAGATACGAGGAGACGAGCAGAGCTGCGTCGGAGATAGTCATGATTTGTTGGTGCTAGGAGCTAGTCGATAAGCGAGCCCCTGATCGATCCATCAGCATCCTCTAAGGTCACAGACCCGTTGGGCAATTTTAATTATCTTGCTTCTCTGCTATATGAGATGGCGGGCTCCGACAATGCCTTGCGCAACCGGCGTGCCTACCTACTTATCTGATGCACAATGATCTACAGGCAGACAATCTCGCGCACAGATTCTGGACTTGGCCATCTATCTTTAATCTCTATCGGTGCTATTCTTAGACATTTTAGTCGTCCGTTGAGCACACGCTTTGACAAACTAATGATGCATTTGTATGAAGACCTGTCAATCCAAGATGGCTGCCAGTAAACAGCTGATTTGTTTTCATACAAATATTACAAAATTCGGTAGGTAAGAATGACCGTGCTGATGAAACATCCAGCGCAGGCACCATAAGTTTGTCAAAGTGTGAGCTCAACCGACGACTAAAATGTCTAAGAATAGCCCCGTAAATATTAAAATTAGGCTGCGATTCTTAAAATTATATAAATACCGAAAATAATCAGTCATTACTTTTCCAAAGCATAACTAAAAGTTTACACACCATACAAAGTGTTAGTTTGCATACAAAAAGGATCGATGACCAGCTATTATAATCTATTATCTAAGTTGCAAAGATATATTTCCAATGAAAACTCATATAAAATGCATGCTCACAAACAGACACGTGTAATGTTCGCGCTTACAAATTCTGAATGTGTACTAACAAATTAAAAACCAAACTTAAATGAACATAGACTAAATCTAAATCTAAGCTGCAAAGATATATATATATATCATTTAAGATTCATATTAAACGCATTCTCACAAGCAGACATGTATAAGTTCGCGCTAACACATGCCGCAAGTGGACCTACAATATAAAAACCCAATCTCAAATGAACATAAGCCCTGCAACTCTTGCCGACCTTCCCTGAAACAGGGGGGGCATCGGCAAAGTGAACCTTTTTTACAGTATGGGTGGTCAGCCTTATACCAACCAATAAGTCAAGGAAGACCGTGCCAAAATTATAGGTCAAAAGGATTTGCTCCAACAAAAAAAACATGCTATGGATCAAAAACAGTGTAAGCAACGCTAATTCTGTTATTCTAACCGCCTAGGTGTCGAGACATGTATGGACTAATGTTCCCATAGAACTGTCTTTCTGGTTAGTTGGTAGGCGTGAAGCCATTATAACAAGTGACATCTCTCTTGCCGTCGTCATGGCAACCGTATCTTAATTATTATTGTCGGTAAGGTTGGCATCTCTGTGCCAGTCGTGTATTAATAATGAAAATGTCTTCACTAGACATTAAACAGATGAAATTCTTTGCATTTTGATAGATTCATGTCCTAGAAATGACCACCACCCTTGACTTATAAGTTGGTATGAGGCTGACCACCCATCTGTTACTGTATCCTACCGCCGTTCCACTAGGGGTGGCCGGTACCTCCGCAGATGCGTCTCCACTTTTTTCTGTCCTTGCATACCTCTTTCATCTCTTCAACATTCATCACTTTCTTCATGCATCCTCTTCTCTTATTCTCACTCTGCAAGTTACATTCTTTCCGCGTTCTTCCCCTTCCACGCTTTCCTTTCACATTTCCTCTGTACACTTTCTTCATTAGTAGTTCATCATCTATTCTTTCAAGATGTCCGAACCATCTCATTGTGTTTTTTTTGTACTTTATTCTTGAATTCCCTTTTATACCACATGTCATTAAATTTTCTTTTAAAGCATGCTGTACAATAATGATCCACTTTGCCATCGCCACCACAGTTTCAGGGAAGGTCAGCAAAAGTTGCAGGGATGATGTTCATTCGAGTTTTGTTTTTTTTCGCAAGTACACATGCAGCATTTGTAAGTGCAACTCACACGTGTCTGTTCGCGGGCATGCTTTAAATGTTAATATTTTTTTGCTACTTAGATTGTAGACATGATCTCTAATACAATTTTATACCAGCCTATAATATTATCGAGTAAGCATTTTAAATTGCCTTTTTTGCTCGACTTGTTACAACCATGCCCCAAGTCCTTAACTCAACCATAGCGTTGTACAAAAAATATATTAAAATTAAAACGGCGCCTCCGGTGAGCGTTTTAGTATCCATGCATTTTTTTGTTTTGTTGAAAGGCTTTGATCGAGATTAAGTTGGTAGTGCGAAGTATTTAATTTGCAATTCGCCATCGTTCATTCACTCGCTGATCATAAAGTGTAAACATGAAACTAACATCGGCGCCATTTCCACGTCTACTTATGTAAATGCAAAACATTCACTTGTGTTAGAAAGAGAAAACGAAAAATATTAGTTTATTGCGAATATTGGTGTAAACAAAACGATGAAGTGTGTCTGTTTTATGCTTGGTCACGTGTTGCACTCTCCGCGTGACTTTTTTTTAAAGAAATCCTGTGCGGGAGATTCCTTAGATTCTAGAGACTCTAGGGGTCTATGACACTTGTTGTAGTGCCGCAGAGGTGGCTGGAATAAAGTGTTTATTGTTAAGGAATCAATTATTTATTAATGCAATGTATGTTTTTCTTCACGAGTTGATCTATATCTTCGAGCGCTTTCGTTGTTATCACACCATTATCAAGAGAACTGTGATAACATCGACAACGCTCGAGGAAATAAATCAACTCGTAAAGAAAAACTGTGTTTTACTTTTACATTATTAATTTAAATGAATCTTCATGTATTCCTTGACTGATAGGTTGGTATGCGGCTGACCACCCATACTGTAAAAAATGGTTCACTTTGCCAATGTCACCCCTGCTTCAGGGAAGGTCGGCAAGAGTTGCAGGTCTTATGTTCATTTGAGATTGGGTTTTTTATATTGTAGGTCCACATGCGGCATGTGTAAGCGCGAAATTATGCATGTCTGCTTGTGGGAATGCATTTAATATGAATCTCAAATGATACATATCTTTGCAGCTTAGATTTAGATTCACAATGTCAATTTACACGAACCCTTCAACTTTTCATTATTAATGAGTTTACTGATACGGTAAAAAATAGCTCACTCTGCCAATGTCATCCCTGTTGCAGGGCTTATGTTCATTTTAAATTGCGTTTTTGTGTTGTAAGCCCACGTGCGGCATGCGTAAGCGCGAACTTACGCGTGACTGCTTATGGGAATACATGTAATATAATCTATAATCTATAATCTAAGTTGCAAGGATATATTCATTTAAAGCTCTCAGATGTATGCCCACAAACCAACAAGTGTAGTTCGCGCTTACAAATGCTGAATGTGTACTTACAAATAAAATCCAAACCTCAAATGAACATAAGCCCCACAACTTTTGCCGACCTTCCCTGAAACAGGGGTGACATTGGCAAAGTGAACCATTTTTTACAGTATGGGTGGTCAGCCTCATACCAACCTATAAGTCAAGGAATATGAATAATAAATTACATTTAAATATAAAAAAGAACAAAACCTTACAAAGAAATCTATACAAAAAAAGTCAAAAATTTCCTATGCAAAAAATGTAGCAAATGAATACACCAATATTAGAAATCAACATTGCAGATTAGCCGCCACTTCTTCCTGTCCTTGCATACTTCTTTCATTTCATCCAGAGTCATAACCTTTTTCATACAAGTCCTCCTTTTATTATGACTCTGGATATCCCAGTCATTCGCTATTTCAGAGATTTGATCCTTCCATACTTTTCTCGGTCTTCCTCTACCACGACATCCATCTATTCTAGCAACATATACTTTCTTCGTCAATCTTTCATCACTCATTCTCTCCAAATGCCCGATACGTTACATGTATTTGCAAATTAGATTATAGATTAGAACAAATAGCAATATATTAATGATATCGTTTTCTCGGGTAAGACCATGTTCTACTTGCAGTAATTTTGTCTGCCGACGTTTCATTCCCTCGAGCGGGGAACATTTTCAAGGCTCGAAGCGACGAGGCACCTTTATCCTCCGTTTGCTTTTGACAACTGGCTGGCTGCTGGGGCTCTTCTTATTTCTGTCATGTGTCTTCGTTATGATTGGAGGGGTGGATGCGTTGGGGGGTGGAGCAATATGCTAGTTAGCCTTTCTTTAGCAACCCGGCATCGTGACGTCACAATATTTATCTCATTTTGAAATGTGCGAATCTTATTGTAATATTTTTAAATGTATGAATAAAATATATATACAACCTGTTTTCTAGTAGCTTTCTTTTATTATAGGGAGAACCCAGGTTGTGTAGACTACACATGCAGATATCGAGAAAGATTTTCAATGCTGGGTTTTACCTGAAACAAAATAAACATCAAATAAGTCAAACAATACACAAATAAATTATAATATTCAAATATGTAGGCAGGGCATGTTGCCTAATGCAATGACCGAAGATGGACCATGAGAATAGTGGAGTGGAGACCTCGTGAAGACAAAAGTATTTGAGGAATAATGATAATAGGATGGTTTAAGTTAGAATTACGGTCGTTTGACATTTTGACAATTATATTAATTTTAAAACTAAACAAATTTCAAAACTTAATTTAACTCGGATATTTCACGTCAAAGACAATGATACTCGTATAATTAGTGCCGTGTGTACAGGAAACATAGTGCCAATTGCCATCTAGTGACGTGGAATCCAAACAAAATGAAAGTGGAATTTGTAACAGACCTAAACATAATTACTACCTTCGCTCGAAGGTATGCAGTGATTTGTGACAATATTGTTTTCAAACTCAGTTCATCCTCAGTCGTCGTGCAGAGAGGATGTTCTCCTGAAGACGTTGGCTACGTCGCCGACGAAACGTCGAGAATGATGTAAGTTCTCTCTAAACGGTTCGTGAAATATCCGAGTTAAATTAAGTTTTGAAATTTGTTCTAATCTAAGTTGCAAAGATATGTTACATTGGAGATTCACATTACATGCATTCCCACAACCAGACACGAACAAGTTTGCGCTTGCATAGGCCTCATGTGAACCTACAACATAACATTTTTAGTTTTAAAATTAATATAATTGTCAAGATAATAGGATGATTTATTTGGTTAGCCTGGTTTTTGCGTGCATCACACATCAAGAGCCCTCTGCGAGCTTGGTTGTCGCCGCAGAAAGTCGTAGGAGGACCTGAGACACCATCATAACATGTCCGGTCGATAGTTGAGATAGTAGAAGCCTTACATTCCGGTTCGGATCCCATCGAGGGTGTCAGAAATGATTTCCCGTTTCGGAGTTTATTTCAAACCCAGAATAAAACACCGGCAAGGCTTACTCAGCTTTCACAAATAAGGAACCCTCAATTCAACGGCAACATATACCAAAAAGTAACTCTCCAGTATTAAAATCCGGCCGTATATGTAGGTCTTAAACTCCTATTCAACAAAATTAAACATTAAAGGGTTTTTTAATAAAAAAGGATAATTTAAAAAAAACAATAAAATTATTTTTAAAAACTAAAATCAAAAAACCTTGTTTTTTACCACTTTGAGTATTTTTTATTAGATAGCAAAAACGTTTTCGGTGGGTACTCCCACCATCTTCGGTTGCACTTACAGGTTTTTAATGTTTATCCATTAGTTTATGTCTAAAATGTTATTTGTTGTGTAAGTTCTTTGACTTATAGGTTGGTATGCGGCTGACCACCGATACTGTAGAAAATGGTTCACTTTGCCAACGTCACCCCTGTTTCAGGGAAGGTCGGCAAGAGTTGCAGGGTGTATGTCCATTTGAGATTTGGTTTTTATGTTGTAGGTTCACATGCGGCATGCGCAAGCGCGAACTTGTACGTGTCTGCTTGTGAGAATGCATGTAATGTGAATCTCCAATTTTACATATCTTTGCAACTTAGATTAGATTAGAAGGGAGCTATTTCTAAGTAAAAAAGTGTTAATTCGAAGTCGGAACGGAAGTTCTACATATGAGCTCACTAAAATGCACAGCCTAGACTAGGCTACGTATAGATATTAGTTTCCTGGTCACAATCTAATCTCTTTTGGTTTAGAGATTGTGTCAATAGGGAAGTATCACATATTTTTTTCATTGTATAAAATGGTAGAATACATTTTTAAAAATGCATCTGCGTTTTCAAAAGAAAAATATCTTGCTTAGTTTTTAAACTACAGCTCTTTAAAATTAGCGTATTCTCGATTTCCGGAAAAAAGGTCATTTTGTTTATTTAGGTAGATATGACGCCGATGCATTTTCGGAGTGTAGGTATCGGGGGTATCGGCGGGCCCAGTGGCGAATCTTGACGTCATTTTGACGTCAAGATTCGCGAAGTCGAACGCGCTGCGTTTTGGCGCGACTAAAATTCACCGCATTTTATTTTTTTAAATTATCAATGATATTTTTATTTTTACTACACAAAAAATATATGGTTGTGATCCTTGAAATGTACTCTACAGAACCATATTATTTTCAACCATTTTCCCCACCACTGCAACTACCCTATTGCGATAATAAATTAAGTCTTGGTCTAATTGCTTTTGAGTAATTCCAGGTCAATTCAACCAAATCATTTTTCATGACTTTCTCCGATTTTCTTGAAATTTGGTAAACAGACAGATACTACTTCAAATAGAAACCGTGATTTTTTTTAGATTTTTGTGATGAATAGTTTCTGAAATATGGGGTCACCAATATTTGACCCCGGGTGACCTCGTTTGCGTATCGCGCCACGGTTTTCTCAATAGATTCTTCCCTAATTATGCTACAGACCTCAATGTGGGCTCATTTTAAAGCTATTAAAAAGTTGTATCCAGAAAATATCATACACATACACTTTAATGGTAACTTATGGAGTTGTGTCTTCTTACATCTGTTGGAGGTCAAAGGTCAATAGCGAAAATACTCCATCTTGGATTGGGCTATAACTTTATATTATTAAAGTACATACATGTATAAACCATTCCTGAAAATATCAGCCTGTTATATTCAGGAGTTCTTTAGTAATAAATTATTCTTTCTATAATATGTCAAGTAATAGCTGCATTATAGTGTAACTATAGGCCTACACAGCACAATTTTGTCCTGTATTTTAAATCCATCTTGTTTTTTCTGGACAAAATGTTGTCAATATTGTTTGGTTATACTTTTGATGTTAGTGTTGATAACAAACAAATCCCAAACCGGGCAAGCTGCTACCAGAAACTAGAGTGAAACCTATTCAGGATTTGTATGAAGACGATGCTATTAGCAGAATGCTGCCTGGTAAAAAAGACTACATATCAGTTAAGGAAGGCAAATGCCGTGTTCAACATCAGAAGAGACTTGTTTTAACTAATTTAAAAGAAACATACAGAGCATTTAAAGAAAAACATCCGGACTTAAAGGTAGGGTTCTCTAAATTTGCAGAGCTGCGACCAAAATACTGTGTTCTGCCAGGGGCTTCAGGAACGAACTCTGCTTGTGTGTGCACTATCCATCAAAATATTAAATTGATGATGATTGGTTTAAAATTAGCAACACTATCTAAGATTCCCAGTTTCAAACATACCATCATATTCTGACAAGCATGATGTGTCAATCCCCTCAGCAGCCTGATTGCCACTTAGGACTATGCCAATATTGCCCAGGGACAACTAAGTTGAGAGATGATTTGGAAAAGTTGTTCGATGAAAACATAATTGATGAAGTGTCTTATAAACAATGGCAGACAACCGATCGGTGCAATCTCGATACGGTCCAAAAAACAACAGGAGACTTCATCGATTCATTCCTTGTTAAACTTGAACTTTTACGAAATCATGATTTTATTGCCAAACAGCAGGCTGCTTTTCTTCAGCAAATAAAATCTATAAGTTCCAGCCCGGTGAAGTAATTGTATCAGGTGACTTCGCAGAAAATTATAGCTTTTTTGTTTAAGATGCAGCACAAGGCTTCCACTGGACCAATAACCAGGCCACGCTGCACCCATTTGTATGTTATTATGTGCATCAGTCAAAACTAGAGTATACTAGTTATGTATTTATATCCGATTCACTTGTTCACGACACAGTAGCAGTTTACACCTTTGAAAAACTACTAATTCCTCTTCTCCAGCAAAAAATCCAACATTTAACCAAAGTATTTTATTTCTCTGATGGAGCCGCATCACAGTATAAAAACAATTTTGCTAATATGTGTCATCATGAACTTGATTTTGGTATTCAAGCTGAATGCCATTTCTTGGCCACATCACACGGCAAAGGGCCGTGTGATGGAGTTGGCGGGTCGGTAAAGAGGCTAGCAGCTAGAGCAAGTCTCCAACGACCAAGTGAGAACCAAATAATGACTGCTCAGGACTTGTTTCTATGGGCAAAAGACAATCTCAAAAGCAGTGTTTTCGAGTTTGTGCCAACTGAAGATATTAAAGTCAATAGGCAAATATAAAATAATACTCCAACTTATTACTGGGACTCGCAGTTTCCATGCATTTATCCCAACTTCAACAAATACTTTGATAGTGAAACAGTTTTCCACTTCAGATTCAAATGAAGAGGTGGTAGTAACAACTTAGAGGAATGTATCTTTTGACGAGGTGAATGATTTTGTTACGGTACAGTACGAAGGCCAATGGTGGCTTGGATTTGTATTGAAGAAAATGAAGACTTTGAATGAACTTCAAATCAGATTCCTGTATCCACATGGACCATCACCTTCCTTTACATATCCAGCAAGAGATGACGAATAAGTTGTGTCTCTTGAAGATGTTCTTTCAACTGCTTCCGTCGAACTTGGTGGAAGTGGAGGAAGAACATACAAAATGAAAAAGGAAGACCATACAAAATGAAAAAGGAAGACAGCGACAAATCAACAAGACTTCTTGAGTCAAGATTCAAGAAGTAAGGTAATTTCATTAATTCAATTGTACCAAACAACATTGATAACAGTACACCTTTTAATTTAATGCTTGTTTAAAATTAAGGACAAAGTGCTGTGAATAAGGATACCACAATGTGGCTATAACTTTATTTTATTGAAATAATAATTTATTACTAAAGAACTCCTGAATATAACAGGCTGAAATTTTCAGAAATTGTTCATACATGTATGTACTTAAATAATGTAAAGTTACAGCACAATCCAAGATGGAGTATTTTCGCTATTGACCTTTGACCTCCAACAGATGTAAGAAGACACAACTCCACATGTTACCATTAAAGTGTATGTGTATGATATTTTCTGGATACAACTTTTCAACAGCTTTAAAATGAGCTCTCATTGAGGTCTGTAGCATAATTAGGGAAGAATCTATTGAGAAAATCGTGGCGCGATACGCAAACGAGGTCACCCGGGGTCAAATATTGGTGACCCCATATTTCAGAAACTATTCATCACAAAAATCTCAAAAACATCACGGTTTCTATTTGAAGTAGTATCTATCTGTTTACCAAATTTTAGGAAAATCGGAGAGGGTGAAAAAAAAAAAAAACATATTTTGGTTGATTTCATATGGAATGACTCTTTTATATCCGATCGATTTGACAGAATCTACTCATGCAACAAGCGACAGGAAATCAGAGACAGGTGTAAAAGACAACTTTGCACAGACAGCTGCTTGTATTTTTTCTTGCTCTTATTCTGCTTGTGTTTCTTCAGTGAATATTGGCGATGATAGGTCCATACTGTTGAAATGGACTTTCTAAGAAGTATGATTGGAAAAAAACGGAGTGATAGGGTGAGGAACGTTCTTGCAAGAGGAGAATGTGGTGCAAGAGAAAATGTGAAAGTAAAGATTAAAAGAAGATTGTAAAGATGGTTTGGACATATGGAGATAATGAATGATGAAAGACTAACAAAGAAAGTATATGTTACAAGAATGGATGTCAAATTTCTGAAATAGCGAATGAATGGAATATCCAGTCATAATAAAAGGAGAGCTTGTATGAAGAATGTTATGCCTCTGGATGAAATGGAAGAGGATGTAAAGACAGAAAGAAATGGCGATTGGTATGTAATATGGCTAGGGCTAGGATTTTTTTAAATATATATTTTTTAAATTTTAAATTAGAATTTTGTTTTTGTTTTTAATGTTTATACATATTACAAGCTGTCCCGGCAGACTTTGTCCTGTCTCTATTTATATAAATTAGATACAATAGATTTTGTGAATTTGTAAATTTGGTAATGGCTGTTAAAAAAATGGAAACGATGAAAAGGAAACATATTTCGAAGGCATCATTGTAACTATTGTAGTGGAAGGCATAACTTTTTTACTTTTTATCATATCGTTAAAATCAAAACAGCTCTAAAATTTAAAAAAAATAAAGGCATTCATTGGCATTCCTATTCATGTGGTTTTACGATATTTTATGTAACAAGCGCCTTTAGGACAAAAAAAGGACAAAATCTTGTCGGTTACACCAAAACCATACTTTGAAAACGCAGTTGTTTGCTTGAGCATAAACAACACAAAAATCATCGTAGAGCTAGGAGAGTAAGCGCATTAGAAAGAGCGGAATATTTTAAGTAGGATGGCATTCATAGCTCATTTTTGACCAAAATGTCGCTTATGGCCTAAAACTCCTATTTAACAAAATTAATCATTGCCCTACTGCCTTATAACCGTAGATATGCTCATGGACATTATATCAAATGAAATTGGGCATGTTTAGACGATTTTTAAAAAGGCGAAATTATTTTGAGACGCAGAAAACGCTTTACGAAATCCGATTTTTATAAAAAATAAATATGCAAACAAAACAGAAGTCAAAGCACACTTATTTACTTTCAACACTCGTGTCGGATATTTTTGTCAATACGGCCAGTTTCGCTCAACGAGTTCGCCCACGTTGCATAAAAAAACGCAAGTATTCTGTTTACATGTCACTGCGCTCACTCAATTAAACACGCGATTTCTAAACGACATTTCGATTTCGAAGAAGCAAGTGAAATCACGGGGGGAAAAGAAATCCGCTGTGGGTGTAATAATAACCACTACTGTTACAGCTTAGCAGAAAGGTCTACACAACATCATTCGCATCGGCTTTCCTTTCATTATTTTTTTAATTTACAGGATCTAGGGTCACGATGCAAAATAATTATTTCTATAATCTAAAATCTAAGTTGCAAAGATAAATTAACATGCAAAACTCATATCAAATGCATGCCTACAAACAGACACGTGTACGATTGCGCTTACAAATGCTGAGTTTGTATGTACTTACAAATTAAAACCAAACCTTAAATGAACATAAGCCCTGCAACTTTTGCCGACCTTCCCTGAAACAGGAGTGACATCGGCAAAGTGAACCATTTTTTACGTATGGATACCAACCTATATGTCAAGGAACTTAATTAATAATAATACCATTTCTAAACCTTAAAGGTAACACTGAATAAGTGACATTTTAAGCTAACATGGGTTTCTCAGATAAAAGCACCTTTTTCCCTATTTTCTACGAGAGAAAACACTAAAAAAGTGTGAAAGCCCTGTAGTTTAGAAGTTTGTCATGTTCACTTGCTTACAACTGCATAGTTCACTTACTATGAGAAGTTACAAACAATAAAATGTTTTATACGCGATTTCACGAATCAGTGAATCAGCACTTATTCAGATTTACCTTTAATGAGGCGATATTATACGCTACTAAACGCTGCTAAGCGACACATATAGTGTAACTTCTTGTCGCGTTCTCCCCAAAGAGATCGCATGTGACAAGCGAATCTATTTATTTTCACAGGTAAGGGAGCAGGCAGGCCTTACACCAACCACTTGAGTTTTTTGAGAAGTGGGGGTTTCCCAGCTCCCGACTCTCATTCTTATGAAAACTGAGTAAACCTTGCCGGTATTTTATTTTGGGATTGAAATACACACCGAAACGAGAAATGATTTCAGACACCCTCAGTGGGATTCCAAGCCGAGCTCTCGGCATTGAATGCAAGCTCTATAGCAACTGAGCTATCGACCGGACATACTCGTCCTGGATATATGTCAGAAGGACCGTGTGACGCTCATTAAAAGCTATATTTATTCCCTGAGTGGCGGGCGTGAGGATTTAAACAATCAGGATCACTTAATGACACTGTGTGGCAGTGTCTGCCAGCACTTAGTTCTCGTCGCTTGCCCACGCTCTCTGTTTAACTCCATTTCTTCGTCTTGAGGCTCGTTTGTCTTATGCCCACCAGAGTGTATGGTGTTTTACATTTTTTTCTTAGCTCAGATTGTGTAGAATGTGACACTGGGGAGTTCCTTTCTGGGATCTGTCCCCTTGGTCTATCGAAAACGTCCGGAAGCCCCGTATGTGTCCTATGTCCATCAGCGATAATTTCACATGAACAATCTTTGTTGTACCAATGTGTCGTATGGAAACTGGAATTTGATTTTTCTAAAACGACTCTCACATTGAATTTGATTTATCTAAAACAACTCTCACATTATCGTGTTTTTATTCAATTACTTAACTCGAATTAAATATTAATTCAATCGTTGAGTCTTAAATAAAAGCAATATTTCCACACACACAAAAATATTTTTTTACTGATATTTTTATTCGCATCCATTTGCAGAGAATGTACTTTCGTTGATTATATAAATTAATACATGTGAAAATGACGCGCAAAAAAATAGCATAACATGTAGAGAAGATTAATGATACGCGGCCATTAAAATATTGTTATTACCAGGCAATAGTTAGTATAATGTGAGTTGCAAAAAACTCATACGAAATATGATCTCATGTAAGCATTACCTATCAAAACTTTAACCCTCCATTGGTCACTACTTTTTGGCGCCTTCGTTCGGACGCAATGTGCCAAAAAAAGCACACTATTTCATGTTGCTGTAACTCGTATCACCTTGATTTCTAGTACACGTCCATTGAAACTGGCATTCTGCATTAAAGGAGTACGAAATATTTTAGGACTCTACGCTCGTATATCGTCTTCTTAGTGTTTGAATATCCATCACAGAGTTTCGGAATCTAAAAACACAAAAATTGTAGCTTTGTATCTAACTGTTTAGTTTGGTCAATGTTCAAAATCCTGCTGTTTTGTCTTTGTTATCTAATGGTACCTCTTCGCCGTTACTTATCCTTCTCATTTCTCTGTTTTTGTCTTGTCAATTTTGTAAATAGTGTTCTCTTGAAAATGACGTAAGCAAGTCTAAAATACTAGAGGTGAAATAAATGCTCAACTAAAAATTTAATATTTTTTATAATTTGACATAAATGGCCATCAATAGTAATTTCACATGAGCAATTTTTGCATATGTACCTACGGGACCAATGTGTCTGATGAAAACTGGAAATTAATGTTAAAAATATTTAAAACAACTCTCTCATTATCGCGTTTTACGTTTATTTCTTAGCTCAGATTGTGTAGAATGTGAATTTTGAGAATATTTAATTAAAAAGGTCGTCTTTGAATCAAATGGTAGATAAGCCAAACGAGCACTGGGGAGACGATACATCGACATACACTACAGACTTACAACCCGGCACCGAATAGAAAAAACGGGGCAGAACGGTGGCAAAATGCGGCTGGAGTAAAATAGCTGTAAGTATGTTTTTTTTGCGCAGTTGCGACCGTCGGAGAGTTAATGGCGTACGCATGAGATCAGGAAAATTAAAAACGTATTATGATTTGCCACCGATCATTACAGAATAATCGTTATTTCTTCATATCGTTCCTCTCCCCGCTGAAAGTTGAAATCATTAGAGCCACTCAGATTTTTGGAGTCGACTTTAGTCAGGGTAAGCAGTCTCGTTTTGCTAGCGATCGTATCGATCGATAACACACGATAAATCACAAACAGTCGTTCGTAAACAGCCGATCGACTAGTCAAATGTTCTCATAGATGGCAAAGTGCGCATCTATACGAGTACTCGTACACCTGTGTGAGACCAATCAAGACATACGGACTGGAGGCAAGAGAAGATACTTCACGAACCAAAATCCTACTCAGAATACCTGGGGTGGAAGTCTCGGCGACCGTCGATAGATAGATCTTACCGTATCTATTTGAAGATAGGAGAGAATAAACCGTGGAGGCGTATCAACAGCTTATGCATTTTATACGGAGCACCGATCAGCTGTAGGCACCAATTACAATACATTACAATACAATTACAATACAACAAATCACTGCTTATTTGGCCCTTACGGCAAAATGCTTGGAGCGACGAATCCACTCTCGGCACCATTGCAGTCCCTATATATATACTTAGGTACAAAAGAGATCTTTCTTGCATATTCCAGATCATTCGATTTCTCGCTCATACCAGATCGCCGTTCTATGTACCTTACTACTACCATCATGGATCATACTGGACTGTTCTACACACACTATTGTACCTGTACAGTAGCACTTAGGTACTTCGAATTCACAGTTTGTAACAATATTGATATTTTTCATTCTCCCATCATCCTGTGTCAACTCTAGGTTGTGTGGTCGTGATGGCTTATTTAGCAGAGAGCCCCGTTGTCTCAATTGATGACCTAGAATCGTCATTAGCCGCGATGACGTCACCACGCCGCTCGCTGGTATGTTATCACACACCAGATGTGGAGGCGAGCAACCGGTAGGTACACAAATTCCACAAGCTTGCGTATTTGCGTTTGGCCATTTTACATTGTGCACGCGTGAGCCTTGAGAAATATTCGCATAAGCGAAGAATTGAGGGACGACGAGTTCCAGGTCGAAGGAGAGCATCCCGATTAAAAAACCTAAGACAGTGATTTGGCAGAAGCATAAAGTCTCACGCTTCAACTGAAGTGGTTGGCGTAAGGCCGGCCCCTTTACCTGTAAAAATAAATAGGTTCCACGGAAAGACATTGTTGCAAGCCACAAGCCACTGTAGTTGCAATGGATGTCATGGTAGAGAAAGACCGAGAAAGGTATGGATGGACCAAATTTCCGAAATTGTGAATGAATGGAATATTCAGATCATAATAAAAGGAGAGCTTGTATGAAGAAGGGTATGACTCTGGATGAAATGAAAGAAGTATGTAAGGACAGAAAGAAGTGCCGGTTGATCTGTAATGCTGGCGGCAAGGGCTAGGGTTTCTCAAGTTTTCCAATTTTTTGTAAATGTTAAATTATAATTTTGTATTTGATTTTAATGTTTATCCATTTGTTTATGTCTAAAATGCTATTTGTTGTATATATTCCTTGACATATAGTTTGGTATGCGGCTGACCCGATGCTGTAGAAAATGGTTCACTTTGCCAATGTCACCCCTGTTTCAGGGAAGGTCGGCAAGAGTTGCACGGTGTATGTCCATTTGAGATTTGGTTTTTATGTTTTAAGTTCACATGCCGCATGCGCAAGCGCGAACTTGTACGTGTCTGCTTGTGAGAATACATGTAAGTTACATATCTTTGCAACTTAGATTAGATTAGTTACGGAAGAACTGCTCGACGTTTCTTTAGCGACGTAGGCAACATCTTCAGGAGGCACCATCTCTGCACGACGACTGAGGATAAACTGTGCCCATACTAGGCGTATGTTATTTTCAGTATCTTAGAAGATATTCAAAAAAGTATCTTGATAATTTATCCTACAATGCAAGTATCTTTTCATTAGAAATACTTTCATCTTAGGCACTTGTCTGTCATGTGAACGGTAACTTAGACACTATTTTACAAAGTATCTTAACATTTATCCAACTGAGTATATTTTTTTGAATAAAGATACATTCAGCTTTGGCACTTGTCTGCCATGTGAGAGGTATTCGCACGTCGTGCCAAGTTTCCCGCGCAATCTGGCGGCCGTGAACTAAGGGAGGGAAAATGATTTCGAAAATAAATGGGGAATCTGCCATTTGCCAAAATAATAAGACGTTGACGAATCAAAGGAGACATTCTCAGACTAAGGAGAAAGAAATAAATCATACATATTGAAATTATTACACCCGCCTTTTTGTAAAAAACACAATTAATAATGGTATAATTTGTATAAAATATTAATAATGTGAACTCAAATATTTATTTGAGGTTTGGATTTTAATTTGTAAGTAAACATTAGCATTAGTAAGCGCAAACTTACACGTGTCTTACACGTTCCCACAAGGAATGCTTTTGATATTAATTTTGAATGTTGATGTATCTTTGCAACTTAGATTAAAGATTATAAATAGAATAATAGGAAAGAAAAAAAAAACTATAAGGGTTTGTGTATTGACATTGTGAAGATTCATTTTAATTTAATAGTAAAAAATAATTAAGTTTTTCTTCACTAGTTGATTTATTTTCTCGAGCGCTTCCGGGGTTACACCATTAATAAGAAAACAACTAACATATATAAAAATTACAAAAAGTGCATTCCGGAGAAAGATTTGTTAGTTGTTACTTGTTCTCTTGATATTGGTGTGATGAACACCGAAAGCGCCCGAGGAAATAAATCAACTCCTGAAAAAAAACTTTGATTTATTTTTACATTATTAATTTTCTGCTGAATTAATTTGCACCATAATTTTGATTTACGAGTATTTTCATGTAATTTTTTTTTCTCGTATTTATTGTTTTTACATGAAAAGTAGATAAAATAATAAAATTGAAACAAAATAGTATGATTATTTTATGAATACAATTCTATTTTGAATTAAATAATATTATTGTTTCATTCAGTAAACACTTTTAATTGAATAAATTAAAGATTAAATTGACACAAAACACTCATATGATATTTGCAATAATTACAAATATTAATAACAAGATAAGATATCTGCTTGGATCTTGAGATATCAAAATATAATAAATGAAATATTAAAATGATCTGGAAAATATTATGAAAAATATGATTTAAATGACAAGAATAAAATATATCCGCAAAAAAATAAGATCAAATATTTTTACAGTAATGAACTTTATAATCTATAATCTAAGTTGCAAATATATATCAAAATTCAAAGTTCTTATCAAATGCATGCCAACAAACAGACACGTGTAAGTTCGCGCTTAAAATGCTGAATGTGTACAAATTAAAACCAAACTTCAATTGAGCATAAACCCTGCAACTTTTGCCGACCGTCCCTGAAACAGGGGTGACATTGGCAAAGTGATCTTTTTTTACAGTATGGGTGGTCAGCCGCATACCAACCTACAAGTCAAGGAAAACAAAAGGACAATTATAAAAAACCTGATAGCTGGATCTATCTTTAATCTAAGTTGCAAAGATATATTGACACTAAAGGCTTAAATTGAATGCACACCCATAGACACGTGTGACGTGTAAGTTGTCGCTTACACTTGGTATGAGGCTGAGCTTCGTAATTTTATCAGATACAAAATAGTCAATTAATTATACTGAAGGTGAGTCGCAAAGCCGGCAGGTAGAATCATTTCACAACTGGGTTGATTGAATCGTCAAAAAAATATTTTAGTCTCGTTGGCAGGACTCGTGGTTCTATAAATACGAGTACACGGGCGGTACAATAAGTCGTAAATATCACTCGAGGTGGGTGTAATGTCCAACGTAACGTTCACATGTCGGGGCTATGACCGAGCGGCTCAAGACGGCAACTTTCACTGGAATGTTTGAAATAAAAACAACGCTGGTTCGAACCCCGTCGGGCTACAATCTATAGGGCCTGTTGCACCAACCTCCAATCAATATTTGATTGACACATCAAATTTGGCTGCTTAATTCTGGTAAGAACCTCGATTAAATATTTCTTGGAAGTGGGTAATAATATGCCAGAATTTGGGAACAGGGCATATGATGTACATCAGTTGATTTACGTACATGCGATAAAATTTTGGATTTCTTTGAGAAATCACACTTAATTTTGATTTTTGTCCGATTAGAGTTAGGTGCAACAGGCCCTTAATGTTGCAAAGATAAATTTACAATTAAAATTCATATTAAATGCATGCACACTAACAGGCACGTGTGAGCTTGCACTTACAAATGCTGCATGTGCACTAACAAATTAAAATCCAAACCTCAATTGAATATACGTCCTATAGGTAACTTGTGCCAACCTTGACAAAGGTGAAATTGGCACAGTGAACCTTTTTTTCCAGTATGGGTGATCAGCCGCATACCAACCTATAAGTCAAGGAACATATTATACAACAATTTACATTTTTTAAATCGCAAACAATAATATGTGTTAACATCGAAACAAATAGGTAAAGAATAAAAAAAAATAATGTCAAAAACCCTAGTTCTAGCCGCCAACATTACAGATTAACCGACATTCCTTGCTGTCATTACATACTTCTTTCATTTCATCCAGAGTCATCGCCTTCTTCATACAAGCTCTCCTTTTATTATAACTCTGGATATTCCATTCATTGGCAATTTCAGAAATTCATACATACTTTGGTAAACGTTGTGATTAAAAGTCGAAATGTGATATATTTGTGTCATACACTTGGTTGTTTTATAAAAGCTTGTGAGAGAGAAACTGGACAAATTATTGGTCAAGCCAGCCCAGTTCAGCATGTTGACAATCAATATTTGCTGGGTTCGATGCCCAAATTAAATGCGACCACGTACGGCAAACAGAAATTAATTTACATGTGCATTCGTAGAAAGCGAACGCTCTCTGTGATCACTTTATGTATATTGTGTTGACTATGAGAAGACGTTAAGGGGATTGGATACTTGGAGCTGTACGATACTAAGCTACACATTTAGTGTTACCAGCTGCAACAACTTCTGAGACAACAAATACATTTAGAAGAAGTAGATAAATAAGCGCATGTACATGGCATGCACTTCCACATAGCTACACAGGCATCCGCGACATTTAAGGGTGATTGAGAGGTCAGCGCGCCCAACTTTGATGACCGAAATAACCCATATTTTGAATGGTAAGGTAGTATTTTTTCTCCAGTTTAAATTAACACATAAAATTAGGTATTTTTTCCCATAAAATACCAATTCAAAATAAATTTATTTACGGAGATACCTTAAATGGAGATTTCTACTGTTGTTATGAATGAATCCTAACTTTTTTTTATTTCACAACATTTATTTTGATTAGCTTTATTTTATCTAGATGAACATTATTTTTTTAAACTTTTCATTGGTTTTTTATAATTATTTAAAAAGTACCCAAATTTTGCATACGATCGTGTAGCTAAAATTGCATTTTAATGGTATATTTTCTTTTTAGGATTTGAAGTGATATTTTTTATGTGTTTAATGTAATTCATATTTTATTTTTCCTCTTCCAATTTATATTTAATAATGGAAAGAGAATGATTTTCATACTAAACGCAATCCACCCTAGTGCGCCATTGTGTCGGTTTTTTGAACTATTCAAACAATTATATTTCCGAGAGACAAAAATTATGAGACATTTTCGTTGTTCATATTTCCGTCGAGGAAAATATTTTTTTACGTTGTAACTCGGAGTTATCGTTATTTTTTTTTTTTATTTTTTTTTATTTTACTTTATTAGGAGAAAAAACAGATACAGACACAGTTGCAATAAACAAAAAAGTGGATACATATAATTTAAAATGCCTACATCCTTAAAAATTTCCCACATATATATTATAAATTTAATGTAGCTGACATAACAATATAAAAGAAGTAGAGGAAGTCAAAATTCAAAAGTAATAAAATTAGTAAAAGAAACAAAAATAACAAGGAGAAACAAGAAGAGTAAACAAAGAAAAACATAAGAATGTAAAAGTTAAAGAAGAAAAAAGAGAAGAATAAAAAAGAAGAACAAAAAGCCCAATCAGCACCTATAAACTGGGTGTAAAAGACATTTTATATATAGTTTTCATCAAGTCCCCCCTAAAGGAGTATTTCCCTTTATTAAACAAATCTAAATCATTAAAATATTTATTAAAATCACTGCACATTCTATGAATAGGAGCTCTTTGACCTGCATTTGTTCGACATTTTGACAGAAAAAATAATTGTGAAGAACGAGAAGCGCATCTTGGTATACGAAACTTAATTTGACATAGAAGACCAGGGCAATCCGTTTCCGATAGACAGATACTCCTCAGAGTCAACGCACTCAATATTAAACATCGATTATCAATACTTACCAGATTTAGATGAAGTAGGCGTTTGTCGTAAGAGCGGTTTTCGTAGCTTAACCGATGGAACAATATTTTCGTAAATTTTCTTTGAACCGACTCTAGTAGAGTTTTATACACATCATAAAATGGGTTCCATACAGTCACAGCAAATTCTAAAAAGTTTTGTAAAAATGCATCAAAATTAAGACGGCCACACGGCGCTGTTTAAAATCGTTTTTTATTTTTTGTTTTCTCCGTGTTTGAGTTTAAACGTCCAATGTTATACTCGAGGCATGTACGTATTTTTGCGGTGAGGAAGAATGAACGTAAAAAAAACAAGTTTTATACTCAACCACAGAGTTTTATTATAATATATGGAAATAGAGACGCTCGTAGGAGGTGCTGCTTTACATCCTGATACATTATTTGTATGCGCCGCGGCATAGTTAAAGCGTTGACAGTTATACTTGGAGAAGGGATTCGTTTTTTTCGGCACACGCAAGATGTACGCACGCTTTACAATAAAGAGCCATAACTCAAAAATTGGGAAAATTGAGATTTTGATGAAGAACCAATGTGAAGAACGCAATAAAAATGCGAAAAGAAGGTAGGAGTTTTTGATTAAAGTTTTTGAAGTTGATTTTGTTGTAAGCTCCAGATCTCAACTGTTATAAATTGCCTAAGCAAGACCTCCTTGACTTGTAGGTTGGTATGAGGCTGACCACCCGTGCTGTAAAAATCGGTTCACTTTTGCCAATGCCACCCCGGTTCAGGGAACGGCGGCAGAGTAGCAAGGTTTATGTACATGTGAGGTTTTGTTTATTTGTATGCACACATGCAGAATGTGTAGGCGCGAACCTACATGTGCCTGTCTGTAGGCATGCATTTCATATGAGCCATAACATATCTTTGCAGTTTAGATTATAGATAGATTATACAAGACGTAAGTTGAAGAGTCCTTACTTCATTAAGACTCATTTAATTTGAACTATTTAATTATTGTATTTGATATTGATAAGTATTAAGATTTGAATTGCGCGCGAAGATTGAAATTGCGTGCCTACCCCCCATACCCCCCCCCCCCGGTCAACAGAATTATTATGGACAATATGAACTTTTAAAATTGCGTGTCTACCCTCCCCTCCCCCCCCCTCCCCCGTCAACAGAATTATTATGGACAATATGAACTTTTAAAATTGCGTGTCTACCCTCCCCTCCCCCCCCTCCCCCGTCAACAGAATTATTATGGACAAAAGTACAACAAAAAAATTGTAACCCGCCACGATTACAAAAGTGCTAAATCCGGCTTGCCACGATTTTGAGTTGGACACCCCTGTGCTAGAAGTTTCTATGTTATTTTCATATTTTTTGTTACCTTACTAGTTTCTGTCTTTATGTCCCAAACTTTAAGACTGAAAGTGTATTTTGAATAAAATAGTATCCAAGCCAAGTCCTTGTTTTACTTTTCACTGTTTTTATCATCACTTAACTAAAATAATTACTTACGTGAAATATTATTTTTCAGTTTCCAATTATGTTTTCAAAAAAAGTGCAATAAAAAATAATGGATAATGTTATGACATAATTTTCTGTATTTTACGGATAAAAGAGAAATAATTCAAATTTATACCAATGATATTTTTTTACAATTTATACAAAAGAATGTGATGAGATGGTTTGGGCATGTGGAAAGAATGAATGATGATAGACTGACAAAGTATGTATACAAAGAAAGTGTGAAAGGAAAAAGAGGGAAGGGACGACCGAGAAAAGTATGGAGTGATCAGATTGTGGAGATTGTGAAAGAATGGGATATACAAAGTGAGCGTAAAAGAAGAAAATGCATGAAAAAGGTGATGGATATGAAGGAATTGAAAGAGGTATGTCAGGATAGGAAAAAATGGAGGCAACTCTGCAGAGGCTCTGGCCACCCCTAGCGGAATGGCGACAGAGTTACAGCTTACAGCTTACAGCTATTTAAGTTTTATTTTAAAAGAAAAGAGAACTATTAACTTGTGTCATGGCTGATGTGGGCTTTAGTGCGACAAATTAAACATGCAAAACTTCGAACGCAACTTCCCAACCTTCTTAATATTTGAGTTATTGCTTTTTTTTATTAGGTGTGCGATTTATAAAAAAAAATACCCACGTTCATAATATACAGTGTGAGACAGACGGAATAGTACTTTTGCACGCCTTTGTTATAACAAAAGATATGCTCTGCTCACAACAAACGTTTGAATTCAAGATGCCAAAAAATGTTTAATTATTTCAACATAGAATAATACTTGTGTCAAATCATTTCTTTTTGCAATTTTTGATGCATAACTTACGGAATGAGCCATGCGGTCGTAAATACTCAACAATAGCGTTTAAACACAAGTTTATAAAAACTAAAACGCTCGCTAAGAGTGTCAAGATAATTTACATTATTTTTTTATGAAACGTAATGCTTGAGTAAGAACATTAAGTTATATACTTCAGCAACGACATCTGGCCATGATCAGTCAAAGTTATTTGACGTCAAATTACGATTTTAGTTTCATAAAACAATTAAAGAGGTTCTTTAGTCCCGATATTAATAACCTTCTTAAGCTCTCGTATACCCTTAACGTGAATCTAGAGGAAGTGAAAGGGCAACCAGAAAGATGGAAGAAAAGCTGGTCATCAGAAAGATGGAAGAAAAGCTGGTCAACAGCATTATAACAACTTGTAAGACAACAGATTAATTCAGAAGAAGCAATTAAAGAAGCTACATAGCAACACATGAATCCGCGACATTCAACGTGAATCTTGAGCAAGGAAAGCCTTAGTAAATGCATTTGTGGTGTCAAAAATAGACTACTGCAATAGCTTATATGCAAGCCAACCAGAATGACAATTGAATAGGCTACAATTGTTCGTCAATGCATGCGCTCGCATGATTGCTGGTCAGTCAAAATTTACTCACATTACTCCTCTTCTCCAGAAGCTTCACTGGCTCCGTACCCCGGAGCGCATCGAGTTAAAAGTATGCACGATGGTCCACAAAGCTTTATTTGGAAAAACACCCAAATATCTCGCTGACCTCATCAAACCAGTCACCCTCGGCAAAGAAAACCTAACACTGCGCTCGTCTAAAACCGGAGCCAAATCAAAGATTGAAGAACCGATAAGAAGAGTTAACACAATGTTTGGAGAGCGTGCATTTGCAGTTGCTGGTCCTTTCACCTGGAACCACCTGCCACATCATATGAGAGAGCTAAAGGACTATGGAAAGTTCCGGAATGCACTGAAGACAATCAAATTTCTGGCATCATTTGCACAAGCGCACTTCGAGTGACTGCATCACGAAACGTAACCATAAAGATATCATCAACTCATCATCATCATCATTAGTAAGTGAAAAGGCCACCAGAAAGATGAAAGAATAGCTGTTTCTCAGTCCGACTTCTGAGTCGACAAATCAATTCAGAACTAAGAGAAGAAGCGCATGTGCACGTCGCATACTCTCCCACAGCTATACACACAGGAATCCGCGACATTCCTCCGGTTATGAAAGCGTTGCAGTCGTCGCTCCCGCAGACCAGCGCGGACAGATTTAGAAGTGCCCATTCACTGCAGCTTCACTGCACACGCACACACACACACACACAGACACACAAATATAGGTACTAATTATATCATCCGTGCGTTTGCCGTCATATTGTGTTACACAAGTATAACATTTAACCATTTACAGCCATCGCTCTTTACGGTATGGAGGGATGGACGCTCACGCTAGCACTGGAGAGACGAATTGAAGCGTTCGAGATCCTACCGAAAAATGCTTCGGATCTATGGAGTGATCGAGTCACCATTTTTTTTTTAATATTTGGAAAGGGTAAGCACGGAAGGGGAAGACCTAGGAAAGAATGGATTGATCAGATAAGTGAGATTGCGAATGAATGGAATTTACAGAGTGGAAACAAGAGAAGAGCGTGCATGAAAAGAGTGATGAAACTAGATGAGATGAAAGAAGTATGCAAGGACAGAGTCAAGTGGAGGCACTTGCGTGGAGGTATCGGCCACCCCTAGAGGAATGGCGGCAGGATATAAGACAAAACATGAGACGTAATAGTTCGTTTTTTTTAGCAGGAATGGACAACACAATTCATGCATCATGAGGAGCTACTTCGGGAGACTGGATTTAGAAGCCTGGAAACGAGGCGCAACAGGTCCCTTATGGTGCTCACTCATAAGGTCATCAACGGCTTAATTGACAGCCCCACTCTGTTGGGGGGCTACAGGTTGTATGTGCCTAACGACTACACCCGAGGGCGAGGACATGATCTATTTCATGTACCGAAAAGCCGTACTGATGTCGTGGCGCAACACCCTGTGACTCGGAGTATAAAGCTCTTAAATAAGTCTAATATAGACATACATTTTTGAGTGTAATTTATTAACATTTAAAAATCTTGCAATAGAGTTCCTCCCAGCGTGTTGATAGCTGTGAGGGTGCACTGTAATAAGGGTGACCTGTTGTGCACAAAAAAAAAATAAAACACGGCCGCGAAAGGGTTAAAGTAAAAGCTCAGCAGCTAAAACATACATGAAAACTAAAACGCTTCCAGGAGACGCTGTTTGAATTTTCATACATTTTTGGAGGAAATATTTTATACTTAGGGCATTGTTGCATTGGGAAGCGACACATACAAATCCGACGACAGGAAATATGAAGAGTGACGTTCAATAGCGCGTCCCTACAATAATGAGATAGATTAAATGTTATTCAATGAATCTGGGCTTTCATAGGCGAGGGCGTTGATGGAATTATATTAGGAATTCTCTTTATGTACCAAGTGGGTTCCTTGAAAGGTCTCCTGCATACTATTGTTATGTTTTTACTGAGATTCTCATATAATTAAACTGAAATTATTTACTTAATCAGAATTTATTTAACACAATTTTGTTCACAATTTACAACAATTGACCAGCACTGCTTATTGGTATTCTCTTATAGCTCTTTATAACCCGTATATATAGGTACAAAAAGAATCATTCTAGCTTACTGCAGATCTATGTACCTTACTACTACCACCACACTAAGGTCAGATTATTCTACCATCTATAATAATCTATAATCTAAGTTGCAAGGATATATTCATTTAAAGCTCTCAGATGTATGCCCACAAACCAACAAGTGTAGTTCGCGCTTACAAATGCTGAATGTGTACTTACAAATAAAATCCAAACCTCAAATGAACATAAGCCTACCATAAAACTACCATCGTGATTAGAATCACGTAAGTATGCACTAATACTACCATACGCTCGTAACACTATAATTGACGATACTGTTTCGATTTGCGGGTTCAATTTAATAAAAACTTCGGTTAATTTATTGCACACAATTTATTTTTAGATTCCGTTCACATTTGGTTCGAATACTGAGTAACTTTTTAACTGTTCAGCTCGACGACTCTGATACAAGTCTGCGAAACAGACAGCTTTACAACGTTATGTAGTCGAAACATCGGGAACTGGAACATTCGTGATTTTGTCAGAACATTATATTTAGAAGATTCGAGCGAATGTTTACACCATTGAACAAATACAAGTGTAACTATTTAAACATCTAAATCTAGAGTCACAGGCACACCCACACAAGTAAAGAGACACAATCATACATTCGTAACAGTATGATCGAGGGCACATCGTCGGATGGAATAGGAAGAGGTGACGGTTCTGGAGGAACCATGTAGACCGCATTAACGAAGGAAGGATAGCCCGAGTCGTGGCACAGGAGATACCGGACGGCCAGCGTCTACCAGGTCGCCCTCCCAAAAGATGGAAGAACGCAGCTGGTCTTCTGTATCACAGGAGGGAAGTCCGAAACAAACAGATCATAGATCTAATACAAAAAGAAGAAGAATACAGCTTCGACTTATTCGTTCATTTCAAGAACACTAATCATATAAATTTACGTTTTATTTGCATACTACATAGACCACATTTTTATACTTCAAAACGATAAGAAACCGTGACACGAAATTCAACTACAGATATTTCCAAATACTGCGGATGTTATTCGAAATTCGTAACGACTGATAGCATATCAATATGTCACATGATTCACAAGTAAGGACTACAGAGTTTTGTACCTGGTGTGACATATATTCAAGGTTTTGGAAACAAAAAATTATCGTATATGGAAATGGCGGTTGATCTGTAATGTTGGCAGCTAAAACAAGGGTTTTTTAAAATTATAATTTAGTATTCTGTATTTGTTTTTAAGTCCATACATATTATTTGTTGATTTTAAAAATGTAATTCGTTGTGTATGTTCTTTGACTTATAGGATAGTCTGTGGCTGACCACTCATGCTGTAGGAAATGGTTCACTTTGCCAATAATGTCACCCCTGTTTCAGCGAAAGTCGGCATGAGTTGCAGGGTGTATGCTCATTTGAGATTTGTTTTTTTTATATTTTATTTATTCATTCTTTCTTTAACGGCACATTGTGCCTTTTACATGTTTACAAAAATAGAAATAAAAATACATTACAGACATAACAGTATCAAAATAAAACAGATTACTACAAAATAAAGCTTACAATAAGATTACTACAGAATAAAAGTAGAAGATATTTATGCAAAAAGTAAGAAGATGAAGAGAAAAACATAAGAGAGAAAAGAAAGAAGAAAAACATAAGAGCAATGAGCATATAGCATATAGAGCAATAAGAGCATGATCAAGTAATAATATTAAAACTTAGGTAAAAATAAAAGAACGCACAGATGAGGGTAAACAAAAATTGAAATACATTGCAAAAAAGTTAACAAAATAAGTAGAAAATAAAAAATAAAAACAAAGATAAAACAAAAAAAAACAAAAAAGAAAAAGCAAGGTCTTATATTTAAGTAACAAAAATAAACTAGAAATTTGATAAAACTAGAGTAAACAATAGTACAGTACAATACTATATGAGATGCAACTCTACAATAATTATTATGTACTTATTATGTACCATGGGAGTTGAAGTACTTAATTAAATTATATTTGTATGTTTTAGGATTTGTATGAGTGTCAGAATCTATTTCATTGTATATATTACCCAAACGTTGAATACGTATTAGTGGGCTGTAGAAGTGTGTAGATGTATGTGTGGATACAGTGCGATAAGGAACTAAGTTGCGGGTAATAAATGAAGGGATGGAGAAATTAAGTTCGGAAAGTAGGATTGGTGAATCAATTAAGGAGTGTTTAATTTTAAAAAGCACAATGAGGTCATTGATTAAACGCCTATCAGTGAGACTATTAAGATTCAAAATACTAAGTAAATATTGTGCATTAAATTCAGAGACGGGAATTCTTAATTTGAAATTAATAATTTTTACAAATTTAAGTTGAATGCGCTCAATGGCTTTTATATGACAGGCATAATAGGGTGACCATACGGGGGAACAATATTCCATGGAGCTTCTAACTAGTGACATGTAAAGCGTTTTAATACTAAGAATATTATTGAAGTCCTTGGTTGTTCTTGCTACAAAACCTAACATTTTCATTCCCTTACCCGCAACATAGTTTATATGATTTATAAACGATAATTTGTGATCAAATAAAACACCTAAGTCAGAAATAACCAAAACACTATTTAACTTTTGTTGACCTATGAAATAATCATGCAAACAGGGATTTTTAATTTTATAAAATCTCATTATTTGGCATTTAGAAATGTTAAGATTTAGGTTATTGAAGTGACACCAGTCGACTAGTTTATCTAATGATGATTGAAGTTTAAGACTATCATCATTTGATTCTATCACTCTAAAAAATTTGACATCATCCGCAAAAAGAAGAACATGACAGTCGAGGAAAATATTAGCAATATCGTCTAAAAATAAGAGAAACAAATAGGGACCCAAATGGGAGCCTTGCGGAACACCACTCTTTTGGCAGAATGTAAAGGATTTGCAGTTATTAATCTTTACCGATAATTGTCTATTAGAAAGATAGCACGTCAACCAGGAGAGAAAGTGGCCACCAATTCCTATTTTCTCAAGTTTAAAGAGGAGTAATTTGTGAGAGACAGAGTCAAATGCTTTACTGAAATTTGTATAGATGACGTCAACTTGTTTGCGCCTAGATATGGCATCAGATATATAATTTACGTAGACCAACAGATTAGATAGAGTGGACCTATTTGGTAGGAACCCATGTTGGAAGGGGGAGACGGATTTGGTTATAATAAAAGATAATTTACTAAGGATGAGTTTTTCAAAAAGTTTTGGTATCGCAGATATGATGCTTATTGGTCTATAGTTTAAAACATTATGTTTGTCACCTTTCTTGAAAACAGGAGTTAGATAGCTTGCTTTCCATAAGTCAGGGAAGATACCAGAAGAGAGGGATAAGTTAAATAGACTACAAAGTGGTTCTGATAGAGTATTAACACAGTGTTTGAGTAATATAGAGGGGATATTATCAGGGCCAGGATTTGTTGTGCCTTTCATGAGTTGAATGTGAACAGTTACATCAGAAGTTTCAAACGATAAATTGGATACATGGAGATCAATGTTGGAAGAGAAGTTGCACAAATTGTTAGTGGAATCATCCGTAAAGACACTTTTAAAGAATGTAGCAAATAGATCAGCTATGCCCTGAGCATTGTCAGCAGTATTGTGATCCATGTAGACATTAGAGGGTATACCAGAGTCACCCTTACGGAGAGAGTTAGTAAACGACCAGAACTTTTTTATATCCGATTGGACAGAGGTCTCAACTGCAATTATATAGCTTTTATAGCATTTGCCAGAAAGGGTTTTGCAGTAAGTACGCAAAGTTTTAAAATCATTGTAATTTTGTGAGGAGTGTGAGGTTATATATTTAATATGAGCGAGTTTTTTACGACGAATAGCATTAATCAGTTCAGCACTAAACCAAACTGGATAGGTAGAAAAACGAGTATTAGAATGGTAATTTGGAATAGATTGAGTAACGGCATCATTAAGTTTAGAATAAAACAGAGATGTAATGTTGTTAATATTGCAAGATCTGTTGGAAGTGTCGTTTAAATTAACATGTTTTAGGAAAGACCAATCCACCTGATCCAAAAGTGTGTTTAATTTATCAAAGTCAGCATTATGCAGATTGGGTTTGGTGTTTATGAATTGAAGGTTAGGATCAGAGCGATAGGGGACTGTAATGGAAAGAGGGGGATGATATCCATCAACCGGAACAAGAACTTCGACAGATTTACCAACCTCAATTTGGGAAATGTTACTGAAAACCAGGTCCAGAGTACGCTGGTGGTCGTTCAATATATAGTTTACCTGAGAAAAGTTAAGATAATTACAAAAATCAATTATTATATCATCAGCTTCAGAAAAGTTCAACAAGTGGGGCTGTGGCGAAGGCGAATCGCATAGATTCCAATTTATGTTTGGGAGGTTAAAGTCACCCATGAGTAAGTACTTAGAAGAGGGAAATTTAGATTTGATTAGTTCCATTTCGTTGACAAAGGTATTATATAAATCAATACTTGAGTTTGGAGGCAAATAAAGACATCCTATGATGGTTGACACTGGCTTAGTGTAAGCCATCACAAACAATAGTTCGATTGATTTAGAAAAACAAGGAATTAATTTAGATTTAATATTTTTTGAGATAGCAACCAGAACCCCACCTCCACGAGACTTGGAGCTAGTCAATGGAGATCTATCACAGCGATAGACAGAGTGATTTATAAATCCAAGCTCAGAAGAGAAAATATCATTATTTAACCAAGTCTCAGTGAGAGCATAAATGTCAACGGTACCTATGGAGGCTTGAACATACAGATCTCCAATCTTACTACGTAGTCCACGTACATTTTGGTAGTATAATGTTAATTGTTGTCGAATCAGTGATGCTCTTGATCTGTGATGTTGATCTGTGATGATGTTGAGGGATTTCAGTTTTTTGTAATGTTGACTATTTTCGGCGTTCCATTGATGAATTTAACCGTCAGGTTTACTTCACCCTTCACCTTCCTCTTATCGACTTCTTCCCAAAGGGTTTTTTGGGTTTGTCTCTGAAGTTCGGTCAAGTCATTTTTCACTTTTATGTGAGGAGGCTTATTTCTCTGGTTTCTCAGAACGTGATAAGCGTCGTCGCGTTCCTTGAAAACGATTTTTATTGGTCTGACTTTGGTATGATGTCTGAGGCCGAATCTTGATATTTTATCTACCCCATGAGATGAAATGGAGCTGTCATCAGAGATGCCGATAATTTTGTTTATGAGGCTGAAGACTTGAATGTTGTCAGCCGACTGCTGATCTTTTAGTGGGATATCAGGATCCACTTCTGGGACTCCTAGCAGTATCACATTCTTCGAACGTTTTCTACGTTCTTCAATTTCAGACAATGCATTATAAATATCAGTTTTATCATTAGTACTTGCACTTACATTTGCATTGTTGATTTGGTCATTCAATCGTTTGATTTCGGTATCTCTTTGCTGCAACTGCGTATCCAAGCTCACAATAATATTCGATGCCTTGCTGACAATCGCCATGAATTTATTCGAGATCGGCACTATTTTAGCGATATGCTCTCTGTTGAATTTATTGTTAGATTCCATCACTAGTTCAGTAAGTTCGTCAGCCGCTTGCTTGACCATGTCTATAATTTGGTTGGCACTCAACATACTTGGTTGACTGAATTCGACTAGTCAAGAAGAAATTTGTTAATTATATAATTTTGTGACAACCCTGTTTCTGTCAGCGGCTAGTAGATGCTTATTGGTTAAAACAAGTTGACGCGATTGGTTGCTATCACTGAGGTGCGGGCTGTGATTTTCGAATATGATCCTTAATGACTTTGATTTAAATATTTTTAATTGAGAAAAAAAAACACTCAAACAGTACACATTGGACTCGCGCACAATTATGAATATAGTTTTGATCATGAACTTCACAACAATCACTATGTTACATCGAAATAATAGCAAATTTAACGGCAATTTGACTTTCTTCCTCCAGGCTTGAACACTCGTGTTATCTTTAGTTCGTGTTGTCTGTATTGTCTATTTTAAGTCCACATGCGGAATGTTGAAGCGCGAAGTCATTCGAAGTCATCGAAGTATCCCCCTTCGGGGATAACGCGGCAAGAAGTTACACTATCTGTGTAGCTTAGTTGCTTTGCGTTGCATCCGTGTCTGCTTGTGAAAATGAATATAATGTGACATATCTTTGCAACATAGATTAGATTAGTGTATTCGTGAGCACAGATTTTATATGAATCCTAGTCAGTACATCTTTGCAACTTTGATCATAGACACATAGTGGAAACTGGCTGTTAAAAAAAATATGTTTCGCGTAGCTAGTTGAATAATGAAAGGTGATAATGCGCATGTTTACCCGCCGGCTTCCTCATGCTGTGCTAAGTGCAACGTAATAGTGTGTGGTATGTGGAAACGCTACTTGCGGTCGCAGTGAGCCAGTGTTCAATGCGCACACGTAACTAGCATTGACGTTTAAATGTCTACAAATGAAATAATTTATACATAGGAGATAGACATTAAGTCAGTGTCGCCAATCGTGGGGTCGATTTGGGATTTCTGGGGGAAATAATTACGAAGACGGCGATGGAGAGATAGGGGGGCGATGGATCGATTGGGGGCGATTGAGCGATTGGGGGGCGATGGAGCGATAGATCGATTGGGGGCGATAAAATAACAAATAACATAATAATAAATAATAGGCATTTTAATGTACTCGTCCATTTGAAGTAATTAAAACCTTGCTTTTGTCAAAACGTGTAATTTATCATTCCCTTCGATTATCTAATCTAATTTAAGTTGCAAAGATATATTACATTTAGGATTCATATTAAATTCATTCCCACCAGCAGACATATATAAGGTCGCGCTTATACATGCCGCATATAAGCTTGAATATTAAACCCCACAACTCAAATAAACATGTGCCCTGCAACTGTATTGGTAAAATGAACCAAGTTTTTTACAGCATAGGTGGTCAACCTCATACCCACCTATTAGCCAAGTAACTGTTTGAGTTTGTTTATTTTTTTTGCGGTGAAAATATCTTGTATTATTTTCCTTTCAAGCCTTTTGTTTTCTTTTGAAAAAAGGAAAGCTATAATTTGGAGTATTTCGATAAATAAATTCGATGAATTTTAGCACTATTTAACAATTTTTATTTGACTCTACACATAAAATACATTTATTTTCATCTGAACATGGCTGGAAGTCTCATCCCCACGGTAATTCCTACCTACCGAATATCGGTAATATTTGTATGAAGACTAATCAGCTGTTCACTTGCGGCCATTTTGGATTGACAGGTCTTCATACAAGGTTGATATTTGAAATTATAAAATGGTTCCATTTCTGACAATGCGCATGCGCACATTCTCAGAAATGTATGGCATTGTGATTGCGTTAGCCGTTTTGTATATTTAGTAAATTACCAAATGGGAGTAGAAAAAGATCTTTTCAAATGTACTATATGTCTATATGGCATGGAAGGGTGGACATACACAGTGCCTCGAGAACAAAATTATTGCCTTTGAAATGTGGGTTTACAGTCGGATTCTAGAAAATCCTGGATGGTTCGAGTCTTGGGTAAATCGAGCATTGGTAAAACATCAATACAAGCAAATAGGTTTATACAGAAACCACAAGGGATTATTGGTGAGTCCTTATCATTATTTTCTATACTCCAACTATTTGTCCTGGATACATGGGCAGCTTTTCTCAATAAATCAAGAATTGTTGCATTTTTTTAACCAGCATCCTACACCTTTTTAGAGAATATGAATTTTGCAACAAATAAAATAAATAAAATTTTAAGAACTTACATTACTCTCGACGTGGTATTGGCATCGTAGCCAACGTCTTTAGGAGGCTTTCTCTAGTATCTTAGATTTTTTCGGATATTATATACGTGCGAAAACTAGTGTGTAACAATTATAGGGATTTTCTACGAACAGATATTATGTACCTACCTAATTCAAAACAGGCAAAAGTAATGATTCACGCATCTGGTAAACGTCCATTTGTTTCTTTGTTTTGACACATTCTGATAATAAACAGAAAGACGAAAAAACCAGAAACTCTACCGCATGTACAAGAAAATTTGACGTTAAAACACAAGTAAAGCGTTCACCAAAACTTGTATTGTAACGGAAACAGCGCCTCACGGTGAGAGATTAGTTTCCGTAAATATTTAGTTAACGCTATGGTTTAGTTAAATTGTATAGTTTTATACTCAGGGGAACAGACGGCGAGAGTTTGTGTTGATTACAATGGAATGTCGACATAAACTAAACTTTTTTACCAAGTAAGGAAGTCATCGTAAACTTTAAAATTCTTCATAAAATAGGATAGCGCCTCTACAACTTATCAGCCATATCGACGCTTAAAAGGCAATCTAGAGCATTTGCAGAAAAATGACATAACGTTTTTTATTTTTTATCATATCGTTAAAATAAAAAAAGCTATAAAATAATAAATAAATCATACATTTATTGGCATTACTATTAATGTGCTTTAACTATGTGTTTATGTCACAAGCGCCTTTAGGACTAAAAGAAACCAAAATCTTGTCGGTTAAACCAAAACCATACTTCGAAAACGCAGTTGTTTCCTTGGGTATTAACAACGAAAAAATCATCGTAGAGCTATGGGAGTTAGCGCATTAGAAAGAGCAGAAAATTTTACGTAGGATAGCATTCATAACTCATTTTTGACCAAAACGTCGCTTATTTTTTCCTTTTAACCGTCGCGTCGGTATATTTGGAACACTCGAAGACTTTCTATCTTAGTAAAAGTTTTCATAAGTTTATACTTGAGTTGATAGGGAAATATTTCTAGTGAAAAGGTTATTGGTTACATGACTGGATTTGAGTATTTACACATTGCATATTATTATCAGGAAAAGAGTAAAAGCTGCAATAATAGTGTGTAGTTTCAACACAGACCTATCTATAGTCTAGTGGTTAATGCTAGGAGCTCGTAAGCGAAAGGTCTCGTATTCGATTGAATTGCATTCCTTTTCACAAATCTAGGTTTAAAAAATCACCCTAATATTAAGTATTTAAGTAAACATAGGTAAATCTAATCTAATCTAATCTAAGCTGCAAAGATATATCATTTAAGATTTATATTAAATGCATTCCCACAAGCAGATATGTATAATTTCGCGCTAACACATGCCGCATGTGGACCTACAATATAAAAACCCAATCTCAAATGATCATAAGCCTTGCAACTCTTGCCGTCCTTCCCTGAAACAGGGGTGACATTGGCAAAGTGAACCAATTTTTTTTTTTACAGTATGGGTGGTCAGCCGCATAACAACCTATAAGTCAAGGTCACTCCAGTAAGTGTATTTTCTTTAAAAAAAGAAATAGAAGACCGCCCACGATAGCGCTTGTTCCGAGGAAACCAAAGGCCACTGTCAGAAATCCCGCAAGGACCACTCCGCCCAGTGAGAGGATCGTTCCTTCCAATAAAACAAATCCAAAGAGTGTGATGGCCGTGGTCATGATGGCGAAGGTGATGAACATGGTGAGCGGCCCGCCCAGGCAGACGGCCAGTGTGTACAGCAGCACAGCATGCAGGGAGCTGGTCTGCAGGTACTGCCAGCAGCGCTCCCACTCCTTCCTGGCCACTCTGATGAACTCATTGTTGAACACGTGCTTCTCCACTATCCCAAAAAGTGATAATCCTGATGTCTTAGCCTGCTTTTGTGATGCCATTTTATTTCTTATGGTAAATAAATTAAGTAATCTAGGTTGCAACGATATATTGACATTTAAGGTTCATAATTAATGCATGCCGCAGGCACGTCTTATTACGCGCGTATACATGCTGCATTTGTACATAAAATATACAAAACATAAACCTCACATGAACATAAATCTTTCAACGCAACTCCTGCTGCATTTCCCTGAAAACAGGGTCGCATTGGCAAAAGTCATCCAAGTTTTTACAGCATGGGGGGTCCCCATACTTCTAACAAATGGTTTGCCAAACTTTGCCAATGTCACCCCTGTTTCGGGGAAGGTTGGCAAGAGTTTCAGGGCTCACGTCCATTTGAAATTGGGTTTTATGTTGTAAGTCCACATGCGGCATGAGTAAGCGAGAAATTCCACGTGTCTGTTTGTAGGCATGCATTTAGTATAAACTGTAAATGTGAATATATCTTTGCAACATAGATTATAGATAGAGGGCGTGTTGCACCAAACTCCAATCAGACAAAAATTCTCCCATCAAATAAAAAATTTGGTTGCATATACGTAAATCAGCTGATGTACATCATCTTTGCTGTCCAAATTAAATCATATTATTGCCCATTTACGAGAAATATTTCACCGAGGTCCTTACCAGAATTAAACAATCAAAATTGATGTGTCTATTAAATATTAATTGGAGGTTGGTGCAACAGGCCTATATAGATTATAGACATACTTTTAATTTTAAATTTATTCAAGACTTTTTTTATAATAGGTGAACACTTTTCTCCGAAAGACAAACATCAAACGTCATAGCACTGGATCATTCAGCGTCTCGAGATCACAGGATTGTACGAAATTAAAGTTTTTCTTAATTATGTTGTCTATAAATAATAACAGCCGCGTCCCGCCAATTTGTCGACAGAAATATTGTTTGCCTTTGTGAAGCTGACTTTCCTTGACTTATAGGTTGGTGTGCGGCTGACCACCCATGCTGTACAAAATGGTTCACTTTACTAATGTCACCCCTGTTTCAGGGAAGGTCGGCAGGAGTTGCAGGGTGTGTGTCCATTTGAGATATGGTTTTTATGTTGTAGGTTCACATGCGGCATGCGCAGGCGCGAACTTGTGCGTGTCTGCTTGTGAGAATGCTTGTAATGTGAATCCCCAATGTTGCATATCTTTGCAACTTAGATTAGATTAGAAGCTGACGCGGGTGATGGAAACGGGAATCGGACGGCCAATATTAAAAACAGTCCATTCATAAATTAGAGCTATAAAGATACGCCTTAATGGCGGTCGATCTGCAATGTTGGCGGCTTTTATTTAAAAAAAATCATTTTATAGCTTTGCATTGCATGCATTAAATAGGAATCATAAATGTTAATTTATCTTTGCAACCTAGAGAAGAGATAAATAGATTCACGTAATAAATCTTTAAAAAATAATAATCACCTTATTAGATAGATAACAAAAATCAAATGGTTAACTTTGACAATGCCTACCCTGTTTCAGGAAAGAGCAGCAAGAGTCGCAAGGTTTACATTCCATTGACATTATTTATTTATTGCATCATGCACGAACTTACACGTGCCTACTAGTGAGCATGTATTCAGTTATTATAGATGGACAGATTATAAGCAAATAAAAAAAATGACTGATTACCTTTTCATCACTCACAAACAATAAAGCAAAAATCACTCAAACCACTCATCACTTATTTTTTTCACTCATCACGCTAAGGCACAACACTAGTATCGAAGTTAGATATCACAGGTATCGTTATCTCGTTTGGCGAGTGGGAGTGAGGGGTAGGGAGGGGCAGCGTGGGCAGGTATCGATCGATAATTTCGGTTATCAGCGACGGTATCGCAAATAACAATACAGGGATCCAGTGCCGTATCGTTCGCAGACGGTGGACGCTGCGGTACTGAGGAAATAACTTAGCAGGGAATGAGAGGATATGCTATGCCCCTGCTTAGCTCTACGTTCTTACTGAGAAAGTATACAAGTGATTTAGGACAGCCAGTATTTTATTTTATATTTTTAATGGTATCTCTATTCACACAGAGAAAGTCCATTGTACTTTTTTTTATAATAATAATGTAACATTTTTTTTTTTTTTCACTCAATTTTTTTGTCTAATAGGGATCTTCAGGACCATAATTTTTACAAATATTTTTATACATTAATTTTCAAAACAAAATTTAAAAAACAGGTAATACACTGAGTGTGAAGTGAGCAGACTGATGGCTCTGGAAGCGTTACAAATCTATACTAAATCTCACATGCAGACATGTATAATTTCTCTATATAAGTGTCTTTATAACTATACAAGTGTCTCTACTCTAAAATCTAAGTTGCAAAGATATACTAGCATTAAAAATTCATATCAAATGCAAGCTCACAAACAGACACGTGTAAGTTTGCGCTCAAACATGCCGCATGTGGACTTACTATATAAAAACCCAAATCTCAAATGAACATGCACCCTGCAACTCTTGCCGACCCTCCCTGAAACAGGGGTAACATTGACAAAGTGAACCATTTTCTACAGCATGAGTGGTCAGTCGCATACCAACCTATAAGTCAAGGAACCATAGTATTTTCAACAGTTTTCCTCACCACTGCAATTACCCTATTGCGTTTGCGTTTAGCATGAAGCACCTATTTGCATCCACTGTTCTGGTGTGGACAGCCCGAGCACTGTTTAGTATGTGATCGCCCTCTCCCCTCGCCACTTCCTACCCCTGCCACTAAGTTGCGGTGGACGACGCATCAGCAGCCGCGACACACTGCAGGAGTTGCACGCCAGATCAAATGCTCCACTTCAACACCACTAAAACAATCACCGTGTGACGTCACACGGCCGGATCGCCAGGGAAAATGCTAAAAAATATTTGTTATTGGTTAGGGACAATAGTCGAAAACAATCTTAATTCAAAATTTTCCACTTGGATGGACAAAATTTCCGAAATAGCGAATGAATGGGATATCCAGTCATAATAAAAGGAGAACTTGTAAGAAAAAGGTTATGACTCTGAATGAATTGAAAGAAGTACATGTAAGGACCGAAAAAAATGTCGGCTGATCTGTAATGTAGGCGGCTAAGGCCAAGAATCAATTTTCATTTTTATAGATGTTTTGTAGATTTTTTAGTGTTTGTTTGTTTGTATAACTGGATGCAATTAATTTCTTGTATTCCTTGACTTATAGGTTGGTATAAAGCTGACCCCCCACACTGTAAAAATGGTTCACTTTGCCAATGTCACCCCTGTTTCAGGGAAGGACGGCAAGAGTTGCAGGGCTTATGTTTATTTGAGATTGGGTTTTTATATTGTAGGTCCACATGCGGCATGTGTGAGCGCGAAATTATACGTGTCTTCTTGTAGGAATGCATTATATATGAATCTCAAAAGATACATATCTTTGCAACTTAGATTTAGATTAGATTTAGTGATTGAGAGCACTTCTAATCTAATCTAATCTAATCTAAGTTGCAAGGATATGTTACATTGAAGATTCACATTACATGCATTCTCACAACCAGACACGTACAAGTTCGCGCTTGCACATGCCTCATGTGAACCTACAACATAAAAATCAAATCTCAAATGGACATACACCCTGCAACTCTTGCCGTCCTTCCCTGAGACAGGGGTGACATTGGCAAAGTGAACCATTTTTACAGCATGGGTGGTCAGCCGCATACCAACCTATAAGTCAAGGAACACACACACACGACAAATTACATTTTATACATCATTAAATAATAATATTCAAATACAAAATATCCATTTACAAACAAAAACAAATTCCAATTTAATAAACCCTATTCGCCAACATTACAGATCAACCGCCATTTCTTTCTGTCCTTACATACTTCTTTCATTTCCTCCAGAGTCATAACCTTCTTCATACAAGCTCTTCTTTTATTATGACTCTGGATATTCCATTCATTCGCAATTTCGGATATTTGGTCCATCCATACCTTTCTCGGTCTTCCTCTACCACGACATCCATCTATTCTACCAACATATACTTTCTTCGTCAGTCTTTCCTCATTCATTCTCTCCATATGCCCAAACCATCTTAACAAACTTCTTTTAATCTTCACTTTCACACTTTCTCTTGCACCACATTCTTCTCTTACAAAATCATTCCTCACCCTGTCACTCCGTTTTTTCCCAATCATACTTCTTAGAAAGTCCATTTCAACAGTATGGACTTTACTAATTTCACTTTCATTCACCGTCCAGGCCTCGCTTCCATACATCAAGGTGGGTAAAAGTATGCCACTGCGTACCGCCAATCGAGCATTTTTTGATATGTTTTGATTTTTGGCGATACAAGCTGTGGCACCCAGTACACACCTGCCCTTCATTACTCTTCTTTCAAATTCACCGGTCATTCTTCCATCTTTTTCAAACTTACTTCCCAGGTATACAAACTCATTTACGACATCAACATTCATTCCATTAATTTTAAATTCATAATTCATACTTTCATCATCTCTTTCAAAAATCAATACTTTCGTCTTACTTGCATTCAACTTCAGATGGTTACCTAACAAAGCTTCATTCAATCTAGAGAGCATTGTTTGCAATTCTACTGCTGAATCAGATACAAGAACTGCATCATCTGCATACAGTAGAACACTCACTTTGCTCTCTCCTATCATCAATCCACAATCATTAAGTCTAGCATCTCTGACACACTTGTCCATGACTATGTTAAATAGCCATGGACTCATCACACATCCTTGCCTCACACCCTTATAAACTTCAAACCACTCGCTATACTCACCATCAATACGAACACATGCCTTACTATTTTCATAGTTGGCATGCACCGCACCTAGGAGAGCCCCATTCACTCCGTATGCTTTCAAAACATCCCATAACATACCTCTGTCTACTGAGTCAAAAGCCTTTTCCAGATCTACAAAGGCCGTGAACAGCTTCCGCCTCACCGACAATTGTTTTTCAACAAGTTGTCGTAGAGTAAAAATCTGATCAACACAGCCTCTACCGGCCATAAAGCCGGACTGTATATCGGAAACCCTTTCACTAGTAGTCAGAATCACATTTTTTATAATCACCTTACAGAAGACTTTTCCTGGTATACTGAGTAGACTGATTGGTCTGAAGTTCTGACAGTCTTTTTTGTCCCCTTTACCTTTGTAAATGGGAACAATGACTGCCTTCCTCCAATCCATCGGTACTACTCCTGCATTCACACAAAGCTTACATAATTCGTACATCCAATCTATCACGCATTCACCTCCTGCTTTCAACATTTCACCATTTATTCCATCAAACCCAGCAGACTTTCCATTCTTCAAACATTCAATAGATACTTTTATTTCTTCTTTCAAAATCCTAAATTCATTCTCTTCTGTCATTTTTCTAAACAAATTTCTTTCGCCCCGACCAAAAATCCCTTCAAAATATTCTTTCCATCTCTTACATACTTCATCATTCTCCCATACCATCTCACCAACAGCACTTTTGATTCCTGGGGTGGTCAATGCAGAATCTTTATTCCTAATGGCACCGACCCATCTCCAGAATTCCTTTCTACTGTCGGTGAAACTTCTGTTCATTTTTTCATCAATCTTTCTCTGTTCATTCGCTTTGCTTTCATAAACTACATTCTTCGCCATTCGCTTGGCTATCTTATATTCATCTTCTAGCTTTCTATCATTCCTGTCGTTCAGCCACTTTTTGTAACATTCCTTCTTTACTTTCACAGCCTCTTTTACTTTAGCATTCCACCAGGCATCCCCTTTCAATCTTCCACCTTTCGTTTCTCCACATACTTTTCGAGCACATTCAATCATTCTTTCTTTCATATCCTTCCACATGCTTTCAATATCTTTTTCATTCACATTCTTTTCAAGTTCATTCACACTTAACTTTTTTTGTAATTCTGATTTATACTTCACTTTTACGTTTTCATCACACAGACTTTCTACTTTTATTCTTGGCTTTCTTACTTTCTTCTTACGTTTCTTCTTTCTTACTTCTCCAATCATTATTTTAGCGCATAAGAGATAGTGGTCACTGCCTATTTCAGGCCCACGATAGACACGGCTATCTCTTACGGCTCCTCTCAGTCTTTCATCCACACAGATGTAGTCAATGATTGTGCGACTTCCCACAATCTGCCTTGTGTACAGATGCACATCCTTATGTCGAAACCATGTGTTTGATGCAAAAAGGCTGTGTTCTGCACACAAAGCTATCAGGTGCCGCCCATTATCATTGACCACACCTCGTCCACTAGGACCAACAATTTTCACACACTCATCTCTTTGCGTACCTACCCATCCATTCATATCTCCCAAAATTATAATGTATTCATTCTTCTTGCTTTCACGCACAACTGCATTCAACTCATTCCAGAATCTCATTTTCACGTCCATACACTCTGAATCTACAGGTGCATAACAGGCCACCAAGAAAATTTTCATCCTGTTTGTTTTGAGTTTAACAGTCAAAACCCTTGGAGAGATTCTCTGGTAGCCCGTTATGCATCCTTTCACATTCTCACTTATAACCACACCCACACCCTGTCGTTCATTCCCATCTTCCACACCTGACCAGATATACAGTTCACCATTCATTAATACTTTTTCACCATTCCCTTTCATTTTTGTCTCTGTCACACCCATCACTTGTATTCTTTTTTCATTCATCACATTCACAATTTCTTTCTCCTTACACTCATTCATTCTTCTGACATTCCAAGTTCCAAATACCCATTCATTCTCTCTAAGCAAGTTTCTGGCGGTTTCTCTGCAAAGTGGAACTGAGTTTATGTTGGCGAACATAGGGTTTATTAATTACAAAAATAAATAAACGACATCAAACAATAACAACTATTATATAAAATGTAGGTACATAAAAAGTCAAAAATTTAAAATAATCAGTCATTAAAATCATTATATTAAAATTATTAAATTATAAAATTATAAAGTCGGGGCAAATTTCGGGGAGTCGGCAAGCTCCTTGCTGGAGTAGCTCCTGGCAGGCTGGGCCCTCTTGCCGTGCAACACCCAGCCTCCTGTAGCTTGGCACTCCTTGGGGCTCTCATCAGAGTGGTCGTCGCAGTCGTCCTCCTTGTCACACACCCAGGTACAGGGAATGCGGCGCCCGTTGGCGCACTGGAACTGACGGGCGGAGCAGCCGTAAAACTTTATACCCTAAATCTTCCGTTTTTGTTTCTTACTTGAAAATGCACTGCATCAATAAGTCACTTAGGGCCGTTCTTATAAACGTTGGACTAAATATCCGTAAGTAAATACTCATTTAACTAACGGATGGACGTTAACGGACTGATCTTACCGATGGTCGTCTTAGGGCCGTTCTTATAAACATCCGTTTGTTAAATGTCAAATCTAATAAACCGAAACTTGGTACAAATTTCGTTTTTCTGTATTATAACAATTCGTTCGTAAATTTTCGGTTTAATTTTACCGGCGGATCTAACCGACAGCCGACCCCCGGTTTCCAGTAGATACCGGTCGGTTTGTTAAGGTTTGAGGTTAGGTCAGCTGTCAAAGCATTATTTTTTTGCGGTGAGTTTTGCGCGTCCTTGGACTTCTCCGCTCTATCCTGTTGAAGATAATTTCTTCCGAGAGTGATAGAGAATTCATTAAAATAGGGCTGTATCAGTCGTTTTCGTGTTTGTCATACGCAACTTTAGGTTATGTATCTTCTCTGACGGCAAACGGATGACATATGTTCATGAATGCACGCAAAAAATCATCAAAAATACGAGTGCATTATTGAGAACTAACGGACGGTTAAAAAAGCTTTATAAGACGACCATCGGTAAGATCAGTCCGTTAACGTCCATCCGTTAGTTAAATGAGTATTTACTTACGGATATTTAGTCCAACGTTTATAAGAACGGCCCTTAGGGCCGTTCTTATAAACATCCGTTTGTTAAATGTCAAATCTTATAAACCGAAACTTGGTACAAATTTCGTTTTTCTGTATTATAACAATTCGTTCGTAAATTTTCGGTTTAATTTTACCGGCGGATCTAACCGACAGCCGACCCCCGGTTTCCAGGTAGATACCGGTCGGTTTGTTAAGGTTTGAGGTTAGGTCAGCTGTCAAAGCATTATTTTTTTGCGGTGAGTTTTGCGCGTCTTTGGACTTCTCCGCTCTATCCTGTTGAAGATAATTTCTTCCGACAGAGATAGAGAATTCATTAAAATAGGGCTGTATCAGTCGTTTTCGTGTTTGTCATACGCAACTTTAGGTTATGTTTCTTCTCTGACAGCAAACGGATGACATATGTTCATGAATGCACGCAAAAAATCATCAAAAATACGAGTGCATTATTGAGAACTAACGGACGGTTAAAAAAGCTTTATAAGACGACCATCGGTAAGATCAGTCCGTTAACGTCCATCCGTTAGTTAAATGAGTATTTACTTACGGATATTTAGTCCAACGTTTATAAGAACGGCCCTTAGGGCCGTTCTTATAAACATCCGTTTGTTAAATGTCAAATCTAATAAACCGAAACTTGGTACAAATTTCGTATTTCTGTATTATAACAATTCGTTCGTAAATTTTCGGTTTAATTTTACCGGCGGATCTAACCGACAGCCAACCCCCGGTTTCCAGGTAGATACCGGTCGGTTTGTTAAGGTTTGAGGTTAGGTCAGCTGTCAAAGCATTCTTTTTTTGCGGTGAGTTTTGCGCGTCTTTGGACTTCTCCGCTCTATCCTGTTGAAGATAATTTCTTCCGACAGAGATAGAGAATTCATTAAAATAGGGCTGTATCACTCGTTTTCGTGTTTGTCATACGCAACTTTAGGTTATGTTTCTTCTCTGACAGCAAACGGATGACATATGTTCATGAATGCACGCAAAAAATCATCAAAAATACGAGTGCATTTTTGAGAACTAACGGACGGTTAAAAAAGCTTTATAAGATGACCATCGGTAAGATCAGTCCGTTAACGTCCATCCGTTAGTTAAATGAGAATTTACTTACGGATATTTAGTCCAACGTTTATAAGAACGGCCCTTATAAAGCTTTTTTAACCGTCCGTTAGTTCTCAATAATGCACTCGTATTTTTGATGATTTTTTGCGTGCATTCATGAACATATGTCATCCGTTTGCTGTCAGAGAAGAAACATAACCTAAAGTTGCGTATGACAAACACGAAAACGACTGATACAGCCCTATTTTAATGAATTCTCTATCACTGTCGGAAGAAATTATCTTCAACAGGATAGAGCGCAGAAGTCCAATGGCACGCTAAACTCACCGCAAAAAAATAATGCTTTGACAGCTGACCTAACCTCAAACCTTAACAAACCGACCGGTATCTACCTGGAAACCGGGGGTCGGCTGTCGGTTAGATCCGCCGGTAAAATTAAACCGAAAATTTACGAACGAATTGTTATAATACAGAAAAACGAAATTTGTACCAAGTTTCGGTTTATTAGATTTGACATTTAACAAACGGATGTTTATAAGAACGGCCCTTATTCAGTTATACCTTTCGGTATCGATATGAAATACGTACCTCGAATATAAAACATTGCTTTAATGTAAAATGTATAGAATATACGATGGCACACCTAGAGAACGACTTTGTTTTCATGAATTATTTCGATTTCCGCAACCGAGATGAGTTTACGCAATTATTTACACTCGGGGTATCTGCAGAGAGTTGCTAACTGCACTCAGACGCGATCAACTAAATGAGGAGCTGTCGATAATCTCAGGTTGCTTCTTGAATATCATTGTTCGTAATGGATGCAGCCGTTTGAGAGCTGATCGTTTTCTTCTTTCTCTTCAAGATGGCGATTTCTATTGGGCATTGATCCGCTAGCCGTTCTGCTTGCTTCAAACTGGGATAGAGTACAATTGATAAGTGGTTAGTTGCCTGGGTTGCCTAACATACAACAAATCTACTCAGTATATAAAAAGAGGATAACGCTAGCCAGGCAAGCATTCATGAAAAAGTATAACCTTTTCACAAATGCTTATTTAAAAATGGAAACAAAAAAGGGATTCATAAAAGCTTTTATTTAGAGGGCTTTGGTTTGGTTTTTATCTTTTTAAGTCTTTCCTGTCATTATTCTCAGGTGTCTCATTCCACTGTATGTGTACATTATTAGTCATTTCACTAGCATTCACCGTCCACGCTTCACTTCCTTACATTAATAGAATACTAACAATAGGATTCGTTGACTGTTCAGGGCTGCAGTCTCAACCCCACGGTAATTCTTACCTACTGAATATCGGTAATACTTGTATGAAGACCTGTCAATCCAATATGGCCGCAAGCGAACAACTGATTACTCTTCGCTTCCTTACATTAATATAATACTAACAATAGGATTCGTTGACTGTTCAGGTTAGAACCCGCTCTGTGTGAAAGGTAATACATCACAATATTATTATTATCCATCGACAGCCACACGGCGGGTTAGCGACGCTGCAAAAAACACACCTCTGAGTCACACACAACAGCTCCCATACACCTTCGGGCGGGAATTAGTTTTTTACTTGCAAATGCCAACTTAATCGCTTCTACGGTGTGCGCTCATGGTGTAACGACATACCTGAGATTGGTGCGAAGTATATCGACGATTAAAACGAAGTAAAGGAAGACCTTTGATCAGAAATTCGGCTCATATTTAAAACCTACTAGCTGTACCCTGCCACCCCTTGTGGTGGCTCCTCCGATTACTGTTAAGTACTTTATCATGCCGCCATAATGTTGGGGGTGGCCAGTATATCCATTGAACTGTCTCCACTGTGTTGTGTTTTAGCACTATACTTTTAGTCGAAGAAATTCCTTGTCATAAGGTGAAAATAGTTTAAGCATATTTCTGCTCTCATTTGTTTTATAGCTCCAGTTTTTCTTTACAGGAGACTAAGTTGGCATGTAAACAATAACTCATGTAAGTTTCAACGCGATCTGTTCAGTAGTTTAGGAGTCCATGCAGGACAAACATACTTGCATCCGTTAAATTTTATATATTAAAAGATAGATAGAAGAAGAATAAGATTGTAATTGATTGATTTTTGTAAGAAAATCTGATAAATATTTCTAACCTTTTAAAATACATGATACGTTCTCCTCTTTACCTTAGTTTGACCACTATTTTATTTAGTGTTTTTTTTTCAATGTACCATTCGCCTATTGACGCGGGTCTCAATGTAAAAATTAGTGGGTCTATTGAGACTCGGCCGCGGGTCAAAACTCAAATTATTGCAAATTAAAATTCGACAGTGTGGGCCCAGGCGGGACTCTTTATCAATTAGGACAATGGTGCTAATTTAGGAAGAAAAATGGCGCGCTGAATTGCAGAATAGAGAACAGGTAAGTAGTCTAGTAGATCTGTAACGCAAGTATAAAAGTTTTTTAAATTTACGTGTAAACTCAACCATGGAGTTAAAACAAATGTTGTATGGAAACTTTTTAAGGAGTCCTGTGCGGGAGACATTTATTTATTTTATTTCAGAGCACCTAGAGCAGGGATAGGCAAAGTACGGCCCGCGAAAGCATTGAATTCGACCCGCCGACAGTCCTTCGACATGAATAGTATATGGCCCGCGATACTTATATTTTGACGTTCCAGAAGTATAAAGTAACGTTTTCTCAATTATTCTGGCCCTCTTCTGAATTTTTTTTCACTTTCTGGCCTTTCTGGAGAGGTTCAATTTTGGTAATTCTTGTGGAATTTAGGTAACTAGGTAGCTCAGGTAGCTTAGGTAGCTCAATTTTCATCCCATCTAACATCCAGTTTTTTCATACAATCTAGTTAAATTTTGGTAATATCTAGCCCAATTCTGTTCCCATCTAGTTTAATTGTGATCACACCTGGTTCAATTTTCATAACATCTAGTTCAATGTTGATCACACCTAGTTCAATTTTCGTAACATCTAGTTCAATGTTGATCACACCTAGTTCAATTTTCGTAACTTCTAGCTCAATGTTGATCACACCTAGTTCAATTTTCGTAACATCTAGTTCAATGTTGATCACACCTAGTTAAATTTTCGTAACATCTAGTTCAATTTTTATCACACCTCGTTTAATTTTCATAACCTCTAGCCCAAATTTTATCACATTTTGTTCAAAATTCATGACATCTAGTTCAATTCTGGTCACATTTTGTTCAATTTCGGTCCAATCGTTCAGGAAACTGAACTACAGCGCACCGTGCGGTATCACATTGAGATCTTGCTATACAGCACATACCTACAGGGCACTGTATCGACTATCTCGGTGTCATGGCGGAGTGCCGTCCAGCAAACAACGGACCATATAATTTACTTCGTTATCTAGTCACGTTTTCAATTGACTTTGAAATGATCGATATTGTGAATAGTATTTGCTGAGCGTTGTAACGACTTTTTTAAGTCTTTCCGCAAATGCAACGTTTTGAAATCGCTCAGGCGTTGAGGGACTTGTTCAGATTATACCTACACTTAATCTAAGTTGCAAAGATATGTAACATTGGGGATTGACATTACATGCAAAGTCTGCTCCAGCTGCCGCGCAGAGCCACGAGGACGGTATATGGTGACCGAGCCTTTGACGTTGCTGCTCCGACGGCCTGGAATTCTCTTCCTGCGACCCTCAGGGAGCTGAAGACTGAGGTAGCTTTTCGAAAAAGGCTCAAAACCTATTTTTTCAAAGACTTTTACAAAGCGCCTTTGCAGTGACTCAGTCACGAAAAAGCGCCATACAAATGTTATTTATTATTAGCAGACACGTACAAGTTCGCGCTTGAGCATACCGCATGTGAACCTACAATATAAAAACCCAAATCTCAAATGGACATACACCCTGCAACTCTTGCCGACCTTCCCTGAAACAGGGGTGACATTGGCAAAGTGAACCATTTTCTACAGCATGGGTGGTCAGCCGCATACCAACCTATAATTCAAGGAATATATACAACAAATAATATTTTCGACATAAACTAAATATAAACTAAGTAAAAGCTAAATCTATAATAATCTACACATATAGTGAAAAGCTGAAACAGGTGTTGGTGCAGACATTGCTGCAGGGAACCAAGAAGAAAATGGAATTTCAGCTCATTTAGTTATAGCAGCAATTATAACTACTTAAAGCCCCAATTAATCATTTACGGGACCTATTTTATGTTAACGGGTAAGGGGGCCGGCCTCACACCACCACTTCATTTGAAGTGGGGGTTTCCCAGCTCCCGCCGAAGGCGCTGGATCTCATTTCTTGTGAAGGCTGAGTAAACCTTTCCGGTATTTGGATTTAAAATAAACACCGAACCGGGTAATCAATTCTACATATATTGCGAGTGAAGGAGATAGAATACAGTGCTATTTACATTTTATGGTAGAAACGTCTAGAATATGTTTTTACCTATTTGAAAAAAATACGATAATACATTTATTTACCTAAACGCGATAAGAAGAATAAATATAAAATTACGATAAATCAAACGCTTATCGCATTGTGTAGGTTGAAGAGACACTTATTTATGTTGTTACTGTTACTGTATCCAGCCGCCATTCCACTACGGGTGGCAAGTACCAACCCAAATGCGTCTCCACTTTGTTCTGTCCTAGCACACTTGTTTCATATCCTCGACATTTATCTCTCCTCTTTTTTTCACTTGTCACATAACAGTCGTTCGCATTCTCGCTGTTTTGATCAATGATGTTTCAAATGTTTTTTTTCTCGACGAGCATTCCTTGACTTATAGGTTGGTATGAGGCTGACCACCCATACTGTAAAAAATGTTTCATTTTGCCAATGTCACCCCTGTTTTAGGGAAGGTCGGCAAGAGTTGCAGGGTTTATGTTCATTTGAGGTTTGGTTTTAATTTGTAAGTACACATTCAGCATTTGTAAGCGCGAACTACACGTGACTGTTTGTGGGCATGCATTTGATATAATTCTTAATGTAATATATCTTTGAAACTTAGATTATACCAAACGTCACGTATCAATAAAACTAAGGACCTAAGTAACCAATAACAAAATACAAGTTAGCGTTTGCCCTAGCAACCAGTCCGTGTGACGTAACATCATTATCGGCTATTTCAAATGTGTGGACTTCATTGAATCTTATAGAACCAAAGGTGGCAATCTAAAGAACTTTGTCGGAAATGAAATAAATGTATAAAAAGAGAGAAAATCATTTCCCGTTTTATAAAGAAATATATTTTTAATGTTCAAAGAAAAATCTAGATTCTCACCTTTGGTTTCTTCACGACAAAAATATTTTTATTATTTTTCATACAAATTTAAAAGGTTTCTCTTGAAATTTCCTCAAAAAAGATAGGTTAGAATGGCGGCCAGACTTTGTAGAAACTAAATTATCAATTTATTTGGCATATTTCCAACGGGCGAAAGTTCTAAATGGCACATTGTAACACAAATATAAGTATAAATTATAATAAAAACAATACAAACGGGCATATTGGTACGTGTTCAAAGTTTTAGAGTGACCTGTCAAAAACTGTTGACATACGAACCTGTTAGTGCAGGCAGCGGGTAAATAAATTCATTATTTGTACACTTTGGCATCACAGGAGAAAATCACTTGAATAATCGACGCGTTGAAGCATCATTATTATAACTACATGCACAAAACTTATATTCAAAAGCACGGACAAATACAACAACAGAAAGAAAAAAACAACTTTTTTATGCGGCTGACCGAACTCAACCTAACCTGTTCCAATTAACTATTAATGCAACCGCAAATCATTGCCAATATTTCCAACAAACTTTACAGGTTTATCTTAAGTTTATTACACGAATTAAGAGCACTTTTTAATCGTTGATACAGTTTTATCATTACTTTTGGGGGAGCGTTACAATGTTTTCATTATTATTATTATTTAACTGACCCAACACACAACACCTTTGAAGGATACTAAAAATATGGCGGCACAAATGGCTGTCGCAAAGTCATCCAGTGCGCATGCGCCGTTATATTCAAAACTTTTATGAGGCAGTGACATCTAGCAGTGTACTATGAAACTTTTACAATTTAAATGCAGTGATGGAAAAAGTGAGTGGGTAAAACAGAAATTTACTGTACCGGTACTGATATTTTGTAGGCGAATAAAGTAGGCTTTGAAAATATATGTTGACCAAAAAAATGTGCAATCACATGGCCGGGTTTATTTAGTTAATTTTCGAAAGGTTTTTGTGAAATGCTGTGGAAAGCCATTATTAAAAGGTGTTATTACTTTGCTTAAATATTTATATTTTATAGTTTGTTTTATTCCATTTTTATAAATAAAAGTGGAATAAAACAAAGTTGAAATTGATTTATTTATTAAAAATAATAACACCCTTTAATATTTTGTTATGGTTTGCCGTTTTGTTATTTGTTATTGTGTTGACCTTAGTCACATAAACCAATAATGTTGCCCATTAAGAAATTTTTAAATTTCAAATAGAATTATCAGTAAGTACTTACTTAGGTACAAAGTTTTAGTTTTTTTTCTCGGCGGGCAAACCTCATAGGTCTTTGGAATCAATAAAAATATATTAGATTTTGTAGGGTTTGTGTATTCACACAGTGAAAATTAATTTTTTTTAAATAAAATAAACAAAAAATAGCTTTATTTAAAAAAAATATATTAGTTTGCTTTTTCTCTAAAACCTGATCAAGTGACATCAAAATTACTTTGTCTATGAAATTTTAGTCAAACCCATTTTATTCCATTAATAGCTCACTCAAAAGACCATCTACTTTTAGCAGCAAACTTGTATAGAAATCCTAGGATATCAAATTTTATTCCAAGTTTCTGTATTTTATTCTGACTGAAGGCAGAAATGTCAACTACCATAAAAAGATATAAGGGTATCGCCGTCGAAATTTGTACCTTTTGTCTTGTGCGTGTGTCCCCTAATGATTTTCAGCTTTTTCATAAAAACTGGTGATCTCTACTGAATTCTAAAATTATCAGAGTAAAGTAAATAAAAAGCGTATCGAAATACAAAAAAAAACTGCAAAAAGCATTAAGTGGCGATGTAATTAAAAAATAAAACAAAAACGCCTTTTTTCCATTCCCATACAAATTTTACATGTCCGCAACCCGTTTTTGACCCTTTGATGGCATGATACGATCAAAATAGTCAAACGTTTTTAAAGTTGAGTATTTTTGCATATACCTTAGTAACGTATCTTTCATTTTCTGTACTAGCCACAATAATATTTACTTATTTAAACACGAAATATTGATTGCTAAGGGTTGTCTCCATTTTTGGCTCCGAAATTTTTCTTTTAGTATGTTACCAATTCCATTGGAACTGACAAAAATCTTGCAATCTTAAGTATTTGTTCACGTATGGTAACTCTTTGATGTAGTGTGGACAACACAAAAAAACTCATTCGATACCTTCATTTTCTTTTGAGAACGTTTACATCAGACTCGGGAATTTGTCGTGTGTGTTTTGAGTGGAAGTTAGCTTGGCATTATTAAGGTATGTATTCGAATATGTTGTCAGTTGTATATTTTTTACTTAGATCCATTAATTCTTCTAATGATTGTATGTTTTTATCATTGCTGACAGTATTATTTTTCAAATGGCACAAGTTTAAGGTAATGTCGGGCGGTTTTTTATTTACAATCTTTACCGTATGTTACCAGTATTAAGGTGTATTCACGTAGGTTTAAAAAAATACACCTACTTACCGTTAATTTATGGTTGACTAACAAATAACATTTACGTACCTAATTGAAACATACGCAAAAACGAACTAAGCTACAAATATAGTGTAACTTCTTGCCGCGTTATCCCCGAAGGGGTCGCATGTGGCGAGTTGAACCTATTTATTTTTACAGGTAAGGGAGCCGGCCTTACGCCAACCACTTCAGTTGAAGTGGGAATTTCCCAGCTCCCGAGGGGGCTGGTACTCATTTCTTGTAAAGGCTGAGTAAACCTCGCCGGTATTTATATTATGGGGTTTGAAATACACACCGAAATTGGAAATCATTTCTGACACCCTCCTCGGTGGGATTCGAACCCGAGCTCACGGGGTAGAATGCAAGCACTCTACCAACTGAGCTATCGACCGGACTCATGCACGACCACAACATAAAACTATCTAATCAACCTTACTACATGCTATTAATATTTTAAATGCACCGTTTGATGTTTGTTATTCAAAATAGCAAAAAGGTTTATTCCGTGATCTGTGGGCTAAACGATTAAATGAAATTTGGACCACAGAGGTACCTAATTTTTATATCGGTGCTGGATACTGTGAAAAATGTACGCAAAAAAAAACATTGCCTATCTATCTAAATCTATGATAATCTATAATCTAAGTTACAAAAATATATTGCATTTAAGACTTTAAGTTCGTACTTAAACATGCTGCATGTGAACCTACAATATAAAACCCAATCTCAAATGAACATAAACCCTGCAACTCTTGCCGACCTTACCTGACACAATGGTAACATTGGTAAAGTGAACCATTTTTTACAGTATGAGTGGTCAGCTTCATACTAACCTATAAGTCAAGGAAACTTATTGAAGTACAATAAACGAACGATTTTAGGTAGTTATTAAATGTGCGTATTCATATTTTTATTAAACATTCATAGACAAACAACATTCATATTTATAGACATTCAAAATGGTGCTCTTATATTTTGTACTGAACAGTGTTTACGAACTGCCATAAAATCTTGTATTCGTCGTCGAAAAAATAAATGAGATTTCGAAATGTAAAAAAACCTAATTTTTCGAACCTGTCCGTCATTTTGAATAGACCTTAATTTAACTCACGATGTTTTCGTTTTCTTGAATCTTGCCGGTCGACAGTTATGGTACAAATTTAAACGACGTTACCCATAACTGAACTATGGTTGACTTTTTTACTAGCCAGAGTCGGTTTAAGCAAACTAGAACCTCTGAGAAGATCAAAGCGCCTGGCTAACCGTTGATAATGCCCATCAAAGCCTATGGGCGAAACTGTACGGAATAAAACCAACCAGACCACGGCTACATGGCCCTAAAACAGTTTAAATGTGTCAATTACAGGCCCTACGGCAGGGATGGCGAACCTTTTTGAGGCTGAGTGCCAAAAACATTTTTTGTTCAATAAAATAATATGTCGCGTGCCACATGCCATGAAAATAAAAATGCATCAAATGTTTGTGTAACTTCAGATTTTTAATAAAAACAAAAATTAATACACCGAGGAAAATAATTAAGTAGATTAATTAAGAAGAAAATACACGTCGCTATTTAAATATTTTTTTAATACTATTTCTATAACTTTTTTTATTTTTTCTTATACACTTTTATTTTTTCTCCTCATTCGCGTGCCACGCAAAATCGTCTCGCGTGCCACCTGTGGCACGTGCGCCATAGGTTCACCATCCCTGCCCAACGGGGTGTAAAAACTTTAATCTACAATTTAAAAAAATCCCTTTTTCTCACAGTGTTTTTAATTCAAAAATATTTTTACACAGTAGATAATTATATTTTATTTACATAGAATATTCCCAACACTATCTGCAAAATAAATGCTTTTTTAATGTGACAGTTACATAAACAATTAAATACTTGATCTTAAAAAAATAATATCATTATTATGACTGATGAAGTGATTGACAAAAATAATACCTAACTAAAAAGTTAAAAAAATTCAATCAATTTGATTCATAAGGCTCAGTTCCTCTGCAAGTTGCTACAGATGAAACAAATGATTAATCAATGCATGTGTAAGTTATCCCCCCTTATTTACCTTAAAGGTAAAACTGAATTAGTGGCATATTAAGATGACATGGCTTTCTCAGATAAATGCACCTTTTTTTATATTTTCTACGAGGGAAAACACTACAAAAGTGTGAATATCCTGTAGTTTAGAAGTTTGTCATGAGCACTTTCTTATAATTAGTTTACTTACTGAGAAGTTACTCGCAATAAAATGTTTTATCCACAATTCTTCACATCGGTGAATGAGTACTGTTTCAGTTTTACCTTTAAGGTGGCAATATTATTATAAACTATATATTTATTTAATATTTCTCATGTCCGATTAACCGTTTATGAGAGAATAAAAGTAATTTTCTTAATTTCATTGATTGTAGGGGCATTACCATAATCTAAAACAAAGTTTGTTTTCTTTTTTATCTTGTAGTTTTCTTAAAAAAACTATTTAAATTTAACACACATAAAATCAAGATTATCTTAAAGACTTACGGGGCTATTCTTAGACATTTTAAATGTTGGTTGAGCCCACGCTTTAACAAACTAATGATGCCTGGGCTGGAAGTCTCATCACTGCGGTCATTCTTACCTACCAAATTTTGGCAATATTTGTATGAAGACTAATCAGCTGTTCACTTGCGGCCATCTTGGATTGACAGGTCTTTATACAAATGCATCATTAGTTTGTCAAAGCATGGGCTCAACAGACGACTAAAATGTCTAAGAATAGCACCATTTTTGTTTATTAAGTTATTTATAATTCACATTTTATTACATTAAATAATTCACTTTCTTTTTGCACGGAAACGCAGAAATATGTACGCCAGCGTGTGGAAGACGCAATATAAGACGACCATAGAGAAGAGATCGCTCCAGAGGTTGTCGTGGGAGAAGCTGTAAGTCTCTAGAACTTGGTCCCCAGTTCTCAAGCACGGCAACTCTGGATTATCCGTTTCACAAGCTGAAAGAAAAAGAGGGAATTGATTATTTTCTCATTTGTTTTATTTGAAAGTTCTTATTACAGTATATGTCTCAATACAACGCAATCTACACCACTCCAACAACAACCCACCATTTTGACAGGAAATAGTACAGGTTGTGTAACACAATAAAATTAAAGCGCAACTCACACTACCAACTTACAACAAAATTGTGTTGTTTATTATTTGTATTTCATATATTTATCCTTTTTTTTTAATTCGAGATTATCGCATTTAGTTCTATTTGACCTGGATCTTTTTTTAAATACAAAATCTCATGGAGCAAGTAATAGGGTATTTGCAATAGTGAGGAATTTGGTAAAAAGTGTATAATTTTGATAAATTACGATAGGCATATAAACAAGGTCCTGATTTCAAGTCCAAAATAAAATGATATGATTTTAAATATGAAAAAGAATGTTTGAAAATTTTGACTGGTTTTGAAACGGATATGCGATCCGTCAACGGAATTTGTAGCCCCCGAAACGTCATTTTCTTGTATCCACAACGCTGCTAGTATTGCAATGGCTATAAAAAGGTAAAGAAAATAATGTCACAGCCGAAAATACAATCTAAGGAGCATTTTGGCGCGTAAATTCAAACTTCATTTTTTGAACATAAAAACTTTGTAAAAAAAGGAAATAAAAATAAAATTCAAGGAGTTTTATAATAAGCAAATAAAAAATAATGTAAATCGACAAGAAAAAAAAGAGTGAAATTTCCCTATTGCGCAGATGCTTACTGATATTGGATATTCCTTCCCACTGCACGATGGTCATGGCTTCATTGGAATACATGAGCCAGGACAGATGTCGGACCCAGGAGATGTAGCTCGGCAGGGAACTGAGAACGCAAAATTCACAAAAGTTGTAACAAATATGAATGTGATACTAATCTAATCTAAGTTGCAAAATATATGTAACATTAGAGATTCACATTATATGCATTTTCACAAAACAGACACGTATAAGTTTGCGCTTAAACATGCCGCATGTGGTCCTACAATATAAAAACCCAAATATCAAATGAACATACACCCTGCAACTCTTGCCGACCTTCCCTGAAACAGGGGTGACACACTTCTTTTATTTCCTCCAGAGTCATAACCTTCTTCATATAGGCTCTCCTTTTATTATGACTCTGGATATTCCATTCATTCGCAATTTCGGAAATTTGGTCCATCCATACCTTTCTCGGTCTTTGTCTACTACGACATCCATCTATTCTTGCAACATATACTTTCTTCGTCAGTCTTTCATCATTCATTCTCTCCATATGCCCAAACCATCTTAACAAACTTCTTTTAATCTTTACTTTCTCTTACACCACATTCTTCTCTTACTAAATCATTTCTCACCCTATCACTCAGTTTTTTCCCAATCTAAGGCCATCAATGTAAATAAAATGTTAGATCAATGGACAATGATTAACCCTTTAACTACGGTTGACATGCATTGACGTCGAGTGTAAACTTGCATACAGTGCGGCTGTCAATCAAAGACGTCTTCCAACTTTGAACTGATTACCTGACATCTGTGTTCAAGAATTCAAAAGTCTGCAAGTGAAATGTGCTAAGCCTTTGTGATTGTTGTTCTTGAATAACTAATACATGTGACTGTGCACACAGTTTGTTCACAAGTGTCGTCAATCAATTAAGGCAGGAAGCAATAAATGTGCTAGAAAAAGTATTCCGTACTGGGGGTATTCATATATCCAGAATGTTCAGAAGTGAAATGGTAAAGACAAATAATAGTTTTATGTTTTTTTTACCTTAGTTTCACAAAAATACCCGATGTTATCATGAGCGTGTAATCAAAGGGGATCAGATAAGCCATTCCTAGAGCCACAGAATCAAAGGCACACGAAAACATGCAACCTGAAAAGTAGAAACATATTAAAACAGGTAAGTTTATTTACAAGTTCGCCGAAGCTATAAAATAATGCAAAAATAATTCTCAATGGTTGTCATTTGGGAATTTGTGTGTTCTGAAATGACTGTCAAATATTATGTACACAAGATTCTAACAAATGTCTGTAAGAAAATATGTATAAGCTTACAAATCAAAATTAATCAATATTGCTCAATGAGATCTTCTCTTCGGTTGATATCTTCCACCTGAGTGAGAATCGGCTTAGTAATAAAAGATAACAATAGACAGGTCAGTAGTCTAGTGGTTAACGCCTCTGACTCGTAAATGGAAGGTTGTGGGTTGGAATCCCGGCAGAGCACAAAAAAATATACCATTTACATTTTCATATATATTATGCTCTTCGCTGGGTGAAAACTTCATATACCTTTATCAAAGACCGGTCACTAAAGGCCCATCCAACCTCACAGGAACTGGGTCTTGCTTGAGAATTGGCGCTTTCTACAGCAACAACCAAGCTCGCAGAGGGCTCTTGAGGTGTGAAACACAAAAAACAGCTCTCACCAAAAAAGTCATCCTAATATTATTATTACCAAACCTTAAAGTAATGAGATTATTTACCACAAGCCGTCGCGACATTCATGACCATAGCAGCTATCATCATGGTCATAGCAAAGGCGTACAGAGTGGCTCTCAGGCCGGCCAGCCAGTAGGCTATCACTCCAAACAGCACCGGCTCCACCACCAACCCTGGAAACTGCACAAAATATTGTTACAAACTTGGAGTACCTACGTGAGCTTGTACAAGCATGCATACGGTGCTATTTTTAGACATTTTGGTCGTCCGTTGAGCCCACGTTTTGACAAACTAATGATGCCTGGGCTGGAAGTCTCATCACCAGGGTTATGCCTATTTACCGAATATCTGTCATATTTGTATGAAGACTAATCAGCTGTTCACTTGTGGCCATCCTTGTTCTTGGATTCTGGACATCTTGGATGGACAGGTAAGAGAGGTTGAGGAGATTTTTGGTAAACAGTACACCCTTCACTCAGCGAGCGGTGATGCTATCAACAGGCTGAAAATGCTACCTCGATGGAGCAGAACGGGCTTTGGGGATAGGGCGTTTGGTTCAGCAGGACCGTTGTGCTAGAGCCAGCTACCTCTGAAGCTGAGGACGGAGACCGGTGAAGAACGCTTCAAGAAGAAATTGAAGAGTTACATGTTTTCCAGGAAGCAAGTGAAGGATGGGCGCCCTTGGGGTGGCTGGAGCCACTTACGGCGCCCAAAAGAGAAAAAAATCCAAGTACATACATATACAATATTCTTCAGTTCTTCAGACACATTGTTCATGGCAATGTGTCTGAAGAACTGTATCTGAATAACACGGTATCCTCCTCGTTTTTTGAACTTCGCCAGATAAAGGCAATCAGGAGATGTTTACCATCAGGGGCGGTCAAAACCCTGGTTAACGCTTTTGTGATGTCTCGGGTTGACTATTGCTCAACGCTGTATATAGGTCAGCCGAAAAAACAGTTCAGCCGGCTTCAATCTGTGCTGAACTCTGCAGCAAGACTCATATTCGGGATGTCTAAATTTAACCATATTACTCCATTGTTGAAAAAACTGCATTGGCTTCGTTTTCCGGAGAGGGTGGTCTACCGTGTTTGTCTGATGGTTTACAAAGCTGTCAATGGTATGGCTCCTTCATACTTGTCTGACATGTTCTCACGTGTTGAGATAGATTTGAGACGCCAAACTCTCAGATCTGCGGAGTGTGGGGTAGTTGACTTAGTCCAGCCGTCACGTCAGACACGCCCTAATTTTGGGGACCGTGCTTTCCGGTTTGCGGGCCCAATGGAGTGGAACAGACTACCACCTAATGTGAGGAAGGCAGAAACTGTGGGTGTCTTTAAAGGAGCACTAAAGACGCATCTTTACAAAAAATCTTATCCGTGATTTGAGAGGGCCCTTGAGGTGTGACACATACAAAAACGGTGCTCTTTTATTATGTGTACCTTATAAATAAATTATCCTTGTATATATATGTATAATGAGAAGTACGATGAAAAATAAATAAAGAGTACCTACTTGAAGCTGAAGGTGTTCTCTGACATTTACAAAGGATTCCTTACCAAGGATATTAGTGTGGCCAGGTAGTACCGCTGAAACTGTCCGGAAAGAATCAACCAGACCACGGCTACATAGTCCGAAAAAAGTGATTGTTGTGTCATTTTGACATGTGTTTAAAATGAGCACACTGAGATCGATGTATATCCTGAGTAATCTCTTTGTTGACGTTTTAATAAATTCACCATGGGTAGGTAAATAATTCACAATGTACTTATATAACAATTATATTTCTTCAAGTTGGTATTATTGACTCTTTAAGTTTTAGTAGGTTTTTACACCTTTTTCTCTTCACTTCCTCTCTGACTGTAAAACATACAACATTGTTCATGCTTCTGTACAATTGAAATTCAATTAAATCTATTGAATGACAAGCATTCAAGTTTTTATTTATTCTAGAATCAGTGCTGGGATCTTCAAGGCACACAGCCCAAACAATCTTCCGAGGAATCCAAGACAATTTATTTCTAGATTCCTTACCAAGGATATTAGTTTGGCCAGATAGTACATGCTGATGGAGTACAGGCCGGACCTGTACTCTCTGAGGAACAGGGGGAACTCCTGAGGGAACATGGCCAGCGTGGAGTACATGGGGCTGAAGGTATTCTCCGCTATCAGGATGAAGAGGCAGCCCTGCACCGCCTGGATGCCAGACTGGGTGAAGGTGGTGGTTCCTACGTAGCACAGGCCTGCCATTACTGCAATCATCTGAAACAAGATGAACCTTTGTACAGTCATTGAGAGAGAATGATGTTTATTCAGTTGCATTTTTCAGTTGCAAATTCCTTGACTTATTGGTTGGTATGAGGCTGACCACCCATACTATAAAAAATGTTAACAATAATAATAACTATACAGTTAAAACAAGGAAATGCCATGACTTGTCTTTGATACAAGCTGACACTGACACTGGAGTCTATAATACCTACTCGTAATTAGGGTCTTTAACAAGTACACTTTAAATATAAATATTAATTAATTCACATAAATAACATCCTGATATATGATATCAACTACAGCCTGCCTGTATGCATGTATCCTTGTATAATTTTTCAAAACTTGTAGAATAAATTATGCAAAGGATGAGCATAGATGAATAATTGATGACAATACATGCGTTATGTTGAATGGAACAACAGTTGTTATCATAAGTACAGGAGGTATATTTACTGTGAAGATTTTCCACCATTGTGTTCAGAACCGTCCGGTCAATAGTTCATTTGATAGAATGCATGCATTCCATGGCAGAGAGCTTGGGTTCCATCCCTACCAAGAGAGTCAAAATGAAATAATTGAAATGTCGAGTGATAAATGATTTCATTTTTTGGTGTTTATTTCAAACCTAGAATCAAAATACTGGCAAGGCTGAATGAGTCTTCACAAGAAATAAGAACCAGTGCTCTTAGGAGCTAAAACCCAGAGGAGCTGGGGGGGAATGCTACAAGAGCCCAAGGAGAAATATGGGCTGTGGCGCCATGGGCAGAAGAAAGGATTAAATGTATGAAAAAGAAGGAAAGGTATGAAAAAGCACAAGACGTGGATTAAAAGAAACTATCAACTCTCCATAGAGGAGTGAAGCATTTGTAATTTTGAAACTGCACTTACAACTTTTTGAAATATCCTAAGAGCCTGTACTGAGGGGTCCCGCAGCACCTGCAGTATACATCTGAAGGTCAGCCAGTATATTTTCGTCCACCAGAATGGTTCTTTGAAGTCACACCGATTGTCAGAAAATGTGATCTGTGAAAGATACAATCATTTCATTACTCTTTTTACACCATTTTAAATTGTTCAGCCCCTTCTAACCTTTGATTTCTTGAGCATTGTCAACCAGCAGTGGCGGATTCACCCTAAGGCTCAGACAGAAAAATATTTTGTTCCACCCAAGATCAAAGAACTATCTTCTAAATGGTTCAAGTTCAGGGCTGGGAGTCTCATCATCACGGTAATTCTTACCTACGGAATATCGGTAATATTTGTATGAAGACTAATCAGCTGCTCACTTGCGGCCATCTTGGATTGACATCTTGTCTTACTCATGTTTTATGTTTTACTGTCAATTCTTGAAAATAATAATGGACTCTGCACATTGAAAACGTGGGAAAATATGTTTTGGTGTCTAAATAAAATATGTCACTTGGGCAGGTTAAAGGCAGGATAGAGAGTATGTAGGCAGTTTGAAAGGACAATAAAGCTAATGGTATGCGGCTGACCACCCATGCTGTAGAAAATGGTTCACTTTCCCAGTAGTACACAGACCTCATATTCTTTCTGTATATTTGACGAACCATTGTAGGAGACCTTCCATCATTCTCAATGTTCGACGACTATTTAAATTCCACTTTGAGCTCCAATTTATTTTTCAGTTTAAGATTTACCTCGGAGGCTTTCATCATGTGGAACTCCAGCTGCACCACTATGTCCCTCTCCTTGGCCTGATCGCTGACGGCAAACTGGTCGCACAGCCTCCTCACTGCTGCGCGGGAGGCGTCCTCCGAGCCCGGGACCACGGCCAGCGTGCGGATGAAGAAGTCCGCGGTGTTGAAGTTGCGGGGGCATGCATAGCCGTGCCTGTAGGGGAACAACAATATGTGTTAATGATTCAGTGATTCAAGTCATCTAAAGAGATGCAAGCTAGTCATTGAAGTCACAAAGCAATGGAGCAGATGATGATAAATATCTGGATGTTGAGATATCACGTCAGAGTGATCTCTACAATAAAGTCAGGAAGCAAGCCAATAGGGCAATTTAATTTTGATCCCAACGAAACATTGAGAAACCCATTCTTCTAACTCAACATCCAAAATCCATTTTTAATTTTACTTAACAATTCTCTGATATACCTACTCGTATTACTGACTTGGAAGGCATTTTTCAACACATTTATAAATGAATTAAAAATAATATTCACTGGCGCAACATCAAAATAAAATCCTAGTGCTTTCTTCACGTTTGTGGTCTATTTTTTTTTTAAGAAATCCTGTGCTGGAGACTCCCTAGATTTTTTTTTTTTTTTTTTTGTGCACAACAGGTTTCCCTTCTTACAGTGCACCCTCACACAGTCATTAACAAGCTGGGAGGAGCTCTTTAACTAGATCTTTGAATGATTCTAAGTTAATGTAAAAAATGTCTATGTCAGCGGAATTAATCAGAGTAACACTCCGAGTTAAGGCATGTTGTGCCATGACGTCGGTACGGGACAGCGGTACATGAAAAAGTTCATGCCGTCTTCCCCGGCCGTAGCCATCTGGCACATAAAGCTCAAAACTCTCTAACAGGGTGGGGCTGTCAATTAAGCCGTTAATGATCTTGTAACAAAGCACCATAAGAGAACCGTTGCGCCGAGATTCCAGGCTCCTGGAGCTGGTTTTCTCAAGTAATTCCTCATAGTGCATAAACTTGGGATAATTCCCATGTATTCTCATGAGGAGGTACCTCAAAAACTTTTTTTGAATTTGCTCCAAAAGATCTACATACTTCCGCTGATACGGGGCCCAAACCTCGACAGCGTACTCTAATTTAGAACGTACAATACAGTTGAAGACATCCACCATAGCTCTCGGTGACTCAAAATTATTGCTAATTCTGATCACAAAGCCCAATAACTGGTAGCATTTGGTCGTCAACTGCGTTATATGTTCTGTAAACTTCAGACCAGGATCAAAAACTACGCCCAGGTCCCTGAATGAAAAGACACGAGCCAGTATCGACCCACCAATACTGTACTCATGGATTATGGGACAAGCGGATCTTGTAAATGACATGACAGAACACTTGCTAATGTTGAAGTTCAATCCATTATTATTGGACCACATCAGCAGAGAGTTCAAATCCATCTGTAAATTAATACAGTCTTGAAAATCCTTGATTTCTGTATAAATTTTCATGTCATCAGCGTAAAGAAGACAAGAACTATTTTTGATCTTGTCCGCAATGTCGTTAATGAACACAATGGAGGCTAGAGGGCCAAATTAGAGCCTTGAGGAACTCCTGAAGTTGGAAAAAAATTAGCCGAATGTTGGTCATTTATTTGCACAAATTGGCTTCTGTTTTTAAGAAATGAAGAGAAAAAGATTAAGAGAGGTTTTGTGAAACCAAAATCGTCCATCTTCTTCAAAAGAACATTAATTTAAAAAACTCTAGGGGTCTATGGCACTTGTTGTAGTGCGGCAGAGGTGTTTACGAGCTTGGTCATCGCTACAAAGTGCCAATACTCAAGCAAAACCCACTTTCGAGGCTGGTCTTTGGTAAAGGTTTTATGAATTTTTCAACCCAGCGAAGAGCACATTTGAAAATATACATGGTATATTTTTTGTGCTCTGCCGGGATTCGAACCCACAACCTTCCATTTACGAGTCAGAAGTGTTAACCATTAGACTACGGACTGGTCTAAAAGACACCCAAAATACATTTTTAATTTGACGTATTAACGTCATTCTCTGACGTCCTCTTATTATTAACTTGAAAGGCGTCTTTCAAAACATTTATATATGAATTTCAAATCACATCCACTGGCATAAAATAAAAATAAAAACCTAGTGGTTTCTTCATGTGAATGTTACCTTCTTGAGCAATTTTTATGATGTTACCTCTTCATTACCAAGGAAACAATACTGTAAAGGTAAGACTGAAAAATTTATATAATAAACTAAAATGGTTATTTCAGATAAATGCACCTTTTTCCCTATTTTCTACGAGATAAAACACAAAAAAGTGGGAAAATCTTCCTTTCCTTATAATAAGTTGACTATGAAGAGCTACTTCCAATAAAATGTTTTAGGTACATATGATTATTTAAATCAGTGAATAAGCAAATATTCAGTTTTACCTTTAAGGTGGTGATTTGTACTTAAAAATAAGAATGGATAACTATAGTATAGTGTATTCAGGAGAAAGTCTTAGGCGCGGAGCTACGACAGGGGGAGGGTTAATTATAATTATAATAAGGTGAAGCTGGAGACTTTTTATTTTTTATTTTGTTAATTTACAAATTAGTCATCGTAAGTAATGTGGATACGCAAACTCTACAACTTTCCACTTACATTTCAAAAAAGTCCAGGGCGCTCTGTGAGTTCCCGCAGAAGGCTATTCTCCCATCTGCCACGAGGATCAACTGGTCAAACATGGCAAACAGCTCCGAGGAGGGCTGGTGGATTGTGCAGATGATGGTGCGACCTTGGGCGGCCATCTCGTTCATCATGGCCACCAGCTTCTGCGCGGAGAAAGAGTCCAGGCCGGTTGTGGGCTCATCGCAGAACAGCAGCATGGGGTTTGTGAGGAGCTGGAATAATTTAATTTAGTCAATATGAAAAGAAAAGAGTTGAGGAAGCAAAAAAATAAAATATGTATGTGTTAAAAGCGTGCGATCAAAATATGTAAGTAGGTAGGTACTTTTATCATAAAACATCTTTTCTTCTTCTTTATAGTCCTAATAATAATAATAATTTGACAATATTTTTACTGCCATTTTGTGAGTTTACCGCAAGGGCCTGTCTTTTTAAAATGAGTGTCTTTCAGTGTTTTTTTCATCTCCACAATTTCTGACATTCTCACTTCAAGGGCGCCCCAAAATAAAGTTCATACGTCTCCTGCACACATAACGGTATTAATGTTTTACCTCTGTGGCAAAGGACAGTCGCTTCTTCTCCCCTCCGGAAAGCAGCTTCTCTTCCCCCTTGAGCCCTATCCTGGTGTGCCGCGCCCCCTGCAGCCCCACCTTCTGCAGCAGCTCCTCCACCCGCCTGGCGCGAGCACTGGACCCGGTGCGGCGATCCATCTTCAGGCGGGACTGGAGAAAACACAAGAATTACATTAATTGTACATTGAAGCTTTCACAACCAGCTTTTGTTGACATAATAATAACTTTTTATGGTAGCCATGGTCTGGTTGTTTTTTTCCGGACAGTTTCACCTTCGATGGGCATTATCAGTTCTGGAAAGGACGCTGTTGTTGTTTTAAATATTTTTAAAATCAATTTTCAGTTTCCATAAGACACATTGGTCCATTTCACATACAAACATTGCTCATGTGAATTTACTTCTGATGAACATAAGACAAACAAGCACTAACAGGACGATGTATCTAGCCACGTTGTCGGATACGACTTTGATAAAGCTTTGAGCAAGCCATTCATATCTACAATGCGGTTAATAAAATCTATTTTTTGAATTCTATACAAAATCCCCTTTTCTGTTTCATGTTTACTCAAGCAAAATCCTAATAACCATCTCGGTCACAACAACCTAGGAAAGGATTTAGCCTCCTTAATTAACTGCAGCCACAGCTGCCTTTCTTCCCTTTCTTACCTACCGAAAATCGGTAATATTTGTATGAAGACTAATCAGCTGTTCACTTGCGGCCATCTGGTATTGACAGGTCTTCATACAAATATTACTGATACTCGGTAGGTAAGAATTACCGTGGGGATGAGACTTCTGGCCCTGGTCCAGTTCGATACTCCAATCCAAGCAATAAAATATCTAAATAATTAACATTGGTGACCCCTATGTGATTTACTTATGGATATCTGCATATTTTGTGTTCCTTTTTTTTTTTTTTTTTTTTTTTTTGTATAGATTTCTTTGTAAGGTTTTGTTCTTTTATATATTTAAATGTAATTTTTTATTCATATTCCTTGACTTATAGGTTGGTATGAGGCTGACCACCCATACTGTAAAAAATGGTTCACTTTGCCAATGTTACCCCTGTTTCAGGGAAGGTCGGCAAAAGTTGTGGGGCTTATGTTCATTTGAGGTTTGGATTTTATTTGTAAGTACACATTCAGCATTTGTTAGCGCGAACTACACTTGTTGGTTTGTGGGCATACATCTGAGAGCTTTAAATGAATATATCCTTGCAACTTAGATTATAGATTATTATAGTATAAACACTCATAAACCAAAGGTGATAATATTGTATAATAAGTAATGGACATACCTGTATCAATGAAGCGATGTTGTTACTGACGACTATTCCTCATTTAAGTTATTTACATGCCTTCATGTAAATAAGATTGATTGCTTCAATAACACACACACTTGAAACATATTATTTTAAATATTAAATGTACTTATTTTCTGATTTACAATGTACATACATAAGTAATTTAATATGAACTTTTGAATGCTATAAACTTCATTCATCGCTTAATAAGTTTTATTTCTGGCTGCTTGCAGTCAAGTGGTTAATGCATTGGGCTACTAATCTAACAGGGACTGGTTCTAATTTCTGTTAAGATCAAACACCATAATTTTAAATAATGCTATTTGAGGATCTCGACACAGTTGCTAAAGTCTTACACAAAGTTTTGAGGTGACAACACCAATAGTATGATTTCTCAATTTAAAAAAAAAATGATAAGACTAAAATAATATCTGGCGTGGTTTTAAAATCATAGCTCTTTAAAATTTGCACATTTTCGATTTACGGTAAAACAGGTCATTTTTTATTAACGCGGATGTGACATCAGTGGATCTTCGGATAGGGTGTATTTCATACAAATCTCAGGTAGCCTGGCGGATCCATCTACGTCACTTTGGCGTCATAGCTTAGCTAGCCGACTTTAATTTTCTTGCCTGTTTAATTCCACTTTATTGTGAACTGTAATGAGTTAAGGATGTTACCATCAGGTTGAGATGTTCCTCCACAGTGAGGCAGCCCACGAAGAGGTCCTCCTGGTGCATGAAGCCACTGAGGCGGTGCATGAAGGGACCCAGGGGGCGCCCGTTCACCAGGATCTCCCCGTCCACCATCACTCCACCTGGAATGGAAATCAAACTGCTGTAGTGACCAGTGCTCCGAGTATAAAACAATTCGAAACTCACCTTGATTGCATTTATCGAAAACATGTGTGAAAACTAAATCACTCTATAGGAGTACCATTGTGTATTCCATACATATTTTATTAACGCCATTGAGGTGCGATTTACGTAATGTTTTATACTCAGGGTACTGGTCTTAAGGGTATACGAGAGCTTAAGAAGATTATTAATATCGGGACTAAAGAACCTCTTTAATTGTTTTATGAAACTAAAATCGTAATTTTATGTCAAATAACTTTGACTCATCGTGATCAGATGGCGTTGCTGAAGTTTATGTAGATTTATATTGAAACAATTCTGTGTTCTGCCAATTTACTTTGTATTTTTTTTACAAAAATCAACAAAACAACTTTTTACGCAGATCACATGATGCCCTCATTCATTTTGTTGAAAATTGTTGTTTACCGTAGTGCGTAGTATTTTGTGCCTTTTTAGTAATAAAATTCCAACTCGCAGTGTTTTAAGCCCCATTTTAAACATATTAATAGTGTTTTGGGGACTTTAAGTATCTATGTAATTTGCCTTAGCATGTAGAACCGAACAGCACTTTGTCAAAAATGGAATATTTGGGTAGATGTTTGTGCAAATTGCCTAATTTAAATCAGCCATTGAAATGTTTAACAATAAATACAAAACTGGCATTCTGATGCTGCAATTATAGTTTTTTTGCATGACATCATAGTTTTTTGCTTTATTGATTTTAATTTACTTGTTATTGAAACATCCTTTAGATTAAATATAAAAGATGTGTTTACACTTACTTGGATTTCTGTACGCCAGAGCTCCCATCAATGTACTTTTACCAGCTCCGCTGAAAAAAACAGGCATTCTATGAGTAAATATGTTAATTTTAAGTCACAAAATTACTGGAGTAATAAAATTTTATGTAAATAAGTGATGCTCAGAGATAATGACCAAATTTCAACAAATAAATTCAAGATAACATCCTTTGTTGCTTGAACTTTGTTACAATTTTATCAGTTCAACGAAATAAAGAAAAAATACATCACTTGAAATGAATGTTTAGAAATTTATTGGATAATGGATGCTCTATTGTCATACTTGAGAAGTAGGTACAAAATAGTTCATACCTGGACCCCATCAAGGCCACCAGATTTCCCGGTTTCACAGCTCCTGTCACTGAAATTAAAATGGGAATTACCTGAGTACATGTACCTACTGTTTCAACCTACTTACGAAAATGGTCATTAGTAAGAAATATAGTTGCATTTCCATGTGTAGAAAAAAACTTGGGCAAATGTAAAATGTTTCTAGAAAGGTGGCAGCATTGCCGCGTGCATACTATGCCCGGAGAAGTCCGAATATAGACGCATGCGGTATAAATCTTGTGAACGATAAAATTGACTTTAATTTTAAAGAAAAAATGCATTATTTTAAGATGTTATGGCATGTGTTACAATTGGGTGTCAAAACACAAAATACAGAAAGCAAGAAAATATAAAATTTGACATGTAAAAACATGTTTAACGCAACTAAGCTACACATATAGTGTAACTTCTTGCCTGCGTTATCCCCGAAGGGGACCTATTTATTTTTACAGGTAAGGAGGCCGGCCTCACACCAACCACTTTAAGTTGAAGTGGGGGTTTCCCAGCTCCCGGGGGGGCTGGTTCTCATTTCTTGTGAAGGCTGAGTAAGCCTTTGAGATCGAACCCTTGCTCTCGGCATGGAATGCAAGCATTCTACCAATTGAGCTATCAACCTTTTTACGAGCTTGATCGTTGTTGCTACAAAGCGCCCATTCTCAAGCAAGACCCAGTTGCTGTAAGGCTAGATGGACCTTTGGTGACCGGTCATTGGTAAAGGTTTTATGAATTATTCAACCCGGCGAAGAGCAAATTTGAAAATATAAGTATGACTAAACAACTGCAACATTTGACAGGACTGAGACAAATGTGGGCTATAGTATGTACCTATCTATAATTTAAGTTGCAAAGATATATTAACATTTAAAGCTCATATCAAATGCATGCCTACTAACAAACACGTGTAGTTCGCGCTTACAAATAAAATCCAAACCTCAAATGAACATAAACCCCACAACTTTTGCCGACCTTACCTGACACAGGGGTGACATTGGCAAAGTGAACCATTTTTTACAGTATGGGTGCTATGCAAACCACTACAGTTGAAGTGAGGGTTTCCCCAGCTCCCGAGGGGGCTGGTACTCATTTCTTATGAAGGCCGAGTAAACCTTGTTGGCATTTTATTTTGGGTTTTGAAATAAACACCAAAACGGGAAATCATTCCTCATTTCATTTTCTACTGTATGGGTGGTCAGCCTCATACCAACCTATAAATCAAGGAATTATCAATGCAGTAAATTAGTTTCTGTTCCCCTATGTTATTACTCAATGTGTACAATATTTGTGTGAACACATATTTTAATGAATTAAAATAACAACAGGTCCCAGGTTGGAATCTTCTCGAGGCCTCCTAGATTATAAAGGACTTGGAACAATTTTGAATTTAAAATTTGTTTCTCGACGAGCAAACATCAGTCTTGTATTGAACTGCTGTCCTTAGCAACGAATAAGAAATATTCGCCATCATGCCTTAATGCCATGAAGCACCACCATTGATGATTAGTTACCATGTTGATGATCCTCTTGAACTGCATCTGGTTCTAATATTGGTTATAATATATCACATCCATCCATCCACAGAATGTGGTGCTGGAGGCGCGTGCTCCAAATCCCATAGACAGCTAGAGGTACCAACGAGTCCATTCATCTGGAGCTACCTTTGGATGGCTTGACTCTGGCTAATATATGAACACGCCGTATTCTTCAGTTCTTCAGACACATTGTCCTTGGCAATGAGGATAGCCTGGAATAACTAGCTATAATATTTAGCTTGGAGGGAAAGAGAGGAAGAGGAAGATTCTCCACACGATGGACCGATCAAGTGAAGACATCAGCTGGCACCTTGATGGTTGGAGCGCTGCGGACCGTGCAGTCAAGAGAGAACTGGAGAAGAGTGGTTGCTTCCACACGGGTCACAGCCCTCAGCAATAAGGAACAAGATTAAGAAGAAGAATATCACATCCAGTCAATGGACCATCGTCACCCAGCCTGGAAAAGATGGTTGTGTTGGAACAACGGAACAGAATTGTGTGGTCTTTGTTGTGCTGTGGATACTTCTGTCACAACTTGTACAAGCACCATGAATAGCTACCATTGTTGATGATCTCTTGAACTGCTTCTGGTTAATATTGGTTATAATATGTCACATCCAGCCAACAGATCATCGTAGCCTGGAAAAGATGGTTGGGGTAATGGAACAGAATAGTGTGGTCTTAGTTGTCCTGAGGATTCTTCTGTTTCACAAACCCATCCTCATACCCGTTCTATTTGTACGCTTCCATCCGGGGAAGCGTATCACAGAACCCTCATGCAATGCTGTAATTATTTCAGCGGCAGAAGGCCTTCCTGATGGTCGTGGCCCGACCCAGCAGTGATTCTAGATCTACTTGTTCGTCCAATAAAGAAAAAAAGGCAAAATCCGAAGAAACTGACTCGATGCAAATGCATCGGGATGCACTCCTTGATATTTCGTGCTAATCACAAGGAAATTTGTGGTTGGCGTCCTCAATCGACCGGATGGAGATCTGGTCCAGGGTCCACGAATCGTCATAGCTCATAGAAGCATGATGGATAGCTACCATTGTTGATGATCCTCTTGAACTGCTTCTGGTTGTTCTGGCTGGTGTACACGCTGACTTCCCTCCACACCAGGGTCGCTCCATCAGCTTCGGGAGACCAGTGTGAATATCCTCGGCCTGTCACCGGCACCATCTCATCCGAGTCCTGGAGACACACAAGCAAAACAATCATTAGACAAACGGTCTGTAGTTTCTTCAGACACATTGCACTCGAGATTGGAAGGTAAACAAATGAATAAATATTAGGATGATTTATTTGGTGAGCGCTGTTTTTGTCAAGAGCCCGCTACGAGCTTGGTCGTCGCTGTAGAAAGCGCCAATTCTCAAGCAAGACCCAGTTGCTGGAAGGCTGGATGGACCTTTAGTGACCAGTATATTTGAAAATATAAATGGTATATTTTTTATGCTCCGCCAGTATTCGAACCCACAACATTCCATTTACGAGTCTAGTTAACCACTAGACTAAGGACCGGTCAACAGTGGTAAGTTTGGTTCGCGGTGGCGCAAAAAAAAAAACTGGATTTTTCAAAAAAGATCTAGCTGATAGATCAGTTTATAGAGTGCTTGCATTCAATGCAGAGAGCTCAAGTTCGAATCCCACCGAGGGTGTCAGAAATAATAATTAACCATTTCAGTGTTTATTTCAAATCAAAAATAAAATTTATTTTTTAGTTTATTTAGCCACTCAAGAAATGAGTAGGTACACCCTCGTGAGCTGGGAAACCCCCACTTCAATTGAAGTAATTGGCGTGAGGCTGGCCCCCTTACCTGTAAAAATAAATAGGTCACAATCGCCACATGCGACCACTTCGGGGAAAACGCACCAAGAAGTTGCACTATATGTGTAGCTTACTTGCGTTTTGCGTATGCTCATCGCAGGGTGGAAAAAATAGTCTGCCTTTACCTTGTGCTTGTACCTACTGCTTGCAACTAAATGTTGAAAAAGACACTTAATACCACGCACGATAAACGAATGCTTATAAGAAAATCTATTCCAGAAGATGAGGGAGCACGTTGTGTGAGCTGTACAAACAAACCACTCAGTTGAGTTTTGTAAATAAATTTTTAAAAAAATCTCATTATGGTGTTGACCATTAAATATCGCAACCAAAAACTAACCCCTTTTTCAATGTGTCTGCACCTACTTACGTTCTAGAAAAAAATTAAAAAAAATAACCTCTGATTATTTTTTAAATTCAAGTTTAATGTTGATTGACATTTATGTATACTTGATTATCACAGGTTCTTTAATTAATATATTTACCACTTCTCACTTTTCATTACAGTTTGCTATGCATTTTTTTTTAAATGTTAACAATTAATTTAATTTAAATTTAATACAAATTTTGGTCCGCGCGACACATTCACAACTGCAGTTGTGCTACTTTAGGAATACATATTAAAATTGAAAGTGTTTCAATATAATATGTGATAACCAATAATGACAGAATTATGAATAAAATATTAGAGATAAAGCTTATAATAATGTAAGTAATAGTAAGAGCTTTAAATAAATATGTTATATTTTATGAAATCCACAGACAACCATTGTTGCGTGCCATTTTTGAATTTTCAGCATATCGACGGTTAAGAGCAAGTACATACAATAAGCGACGTTTTGGTCAAACATGAGTTATGAATGCTATCCTACTTAAAAATTTCCGCTCTTTCTAATGCGCTTATTCCTAAAGCTCTACGATGATTTTTGTTGTTGTTTATACTCAAGCAAACAACTGCGTTTTCGAAATTGTTTTGGTGTAACCGACAAGATTTTGTCCTTTTTTTGTCCTAAATGCGCTTGTGACATAAAAAAATCGTAAATCATCGTAGAACCACATTAACAGGAGTGCCTGTAAATACCTTCATTTTTTTTTTATTTTAGAGCTGTTTTGATTTTAACGATATGATAAAAAAAACAAATCAAGTTATACCATTTTTCTGCACTCTCAACCTTTAAACTGCTCTCCTGAACAATTTAGTTTTTGTCGTTTATGCCCTACTTCCTTTTAAACGTCGATATGCGATCTATAATCTTAGTTGCAAAGATATATCAACATTCAAAGCTCATAATATCAAATGCATGCTCACAAACAACACGTGTAGTTCGCGCTTACATTGGGAAAGTGAACAATTTTTTCCAGTATGGGTGGTATGCAAACCACTACAGCTGAAGTGAGGGTTTCCCAGCTCCCGATGGGGCTGGTTCTCATTTCTTATGAAGGCTGAGTAGGCCTTGTTGGCATTTTATTTTGGGTTTTGAAATAAACACCAAAACGGGAAATCATTTCTGACACCCTCGGTGGGATTCGAACCCAAGTTCTCGGCATGGAATGCAAGCACTCTACCAACTGAGCTATCGAGCGGACCTACAATGTTATTTTTTTACAAAACAGTTTCGAAATCAATGAATTGCAACTTTTTTCTATGTGAGTAAGTAGGGATGATTTGCAATAAGTGTTACATGGCAATATTACCTATCCACATGCAAAAATGTCACGCAAGAATGTCCGTCAGAAGCTGTCATTCATATTCCCGCGTCAATGTGAGCTTACGTGTATTTATTTAAATTTGCCAACAACAATCTCTAAATAATTATAAAGTAGTAGGTAAATATATAATTCATACTTACAATATTTTTGATACTTGGTTTCATCATTTACGCCATAATATGTTAGATATATTTTTATGACTGGAATTATAAACACTCCCAAGCTTTACAATCCAATAAAAAAAACTGTTAAATGTAGTTATACTGAAAAACAAACGTTTATTTAAATTTATGTACCTACTTATTTTAAATGCTGCCAACTTGGGGAGCGTTTTAAACTTTAAATCATATATACTCACAAAAAATACGTTTTTATGACAAAAGTTAAAGTGGTTAGCGTAAGGCCGCCCACCTGCCTGTAAAAATAAATAGGTTCCACTCGCCGCATGTGACTCCTTCGGGGAGAACGCGGAAAATTACACTATTTGTGCAACTTAGTCAAGTAGTCGCCTTCAGGCAAACGGTAACGGCAAACGGTACTTCAGGCAAAAGGTATTTTCATTCCAATAGAACTACAAAGGTAAAATCCATTAAATATTCTAACAAATCACGTTTTCCATTGATTTTTTTTTTCTAATTTCTACAATTTGTAATAATACTTTTATTTATTTGTTTATTTATTTATTGGATACCTAAAACATTAACAACGAGTTCATTACGAAACTTTTTTTATAAAATGGAAATGAGGCATGCAATTTACTAACCTATTCAGGTAAGTAAGTAGTAACATTATAAATTAATAGTTAATTACTTATTATAATTTTTAATCAATTATTAATTATTCATTTCCAAATTCGATCTTTTGATCCAGGGTCCAAGTTATGGTCAAGGGTCCGACGGGAATTAAAACAGCGTTTTTATTGATTTCAAATACGCTCGTCGAGATAAGCGTCTGGGTTCTTTTTACACCGTTTATAAATACATTTTTTTAATTAAAAAAAAATAGATTTGTGAAGATGAATGCCATTCACCGACCTATTCTGCCTGGCCAGGTTTTAATATCATCAATTAATAATTCGTTATTGCTTATTTTAATGAATTATTAATTAATAATTACCCAAGTACATCTGTTGAGCCAGGTTCAAAATTATGGTCAAATGACCCGGGCGGGCATGGAACTAACGTTATTCTATTCCAAACACATTAGAAAGATCAGCCCACTGGGCCCCCTCGGCCATAGCACCGACACCGTTAAGATTCTCTAAGAAATATTTACTTACATGAGAATTGTTTGCCACTTCCGTCACCGATGTATTAATCAAGGACAAATTGTCTTCTCCTCGTACTCCATTCAGGTTCAACAGTGGCAAACTTCTGTTTGCCATTTTCACCATTTTGTAAATCACACAAAAAAAGCTAATTTCAAACCAACTCCACTAATGTTTTTAACTAATTTTACAACTCACATTTTAAAGAACGATTTCTTTGTAAACATAATAATTTTTAATGTATTAAATAAGCATATTTTTGTATAATTGTGGAATGGACGTTAACCAACGTTTGTCGTATCACATTCGCTTGGGAAAACACCTCCCCCCCCTTCTTCGTCTCAAGTTTCATGCGTGGGGTATTCTCTAGCGTCAAGGACGGTTGATCAGCGAATCAACGACGACAGCTCATATCATATCGACGGTTAAAAGGCAGTAGGGCATAAGCGACATAAACTTAATTGTTCAGGAGAGCAGTATCAAGTTTGAGATTGCAGAAAAATGGCATAACTTTTTTATTTTTTATCATATCGTTAAAATCAAAAAAGGTCTGTAATAAAAAAGAAATAAAGCCATTTATTGGCATTCCTAATCATGTGGTTTTACGATTTTTTATGTCACAAGCGCCTTTAGGACAAAAAAGGCCAAAATGTTGTCGGTTATACCAAAAACATACTTCGAAAACGCAGTTGTTTGCTTGGGCATAAACAACATAAAAATCATCGTAGAGCTATGGGAGTTAGCGCAATAGAAAGAGCGGAAAATTTCAAGTAGGATAGCATTCATAACTCATTTTTGACCAAAATGTCGCTTATTGCCTTTTTGACTATAACTGCCTTTGAAACGTCGATATATTTTTAATGTAGATAGCATTAACATTGAATTTTAGCTATCATACACCGACAATTTTGTGTAATGCTATTAACAAAATGGATGTAAAACGTAATGGGACTCGACTTTTTTAAAATAAACTTCATTTTTCCTTGTTCATCCCATATTTGTCTTGTCGTAGAAGGTACAGCTGAAAAAATGGAGATAAAAAAATTCAAGAAAGTCTGCATGTAATATAGGGTGTTTTTTTTAGAGGTATAGAACTTTAAGTTGGCAACACTGTTTTAACTGGAGGCCATTTTGTCAGCTGTCAAGTGATTTGTGTTTAGTTTAGTTTGGCATTTCAACATGAATAGACAACTCGTGCAACAATTGAAGCCACACGATCACCTAGCAAGGCGTAGATTCGGTGAATGGGTCCAAAACAAGATTGCCGTTGATCCCGATTTTCATAAGAGAATTTCGTTTAGCGATGAAGCTCACTTTTGGTTGAATGGCTACGTCAATAAACAAAACTGCCGTATTTGGAGTGAAGATAATCCTCAAGTGTATGTTGAGACACCGTTACATCCAGAAAAACTGACTGTTTGGTGTGCTTTATGGGCTGGTGGAATCATTGGTCCGCACTTTTTTAAAAAAAGATGCTGGCCAGAACGTTGCAGTCAATGGTGACCGCTATAGAGCCATGATTACTGACTTTTTCGTTCCTCAATTGAACAACCATGATGTGCAGGAGCTGTGGTTTCAACAAGACGGCGCAACATGTCACACAGCTCGTGCCACAATTGATTTACTGAAGGAAACGTTTGGTAACCGCATAATTTCACATTCCGGACCCGTGAATTGGCCTCCAAGATCGTGTGATTTAACACCGCTAGATTATTTTCTGTGGGGATTTGTGAAGTCGCTAGTCTACGCCGATAAGCCCGAAACGATTGACCACTTGGAAGACAACATTTGCCGCGTTATTGCCGATATACGGCCACAAATGTTGGAAAAAGTTATTGAAAATTGGACCTCCAGATTAGATTACGTCCGAGCCAGCCGTGGCGGTCAAATGCCAGAAATCATATTTAAATTATAATGCCAAAAGATTATCTTTCGAATAAAGTCAATTTCATGTCAATTTTAAAAAATCATCCTTGTTTTATTCCATTTCAAAGTTCTATACCTCTAAAAAAAACACCCTTTATAATTAGCAATTTTACAAAAAAAAAGATAAAATGAAATGAATCCATTATTTAGTGAGTTGAAAAATTGCAAATTTGTAGAAAAGCTACTATTTTGCTACTGATTAAAAGATTCTATGCAAATCACTACTTTTCTCTTAAAATTTCGTGGTCAGTACTTAGATTCGTTTTTGGTTCATAATTAGTAAAAAATATATAGAGTTCCTTGACTAGGTTGGTATGAGGCTGACTAGTAACTACCCATCCTGTAACAACGGTTCCCATTGCCAATGTCCCCCGTGTTTCAGGGACGGTCGGCAAGAATTGCAAGGTTTATGTTCATTGAGATATGGGTTTGTTTGTTCATGAATCTTAAATGTAATATATCTTTGCAACTTAGATTATAATTGACCCATATGTATTTCCCCGCACCAGGACTCCCGGTGGACTAAATTCAGGCTTATTTACAGCTGTTGAATCTCGCTTGGATTGATGCTTTTTGACAGTGACCAAATTCGCAGAAAATATTTTTGATGTACGAGCACAGAAATCATTTCAAATTTATTAATTTACTAAGCTATCGTTGACTATCCATCAGCAGTCAATCGATAACCAGAATTCCACTAGAGAGGGGATGACACTACGCCAAGTATAAAACTAAACTTTTTATCAAAAATGTATGGAAAGTAAATTGCTCACCAGGAACGCTGCTTCGGGATCAATATATTATTTGTAAGTTGAGTTCAAGCGTATTTTTTATACTTGCGGGACAGGCTCAGTATTGTAGGTGTTTTGTAAGGCTGCCTTTACTCCTGATACTTTGTCGCTAAACTTCATTACTTTTATCGCTAGGCTCCATTCAAGCAAGAACCTTTGATAGGGAAAGACGTGTGGGTAGATTTCTATATTATGCTACGCTGGCAGTAAGTAAAAAGGATTCAACGCAGGTGCAAGCCAAAAAACGCTGCGAAATAATCTAAAATTGATTTCAAAAATGTTTTCCGCTGGGTTGAATTTTTTTATACCATTAGCAAAGACCAGTCACCAAAGGTTTATCTCCAGCCTTAATGCAACTGGGTCTTGCTTGGAAATGACGCTTTGCAGTGAAGAGTTGATAGAATGCTTGAATTGCATGCCGATAGCAAGGGTTCGATTCGCACCGAGGGTGCTAGAAATGATTTCTCATTTCGATGTTTATTTCAAACTCAAAATAAATACCGGCAAGCTTTACTCAGCCTTTACAAGAAATGAGAACAAGCTCCTTCGGGAGCTGGGAAATCCCCACTTACAATAAGTGGTTGGCATTAGTAAAAATAAATAGGTCTCGTAGCGTCACATGCGACTCCTTTGGGGATAACGTAGGCAAAAAGTTGTACTATATGTGTACCTTAATGGATTTGCGATATATATATATATATATAGATATACCACGTGTGTGCTCAATGTTTGCGCAGGCATGAGTTTCAAAGCAATCAACATTCTGGAAAGATTTCGTAATTTTACCCGTAATTTTAATTTTTTGTTTGCAACGAAATGGCACTGCGGAGATCTTTTTTCTCTTTCTAACTAAGGACAATTTGCAGTTAAGTAAGTTGAAACGGATATAGTGTCTATTTTCCATAAAATAGTTTCTTGTCCACAGATATCATGAGCAAATGATGAGAATTCATTGATTCAAAATTAAACATTCTAAGAGCTTACATAGATGATATTTATGAGGACGAATGCTTCTTATAATTTTATTTATAACTCATCTTTTTAATCAAATTCCTATCCATTATTCAGTTATGCTCATCTCAGGATTTGCATAAAATACGAGTATAGTATATGTAAAATATATTAATAATTTATTCAAGGATTCATGCATATGTGCAATGTGCTGCCTACTGCTGTCTTCACTTGATGGGTACATCTTGTTATGTTAATTTACATTCAAGGTAATTCATATATAAGATGTATTCCTTGACTAATAGGTTTGTATGAGGCTGACCACCCATACTGTAGAAAATGGTTCACTTTGGGAAGGTCGGCAAAAGTTGTAGGGCTTATATTCATTTGCGGTTTGGATTTTATTTGTAAGTGCACATTCAGCATTTGTAAGCGCGAACTATACGTGTTTGTTTGTGGGCATGCATTTGATATGAGCTTTAAATGTTTATACATCTTTGCAACTTAGATTATAGATACATAGACCTAATACCTACCATAGAAAATAATTTACAAGAAATAGTTTCCAATAAAATACGTGGAATGGTCTATCCCTATTCTAACCTCTGACACTGAAAACCTACAAAAACTCTTAATCTCTGTTCAACCAAGCGATATATTACAACCGAATTTAAAATACCAAGATGAGATTTGTTTAGTTTACCGGGCGATAGCTCAGTAACTGAGCTATCGACTATAACCATAGTCAAGCATCATGCCAACTGTTGGCATGATGCTTGCGTTCAGAGGGCTATGGTTTGATCTCGTCAATGGGTTTCAGTGTTAATTTAAAATCCAAAGTCAAAATATCGGCAAGGTTCACTCAGCTTTCTCAAGAAATGAGAACCAGCCGCTATGGGAACAGGGAATCCACCGCTTTAAATGAAGTAGTTGGCGCAAGGCCATAAATGATAATTGGATGGTATTAATGGACCCAAAGGTATGCAGGACAGCGGGGAGACCCAGATTAAGGTGGAGTACGGGGCTGGAGGAGGAAGGTTTTAGACATTTTCTTGATTATGATTAAGTATTTGACCGTTCCGTAGTCCAGTGGCAACACTTTGGACTCGTAAATGGAACGTTGTGGGTTCGAATCCCGGCGGAGCACAAAAAATATACCATTTATATTTTCAAATATGCTCTTCACTGGGTTGAAAAATTCCTAAAAACCTTTACTAAAGACCGGTCACTAATGGTACATCCAGCCTTACAGCAACTGGGTCTTGCTTGAGTATTGGCGCTTTGCAGCGACGACCAAGCTCGTAAACACCTCTGAGGCACTACAATAAGTGTCATATTATACAATAAGAGTCTCCCGCACACGATTTCTTAAAAAAAATATTCGTAAAAACAACTTCGTTGATAAAATTCTCTGCAAAGTCATTGGAATGCCGCTTAATATTGATTAAACTGTTTATTTTGACTGACATTTTTATCAAAAGTATTTTTTTACGTAGCAGGAAAAAAAGTCCATGGTCATTTTGCTCCTTTGATAATTATTTCCATTCATTAAAAGCCTTGGCTGATAATTAACTAATGACGAATTAAAAACTTTAAAATACTTGCAAGATTTTTTCTTATCACAGCAACCGTTTAAGTGAAAATTTATCTGACTGCGGGCCCATAACTTATGCTAATATTGTTTTTTTTTAATGATTTTTTTTCTTCTAAAGCCAACAGTTTAACCATCCGTATGTAAATTAAGTCAATAAATTGTTTTTCCATGTAAATTTCATCGGGTTTGATCTTAAGGCGGGAATCTTTTAGTTATATAATAATCTAGCAAAAGCAGAGCCTTGTTGAGCTGGACATTATTATCTCTGCTGGGGTGGAAGTCTCGACGGACGTCGGTAGATCTTACCGTAACTATCTGAAGATAGGACGGTATAAAACATGGCGGTGCCTGAACAACTGGTCGTTTTTCCATGTAAAATGGATCAGCTGTTGGTCATGTTTTATTTCGTCCTATCCTCAAATAGATAAGGTAAGATCTATACATCCTTTGCGTTTAAAAAAAAAACAAAAGGGGGAGGTAATTTTCAGAGGGGGATTCCTTGACTTATAGGTTGGTATGAGGCTGACCACCCATACTGTAAAAAATGGTTCACTTTGTCAATGTCACCCCTGTTTCAGGGATGGTCAGCAAGAGTTGCAGGTCTTATGTTCATTTGAGATTGTTTTTTTTTTATATTGTAGGTCCACATGCGGCACGTGTGAGCGCGAAATTATGCGGGTCTGCTTGTGGAAATACATTTAATATGAATCTCAAATGATACATATCTTTACAACTTAGATTTAGATTTAGATTTAGGGGCATATTGGGGCCCAGAGATTTTCCCCGCACCAGGGCCCCCGAAAGGGTTAATCCGGAACTGCAAACAGCGTCTTCAGAAGGCACCCTCTCTGAAAACCAGTTCATCCCCAATCGTCATGCAAAAAGGGTGCCTTCCTAAGACGTTGCCTACGTTACCAACCAAACGTTGAGAATAACGTAAGTTCTCCCAAAACGGTTCGAGTAATACCCGAAAAGTGTAATTAACCTTGAAATTTAATTATACTGTAACTGTAACTCTGCCACCATTAAGCTAGGGGTGGCCAGAGTCTATGCAGAGCTAATTATAATTTTTATTATGTCAAACGACCATAACTTCATTTTAAACACAACGTCAATCTTTTATTTTTAAAAACCTCCCACGTGCTAAGCTCTTGGCACATATTTTTTACGCAACACATTAAAATTGTAATCCATTAATGCGATAAAAAACAAGACAAAAATGTACTGTTTACACACTAGACAGCTTCTCTGTGGGTCCACTGAACTTCTTATCTTGCTGAAAATTTACATTGTCATCCAAGATAAGGTTTTTTGGAAAACTAAGTCGTAACTCTAGTTTGTTGACACACAAAAAACCTTAATTTTGACAGTTCCTGAGTTTTTCTTAAGCGGCACGTAAAAAACATTTCTTCAAATCTTATTTCAACTTTTATAACTACGAGTGGTATCATTAACTTATGATATCTGTGGACTAGCAACTATTTTAACGAAAATGTACACTATATCCGTTTCAACTTACATACTTAACTGAAAATCGTCGTTGGTTAGAAAGAGAACAAAGATCATTCCAGTGTCATTTCGTTGTAATTAAAAAATATCGGATGAAACAACGAAATCTTTTCAGAAAGTTGGTAGCTTTGAAGCTCACCCTTGCATGAACATTGTGAGCACGAGTTGTAAATCTCTTGATCGGTAAATTTGTCAATTTTTAAAGGAAATAAGATCTGACCGTATTTTCAAGTTGTAATCCGAGTAGGTACTAAGTATTTGCTACCGTAATCCAATACATACTTACATTTCAGTTGATATTCTTCTGCTCTATGTGTATTGTCAGGTTCCCGAGACGTTGTTGATCACCTGGGAGAAAGTGTCTCGGGCAGCGCGAAAAAGCTACCCACAGATTTTCTCCTGAAGCGCTATTCTGATAAATTCCTTACGCTTTGGATATCAATCCAAGTCGAAGCTTGTTCGCGCTTGAGAAAGATCTCCATAGATAAAAAAAATCACAGTACACCTTATTTTTGGACACAAATCGCTATCTCGACGCCTTAAGGACGTAAGGAATTTAGCAGAATAGCATTCTTTTATTTTGCGAAGTCACAAATATGCTTCAAGGTTACTTGACTGGTCCGTAGTCTAGTGGTAACGCTTCGGACTCGTAAATGGAAGGTTGTGGGTTCGAATCTCGGAGCACAAAAAATACCATTTATATTTTGAAATATTCCCTTCGCTGAATTGAAAAATTCATATACCAAAGACCAGTCACCGAAGGCTCATCCAGCCTTACAGTAACAGGTCTTACTTGAGTATTGGCGCTTTCTATAGTGAAGATGAAGCTCGCAGAGGGCTCTTGAGGTGTGATTCACAAAAAAACAGCGCTCACAAAAAAAATATCCTAATAGTATTTTTATTACTTATTTCGTATGGGTAATTTGAAAAGGGTCCTATATTTGAAATATAACAGGGTCGGTTCTTCTATCTTTTGAGTTCTCGGCCTGGTAGATGCATAATAATTTATTTTTTAATTTTATACTTGTTTCGGCCAGGTCGAAATAAGTTAGTAAATTGCAATCCTTTTTACGGATTTATGTACAGAATTAACGATAATGAGAATTTATTTGTTTATTTTTTGGATTCATCGTTTCATTCTGATATAAGTATACTACTTTTAAATGACCTCTAAATTTTAACAAAAGACCTTGACCCCTTTTTAATAAATAATAAAAACCCAAAAGGTCAATAATTCAAATACATAATAATCTCAGTACTTGTTTTTATTTTTTATAAAATAGATAAAAATAATTAATCAATACAAATTTGTTTATTAATTTCTGTTTATAAAATTGACAATATAAATTCTTCAAAATAATTTATTTGACGTATTGTTTTACATTTATTAATATACTAAGTTTTTCATAACAAATATTTAAAATTATAGTGAAAGAAATATAGTTTAAAAGCTGCGATTATTAACATTTCTAAGCCTCAAGATGAAATTTGAAAATATTGTAAAATGTATGAAAAAAAATCTTCGAGAAGCTTAGGATTGTTTGCAACACAATCTCTCAGTGATAACAAAACTGTTATTGAGTACACTCACATTTCAATCTTTGGCACCAAATTCAAAATGACTTCATTTACGAACTATCGATACCATAAAGGTACAACTGAATAAGTGACATATTAAGCTAACATGGGTTTCTCAGATAAATGCACCTTTCTTCCTATTTTCTACGAGAGAAAACACTCAAAAAGTGGGACAATTCCGTAGTTTTGAAGTTTGTCATGAGCACTTCCTTATAATTAGTTTACTTACTATGAGAAGTTAGGTACACCCAAAAAAATGTTTTATCCACGATTTCTCATATCAGTGAACCAGCACTTATTTATTTTACCTTTATGGTGGCGTTATATATATATATTATGTTTAGAATAAATTATCCCTATATGTGATTACAGTACATTATATTATATTTTAAATTATTAATTAAGATATATTATTAAATTATTTATTCTGATTTTAATGTTCTGGATAGTAGAGCCAAATAAGCCAGGAATCTGAAGCCAATTATGAGTCCAATAAGGCAGAGAATATCCGTCGAGAAGTTATCCTGTAAAAATAAAAGAAATGGAAGTTATTTAACCAAATCACCAAGTCGCTATTTAGAGTTGCAGCATCTTAAAAAAAACAATCATAATGTTCACAGATTTTCGATATGAGCAGCACTAAAAGAAAAAAATAGGTTTTTTTGCATGTCCTGGTGCAGGACAACTCATTTCCGTTGAAACCTCATTTTTTTTCGGACGAATACAATACTTTATAATCAGTTCCTTCGGACTGCTATAAGGTAAAAAAGGGTGTCTGTTTATATGACAATTTAAATTGTCTAATATTATTATTTAATTACAAATGAGGAATATTAAATCCTGTATCCTCATCAAATAGGAAAGAATTGAGGAAAGACGAGCTCCAGGTCGAAGGAGAACATCAGGGTTAAAGAACCAGAGACAGTGGTTTGGCAGAAGCACAACATCCCGCTCTCGTGCAGCAGTATCGTAGGTGCAGGTCTCTTTTACTTGCGGCCATCTTGGATTGACATACAAATATTACCGATATGCGGTAGGTAAGAATAACCGTGGCGATGAGACTTCCAGCCCTAGCATCATTAGTTTGTCAAAGCGTGGGCTCTACGGACGATCAAATTGTCTAAGAATAGCACCGAAAGAGTGTTGAGGCCAGCAGGGATTAAGATGACGATGAAGCAGCTGGCTTACCTCTGAGAAGTTGAGGGTCTGCAGCACTATCTCCCCTGACCTTGGGCAGGTGGAGTTGGCCCTGGTGCAGGCGATGCTCTCCACCCCGCTCCACTGGTTGATGAGCAGCGCCTCGTTGCCGTAGCGGAACCAGGACAGTCGGCTCAGCCATTGGAAGTATACTGGGACAGACCTGGGAACCAGAGAATATTGTTACGAACTTATTGCGTGGCTTGTGTGCCTCGCCTCTAGTATAGTCTACTGTGAGTTTGAATAATAATAATAATATTAGGATGATTTATTTGGTGAGCGCTGTTTTTGTGTGTATCACCAGCAATTATTATCTACCAGAAATAAGCCATTTCTACCGACATGTATCATCAGAAAATAAAAATATATGATTCGTATTACTTATTATCGCTTTATAACTTGATATTCCCCATTCATCATCGGTTATTTTGTTGTAATAATCATGTTTTTTTTTTTTTTTTTAAGAAATCCTTTGCGGGAGACTCCCTAGATTCTAAAGACTCTAGGGGTCTATGACACTTGTTGTAGTGCCGCAGAGGTGTACGAGCTTGGTCGTCGCTACAAAGCGCCAATACTCAAGCAAGACACAGTTGCTGTAAGGCTAGATGGACCTTTGGTGACCGGTCATTGGTAAAGGTTTATGAATTTTTCAACCCAGCGAAGAGCACATTCGAAATATAAATGGTATATTTTTGTGCATCGCCAGGATCCGAATCCACAACCTTCCATTTACGAGTCCGAAGTGTTGCCACTACGGACTACGGACCGGTCCAAGTTATGTTAAATTGATTCAATATTTACCCACTTGCGGTAATTTAAAATTCAGTGTCCTTTGCACACAAATAAGCCAATCTATCAGCGAGTAAACAATACTAGATAATAAATTATTCATTCTCCCATTCAGCTGTTGTTTCAGATCATGAAACCTTCGTATGGACATAAATGAAAATACTTATGCATAATGTAATAAGTGTAATAAGCATACAAACGTTGTATCTCACGATTAAGCATATTGCCTTTCATTTAAAAACTAATGAGGAATAATTTACTCATTCCTTTATTTTTTTTTAATCAATCAACAGACGTCTATAATTAATAATTCACTTAATCTATTGATACGGCACACTTTTTGTGCAGGCCCTGAATTTCGCCATCCGTCGAACTCCTTGACAAAACTTAACCCTACACGCTGATTGGCCGGCGTTCGGCAAGACACCGGCCGAGCCGAATTTACTGTAACAAAATTTATGTGTTTTATTGTAATAAAAAGGGAATAATTTGTCACAAGGTTGGTCGGCCTGTTGGCCCGAAGACCGGTTCTGTTTGTAACTTGTACTGAAAAGAGAAAAAGAGAATAAAAAAACGAAAGTAAAGAAAAACCTTCAACCAAGTCTTCCTCATTTTGAAGAGAGGGTATCAATTGGCGCCCAACGTGGGGCCAAGTCACTTGGAAAGTGACAACCCAAGTACCGGAGGACTGACTTGTGGCGCCCAACAAAGAACCAGAAGCAAGACAATGAAAACTGCGCGGCCCTGTGACGACTTGATGGAGCAGGGAGCTTCAGTCAATGAATACAGGACGCCAGTGGCACGGCTCCCCATGCCATTTTCGGGGAAGCCGGAGGAAGACCCAGGGCTATTTTTGGAGTCAGCCCTGGCGTACTTCAATGAGAACGCAACCCCAGAGAACGAATGGGTGATGTGGGCAATGGATTGGCTGCAGGGGGAAGCGGCTGCCTGGATGGCGGAGCTCCCAGTGACAGACTGGCTGGAGGTTGAATGTGCCCTGGAGGGAAGATTCAACAGCAAGTCTAGGAGGGAGAGAGGCCACTTCCTGTACCTCTTTGGACGGCAGGAGCCAGGGGAGGAGGCAATGGGATTCATCCTGAGGAAGAGGGCGCTGGCCAAGCGCTTCTGCAGCACGCACTCTGAGCAGGAGGTCATCCAGCACACCATGGACCTCCTGTTGCCGCAGTGCCAGGCGAGGCTTCAGAGCGCCAGTGCCTCCTGGAGCAAGCTTCTCGCAGCTGCGGCAGGCTATGAAAGCAGGGGCAGCAGCGATGCCCACCATCCACTCGTCGGATCTCATCAGCAAGGATGGCGACGGCCAGCTCAGGAACAGCGACAAGGGGATTGGCAGCCAGCAGCCTATCACCATCAGACCGAAAGGCAGTCACTAGGCCAGAAAAATCGTCCAATGGCAAGGCAGCCACGGCCAGGTAGCGAGCAGGAGACCGCACGGACATACTGGCACTATTCAGGGCCACATCTCGACCGGTCTTGCCCCGACCGTGAGGGGAAGCCTTCGCAACCGGAATCAAGCCAGGATGAAGGTGAACCGGAGCATGCAAGTGTCAGCATGCTGAGGAACGCGGAAGTTCTTGAGAACACTCTGAGAGCAGTCGAGGAGTCTCAACGTGTGGAAGAGACACTGGCTCCAGAAGTTTCAGAATTCAGCCACTTCTGCCCTGGTCAGAATGGGAGCCATGCAGAGCCTGAGGCAGACGCGCTGCCAAGAGACATGGAAGATGACCCTTTGGAGAGAGAGCTGTACTTTGAACGTGAATCCCACCCGCAAGTGTGCGAAGTGGAAGACTCGACGTTTGACACGAGCAAGAGGGACCTGAAACCAGTCAGCACGGAGGTGCAGAGTGGACGACAACTCGTGCTAGAGGACTCCGGCTCGAAGAGGAATCGGAGCCATGGGATGGCCAGGAAACAGCCACCCCGCACCAGCAGAGACGTGCACCCAGATCAGCTTAGGTTACCGCCCGACAAGCAGGAGGAGGATCCGATCGAGCAGTACACGAGGCCGCTGGATACGACGCCTCGCCTTCAGCGCGCACCACCTCTCCACGAACATCGGAAGAGAAGGAAAAGGATGAAGGAACCGTGGCCAGGGGTGAAAATTCTGTGGCAAGGGTTGAGAGCGTAAGGAGGGTTAAGTTTTGTCAACAGAAGATGGTGGGAATTGATACGGCACACTTTTTTGTGCAGGCCCTGAATTTCGCCATCCGTCGAACTCCTTGACAAAACTTAACCCTACACGCTGATTGGCCGGCGTTCGGCAAGACACCGGCCGAGCCGAATTTACTGTAACAAAATTTATGTGTTTTATTGTAATAAAAAGGGAATAATTTGTCACAAGGTTGGTCGGCCTGTTGGCCCGAAGACCGGTTCTGTTTGTAACTTGTACTGAAAAGAGAAAAAGAGAATAAAAAACGAAAGTAAAGAAAAACCTTCAACCAAGTCTTCCTCATTTTGAAGAGAGGGTATCACTATAATCTAAATTGTAAACATAGATTGGTATGAGGCTGACCACCCATAGTACCCTTCTGTAAAAAATGTTTCACTTTGCTAATGTCACCCCTGTTTCAGGGAAGGTCGGCAAGAGTTGCAGGGATTATGTTCATTTAAGATTGGCTTTTTATCCACATGTCCACATGCGGCATGTGTTGCGCGAACTTATACATGTCTGCTTGTGGGAATGCGTTTAATATGAATCTTAAATGATATACATCTTTGCAGCTTAGATTTAGATTAAGATAAGCACTTAATTATTGTACTGTAGGTATTGTTTGTGTATTAACACAATGAAAAATTGTATTAATTTTTAATATTTTTAAGAATCAAATTCCAATGAAAACACTGTTTCTTTTCACCGATTATTATTTTATTTCTAGGAAATAATTCAATGCTTGAAAATTTTGTATTTCTGGGCTTTGACCCTCGTCCATAGTTTTGTTCTACTTTTTTCTTCTTCTTGAGACTTCTTGACACTTCTTGAAGACTTCAGCTTACGTTTCGTCACCACTGTGTGTGATTTCTTCGGAGCTCTGCTCACTTCTGAACATTTAATACTCTTATTAAATGCATGCCCACAAGCAGACACGTCTAAGCTCGCGCTTACATATAAAAAAAACTTTTATTCATGTGTTTACTTTAATTATTATTGTCTTTAATTATTATATGTGTCTGCATGTGGGCTATCATTAAATATAAGCCTTAAATGCCAAAATATCTTTGCAAAAAATGCAACTTGGATTATAGATGTGTAGGAGACTACTACGAGTAAAGAAAATAAAGGGATATCGATCGATTTTTCATTGAATTACTAAAATATGGCGGATTGTACCTATTAGGACTATTTAAGGATGACATATCTAATCTAATCTAATCTAAGTTGCAAAGATATGTTACATTGGAGATTCACATTAAATGCATTTTCACAACCAGATACGTACAAGTTCGCGCTTGCACATGTCGCATGTGAACCTACTACACAAAAATCAAATCTCAAATGAACCCTGCAACTCTTGCCGTCCTTCCCCGAGACAGGGGTGATTGGCAAAGTGAACTATTTTTACAGCATGGGTGGTCAGCCGCATACCAACCTCTAAGTCAAGGAACATACACGACAAATTACATTTTTTAAATCAATAAATAATAATATATATGGACATCAAAACTAAAACGGAAAACAAATTCCAATTTAATAAACCCTAGCCACCAACATTACAGATCAACCGCCATTTCTTTCTGTCCTTACATACTTCTTTCATTTCCTCCAGAGTCATAATCTTTTTCATACAGGCTCTACATAAATTGAAAAAAGATTAGGCAATGGAGTATCTTTACGTGAAATATTTGGGGGAATAGGCACTCGACCCACCTCCACCCACCAAGTTCATGCAACTCATGCGGAGTCGCTTCACTCGGTGATCTTCACTTGCAATGTTTTTTGGCGGCGGAAGGCCTTCCCGTTGAAGTTAATTAGCTAAAGTTACTCTACTCAAGAAAGGAAAAGAAAATTCTCAAATCAGGGGCTAACGCTAAGAAATCCCAAGAAATCTCTAAGAAATCCCACCCTTATATAAAATAATATTTAGGGGGAAGAAGTATGTACTCACCCTGTGTTCAGGAGGAAGCCCCCAAAGAGCATGAAGGGGATGACGACCGGTGGACCGATGGACAGCGCCATGGACACGCTGCGACTGGCGCATGATATCAGGTAGCCTGGAACAAAAAACTTCACTTAGAAGTATGCAAGATATACTGTAACTCTGTCGCCATTCCGCTAGAGGTGGCCAGAGCCTCTGCCTCCATTTCTTCCTATCCCTACATACCTCTTTCAATTCATTCACATCCATCACCTTTTTCATGCATTTTCTTCTAACATCAATATCGACATCCGTAACTAATAAGGGCCTGTCGCACCAAACTCCAATCAGACAGAAATCATTTGGCGAAAATGTTTGAGCACAAAAAAATAAATAAATAAGTGAATTAAAACTCTGTTTTTATCCATTTGAATTTTTAAATAATTAGAAATCATTTGGTTGCACATACGTAAGTCAGCTGATGTACATCATCCTTCCTATTCAAATTCCATCAAATTATAACCCACTTCCGAGAAATATTTAACCGAGGTCTTTAACAGAACTAAGCAATCAAATTTTATGTGTCAATCAAATATTGACTGGAGGTTGGTGCAACAGGACCTAGGCTAACTCATTTTTTGCAGTAGGTATGTATTTAAATTTGCTGTCGAATACTTAAATTTAATTATGAATCTGAGTATTTCTCTCACCAACATACATACATATGTAGTTATAGCATTCGCTGTGACATATCACAGACATTTGATATGGAGATGTACGAGTAAAATAAGAAAACGTAAAATCAAAGACAGAGAATATGCGTGGGGAAAGACTCACACGATGTCCCTCGTAATGGCTATTCTAACAGACTTCACACGAGATTGCATTCTGCCCGGATTGTCCTATGGATTACCGGGTCACAGACGCGTGCATAGGGTATAGGCAAATACATTTCAGAATAAATATTTTCTGATAAAAACCTAATTTCCTTTTTTTTTTTAAATAACATCACCTTAAATATTTTCTACCATTCCTTTACAACAGCTCATGTGAAATTGACTGAAGTGCTAACGATGGCTCCAATCGTACTTAAATTTTAAATTTGAATATCAAGCTCAGTGTTTTTTAAACATATATTGCCTACCTATTAGGCGCAGTGCCTGTATGGGATGCACGTCTCTGCCGGGTCAAAAGTCTACTAGCGTATGAGGATGTCTAAGAGCTTTCACATAGGGACGTGAAACGTGAATGCGACTGAGCTACACATATAGTGTAACTTCATGCCACGTTCTCTCCAAAGGGATCGCATGTGGTCATTGGAACCTATTTATCTTTACAGGCAAAGGGGCCTTACGCCAGCCACTTCAGTTGATGTGGGGGTTTCCCAGCCCCCGAGGGGGCTCGTACTCATTCATTGTGGAGGCTGAGTAAATCTTATCGGTATTTTTTTTTGGGTTTGAAACACGAGTAATTAAACGCTGAAACGGGAAATCATTTCTGACACCCGTTTCGGGAGAGATTCGGTGAGAATTGACATCAAAAAGATTGTATGGTCACGCAGCCGGAATGCTAGGGAAAATGCATACAAACATTTTGTTATTAGTTGCTGAGTACAATAGTCACCATACAAGGGTGACATTTGCTTTCCGAGAAAAAATAGGTTGATATTTGTGATTAGCCCATTAATGAAAGGTTAACTCATCGACACCCAACTATACGTAGTGCCAAGTGTGATGGTTGATATGAGAGTTGAGATTAATCCAATTAGACTTAATTTGTCATCAACACTGCGACAAAAAATCAACAAATTAACTACTAATAATAATTTATAAATAGCACACACATCTTAGACAGCTTCGTTGCCGCAATCTTAACTGAGCTACACGCATTGACTTACGAGTGTGGTTATGATATATTCTGTGGGCTACAAATTATTTTAACGAAAATAGACAATATATATCTGTTTCAACCTACTTACGAAAATGTTCCTTAGTAGAAAGAGAACAAACAAAGTCACAGTTGCATTTCCATGTGTACAAAAAAGCTCGGGCGAATGTAAAAATGTTTCTAGGAAGATGGCAGCGTTGCCGCGTGCGTACTATGCCCGGAGCAGTCCGAACATAGACGCATGCGGTATAAATCTTGTGATCGATAAAATTGATGAATTTTAAAGGAAAAATGCATTATTTTAAGACATTATGGCATGTGTTGTCATTGGGTCTCAAAACAAAAAGTGGAGAAAGCAAGAAAACATAAAATTTGACACGTAAAAACATGCTTTGTATGACTACAGAACTGCAAAGTTTGACAGGACTGAGACAAAATATGTGGGCTATAGAATGTATCAATGCAGTAAGTTAGTTTCTGCTGCTCTATGTTATTACTCAATGGCTACGCATGCCGATAGGTAAAACTGAATAAATGGCATATTAAGCTAACATGGGATTTCCAGTACATGCACGTTTTTCTTATTTTCTACGAGAGAAAACACTACAAAAGTGTGAAAATCCTGTAGTTTAAAAGTTTCTCATGAGCACTTCCTTATAATTAGTTCACTTACTATGAAAAGTAACATCCAATAAAATGTTTTATCCACAATTTCTCAAATCAGTGAGTCAGCACTTATTCAGTTTTACCTTCAAAGTTTTTCCACCGAAGGGGTCGCATCTATTGAGTGAACCTATTCATTTTTACAAGTCTTCGCCAACCACTTTAGTTGAAGTGAAAGGTTCCCATCTTCCGAGTAGGATGGTACTTATTTTGTTGTGTATGTTATTTTGGGTTTGAAATAAACACCAAAACGGGGAATCATTTCTGACACCCTCGGTGGTTATCGCATCCAAGTTTTCGGCATGGAATATAAGCACTCTACCAGCTGAGCTATCGACCGGACTTATAGTTAATCCGTAAATTAATACATAAATGAGTTTGCGGTTTGTCTGCAAAACGAGATGAAATTCTTGGCGTGTCCGCACACGCAGATCCAGTTCCCGAAGTATCAAACCTCACGTTCCAACTCAACGTGTATCAAAGAATATAGCGCCTCTGGTGATCATTTTAGTTTGCATTGTCGCAGGTTTTACAGCCACGATGTCCTTCGGCGTCCTTGAGCTTTTCTCCCCTCAATCTTTCTTTGTATGATAAGATAGAGAAGGCGGTATTTCTCATTCCTCATAACGTGACTCAACTACATCAGCTTTTACTGTTTGATGGTTGGCAGAAGTTCTTTAGTGGCATGCATGCGTCGGAGGACCTCCTAATTATTAACGCAATCTAACCAAGAGATCCGAAGCAATTTTCGGAAGAGCGATTGATAGCTCAGTTGGTAGAGTGCTTGCATACCATGTTCGAATCCCATTGAGGGTGTCAGAAATGCTTTCTTCTCTCGATATTTATTTCAAACCCAAAATCGCCGGTGTTATTGCCAAGGGCCGTCAATGTTATGGCCGAGGGTTCAAGTGGCCGATTTGGAACAGAATAACGCTGGTTCAATCCCCGCCTGGATCCATTGACCATAGCTTTGTTTAACCTTTTTTCAGCAGATGCCATTGGGTAATTATTAATTGATAATTCATTAAAATAGACAATAGTGAATGATTAATTATTGATGATATTAATACCTGTTTCTGGCCAGGCAGAATACAAATCTATTTTACAAAAAAAGGTTTCCCTCGGCACCTTCGGGAAGAACACGGCAAAAAATTACACTATGTGTATTGCTAAGTCAGGTTTTTACACTCATTTCAAACGCTTCTATTCGGCTCTCCAGTGGCTATGTTAAGTCCCATGTTTGAGTACAAACGTCACGTTGTTAGCTAGAGGTGCAGGAGTATCGAGTTGCGTCTAGTTGCTGTCCATCGGATTATCGCCAGCGCTGTCCACCCATATCAGTTACCACATCAGACAAGTCATCGCCTCCTGCGGTAACAGAGATCAATCTCCATCAGCCAATACCTCTGCAGCTACAGCATCGCAACTTTCATCTTATTGTGGTTAGTATAATATACAATCTAAGTTATAAGCATATTGACATTTTCCGAACTTATGCAGAGTTTCTGATATCTTCTTCCTTCTTTGCTTAGTCCACTCCTGAGGTGGAAGTTTCGATGGCCGTTGGCAGATCTTACCGTATCTATTTGAAGATATAACACGGCGGTGAGTGAACAGCTGATCGCTGTTCCATATATTGTAAATTCTTTTTTAAGAAATCTTGTGCGGGAGACTCCCTAGATTTCAGAGGCTCTAGGGGTCTATGACACTTGTTGTAGTACCACAGAAGTGTTGTTTATGAGCTTGGTCGTCGCTAAAAAGCGCCAATACTCAAGCAAGACCCAGTTGCTGTGAGGCTGATTGGACCTTTAGCGACCGGTCTTTGGTAATGGTTTTATGGCCAGCAAAAAGCTTATTTTAAAATATTACTGGTATATTTTTTGTGCTCCGCCGGGATTCGGACTCACAACCTTCAATTTACGAGTCCGAAGTGTTGCCACTAAACTACGGACCGGTCTCATATAAAATTTATCAGCTATTGATACGACGCCATGTTTTATTCCATCCTATCTTCAAATGGCTACGTTAAGATCTACCAACGGCCATCGAGACTTCCACCGCTGGACTTCTCCTCCAATTTTCTCCATGTTGCTCTATCGGCTGCTGTGTTCAGCCATCCTCTGCCTGCAGTTCCCTTACTGTCATCCAGCTACTTCAGTTGGGATCTCCCCACTCCCCCGACATCCTAGGGCACGGTTCATTACTGTCACTTTTTTACTAAGACCATAATGTTGAATACACAAAGACGACAGCTTTGGGGTATATATGTATATCACTCTTAAAAAACTTATCTTTCAAAGGTGCTGCAGGTTACAACGTCATGGAATTTTTTAAATTTCTTTATCAACAACTGCAATTACCTTAACAAGAAAATAATGAAAGTTTGCGGTCAGAGGGCAACACTGTACATAGTGATAGGGTGATAAGAAATACATGCTAATTGGCGGCATACAAAATTGCAAAACTCTCTTGAAATAGCTCATTCACTAATACCAGATAGAAACTCCACTTAGCTGCACATATTGTGAAATTTCTTACCGCGTTGTCTCCGAAGGATTCGGGCTTAGCGAGTGGAACCTGTTTATGTTTCACATATTCTTTAACTTAAAGGTTGGTATGCGGCTGACCACCCATGCTGCATAAAATGGTTCACATTGCCAATGCCACCCCTGTTTCAGGGAAATTCGGCAAGAGTTGCAGGTTGTATGTTCATTTGAGATTTGGGTTTTTATATTGTAAATCCACAAGCGGCATGTTTAAGCGCGATCTCATACGTGTCTGCTTGTGAAAATGCATATAATTTGAATCCCCGATGTTGCGTATCTTTGCAACTTAGATTAAAGATTATACAAAGACTCAACAGAGTAGTCAAATTTACTTGAAAAATAATAATTATAACCAAATGAACACTTTAAATTGACATAACTAAAGTCCGGTATTTTCAACGTAATCATAGCGACTTTATACTGAATGAAAATAACGCACTTATGTCAATCGTGTAGGTATTTTTTTTTAGTCAGCTTAGTCACATATTAAGCTGTCGTTGAAAATACCAGGCTAAGTAGATACACGCATCAATGGGAAGTTTATTTGTTAATCAATTTATTTATTTAAATTTATACAATTTAAATTGATCAGCTACACATTATTTTAAGGATGCGTGGAATCCATGTTGATAAGTGAATATTATATAAAATTTAAATCAGAAAATTACATTCACAAAAAAAATGTATGTAAACAAAAACAACACCTCTTGGGAACGTTTTACTTTCCGTACATTTTTAAGGTAAAATTTTATACTTGTGGTACAGTACCGGTTTGATTATTTTTAAATTGAAGTTATTGTTTTTCGTCTTCAGATGTCACTTAAGATTGGTTAAAATTCCACACATCAGGTCATTCAGACTGGAACTGATAAAATCTCATATTTCCTGTAAATTTTTGCAGTTTTGTAAACTTGTTTTATGTCAAGCATTTTAATAAGAATGTTCCAGTCCAACGACAATAACTGTTGGGTTTTATAATCTATAATCTATTTGCAAAGATGTATTAACATTTAAAATTAATTTTAAATGCATGACACGCGTGCGATCGCGCTTACAAATGCTGCATGAGTTCTTACAAATTCAACCAAACCTCACATTTACATAAACTTTGCAACTCCTGCCGCTTTTCCCTAAAACCGAGGTGGCATTTTCAACTTTAAATTTAACTTGTAGGTACAGCATCAGCATCAACACCGTTTTTAATAAATAAAAATATTTCTTATATAATTTCACGTGATTTATTAGCGTAAGACTTTTCACCTCACCTGTAAAAATAAACAGGCTCCCTTCACCTTATGCGACACCTTAGAGAACAACGCGGTAAGACGTTGCATTACATGTACAGCTTAGTTGCGTTTTTTTTTTTTTTTGAGAACATATGTAGTTCGAGAAAATAATCCGATTATTTATTAATAAAAAATACAGATAAGTTCAGCAGTAAGATGAATGCACTGTTACGAATGTGTGATTGTGTGATTGTGTGTATGTGTGTTTTTACTTGTATGAGTGTGTCTGTGTCTCTAGATGTAAGTAATTGTATGATTGTACTTGTCATTGTTCGCTATTGTGTGAGTATTTATTTATTTAACATTTTACGGCCCAGAATGCCTTTTACAGAAATATTTGCTCTACTATTCTAAATAGAATATTCTGGCATGGTCTCGCATGTGCCAGAATAACTCTTATACACCGATAAATAGAGACAGAGAGACTTTGGTTAAAGCTGTCGATCAATAAAGTGCAAAAGCCACTCTGTGAATAAGCCGTATGTGAACCATATCTATATAGTCTTAAAATAAATTAACAGAAGTTTTGAATAAATTGAAACCGTAAATCATATCAGTACCTAAAAGAACTTAGCAACTCATTGTAAAAACATTTTACGTTGCAGAATTACGTTTCTGGGTGCTATCTCAAGTCTGATAACAAATAACAAACAGCGAAATTATTGTTTACAAATAATTCTGCAGCCCATTCAGATAAAAGGTTGAAGATCAATGCTTTTCAGTGCGTGCCACAAGTCTAGTAACCTAAAATAATCAAAATGATGATACAGTGACCCCTACACACGATCGCTCAAGGCTTAACATTTTTGCGCGTTAATATTTTCGACGTTTTTGAGTGAAATTTGTGCTGGCATTCTTTGCAATGGCCGGTCCGTAGTCCAGTGGTAACACTTCGGACTCGTGAATGGAAGGTTGTGGGTTCGAATCCCAAGAAGTTACACTAAATGTGTAGCTTAGCTGCGTTATATATCAACATAAAAATTTTATATTTAATGCGTGCTCACAAACAGGCAAATGTAATTTCGCGCTTACAAATGCTGCATGTATACTTGTATATTAAAATCCAAACCTCAAATGAACATAAGCTCTCAAACTTTTGACGATTTTCCCTGAAACAGGGGTGGCGTTAGCAATGTGAACTTTTTTTAACTGTATGGGTGGTCAGTCTTATACCAACCTATAAGACAACCGTTCCATAGTCCAGTGGTAATAATTCGAACTCGTAAATGGAAGGTTGTGGGTTCGAATCCCGGCAGAGCACAAAAAATATACCATTTATATTTTCAAATTTGCTCATCAAAAGGTCCATCGTTTCAAATGAGAATTGACGCTTTCTACAGCGACGATCAAGCTCGCACAGGGCTCTTGAGGTGTGATTCACACAAAAACAGCGCTCACCAAATAAATCAACCTATTTTTTTTAAGGAATGTAAAAAAGGAGTACAACATAAGAAAAAAGGTGCATTTATCTGAGAAACCCATGTTAGCTTATATGCCACTTATTCAGTTTTACCTTTAAGGTATCGAAATCCTAAATTAATAGGTGAATGTAACTGTAACTCTGTCACGATTCCGCTAGAGGTGGCAAGAACCTCTGCAGAGTTGCCTCCATTTCAGAGTAGGTAGGTACTTTACAAAAATATGGATTCTGACGTAACAATAACTCAGTAGTTATCAAGGTAGATATGACAGAGGTTGTTGACTTGATGAAAACTCTAGATTGTGTCTCACGCATAGATGCCTTACATAATCGCACTATCGGTGTATGTTTCTAGACAGATGACGCCGTGGAAAATATGTATCTCTCAGATAATGCTGACGGACCACGGAGGCAATTCATCTACCCAGTGCTTGTTTGGCTTATCTACCATTTGATTCAAAGATGACCTTTCAATGAAATTGTCTTAAGAAACACATTCTACACTATCTAAGCTAAGAAAAAAAGTTTAAGCACGATAATGTGATAGTTGTTTTTAATATTTGCAAAATCAATTTCCAGCATTCATAAGACACATTGGTCCAGTATATACGTACAAGCATTGCTCATGTGAAATTACTTCTGTTGCAGATAAGACAAACAAGGAATAAGGTGACGAATTATAACCTGTGCATACAATGACCGGTCTTTAGCCTGAAAATCTTATATGGTATTACATCACATTTTGTATTAGCAAAATACTTGATAATAATATATAATCTAAGTTGCAAAGATATATTAACATTTAAACAAATAAACACGTGTTAACTCGCGCTTACAAATGCTGCATGTGTACCTACTTACAAATTAAAATCGAATCCCCAAATAAACTCTGCAACTTTTAATGAACTTCCCCGAAACAGGGAGGTGATATTGGAAAAGTGAACCATTTTTTACAGATGGGTGGTCACTGGCCAGCCTCATACTAACCGATAAGTCAAGGAATACAAACTTTATAAAAATACCAATATTAGGATTATTTATTTAGTGAGCGCACACCTCAAGAGCTCTCTGGTCGGTGCCATAGCAAACGACAATACTCAAGTAAGACCCAATTGCTGTAAGGTTGGATGGCGGTTTATGGTAAAAGTAAATAAATTTTGCAATCCAGCGAAGAGCTTAACTTAAAGGTAAAACTGAATAAGTGAAATGCTAAGCTTACACGGGTTTCTCAGACAAATGTACGTTTTTTCCTATTTTCTATGAAAGAAAACACTAACAAGGTGTACAAATCCTGTAGCATAGAACATTGTCATTAGCACTGCCTTACAATCAGTTCACTTACTGTGAGAAGTTACACCCAATAAAATGTTTTATCCATGATTTCACACATCAGTGAATCAGCAGTTATTAAGGCTTTCGGGAATCGAACTCACGACGTTTCAATTACAAGTCCGTGGAGATAGCCACTAGGCTACGGACCGATCAAAACTGGAATATGCTGTGAGAAGGACCCACAGCACATGGACTCTCATACAAAGCTATATATTTTCTCAAGTGGCGGAAGAACCTTCCCGTGAAGTAAAAGCTACGGCACGACACAACAAGAACTTCTAGGTCAGAGGCGTGCCGATTATGAATTAAATAGATACATAAGATTAAATAAATATGTTGCCGTAAACATAAATATCAAAACAAAAATAAGTTCATATGTCAGGGCCCGGTCGAGTTAATACTAAACCATTTCGTAAATAGAAGAATATATGAAACCTAAAACACTCATTAAGGGTGCTTTTGTGCCTTCCGTATATTATTTCTGTTGACGACGTTTATGCGATGACTTAGTTTGAAAACAATGTTTTATACTGCGAGTGAAGAACTCAAGATAAGTCGGAAATTTCCTTTGTTACCTACTACAAACGCAACGTAACTAAGCTGCACATATAGCGTACCTTCTTGTCTGTTTTATCCTCAAAGGGATCGCATGGGGCGATTCGGGATAGATTTATTTTTACGGGTAAGGTGGCCGGCCTCACAACAATCGTTTCAATTAAAGTGGGGGTTTCCCAGCTCCCGAGGGGGTTGGTTTTTATTTCTTGTGAAGGCTGAGTAAACGGTGCCGGTATTTATTTTCGGTTTGAAATAAACATCGAAACTGCAAATTGTTTCTGACACCCTCGGATCGAACCATTGCTTTCAGCATAGAATGTAAGCATTCTACCAACTGTGCTATCGACTGGACTTTTTACAAGCTTGGTCGTCGCTACAAAGTGCCAATTTTTGAGCAAGACCCATTTGCTGTAATGCTGGATGGACCTTTAGTGACCAGTATTTGGTACAAGTACATGATTTTATAACCCAGCGAAGAGCATATTTCAGAACATAAATGGTATACTTTTTTGTGCTCCGCGGGATTCGAACCCACAACCTTCCATTTACGAGTCCGAAGCGTTACCACTAGACTACGCACCGGTTTACTATCATATTTCAAAAACCTAGAGTAGGTACATTGCCGTCTGTCGACGCTATTGATCTGATGTCGATACTGTGGTGTAAATGGTGAAGTGCTTCTTCTCTTATAAGCGGGTTAAGAGAAACATGAAAATCACCTAAAGGATTACGATAGTTGTGACAAAAAAAAAACTTTTTCGCCCATAGGCTTCGATGGGCATTATCAACAGTTAGCCAGGCGCTTTGATCTTCTCAGAGGTTCTGGTGTACTTGAACCGACGCTGGACTTTTTGAACCTCTGAGAAGATCAAAGCGCCTGGCAAACCGTTGATAATGCCCATTGAAGCCTATGGGCAAAACTGTTCGGAATAAAACTAACCAGACCACGGCTACACAGACAGGAAACAAGTTATTACTATGTCAACTACCGGCCGTAAAAGCTTTAATAATAATAATACTGGATTTTATAGCGCCTTTTCATGACTCTTGGTCATCCCAAAGGCGTTTGCTCATATGAGCGCGCGAACAGGTGGGTATCTACAATTAAAAAAAACTTACCAAAAGACGTGGCGACATTGGCTACGAGGACAGCAACTCCTGCGGTGATGAAGAAGCGTGGCTGCTCGGGGTTCATGCCGATCATGTAGTAGGCGATGCTGGTGAAGATGACGGGGATCGCTGCGAACACTGGAGCTTCAGCCAAGGTCTTGCACAAGAAGTAGACATCGGTGCGGTACATGCCGGAGCGGTGCTCGCGAAGAAACACGGGCAGCTCCGAACAGAACACCTGAGGAATCGAAGAACCAAGCACTTACAAAGTGGGAGTAGGAAAGATTTGCTCAATTGATGAACGTCCAGCTGGAAGAACTCCTAGAAGATGGAAAGATAGTTGGACATTGTCGTCTCCAGATCCATGAGTTGATACTAAGTTATTTGTGAAACACAATTCGAAAGAAAACGAAAAGGTGCTATTGACTGAGGTCAATAGACTTTCTCCAAATTGGTCGTTAACTTTAGAATAGGTACTTCACAAAACACATTAAGAAGAAAGAAAGAAGAGCTTGCATGAAAATTGTAGAGGATATCTTCGATTTGTGGCAATTCGCGTCTTAGCATCGGATTGGAGACCTGTGAGGGAATGAATTCGCAAAAAACGAGGTTTTTAGTTTTTGGAAGTTTTCAAATGTTATCCAATCCTCTGGTTAACATATCTCGTTTCCTCGTAAAACATGAAAATAGATAACAATTTGCTAAATCATAACTGGAATAGTGGAATGTTTTAACAATATTCGAATTATGTCTGCAATTATCTTCGACATTTCAAAAGTCCCTATTTATTAAGTTTAAAAACATGTGTTTACTTACACTTATGACTGAAAATACATTCTGGAAAGTCATATTTGTTAGGAAGATGAATATGGCGCCGTTGATGTTCATCACACCATCTTGATCTAGATTCTGATTCAAATAAATAAGTCCGATAAGCAGAGCAACCATCTAAAACAAACACCAACACTGTAACATGCGATACTTTACATTAAAACATTCAAGCATTAAAGACAATCCAGATAGTAAGAGTGTGTAGCTGTGACACAATATTGTCTTGCTCAAAGTATTCTCACATCATCTCGTCCTTCTAGGGTGAAGCTTTACAACCTCTTGATTGTCGAAACTTTTCCAGGCCAATGCCAGTCTTCGATAGGATGAAAAGATAGAAATCTCAAGTTGGAAGTCACAGAAGTTTGCGGGAAAATAGTTGACGGCTGAATCAACAGTTTTGATCGGGCAAAAAACAACAGTCAGTTTTCCTTTGTAACACGAAAGAAATGTCAATTTTGAGCTTTTTACTATTAACCATAACGAATATCGGCATATTTCACAAATGGAGGTCTCAAAAGTGGAATTTTTAGACTTCCGCCATTGCTTTTTGTGTTTCTAGGAACTTTTTGCACTATTGATTGTTGTAAATTTGGAATAAAAGGTTTAAAAGGGTTACAATTAAAGTCTTACTTTCTGGATAAGCAGTTAAAGATGTATTTATGCCATACTTACAACAGTCTGTAATAATCTAACTTTGATGAGCATTGGTTCTTTGATGACGCTCAGCCATGATCTCCACAGTACGGCGCCGAACTGCGCGCACCACGAAGCTTTGTACGGGGATTTGGTGTGGTCGGATCCGGGCTCGGGTTCCCACATTTTATTCTGTTGGATAAAGAAAACCACATTCAATGATATGCAAAACACAAGATTCTTGCAATTCTTTTAAACTCGTATTCACAAACCATGCTTTTGGAACTCGCAATGCTTTGGGTCAATTTTTGGAATCTTTTTTGACTGTGATTGAAGATTTGTGCATGGAATGAAAGTTTTGGTAATGTTACGTGACTGCCTTAGTGTAAGTACAACTGAACCATTTTACTGACCTTTCTAAGATGTGATTTACAGATAATGGTGACATAGAGCCTTAGAGACGTTGAATAAATCTCAATCAAAATCAACGTTTTAAGAAGTATATTTCGTTGAACTTTTGATTCTATGAAGATGACACCCAAGCAGCACATGGTGTAAATCTCCTCTTAAAAAGTACATCTAAGTTGTTGACTCCTATATTACGTAGCTTTTCTATCTGTCCACGTGTTTTAACATTTTCAAGGTTGGCAATCAACGCGATTCCTTCTTCTTCCGTCATTCTTTCACCTTCGCGTCCACTTACTGTTGGTAACTGGCTAGGAGTATGATGTGTTGTCCTTATCTCTATTGACTATGAAAGTTTAATTGAAGATTTCTTTACTTACTTGATTGACTATTTGGTTCTCTGCTTGCAACGCTAATCTGTAACCCATTTCAGATTTTTGGAAACTGTCGCATATCGTCTCTATGGTTTGCTTGCTGGCCTCTTCTTTGGACGGCACAATGGCGAGGAGTTGGATGTAAAAGTCAGCAGGATTGTAGTTTGCTGGACAAACTGCTCCCAGGCTAAAATATGATGACATATTTGAATTGGAATTCAGTTGCTATTCCAAAGAGAGGTTGTTTCATCAATACTTCAAGTGACCAAATTGCTTCTTGCCTCCATAACTTTGACATTTTCATTCAGTTTCTTGCTCCTTCTTGAAAAAATCCTTCAGTTTTTGTTAAACGTAGGCTAAACAAAACAAGCCTAGGAGTGTGTAGTTTAAAAACGGTTCAAACTCTTTCAGCTGTATGAAAACAACCATCTCGTGATAGTCAAAAAGGTTAAAATCAAAAGTTTGCTTTCTTTGCAGCAATTCCATTTACATCACAAAACAAGAATGCAAAGCAGTGAGAAGGCTCAGGGAAAAGTAGCTGGATGGATTGGTGGTAGATTGCAATATGGTGGAATTGTGGGATTAGAGCAATTAATTGATGGATGTAGCGATTCATAAATGATCAATCTTGAGACTTTTGGGATGGCAATGATGATGTGGAAAAAAAATCAGGAATTGGAGAAAAAAAAAGGTCAGCTTACTCTTTGAAAAAATCGGCAGCTTGGTCAGGAGTTCCCAGGAAGGCCACTCTTCCTTCAGCCATGAGGAGTAGCTTATCAAACATGGCATACAGTTCTGAAGAGGGCTGGTGGATGGTGCATATCACAGTCTTGCCCTTCTCTGCGAGACCTTTCAAAACCTTTGAAGAAACAGTTCAATTTGACAATATTGTTCATTTTAAAAGGGGATATAAAACCAATATTGATTGCATTTTGTGAGCGTCTGAATTGGATTTAACAAATCTCAAAGGGTTTGCTATAGTTACTACACAAAACGCAACTAAGCTCCACATATAGAGAATTTTTAGTGGATAGCTACCGATTTTATTCCCAAAAGAGTTGATGTGGCGTGTTTAATATTTTTCACAAGTTTGGGAAACGGCTTTACGCCAAAATCTTCACTAAAAACGGGGCTCTCGCAGCTCCCGAAGGCCTAGTTCTCATTTTTTCTAGATCGAAATGTAGCCGTATAGCAAGTACCTATACGTTGGTGGGTTTAGTACCTTCATATTATTATAGGAATTGGTAATCTTTTCATATGCAAATTTAATCAAATACTTAAGATATGTTGTACCTGTTTCATTACAAGAGCCAATTCTCCATTATAGATTTTCGCAAAGTAAATTCTCAAGGTGTATGCAAATACTCATCTTGCAATTTATCATAGTGCAATTACTTGTAATATAATTCAATTAAATTCAACTAAAATCCATGCAAATCGTGTACAAGTACTTATTCTAATTAGCTAGACATGCTTTGAGTTTTGATTCTGCATAAGATGCATTTATATTATTAACGTTTTGTAACACAAGTAATCTATAATTTAAGTTGAAAAAAAATATTAAATATTATGTAGATTCATGCTGCATGCATTTTCGCGCTTCCACATGCCGCATGTGGACTTACAACATAAAAACCCAATCCCAAATGAACATAAGCCCTGCAACTCTTTCCGGCCTTCCGTGAAACAGGGGTGACGTTGGCAAAGTGAGCATTTTTGTACAGCCTCACACCAACCAAGTGAGTGTGTTCATAAATAATAAAGGTCTGGTCTAGCACAGTTGGTAGCGCGCTTGCGTTCAGTGTCAGAAAGCTAGGGGTTTTAATCAAGGGTGTCGGAAATGATTTTCCGTTTAGATGTTTATTTCAAACCCATAATCAAAATCCCGGCCAGGCTTCTCAGGTTATGAGAATTCACTAGCTGGAGGTGAGAAACCTCTATTATTTAATGTAGCTTAAGCCCCCCCCCCTTACCTGTGAAATTAAATAGGTCCCGATCACCACAAACAATCCTTTAAAGTAAAAATAATCGCTCAACGTTTCATACATTTTAGCTAATCGTGTCAAATATAAGGAACCATTTTTGGTGAAACTTTGAAACATAAAATTTATATTCATTTTATTTTGTTATGTAACATGGAAATCAGAAGGTCACGGTGCTGAATTATATATTAAACATTAAAACAACAATTTTACGCAGCACAACTTCTGCCTATTCATGGTTATATAACCGAGAAAATCATAATATAAAACGCACCTCATTCCTCCTACGAACTATTCACATTTCAACATTCAACACTTTGCGTGATCATTTTTGACTGTAGGCTTTTGCACCGTACGTTTTTTGGACTGTCCTTTTTTCTCGTTTACTTAAAAAAATATGGAAACTCGAGAGTAATCACAATGTTTGGAGAACGTGCATTTGCAGTTGCTGGTCCTCTGGCCTGGAACCACCTGCCTAACCATGTGAGAGAGCTAGAGGACCATGGAAAGTTCCGGAATGCACTGAAGACAAAGCAAATTTCTGGCATCATTTGCACAAGCGGCCTTGGAGTAACTACATCATCTACTATAAATAAATCATCAACTCATCATCATCAAACTTCTACTTTTTTTTTTTTTTTTGGAATCCTGTGCGGGAGGCTCCCCAATTCTTGAAAGTCTTGGGGATCTATGTCACCCTGGACGGGTGCCGCAGAGGTGTTGCTTGTGTTGTTGCCAAATTATACCGTCGGTTAAAAGGCAATAAGCGACATTCTGGTTAAAAATGAGATATGAATGCTATCCTACTTGAAATTTTCCGCTCTTTCTAATGCGCCGACTCCCATAGCTCTACGATAATTTTTTGAAGCAAACAATGCGTTTTCGAAGTATGGTTTTTGTGTAACGGACAAGATTTTAGCCTGTTTTGTCATAAAGGCGCTTGTCACATAAAAAAATCGTAAAACCACATTAATAGGAATGCCAATAAATGCTTTTATTTCTTTAATTTTAGAGCTGTTTTGATTTTAACAATAGGATAAAAAAATATATTATGCCATTTTTCTGCAATCTCAAACTTTAAACTGCCTCCTGAACAATGTAGTTTATGTCGCTTACTGCATTTTAACCGTCGATATAATTTGAATGAACACTCTTACATGCCACTCATATTTCAACACCATACAATCATTCTTGAGTATCATGCGTGGTTGATAATCTATCCAGGACATTATATAAGTTCACGTTTCTCAAAAATGCTAAGTTTTCTTTATAAATCCACGTCTTTACTTAATACGAGATTTAGAGATACATAATTAGCTTGATATTCACAGACCACACTAAGCAGTTACTAGAATAACGAACTCTGCTAAGGTGTTCAACAATTTTAACGTAGGAATCCGCATATTTGTGTATTTGATGGTACCCATTGGGACACGCGTAAGAATTAATGGACCAAAAAACTGGATTGTTATGTAAGTTTTCTTTTAAGGCTAAACGCAACCTCAAGGATTTCATTCGATATGTTTCTCACGTAAAATGTGTGACATATTGTTGCACGGGTCATGCTGAAGGTAGTGATTGTTGTTAGTACAGCTGACATCTTGTAATATTTCGCTTTTGATAGTTCAACGAGGAGTTAGAGCTGTGCTATTTATTAAACGCAGAATTTAATAACAGTCATTGAATTCCTTGCCTTATAGGTTGGTATAAGGCTGACCACGCATACATTAAAAACTGATTCAATTTGCCAATTTAACCCCCGTTTCAGGGAAGGTTGGCAAAAGTAACAGCGGTTACGTTAATTTGAGTTTGGACTTTAATTTGTAAGTAGGTACCTACACATGCAGCATTTGTAAGCACGAACTTTCACGTGTCTGTTTGTGGGCATGCATTTCATATGACTTTTAAATGTTGATATAATTATCTTTACAACTTCTTTGTGTCGTTTCACCTTAAACTATTTTTTCCTTAGAGCTTACTCATAGTCATGGTTATGCAACGTTTTTTGGTAGCAATGGACTTTTGGCTGGGATGGCCGCCATATTTCTATCAAGGACGTATACATAAAAGAATAGTATACTGTTTACGCTTCTTCTTTTTCTTGAGTTGACCGGTCATAAGGGTTTACCCGGTTTCAGACCGGTCTGTAGTCTAGTGGTTAAGGCTACGTACTCGTATTCCGAAGGTCGTGAGTTCGATTCTCGGCGGAACGAGGTGTAATTTATACAAAACAGCGCTCACAAAATAAATCATCCATTTATGTATGTATGTTAACCAGTTTTGCTTAAGTAGTAAGAAACAAGCTCGCAGAGAGCCCTACAGATAGGTTTCATACGATAACGGCACCCTACAAATAAAATTACAAACAATATTATATCTAATCTAAGTTGCAAAGATATGTAACATTAAGGATTCACATTATATGCATTCTCACAAGCAGACACGTACAAGTTCGCGCTTGCACATGCCGCAAGTGAACCAACAACATAAAAACCCATATCTCAAATGGACATACACCCGCAACTCTTGCCGTCCTTCCCGGATCCAGGGGTGACATTGGCTGAGTGACCCATTTTCTAGAGCATGGGTGATCAGACTCATACTAATCTAAAAGTCGAGGAAATCATAAACATGTTTAAATTACCTGGACGACATTTTGTGCCATAAAAGAGTCAAGTCCTGAAGTGGGTTCATCACAAAACATGAGCGGTGGATCCGTGAGGACTTCGGAAGCGAAAGATAACCTCTTCATTTCTCCACCAGATATTCCCTTCAGCCTTCCTGGTATACCAATGACAGTGTTCTCACATTTGTTCAAGGCCAACTAAAATGAAAATCAATCATCAGATACCAAAAAAATAAAAAGCTTTCAAGATCATTACTAATTGACGAAAATTCTTCTTTTGATCAAAGATTTTTTGACGCCTCCGACATCTGCGGAGAGTAGCCCGAAACTGATTTCCGACAGTTGATCGTGCGTCTTATATACTCTGGCTGTGTCGGTAAATTACTGGGGCGGGGCTAAAATCTTTGTGGCGGAAAAGAGGCGTGGTTTTAAATTGTACCCCTTTTTTAATGAAAAGCTTTATTTTAAAAAGTTCAAAAGAAGAATATCTCAGAATTTGGAGTAAATAAGATCACAAACCTCTGATAATACTTCGCTGACCCTTTTCATCCTTTGTGGGTAGCTTATGTTTTTATCCATGCGTACAAGAGCCTGTAAAAATGTAAATGTGTCAATCTGCGACATTATATCCGAAGGGAAGAATGTTAAAATGATGATGTAAAATTTAATATCTTTACCTCACATTATATACAGAACTATCTTTGATAACGAGATGAATGAATAAAATAATAAAGTTAACATAATGAAAATTAAAAAATGTAGTTATTTCTAATGTTGAATCCTTTTTTTTAAGTGTAATCAATAACAGGGTGAATAAAAATGTATAAGTGCCAGAGTAAGTCTGAAAGACTTATTCAAATCCTTGACAAAATGGGGTCAAGTCTGTACAAATTCTGACCCCTTTGTTGGAAGGACAACAGAGTTTCAATAAAAATTCAGAATTTGAAAGACCTAGACAAGGGCAGCTGGATAAAGTGGTGGTGGAATGCTTTTAAGTGGGAGTGGACAATGGAAAAACTGATGAAGAAGATCAAGATTTCATACCTGAAACACCAGATGTTCTCTGACAGTCAGTGTCCCAATGAACAGATCGTCTTGCTGCACATAGGCCGACAGCCCCGCCATGTCCTGCGCAGTGACTGGCCTCTCGTTCACAGCTCTGACTCCACTGACCACCACTCCCTGAGCTGATCTGAAGGTCAAGGAGTTGAGGAGTGTGGTCTTACCAGCGCCTGATGAGCCCAGGATAGCTAGCAACTCGCCTGGGCGGGCTTCGCCGTGGACTGAATGGAAAAAACATGGTATTGATTCAATCATCTTTAAAGCCTGCTTCAAATGATTAAGGATAATGATTTATTTTGAATGAATGCTTGAACTTTAGAGTTTGTCGGCTATGGCTATTTTGTCCAGAGGATGGCGAATTCTGATGAAGCTTGTATCTGGCACTCGAATCAAGTACCTTTCGGTGATTGATCCAAAAACGATTACCAATTAACAACGCCCGCCAGAAGTTTCATCGCAGGACTAATTTTAAGTTAACACCAACCAACCACCAACAAAATTAAAATTGGGTATAATGAATCCCAATTCAGCAACGACTTATTGTTGTTCGCAATGAATTGAACGGAAATCTGTTCAGATTGCTTTTTGGTTTGCCAGTAAAATGATGAAGATAACCGTGTTGCTCTCTTTGAACAGAAATGTAATGGGACTCACCACTCTTCAGAATGTGCTTCCTCTGCGGGGGTGTATGTCCTTTGTCTCTCCCCCGACAAAACCCCAGGATTCCTCGCTTCTCCGGTCCCTTGGGCGCCTCGGTGGTGAAGACGTTCATGTCGCTCCAGGTGTAGCAGATCTGGGAGGCCGATGGAGTGGAGACCAAGGCTCCGTAGCCTTTGGGGATTCCACCATTTCCATTGCTGGTGATGGGTCTGCCATTGTTGAGGATAGCGGCGCGGGAAGACAGCTCGTGGTCTGGACCATTGTGGAAACCTCCATTGTGGTAGTCTATATCTGGAGACTGGAATGGAAACAATTGTTAATAATATAGATAAACAATAATTTGATAAACAAAAGGATGTTTGGATAAAGGTAGATAGTCCGGTCGATAGCTCAGTTGGTAGAGTGCTTGCATTCCATGCCGTGAGCTCGGGTTCGAATCCCACCGAGGGTGTCAGAAATGATTACCCGTTTCGGTGTTTATTTCAAACCCCAAAAAATACCGGCAAGGTTTATTCAGCCTTCACAAGAAATGGGTACCAGCCCTTTCGGGAGCTGGAAAACCCCCACTTCAACTGAAGTGGTTGGCGTTAGGCCGGCCCCCTAACCTGTAAAAATAAATAGGTTCAACTCGCCACATGCGACCCCTTCGGGGATGACGCGGCAAGAAGTTACGCTATATGTGTAGCTTAGTTGCGTTTGCGTGCGATTAAATTATTTCACTTTATTGATTGACGTTATATTAGTTGTTTGTTTGACACCCGAGTGTGATATTGAATGACGTGGGACAGTCATGTCGTATGGAGAGTTGTGAGGTAATACAGTTTTGAAATCGACACCCGCCGTACGGTAGGGCTTCTCTTTGGTTCCGGGGCACGAGTCACACAATGTAACGAATAACTACCTATCTGCGTAATCCTATATCAATTTCCGTGTATCGAGCTTTGTACCTACAAAGAAAATAAATGTAAGAATTAACTTCCGTAAAAGTTTATGACCGAACTAAGATGTATTAATAGAGCAACTTCTTGGAAGGGGTCGCGTGTGGAGTGTGGAATATTTTTATTTTTACAGATAAGGCTACCAGCCATACGCCACCCACTTCGGTTGATGTGGAAGTTTTCCAGCTCCGATGGGGCTAGTTCTGATTTATTGTGAGGGCTGTGAGGGCTCATTCCTTGACTTATAGCGCTCACCAAATAAATCAGCCTATTTTGTTTTAATATCCCTGCAACTCTTGCTGACCTTCCCTGAAACAGGGGTGACATTGGCAAAGTGAACTATTTTTTACAGTATGGGTGGTCCTATAACCTATAAATCAAGGAATAGGCACATATTCGATGTATGATAATATTATCATTTCAGTACTTATATAATATTCCAAGTTTCAATGATCTTCCACTGGTTATATAAGCTGTTTTATTTTATCTAATTAAACAAAAAATACAAATATTGTAGTTAAGTCGTCTTTAATGATTTCCAAGTACAATTTCTTACATAAACACCTATGCGTTATAATACTATGCAGGGCTGGAAGTCTCATCATCACGGTAATTCTTACATACCGAATATCGGTAATATTTGTATGAAGACCTGCCAATCCAAGATGGCCGCAAGTGAACAGCTGATTAGTCTTCATACAAATATTACCGATATTCGGTAGGTAAGAATTACCATGGTGATGAGACTTCCAGCCGAAGAAATGCATTGGTAGGTAGATTTTTGCAGTTGTAAGAAGTGTGTTTTGGACAAATCGTTCCCCCAGTGCTTGTTTGGCTTATCTACCATTGGGTTCAAAGATGAAGAAATGAAAGAAGTATGTAAGGAGAGAAAAAAGTTTGATCTGTAATGTTGGCAGCTAGGGTTTTTTATTAATTAGAATTTTGTATTCTGTTTTAGTTTTGATGTCCATACATATTATTTACGTATTTGTTGATTTAAAAAATGTAATTCGTTGTGTATGTTCCTTGACTTATAGGTTGGTATGCGGCTGACCACCCATGCTGTAAAAAATGGTTTACTTTGCCAATGCTACCCCTGTTTCTGGCAAGGTCGGCAAGAGTTGTAGGCTGAATGTTCATTTGAGATTTGAGATTTTATGTTGTAGGTCCACATGCGGCATGTGTCAGCGCGCAAATTGGCAAAGTGAATAATTTTTTAAAAGTATACGTGGTCAGCCTCATACAAACCTATAAGTCAAGGAATACAAACAATTAATAATTACATTTAAGAGAAATTACACCGAATAAAAGGTTTTGCCCACGATTTCTCAAATCAGTTCTAAAAAGGTCGATAGCTCAATTAGTAGAATGTTTGCATTCCATGCCGAGAGCAAGGATTCGATCTCAAGGTTTACTCAGCCTTCACAAGAAATGAGAACCAGCCCCTCCGGGAGCTGGGAAACCCCCACTTCAACTAAAAGCGGTTTGTGTGAGGCCGGCCCCCTTACCCGTAAAAATAAATAGGTACCGAATCGCCACATGTGACCCCTTCGAGGATAACGCAGGCAAGAAGTTACACTGTATTTATAGCTTAGCTGCGTGTTGCGTGAGTGTTTTTATCAAAAATGTCAATGAAATAGTTTTAAAATTATGGATTTTAAGAAGTGTTTTGACTCACATGGCTGGTGGAATGGTTTGCTCCGCTATGGTGGTCCACTGAAGAAGTCAGAAGAGGCTCCTGCTCCTCATTTCCTGCCGTCATGGTGACACCAACACTTCACGTAAAAAAAAACAGTCACTAGTCTATAATCCCAAAGTGACAGATGTGACTCTCTGAAATACGATATATTGCACCTTCAGTTGTCTCCTTATGAATGTGTTCTACTTTACAAAGGAGCTGTTTTATTATTAGTTAGAGTTGCAACGTTTCAAATGAGATTTGTAACGTCTTAAATTTAATTATCACTGTTTGTAAAAATAATGTTTTTTTTTGTATAAAACTCTAAGAATAAAGTAATATTTTTTTATGAAACACTGTTTTTATTTGACTCGTTTATTTTTTTTAGATAAATATTACCTACAATAAAAAATTAACAATGAATTCATTAATAGTGTTAATACAAAAACCATAAAAAATGATTTAAAATGTAAAAGAAAAACACACACACACTTTTATTTATTTATTTAAACGGCAAGGAATTTATTTTACGAAAGTTAAAGTACAAAAGAATGTGATGTGATGGTTTGGGCATGTGGAAAGAATGAATGATGATAGACTGACAAAGTATGTATACAAAGAAAGTGTGAAAGGAAAAAGAGGGAAGGGACGACCAAGAAAAGTATGGAGTGATCAGATTGAGGAGATTGTGAAAGAATGGGATATACAAAGTGAGCGTAAAAGATGAAAAAGGGGATGGATATGAAGGAATTGAAAGAGGTATGTCAGGATAGGGAAAAATGGAGGCAACTCTGCAGAGGCTCTGGCCACCCCTAGCGGAATGGCGACAGAGTTACAGTTACAGTTACAGTATATGAAAAGTAAACAGGTATACAATAAATATTTTTTTAAACAAATTTAAAAAAAAAAGAATGATGGTTTTAAATAAGTACATATTAGGATTATTTATTCGGTGACTGCTGTATCTGTGGGAATCACACCTCAAGAGCCTTCTGCATGCTAGTTCGTCTGAAACCCAGACACACTTGCTGTTGAGACTGGATGGACATTTGTGACCGGTCTTTGGTAAAGATATATGTATGAAGCCGGAAATCGAACCCACGGCCTTTCGATTATGAATCCATGCGTCAACCACTTGACTTTAAATGTTAATATGTCTTTGAAACTTTATTAAATGTATAAATTAAAAATTAAGTACTTTATAAAATGTAATTTGTCGTGTATGTTCCTTGACTTATAGGTTGGTATGCGGCTGACCACCCATGCTGTAAAAATGGTTCACTTTGCCAATGTCACCCCTGTTTCAGGGAAGGACGACAAGAGTTGCAGGGTGTATGTCCATTTGAGATTTAGTTTTTTTGTTGTAGGTTCACATGAGGCATGTGCAAGCGCGAACTTTTACGTGTCTGGTTGTGGGAATGCATGTAATGTGAATCTCCAATGTAACATATCTTTGCAACTTAGATTTGATTAGATTAGATTAGCAACTTAGGTTATAAATTATAGCCTTAATATCAAAAGAATTCATTTTAAGCGAAGCATGCCAATGTCACCCCTGTTTCAGGGAAGGTCGGCAACGGTTGGAGGGCTTATGTCCATTTGAGAATTAGGTTTTTTATATTGTAGGTCTACATGCGGCATGTGTGAGCGCGAAATTATGCGTGTCTGCTTGTGGGAATGCATTTAATATCAATCTCAAATGATACATATCTTTGCAGCTTAGATTTAGATTAGATTTAGATAAGATGCTACTTTTTTTTCATATCCATAATCTAAGTTGCCATGACATAGGTAATAACATTTAAGTTTCAAATAAATTGTTCGCACTTACACATGCCGCATGTAAATCCTACGAAAAGCTCAAATGAACATAAGCCCTGCAAATCTTGCCAACCTTCCCTGAAACAGGGGTGACATTGGCAAAGTGAAAACAAAACCAGTATGTATGCTTAGCCTTATACCAACCAATCAGTCAAGGAATAGGTATGCCTCATTTTAATCTATAACGCAATTGTTGAGAAAAAAATGAGGTTTATGTTTTTCATCTCATTAATATTTGCCACATTTGAGTCCGGTCGATAGCTCAGTTGGTAGAGTGCTTGCATTCCATGCCGTGAGCTCGGGTTCGAATCCCACCGAGGATGTCAGAAATGAATTCCCGTTTCGGTGTTTATTTCAAACCCCATAATAAAATACCGGCAAGGTTTACTCAGCCTTCACAAGAAAGAAACCCCCACTTCAACTGAAGTGGTTGGCGTAGGTAAGGCCGGCCCTTGAGTTACCTGTAAAAATAAATAGGTTCAACTCGCAACATGCGACCCATTCGGGGATAACGCGGTAAGAAGTTGCACTATATGTGCAACTCAGTTGCGTTTTTTTTTAATCTTCAATGTATCGTTGCACCTTAATTTAATAGTAATAATTCATAAACACACACTCTCTGATTTACGAATCTCCAACGTCACTTCACTATCAAATGTAAATGTTGACTGGCAACTAACTAATTATTTATTTTATAGTTTAAAATAATGAAATTACATAAATTAATCACTCAGAATATTAGGTTTATTCATACTGAGTTGTGGAATAAATTTTCATGGCCACCCCTAGCGGAATAGCGAAAGAGCTACAGTTATAGTATTTTAATAATTTATAATCAAAGTAGCAAGGATGAACTATTTATAACACTTAGACAAATAGCAATGCTCCTGAAGGTGCCTTGGCAAAAATAATTGAGCAATAAAAAAAGAGAACTAAAACTGCGTAAGTAATTTTTTTACAATAATATATTTGAATTTTTTTTTTTTACAAATTAATAGAACGTGTAGGTTTTTTTTAGTACATAGAATTTATGAGATAATTTCGCAGTCTAGGGGTTAACGCTTCGGACTCGTAATCGGAAGGTTGTGAGTGCCAAGTTTGGTTCTTGGCGGAGAGTAAAAAATATCATTTAATTTTTCAAATATGCTCTTCTCTGGGTCAAAAAGTTCGTCTGCCTTTACCAAAGGTATGCTCAGATAAATGAGCGTCGCTTGTAAAATTGGCGCTCACTAGCTAATACCAAGCATGCAGAGGCTCTTGAGGTGTGATTCACACAAAACAGCGCTCACAAAATAAATAATTTCATCATTATATGTTTATTGTTTAGGGATCTATATACCGGTCAATTATTTAATTCATGACTACATTTTTAATCTAAGTTGCAAAGATATGTTCACATTTTAGATTCATATTGAATGAATTCCCATAAGTAGTAACGTGTAATTTTACGTTTACGTACGCTGCAAGCACACTCACAAAAAAAGAGAAATCTGAAATGAACACAAACCCTGCAACTCTTGCAAATATGCAGTCAACCATTATAATTATATACCTACCTACAGTATGTGTGGTCAGCCTGATACCAACCTATAAGTCAAGAAATATAGCATCAATGTCAATAAATTAACTTTAAAAATTTATTTAATACTTTTTACTACAGAAAATATAATAGATACCTATTTAAAGCCGACTCTCGATAACACTTAATATATAAACTTAAGAATTACTTGTACACTTTATTTTAATAAAAAATATGTTTATTTTAATTTATCAGTCTCACTAAAATCTTATTATATTACCTAGTTAGGATTAATCGTTTTTTAATATTAAATTCACTCGTACATTTGTATTGGTATGTATTTCATATAACCGCCCGCCACAGACTGGTCGGTTAGGGGGGGATGGAGGAATGGAGAGGCCTCGATCAGCTAGCGGGGTTACTTCTTCTTCTTTTTCTTTGTGGTAATTCCCGCGTAGAGCAGAAGCGCCAGTGTCCAGTTGACCTAACCGAGCTGAGTGAAACTATTGAAGTATGATAATATCATTGAGTAATAAAAGAGAAGCACAAACTAACTTAATGCATTGATACCATGATTGATACCCACATTTGTCTCAAGGTGATACGAAATAAGGCCAATTTATCCAATTCCATTTTGTGTTGTAATATTATTAAAAGGATAATTCTTACCTCCCGAATATCGTTAATATTTGTATGAAGACCTGTCAATCCAAAATGGATGCAAGTGAACAGCTGATTAGTCTTCATACAAATATTACCGATATTCGGTAGGTATAAGACTTACCGTGGTGATAAGACTTCCAGCCCAGGACTCTCTGTCTTGTGCTGCTTCCCTCCATGGTCCCCTCACTCCCAGAACTTCCGCGTCAGCCTCGACATTGTTTGCCCCCCGCATCCTGTGGCGTCCGATTTGTCTAACACAGGAGGGAGCACATTCCAAGACATTTATTTTGATAAATTTCACAAGCAATAAAGCTTTTCATACAAATTCCTGAAATAGCAAATGAATGGGATATCCAGTCATAATAAAAGGAGAGCTTGTATGAAAAAGGTTATACATGACTCTGGATGAAATGAAAGAAGTATGTAAGGACCGAAGAAAATGGCGGTTGATCTGTAATGCTGGCTAGGTTTAGTAAGGCTAGATTTTAATTCTCATTTTTTATAATGTTTTGCAGATTTTAATTTTATGGTTTAGTGATTGTTTGTTTTATATACTGCACTGTAATTAATTGTTTGTATTTCTTGACTTATAGGTTGGTATGAGACTGATCATCCATGCTGTAAAAAATGGTTTACTTTGCCAATGTCATCCCTGTTTCAAGGAAGGTCGGCAAGAGTTGAAGGGCTTATGTTCATTTGAGATTGGGTTTTATATTGTAGGTTCACATGTGGCATGTTTAAGCGCGAACTCATATGTGTCTGCTTGTGAAAATGCATATAATGTGAATCCCCAATGTTACATATCTTTGCAACTTAGATTAGATTAAATTAGATTATCAAGAATCCTTTTTGTTTTATTTTACAAGGGTGACATCACATAGCTGAGGGAGGGACACATTCTTGTCTTGAGTCTTTTAGTACATACTCGGGTGTGTGTAGAAGAATCCAGCACACACTATAGTGAATTCTAGATCCTTCCCCACCACTTTCCTTAAAAAAAAGAAACACAACATATTGAAAGTTGTAATACTTTGACTTTATTTTTCATTATGAATATTGTCCCTGTAAACATTACAACACTCTCTACAAAATAAAACAGTTACTCGGAAATGAAATGATGATGACGATGTTTATATGTACAGTAGGCTTATCTAGCATGGAAGCATTGGCTCATTAGACACAAAATCATACAACAGAAGTTCCTACCAACCTAAGTCCTCAAAATAATCATTGTATCATGATGTACTCTATGAATGATCTCTTTATTCATAGAAAATAATCAGGAAAATTCAAAAAGAAAATACTAACATTGACAAACTAATGATGCATTTGTGTGAAGACCTGTCAATTCAAGATGGCCGCAAGTGAACAGCTGATTAGTCTTCATACAAATATTACTGATATTCGGTAGGTAAGAATTACCGTGGTGATGGGACTTCCAGCCCAGGCATCATTAGTTTGTTAAAGCGTGGGCTCAACGGCCGGCCAAAATGTCTAAGAATAACACAGTAAGGGCCTGTTGCAGCAAACTCCAATCAGACAAAAATCAAAATTAAGTGTGATTTCTCCCATCAAATCACAAATTAATTTGCAAATATACATAAATCAGCTGATGTACATCATATTTCCTGTTCAAATTCCATCATATTATTACCCACTTCCGAGAAATATTTAACTGAGGTCCTTCCCAAAATTAACCAATCAAATTTGATGTGTCAATCAAACATTGATTGAAGGTTGGTGCAACAGGCCCTAAGAGCATTGAAGTACTATAATGTAGAAAATTGTTCACTTTGCCAATGTTACCCCTGTTTCAGGGAAGATCAGCAAGAGTTGCAGGGTGTATCTCCATTTGAGATTTGGGTTTTTATGTTGTAGGTTCACATGCGGCATGTACAAGCGCAAACTTGTATGTGTTTGCTAGTGAAAATACATATAATGTGAATCCCCAATGTTACATATCTTTGCAACTTAGATTAGATTAGATTAGACTTTATGCTCTTTTGAAGCATATCGAGTACTCAATGGCTAGGGAAGTTGAGCGGCATGCACGCTTCACACTCGGGGCTACAAAGAACAAATTAAATAATTATCATAATAAAAATATTTTATTAAAATAATTCACTAGAATTGAGTACTAATACCTACAGTAGGAAATTAACACGATAGGTTTATCATTACTTTACATAATTTTAGAAATTTTGAGATGATAAATATTACATGATAGTAACGACTTTCAAAAGATGTCTCTCGATAGTGTTTCATAGAAGCATAATTTTCGTATCATAGTTTTGTTAAAAAAGCTACGTTTACATACAATAATTCTTTGTACACAATATCTATTATTCCTTTATACCAAATGTATACTTATTAAAAAAACAAAAACAAAAAAAAATACTTTGAATCATAATTTACACTTCAATAATTTATTATTAATTACTGGGATTATAAATAAGATCTACTGTAGAATTTTTTTTAAACGCATCATTGTTGTGTGATAAATTTATGTATTGCGTTATAACAAATCAATGTTGTGTGATTACTAAGACAACCTCGTTACCATGTTTCATTGTTGTGTGATAAATAAATGTATTGTGTAATAATAAAATCAATGTTGTGTGATAAGTTGATTGATTGTGTTACTACTAATCAATGTTGTGTGATTAGTGAATCAACCTCAATACCACATCATTGTTGTGTGATAAGTTAATGTATTGCGTTACGACTAATCAATGTTGTTATATGAATTCTTTAAAAATTATACAACAGCTGTATTGTGATTGGTTTATTAATAAATAATGTCATGTAGTGTGATTGATCTAGAAATCACACAACAATGATGTGACCGATTTTTACAATGATGCATTGTAGAGTGATTAATTTACTAATCACACAACAATGACTTACAAATTTATCAAGTTTAGAGTAGGTTACAATAGCACATTGTGTAATGAATTTCTTGACATACGGAAATTGGAAATCGGCATCGACTCGCACAATTTTACAAATAAATATTTACAAAGTACAAATTCACCTTAAGCTATGTTTTTACAAATGAAGGCTTCAGAAAACATAAAAATCTGTACAACAAAAGTGTTATTTGTTTAGGACCGATTGCTTGCAATAATTATACACCTATGATAATCTAAAATCCTGTGGCTTTTTGTAATCATCATTGTAGGGAAGTATCGCCTCTACAACTTAATAGAATGTGCCTGGATCACAGGGGCGTGCACCCCATACAGGCACATGTAGGTACTCATAAGGTAGGCAACATACAATAAAAATGCATTTAACATTGAAATTCAAATGAATGGTTAGAACTCAGATGAGTTTATTATAACGTTTTATTCGAAAAAAAAATTTTTTTTTCTGGTAAACCCCTTTGGGGACAATGCGGTAAAAAGTTGCACAATATTTGTAGCCAAGTTGCGAGTTGCATTGGCAATAAAGAAGCTATGCTTAAAATATATTTGATGTAAAATTTGAGCTAATTTCTTACAATTTTCTTTACTATTTATGGCAGAGTAAAAAAACATTGAGTGAACATTTTATGTCAACTTTTGATGCTTTCGAAGCAAACATGATAATAGTACAATATTCTAAATTTCAACAAAATTTATCTTTTTTTTACAATTTATAAAACTTTATTGATCGATAATTTTATCATTGAATAAAGTTTTATTAGGTATGTTCCAGGTGGATGTATATAGGTGTGAAACTAGTAAAAAAAACCTCAATTCTGATCTTTGATTTTATCTGCTTATCCAACCCTCCAAAATTCTACTCGCTAGCTCGCAAATTGCGAGTGACTTTTGTTTGGTTGCGAGTGTGCTTTTCTTTATCTAAATGTATCATTTTGCCAGTTAATAATACCATTTATAATATTCCCAGTGAAAATAAAACTGAGAAGTTTCAAAAATAGTTTGTCGTAAATCTAAATCCCCTTTCACATATTTAAAGGCGTTAAAAATGATAAACAGGAACAGTCCACGGGAGTTGTTTTTTTAACCCATGCGAGCTGCAATTACGAGTTGCGAGTTGGTCAATGGGTGATTTTTGGAGGGTTGTGCTTATCCCACAATCATAATTTGTCATCTGCCAGGGTACGCAGCTCCTGAGCAAAAGGTGAAAACAGCTGATATTTGTTATTTTGCAACCAGTGGATGCACAGCATCTTTTCGCAGCCAATAAGCTAGAACGCTGCCTCGTTGATATAAAACAATAACTAACACTGTCAGTTTACACACCTTATATTATAAAAACTATCAGTGTTATTCTTAGACATTTTGGTCTCCCATTGAGCCCAAGCTTTGCCAAACGAGTACTCTCGTGGACTTAGCCTCGACTTCAAAGCTCGAAGGGCACGCAAACATAACCTGCAAATGTGTGTAAATTTATAAACCTTGCAGAGGCGAATAAAAAGGAGCTTTTTCGTTTTTATTTCTTCAACTTCCTGAACTAGCGAATGAATGGGATATCCAGAGTCATAATAAAAGGAGAACTTGTATGAAAAAGGTTATGACTCTGGATGAAATGAAAGAAGTATGCAAGGACCACAAAAAATGGCGGCTGATCTGTAATGTGGGAGGCTCAGGCAAAGACTCAATTTTAATTTTTATAGATGTTTTGTAGATTTTTTTGTTTTTTTTTTATAACTGGATGTAATTAATTGCTTGTATTCCTTGACTTCTAGGTTGGTATGAGGATGAGCACCCATACTGTAAAAAGATGGTTCACTTTGCCAATGTCACCCCTGTCACCCCATTTGAGATTGGGTTTTTATATTGTAGGTCCACATGCGGCATGTGTTAGCGCAAACTTATACGTGTCTGCTTGTGGGAATGCGTTAAATATGCATTTCAATTGATATCGCACGTTCAATAATAAAGAGAAATAACTCGAAAATTGAGAAAATCGAGATTTTGTAATAAAACGCAAGAAAAATACGAGAAGAATAGGTAGAATGCGACAGCCGTTCAATTTGGACGAATATGACCGAGATAAAACATCGGCCGCCTTTTTCATCCCATACAAGTTGTACTGGTTGTCTGAACTTTAAACGTGATTTCCCAACATTCATTTTTTGAGTTATTGCTCTTTATTATTAAAAGTGCGATATATATCTTTGCAACTTAGATTGAGATTTAGATCTGATACTAGACTGTGACCTCTACCGGAATCAGAACTTTCAATTGCATTTAGTCCTGCTTTGACCTCTGGCTTATTAGTCGCATGACAATTTGACGACCAAAGTGCCAAATAAGAATAACACTGCTTGGCGCTATTACATGAGTATGTATGTATACAATCATATAGAAATCGCAATAGAAACATTAGGTATAGTACAAAGTAAAATATACTTAAAAGCGTTCTTTATAAAATACATCAACATTTCACTGGAGAGTGTTACATAAAAATAAAAATAATCTGAAACAATTTCAATGAATGAATTATAAGTAATTGTTTTTAACAAAGAAAAACATTCCAAAGTATTGATTTACTTTACAAATGACACAATCAACCTGCCCTAATCTGTCATTTTTTTTACATTGGGTTTATGCTCATTTGAAATTGATTTTTTATTTTGCAGGTTTATATGCAGAATGTGAAAGTGTAAGCTTACACTCCGTGCGGGCATGCATTAAATATGAATATATCTTTGCAACTTGGATTAGAAATTTCATTTTTTTTTTTAAAACTATCGCATTTGTAGTTTACATCTTTTAAAAATTTAAAATAAATCTTACAATGATTTTGTGAACTATTTTTTTTGTGAATCACACCTCAAGAGCCCGTTGTGTGTTAAGACATCACTTAAGACAGATTTCAGATTATCAAGGATTTCATTTATGAAAAAATCTCATTGAAATTTCACAGAAAATCACAACATTTCAAATAAACAGTTTTCGTTTCGCTGAACACATAATATCAGAAGCGCGTTCACACTAACTTAGTAATTTTAAAACAATAACCATTATTTTAGTTAATTTCACATTTTACGTGCTAGGAAGTAACACTGGGTCTGTTTAGATGAGGTAGCAGACGTTTTTGAGCAAAAATCTAACACTTTTTAATTTTTTTTAAATATTCTAACCAAAAATATTTTCAGGTTTCAGTGGCATTAAACCTCGTACCTGAAAATGTGTGAACACTTCATTTCTCATGCAATATATTGCCACCTTAAAGGTAAAACTAAATAAGTGCTGATTCAATGATTTGAGAAATCTTGGATTAAACATTTTATTGGGTGTAACTTCTCATGGTAAGTGAACCCATTATAAGGCTCATGAAAAACTTCTTAACTATAGGATTTTCACACTTATGTGGTGTTTTTTCTTTTAAAAATTAGGGAAATGCAACGCAATGCAACTAAGCTACACATATAGAGTAACTTCTGGGCTGCATTATCCCCAAGGGGGTTACATGTGGCGATTTAAGACCTAATTATTTTTACGGGTAAGGGGGCCAGCCTTACACCAAGCACTTTCAGTTGAAGTGGGGGTTTCCCAGCTCCAGGGGGGGCTGGTTCTCATTTCTTGTGAAGGCTGAGTACACCTTGGGATCGAACCCTTGCTCTCGGCATGGAATGCAATTGGTCGTCGCTACAAAGCGCCAATTCTCAAGCAAGACCCAGTTGCTGTAAGGCTGGATGGACCTTTTGATGACTAGTCTTTGGTTATGGTTTATGAATTTTTCAACCCAGCGAAGAGCAAATTTGAAAATATAAATGGTATATTTTTTGTAAACCCACAACCTTCCATTCACGAGCCCAAAGTGTTACCACTGGACTACGGACCGGTCAAGGTGCATTTATCTGAGAAACCCTCGTTAGCTTAATACGTCACTTATTCAGTTTTACCTTTAAGGTGCCGATATGATGGAACATGTTTGATGTACAAATTGGTAAAATTGATATAAAAATTTGGAATATAACATATGCATTCCCAAGGCAAAATATCTCAATAGAAAAAAATGGAGATTTTATCTTTCATTACAAATGTATAAAAGTCAAAAGGTGATACTTTTTGTGGTGATACATACAGGGTACTATTAAATATTTTGCAATGAATTTAGGGATGAATTTTTCAGTAGCCAGATAAAACAGTTTTTCCTTTTTACAAAAATGCAATTCACCAGACGTATTTTTGCCATCCCAGAAACAGGTACCTATTCACATTATATTTTTTTTAAATAGATTTGTAAAGAGGAATGCAATTCACCAACCTATTTTGCCTGGCCAGAAATGAGTATTATCTAACATTATCAATTAATTATTCATTATTTATTATTTTTAATGAATTATTAATTAACATCTACCCAATGACATCTGCTGAACCAGTTTTGATGTTATTGTCTATAGGACATGACGCAGGCAGGGTTCAAACCAGCGTTAGTGTCAATAACGCAAATTCGGGAGACAACACCTTAGGGGCTGTCCATATATTACGTCATTCGCATTAAGGGGGGGGGAGTCTGGTCTGCGGATGATGGCAAATGATGTACGAGTACCAAAAGTGACATGGTTGTAAATACCAATTTCTACAATATATACAAAATATTATGTACCTAAGTAATATAACATTATTAATTATTAAGCTCATCCATTATTACAGCAAGAGGGGGGGGGGGGGGGCATTAGATAATGACTATAGGATGATTGTAAGGGGGGGGGGGTCGAAAATCAGCCAAAATCGATGACGTAATTTATGGACGGCCCCTTATCGCCTTGATCATCCCAGCGACAATTTAATGAATTGATAATGAAAAACTACTCCAAGACATCTGTTCAAAGAGTCAAAATTATTGTCCAGCCCAGTCGATACTCAGTTGGTAAAGTGCTTACAGGCCATGCCAAGAGCTTGTGTTCGAATCCCACCGACGCGGACGGTGTCAGAAATGATTTCCCATTTCGATATTTATTTCAAAACCCAAAATAAAACATAAACAAGGTTTGCTCAGCCTTCACAAGAAGTGAGTACCAGCCCTTCGGGAGTGTTTGGCGTAAGGCCTTACCTCTAAAAATAAATAGGTTCTGCTCGCCACATGCGAAACTCTTCGGGAAATAATGCGGCAAAAAGTTAAACGTAGCGTTTGCGAGCGGACTCAAACCAGCATTGTTTTTATTTCAACCACGCATGTTGTGTATAAATATTGGTGTTATGGTCGAGGGAGTCAAGAGACTGATCTTTCTAGCGTATTTGGAATAGAATAACGCTGATGCGATCCCCACCTGGGTCATGTGACTGTGACTTTGATCCTGGTTCAATAGCTGTCATTGGTTAGTTATCAATTAATAATTAATTCATTCAAATATACAATAATGGATTATTCATTGATGGTATCCATACCAGTTTCTGGCTAGGCAGAATAGTTTGGTGAATTGTATTCCTTTTCACAAATTAAAAAAAAAATCTAAATACATATTTTTGCAACTTGGATTAGATTAGAAAGTCGTCAGAGAGAGAGAGCTGTTTTATGTGGCTAATGAACAATCATCATCCTTCAGATAACTAAATTAGCTATGTGGATTAGAGGGACTATTTCTTGACGCCATTTCCTTAGGGCTAATGTTTGCATTGATGACACATGGTTGAGGAACTATCGTTGACTAAACATGATCAGTAGGAGAAAAAGGACTTCAGCCTTTAGAGTGTAAACTATACTAGGTAAATATACTGTTTTTATGAAATTTATAATTAGTGTTTATTCAATTTTTTGTTTTATTATTTGCTAGGGTCCACTTGGACCTTACAATGATTTTCCATCATTGGATTCTGAACTGAACTGTAAAATATCTATAATCTAAGTTACACAGATATGTTGACATTTAAGGCTCAAATTTAATGCATGCCGTTTGCACTTACACGTCATGCTACATATGTACAAACAAAATAAACCAAACCTCACATGAACATAAACTTTGCACCTGCTGCAGCCTTTACCTGAAACAGGGGTGGCATTGACAACAGTGAACCAAGTTTTTACAGCATGGTGAGTCAGCTTCATACCAATCTATTGGTCAAAGAACATTGTGAAATATAAAAACTTACATTAAGAATATCGGCTAAATTTCTGAGTTAGTTTTAAGCCAATGGAAAAAAATATATTTTGAAATATACTTTTATTTATAATAACTGTTTTTTAACTTATAGGTTGGTATGAAGCTGGCCACCCATAACGAAAAAAAAATGTTCACTCTGCCTGTGTCACCCTTGCTCAGGGAAGCTTAGCAAAAGTTGCAGGGTTTATGTTCATTCTAGATTTGGGTCTTTATTTTGTAAGTGCACATGCAGCATGAGCAAACTTACATGTGTCTACTTGCGAGCACACATTAAATATGAATCTGAAATGTTACTGCATATCTTTGCAACATACATTACATATAAAGTTTATTTATTTTTTACAGCATGACCAAATCAAATTCTGTCATTTTAAAAAATAGATTATCAAAAGTTGTCTTTCATCTATATACAAAAAATTGTTTATGAAATTGTCCAGTTTGCTGCCCTGACATCCAGTTACTAGCTTTCTCATTCCCTTTTAAGTTATTCTAATCCCAAAAATAACATCTTAGATTTAGACAAAATATCATGAAGGATAACTCATATTTTTTAATAAATTTGAAATATGGTTCGGCTGATAAGGTATATCATCAGAAACAAGGAAAACCCGCATTTTAATTAAAATGGTTGGCGTAAGGCTGAGTCTCTTACCAGTGAAAATACATAGATCCCGAGCTACAGCATCTTTTATTTTGCAAAAATCTTAGATGTATTCTGTTACCTTAAACAATTCACTTTTTACACATTAAATATAATTATGAATAGCATTCAACATTTCACTTGGTGTACTCAACAAGAATCTTAAGCACAAATAAAGTACTTTCCTAAAACAAATATCACACTGGAAGTAGCAAGCGAGATCGCTAATGATGTTGGTACTCTATCTGAAAATCGTTAACAATGTCGGCAGACATCTTGACATCATTTACAATGTTTAAGCGCCCTTGGGGTGGCTAGTGCCACTGAACGGCACCATACAAAAATTGGATTATTATTATTAATGTTAGCCGACCATATAGAGATTGCTAATGGTGTTACGATCATATACAATGTTGGCCGACCATCTATAGACCATGAAAATTGTTGGCAGACCATTTTGACATCATTTACAATGTTGGCCGACCTTCTAGAGATTGCTAATGGTGTTACGATCATACACAATGTTGGCATACCATCTAGAGACCATTAAAAATGTCGGCAGACCATCTAGAGAATGTTAATAATGTTGGCAGACCTTCTAGAGATCGCTAATGATTTTGGAAGCCATTTAAAGATTGCTAACGATGTTGAGACAATTAAAAATATCAACAGACCATCTAGAGAACACTAATAATGTTGGCAGACCATCTAGAGATCGTAAAAAATGTTCGTAGACCATCTAGAAATCGCTAATGATGCTGGCAAATCATCTAGAGATCATTAACAATACAGACCACCTAACGATTAACAATTATCATAGCCATTCTGGCAGATTATCTAGATATTGTTAAAAATTATGGTAGATTATTTTGAGATCGCTAGCTATGTTGGCAGATCGCTAACGATGTTGACAAACCATCTAGAGATCATTAAAAATGTTAAAAGACAGTCTATGCAGATTGCTAACAATGTTGGCAGACCATTCACAGATAGCTAACAACATTGGAAGATTACCTCGCTTGCGTAGTTTCCTCCATTTCATTTATCTCTCTCGCTAATTCTCTACAACGTATACTATTCCTCACACCATCATTTACAATCAATTCTCCTTTCATCGTTATTGCTATCAATTTTTTTAATGTTGGGAACATAAGATAAAAAAACTTCTGATTTACTTTCTTTCGTTTCACATCTTTCACGGCAACAAATGGACTGGACCAGACATATAATGTACAAAAAAAATCCAATGGCTTCGTTAACAATGGAAAAGTTCACTTTATGTAATTTGTAAAGTGCTTAACAATCATGTAGAAATATGCCATCTGTAAATGACAAAATCAAATCAATTTATCCCCTCGTTAAAGCCACATTCAAAATCATAGCCACAAATTTGAATTTAGAGCTTTTTTCTCGTCGATTAAATGACACACTAGTATGGGACTTCCTTAGAAACATTAGCTTGTGTTTTCCCTAGAAACATGATGTCACAATTTTGTGTATATCAATTCATATGTCCATTGATAAGTCACTGGTGAATATACGGACATGTAAAAATCGCAAATCATTGTTTCCATATAATTACAAAACCAAAAATATTTCAAGTGTTTTTTTTATTGTGAACGAAGCCTTTCAGTATAAAATTAATATTTTCAGCGGAAATATATAAAAAAAACGTTGAGTGATTTTATTGTCTTTTACTTTTATATTTCTGCACTGCAAAAAGTAAAAACATTAAAAATCACTTTTCAAAGTGACAATGCCTAAAAGATTCATATTAAATTATTACATGAATTGCGATAATTTAATTTCACAATTATTCTGTTTTTTTCACTAATAATGTCACTAGTAGATGGTAGATATCTAAATATGGTAGTTTTATTTCATTTTTTTAAGTATATATATATATTATACAATTCACAAACATATTCATATACAGTACTCTCTTGCTAATCTGTCAATTTTAGTAAACTAAAGATTTTTGTAATCTTCTTTCCTTGACTAATAGGTTGGTATGAGGTTGACCAGCCATACTGTAAAAATGGTTCACTTTGCCAATGTCACCCCTCAGGGAAGGTCGGCAAGAGTTGCAGGGCTTATGTTCATTTCAGATTGGGTTTTATATTGTAGGTTCACATGCGGCGTTTAAGTGCAAACTTATACGTGTCTGCTTGTGGGAATACATTTAATATAAATCTTAAATGGAATACATCCTTGCAACTCAGATTATAAATTGTGGTAGCGAATCAGCAAAAGAGTATTGTATATGATTCAAATTAATGACAACTGTATCAATATAGATGTAAAAAATTCCGCATTAAAAGCCAATGATTCTTTTTTAAGAATTGGCATGATTTTTCTTACAAAACATTAGTTTCTTCAATGGAAAACGACATATTAAAGCCTACTTACAATTTAATGTGTGCGTTGATTTTTTTGAAACACGACAAATGAAGCACAATATAAAAACACGCACGCTTGCATTCCCCGTTCAGTCGTCTCTCGGCATTCGTCCGAAAAGCACACGGCATGTATAATATTATAAAACAACCATTTATTATTATGCACTGATTAATTATTATTATTCACTTATGTGTAACCGCTTTAAATTACTATCATATACACAACATGAAAAACTGTCTTGTAAAAAATGTTATCATTATCAGTATTATTACTATTCACTGGGACTAGTAGCAGTCAATATATATGAGGGCCTTAGAATCAAAAAGGCAAGTGTCCTATCGATAGTATATAGTCTAGCTGTTGATAGATAGTCTACAGTCAAGCTGTTGTAATAGCAGGATTCAAATCAGATTTTTTTTCTGTTTCTTCAGGAGTTCCCCAAGGCTCTATTCTTGGTCCTTTGCTCCTCAACATCTTCATTAACGATAAAAATGAAGGCAAGTGTCCTATAGATAGTCTATAGTCTATAGGACACTTGCCTTTTTGATTCTAGGGCCCCCATATATTAATATTACAATGTAAAGCAGACAAACAATATGATACACAACGTTTCTTTACTTATAAAACAGACACATTTACAAACCGTCTCAGCGAAAAACAGCAGAATTTTTTTACAGTAAGAATCAAATCTGACATCATCGGGAGATGTACTTGCCGCCCCTGTTTCAGGGAAAGTTGAGAAAAGTTGCAGGGTTTATGTACATTTGAGGTTCGGGTCTTATTTTAAATACACATGAAGCATGTGCAAGCGCAAACTTCCTTGTGAGTATGAATTCAATATGAAGCTCCTCCTGATAATGTCGGAAACGACTCTTGCCAAAACAAAGATTAATCTGACATCTACTAAAGCAGTCAGTAAAAGTGTCTAATTTATCATTTTTTTAAAAACATGTCTAACGAGCGTAATCCTAACTTACAGTTCTGTAGTATGATACACAATAGTAGTAGATTACATATTAAGCCAGCTTAGATATATTCAAAACTCTTTTCTCACTCTCTTACCACGCTGATTAGGAGTATAACTGACAAGACGATCAACAGACAGATATTATTTGGAACAACATGTCAGTCTGTAGTTTAACGAGGCATTGCAGGTGCAAAGTCCCTTTCAAATTAGTGAATCAGTGGCCTTGGGAAGTCTCCATCAAATGACGAGACAAATATCAGGCAGATATAATAAGTAAAAATATGTCAGTTTGTAGTTTAACGAGGTATCTAAGGTGCAAACTCACTAGGAGATTTGTGAATCAGTATCCTTGGAAAGTCTTCATCAGTCGATGAGAGGAATATCAGGCAGATTTAATTTGGGACAATGTCAGTCTGTAGTTTAACGAGGCATCAAAAGTGAAAATTCACTTGAAAATCATCAATTGGTGAGACAGATATAATTAGTGATAATATGTCAGTCTGCAGTTTAACGAGGTATCGAAGGTGCAAGGTCACTTTAAAATATTTTGAATCAGTGTCCTTGGGCAGTGGTCACGATGGAAGTCTTGACGATGTTGGATTTCAGCGCTGGCATCACTGTCGGTTGTTCTTGGCCATATTGTGGGAGGCCCAGTTCAGCGAGGTCTTCCACGAGTTGCTGAGGGCCTCCACAAACTTGGAGCGGAAGTGCGTGAGGGCGTCCTGCTCGTTAAGGTCCAAAACCTGGACAGACAATCATGATTGTACATTGAAGCTTTCACGGTCGGTTCTTGTTGACACAACAATAGCCCGAATAAAGTGATTGTTGTGTAGACAATCATAATCATTAATACTCTAATCTAATCTAAGTTGCAAGGATATGTACCATTGGGGATTCACATTGCATTCTCACAAGCAGACATGTACAAGTTCCTGCTTGCACATGCCGCATGTGAACCTACAACATAAAAACCCAAATCTCAAATGAACATACACCCTGCAACTCTTGCCGACCCTCCCTGGAACAGAGGTGACATTGGCAAAGTGAACCATTTTCTACAGCATGGGTGGTCAGCCGCATACCAACCTATAAGTCAAGGAACACAACAACTCTCAGGCACAATATACGTCTTTCGTGCAGCAGTATTAGCAAATTGCTATGATGATAGCCAATCTTTACTGAAAATGCACAAGAAGAAGAAGCAGAAACCTAAGTAATGAAAATTAATAACAATTTTACTTTGAAAAATTATGTGAACTTTTAAGGTTTTTCTTTTCTTCCTTTTTTTAGATACATAATTTTTGTCTTTTGACATCTATCCTTGCTTAGACTATCCATTTGTAGCTTACATTAATCTGTTTATAAAGCATACTCTTTTTTTTCAAACTTCATTAAATAAATTGAACTTACCAGCGTTTCTCTCAGGTACGCTAGATCCTTCTCGGAATTCAACTCTGGTAGGCCGGTGGAAATCATCATGGCAAACAGTGACAGAAACAGAAAACCGTGCTTCCGTAAAATCATAAACGCCTGAAAAATCAAATAACCAAACAATATTATTACTGAATAAGTGTTTTGAGCCGGCTGATGATGCTGGAGAGATGTTTTCCGGGATCTGTTGCCGTGGTCTATGGGAGCTGGAGCTTCCGGACGTGTCGCCCATGTCTACAATGGGCTTCTTCAGCGTGAAGTGTGATCATCACAGTTTTCATCAAGATCATCTTCATCATCACACTTCATGCTGAAGAAGCCCATCGTAGACATGGGCGAAACGTCTGGAAGCTTCAGTTCCTATAGACCACGGCGACAGGTTCCGGAAAACATCTCTCCAGCATCAATTTTATTACTAACAAAATGCTTATAACTTTTAAAATACTGAATGTTGCCGACACTAAGCTCTCCCACGTTACGGGTGGTAGCGAACAATGCGTCGCACACACATACATAAACACTTATTTTTTATTTAGCCCCTTGGTATCCTCTTCTAGATGAAGGTCTACCATATGAGAACTTGGTGTTTACACGACTCATTCCTTTGTCAAACTGCCCGTTTATGGAATGAGTTATGGAATGAGTCATACAAATATTACCGATATTCAGTAGGTAAGAATTACTGTGGTGATGAGACTTCCAGTCCAGGACATCAACCACCACATCCCTGACACCTCTTCGGTCCTCCAACAATTGTCACAGACCTCTAAATTCTCTGAAAGCTAGGGAGCCTCTCGCACAGGACTCCCTAAAAAAAAGCACAAAGGAATTTTTAGAAATGATATTTACCGTTTCGCAATAGTTTTGGAAGAGCAAAAACTCAAGCAAGTCTTTCTTGGAGTCCTTCTGCCCCTTGTTGATGACATTGACGAAATCGTGAGTCAGTACAAAGGGCACCCGCTCACGCCGGAAGCCAAACTTTTCCTTGAAGTGTCCCAGGATGTGGCCAAAGTCAATGTGAAATAGCTGCAATATAAAGCATAACACAATATCAACTACAATACATATGAACATCCATAATCATGAAGAGGAACTGCTCAAGGAACATGTTGTTATCTAATTATTGAGTTGACAATAAGTCACTTCAGTGCTTGTTTGCCTTATCTCTAACAGAGGTAATTTCACATGAGAAATGTTTATCTATTTTTTTTTTAAGAAATCCTGTGTGGGTGACTCCCCAGATTTCAGAGACTCTACAGGTCTATGACACTTGTTGTAGTGTCTCAGAGGTGTTTACGAGCTTGGTCATCGCTACAAAGCGCAAATACTCAAGCAAGACCCAGTTGCTGTAAGGCTGGATGGGCCTTTAGTGACTCTCACATTATCGTGTTTTACGTCTTTTTCTTAGCTCAGATTGTGTAGAATGTGATTCATAAGATAATTCCATTTAAATGACATCTTTAAATCAAATGATAGATAAGCCAAACAAGCCCGGGGGGACGAATAGTGTGGTTCATTTCATAACCCAAAATTTCAAACAATTTGCTAACAGTGGTGACTTCAAGGAACCTCATTCAATAGCCACACCCAATACCACTTCCGTTAAATAGTGGAGTGGAAATATGTTTCTAGGCTTTCATGGCTGGCATCAGAGTTTCACTTCATAGTTATGGCCAGGATAAGCCAAGGCTCCATTTCAGCTGCATTGCCATAGGAGAGAGAAGTAATAGAGCAGCCGAAGAGGAAAAAAGGAAACAGACAAATGACCCAAGGCATCCCTTGTATGGGCTTGTGCCTCCAATATCAAGACTTAAGTCCAGGAAGGCATTCATGAACACCTTTGAAGAACTCACCGTCACCCAAGAACAGAGGCGCCTGAGGCTGTGGAGGGATGGTAATAGTTGTATAGAACCAGCCGAGACTCTCCCACCTGGCAACCAGCTACTATACAATACCTGGAGAGCCCTCAACAGACTCAGGACTGGGGTGACAAGGTGCAGGACAAAGGTGGGGCCTGCTTGACCGTGGACAGGACATCCTTTGTGACTGCGAGGATGTCCAGGACTCGGCACATATGTCGGTGTGCCCCTTAATTGGTGAAAAATGCACACTGGCGGATCTGCTACAAGGAAACGACAATGCAGTGGCTGCCGCTAGTCACTGGAGATACTGAGCAAAGGTGGTTCTGGACACGTCAAGTAAGTAGGAGAGAGAAACATCTTGAGAAAAATCTTGAAACTAAGTGAAAATAGGAACTCTTGCTACATTTTCTGAAAAAAAAAGAGTGTCTTACCTGTCCGGTTTTCTTGACCATGATGTTGTCGGAATGGCGGTCCGCCACCCCCAGCACGTAGGTGGCGACGCAGTAGCCCGCGCAGCTCAGGGTGAACTCCTCTATGGCCTTGTTCAGTGCTAGATCTGTTGTGTTGTGGTCTTTCAGCCAACCTGTATAAAACGCAACACAAATTCATTATTACACACTATTGAAATAGAATCGTCCCAATCGGTAGAATGTTTGCGTTCCTTGCTAGAGGGCTAGGATTCCATCCCCACCAAGGGTGTGAGAAATGATTTCCCATTTTGGTGTTTATTTCAGACCCGAAATCGGAATACCGGCAAGGTTTACTCAGAGTCCACAAGAAATGGGAACCAGCCCCCTCCCCACTTCAAATACACAAAATAAAACTATAACCATTCAAAATGGAATTTTAGTACTAAAATGTTATGCTCATTTTATGAATTACAGTGTGGGAGTATATCCATCTATAATCTAGGTTGCAAAGATATATTAACATTTAAACTTCATATTAAATGCATGCCCACAAACAGACATGAGTAAATTCACGCTTACAAATGCTGCATGTTGACTTAGAAATCAAAAATCAAACCTCACAAATAAGTTCAACTCGCCACATGTGACCCCTTCGGGGATAACGCGGCAAGAAGTTACTCTATATGTGTAGCTTAGTTGTGTTGCATTGCAAACATGAACATAAACTCTGCAACTCTTGCCGACCTCCCCTGAAAAAGGGGTGACATTGGCAAAGTTAACCATTTTTATCACAGCATGGGTGGTCAGCCTCATACCGACCTATAAGTCAAGGAATGAAATATTAAAAAATAATTACAATGGACTATAGAAAATTTCAAACGTTTTAGGTGGTCCAATTTGTCAGACATCTACGTTACTAGGTCCTTAGGAACCAATAACAAAGTACTAGTTCTTCCCTAGCGACTCACCCGCTTGACATCACAAGTCACATGGCATATCCTCACAAATGTGAGGATATGCCATGGCTATTTGCACAACAAATAAACACTAAAATCTAATGTAATGGCATGTTAAGGCATACAAAGTACTTGCGACTTACTGAGCAAGGATCCTTTTTTGAAGGGCGATGTCGCGGAGAAGATGCCCTTTTCCTTTTGTATGTTGGCGATGGTCTCCGCCTCGAGGACCACTTCTATCATGCCCACTCTGTGCTCCATGGAAATGCAGTCGTACGGGTTCATTCTGGAATTATCAACAACACTTAATCATTCATTTTACAAATGCATCTAAAGAAAACAAATTTTCTTTATTTGAAACAATTTTTTTAAAAGAATTTCTGTGCGAGAGACTCCCTAGATTTCAGAGAATCTAGACGTTTTGATTTGGCGGTTGATGTCCTGATCCTTTGTAGCAGGGCTGTTTGCTGTATAGTGTTGTGTTGCCTTTGTTTAGAAACACTGAAAGACAGGGACGTGCATTCCATACAGGCAAATTTTGATAAAATGTGCATTAAACCTTGAAGTTAAGATTTAAAATCTAATTTTTTGGTTCAATTTGAATTTTTGCTAACAAGTAAATTAATATCATAAACATATAACATAATAACACATGTGTTATTTTTCAGGAAAAGGGCAAAATATTTATTATGAAATGTATTTGCCCCAACGCTATGCACGCGCCTGTTGAAAGACAATGGCGGTCAAAATCAAAATCATTGGTTTTGAATAGAATAGGATTAAATTTGGGTGGGAACACAGATAGCAGTAACTCATTCCATTAACGGGCAGTTTGGCAAAGGAATGAGTCGTGAAAACACCAAGTTCTCATAGTTTTGATATCGACTGCAAAGGGATGAATGTGAGCCGTTCTATGAGTTGCCCTTGTTGTGACGAGAGGAGGGGGTATAAGTGAGGATATTTTGTCAGAGCAGAGCAGAGCAGCTGTTCCTTGACTTATAGGTTGGTATGCGGCTGACCACCCATGCTGTAAAAATGGTTCACTTTGCCAATGTCACCCCTGTCTCAGGGAAGGACAGCAAGAGTTGCAGGGTGTATGTCCATTTGAGATTTGGTTTTTATGTTGTAGGTTCACATGAGGCATGTGCAAGCGCGAACTTGTATGTGTCTGGTTGTGAGAATGCATGTAATGTGAATCTCCAATGTAACATATCTTTGCAACTTAGATTAGATTAGATTAGACACTAAGAGGCCGAGCATTCAAACTTTCCTATATCTCAGTTGAGAAGATATAATACATTTAAGATAACTATTACATGCATTCCCTCAAGTGGACATGTGGACAAAAAAAAAACGCAACTAAGCTACACATTTAGTGCAACTTCTTGCCTGCGTTATCCCCGAAGGGGTCGCATGTGGCGATTCAGGACCTAATTATTTTTATGGGTAAGGGGGCCGGCCTTACACCAACCACTTACCAGTCGACGGGGGGGTTTCCCAGCTCCTGGGGGGCTGGTTCTCATTTCTTGTGAAAGCTGAGCACACCTTGGGATCGAACCCTTGCTCTCGGCATGGAATGCAAGCATTCAACCAATTGAACTTATTAACCTTTTTACGAGCTTAGTCGTCGTCGCTACAAAGCGCTAATTCTAAAGCAAGACCCAGTTGTTGTAAGGCTGGATGGACCTTTTGATGACCGGTCTTTGGTAAATGTTTATGAATTTTTCAACCCAGTGAAGAGCAAATTTGAAAATATAAATGGTATATTTTTTGTGCTCCGTCGGGATTAGAACCCACAACCTTCCATTCACGAGTCCCAAGTGTTACCACTGGACTACGGACCGGTCAACATCATACTCGTAAAACCTAACATCATAAAAAAAGATTCTCAAATCAACATAAGCCCTGTAACTTTTGCCGACCTTCCCTGACACAGAGGTGACATTATGAATATTTTTTTACAGTATGGGTGATCAGCCTCATATCAACCTTCAAGGAACACAATGAAGTGAACAAAATTAAATTCACATATTAGGGTCCATAAAATATTGGCCTGAGATTTAAAAAGAAATGCATTAGAATCCGTCCAATTAACAAGTATGTCGGATTATTATGTATTATGAGACATAAAGTTACCTGAAGTCATAGCCTTCATTCTTCCACAGCCTGTCCATGATCCGGAGCATCTGCATGGTGAGCATGTCCTGCCGCAGGTCGTCTCCGTTCTTGAGGATGATGGAGATGTCGTTGCCAAAGGTGTCCTGGTTCTCAAAGACAAGCCACAGCGGCCGCATCTTGCTGTCCATGACGCGGCATTTATCAACCCTGAAAGAATACAAGCATATCAGTATTATTTTAATATCAAACAATTCTTTCTATGTCACTCTTGGCCTCTCCCATTGACTTATAATATATGCAGACTAGATATTATTTTAACGAAAATAGACATAATATCAGGAGGTAATTTTCAAAAGTGGTCAACTCCAAATTTATAGAAAATGAAGTAAGTATACAACATTTTTCTAGGAAGAATTCTTTATCGGCTCATATCAATCCTAACTAGCCAAATCCAGCCTAAGCCCCTCAAAACAGTAAAAGAATATCAATCTTACATTCAAAATTAGCCTATTCCAGACCACCTTACTTTCAAACATGGCTAGATCCGTTTGAGCCAATCACGTCGCTCCTAGCCCTATCTGCCATCTTGCATTCTCCATAAATCGAGCCGTCAAAAGTAGTCAAATCCGAACAGCTTCCTAACAAAATTGGTCAAATCCATTTCGCTTTCATTCAAAAATGGTCCAATCCACACCTTGGAAACAAAACTAGTCAAATCCGTTGATTATTCGGGTTTTTCTCTGTAAATCTTTCTTTACTTTATTTCTGTTATATTTGATTAATCCTGAACTCCACATTATTCTAAAGTTACTATTCTAAGCATCACAACGGAGCACATCATTACAGAACACAAAAGTCGTCTTTTCTCAATTTTGCATGAAGTGGACTTGACTACTATTGAAAATTACCTCCTGATATATCTGTTTCAACCTACTTACGAAAATGGTCATTAGAAAGAAAGAGAACAAAGAACTTCACAGTTGCATTTCCATGTGTACAAAAAACTCGGACGAATGTAAAAATGTTCCTAGAAAGTTGGTACTAAAAAATCTAAATCTAAGTTGCAAAGATATGTATCATTTGAGATTCATATTAAATGCATTCCCACAAGCACACACGCATAATTTCGCGCTCACACATGCCGCATGTGGACCTATAATATAAAAACCCAATCTCAAATGAACATAAGCCCTGCAACTCTTGCCGACCTTCCCTGAAACAGGGGTGACATTGGCAAAGTGAAACATTTTTTACAGTATGGGTGGTCAGCCTAATAATGGCTATCAGTTAAGAGATAACACGCGTTATAAATATTGTGATCACTGAAGTTGATGAATTTAAGGAAAAAGGCATCATTTTAAGACATTATGGCATGTGTTATAATTGGGTGTCGAAACACAAAATGGATTTGGACAAACTGTCCTTATTTTGTACGACTACACCAATGCAATGTTTGACAGGACTGAGACAAATGTGGGCTATAGTATGTATCAATGTGGTAAGTTAGTTTCTGCTCCTCTATGTTATTACTCAATGGTTTTTAAGATGCAAGCTCACCTTAATTTTTTGCATTTGACGCTGGGATCCAGTGGACTGGCAATGTTGCTGATGGCCTCCTGGCAGTGGGACTCGGACAGGTGCTCCGCCAAGAAGCTGCGGGCTCTGTGGATGTCTCGTCTCACGCGGACCTTTTCACTTGTACCTGCAGGGTCAAAATCAAACATGTCAAATGAGAAGATTAAAATTGGTAGCATTTTAATGAACAAAATTTGTAGTGAAAAAAGATAATCTTTTTAATTATGCTTCATCAACCTCTGCCAAAATTTTCTATTCAAATATCTTACTTCCACATTTCTACTGCATCTAATCTGAGTTGCAAAGATATATAACATTGGGGATTCACATTATATGCATTCTCATAAGCAAACACATATAATTTCGCGCTTAAACATGCCACATGTGAACATACAATATAAAACCCAATCTCAAATGAATTAAAGCCCTGCAATTCTTGCCGACGTTCCCTGTAACAGGGGTGACATTGGCAAAGTGAACCAATTTTTTACAGTATGGGTCGTCAGCCGCATACCTACCTTTAAGTCAAAGAAATACCAATTTATTAAAAAAAGATGTTAGGTTGAAGATATTATATGCCTTTACCAAAGACTGGTCACCAAAGGTCCATCCAGCCTTACAGCAACCGGAGATGTCTATAGCGATGACCAAGCTCGCAGAGGGCTTTTGAGGTGAGATTCACACAAAAACAGCGCTCAACAAATAAATCATTGTATTATTTATATATTTTATTGAATACAACCATTTAACATTACCTATTAGTTTGACGAGACATTGTGTTTGTCTAGATAGCGCTGGCAAGTGTTCTTGACTTCCTCGGCAATACGCTTCCAGGATCAAACCAAACCTAACGGATACAGAAGCTACTTGCATCTCGGACCTGAAACACAGCACATACAATTAAAATCAAATTTAATTACTTCACAGTATCATTCTAGCCCCCCTACCTTCAAGTTATTTTCCGAGAAATAGGCAAAAAATAATCAGGAATCGAAACCACAATGTACGTAACCCTGATTTCTGAAGAGTATTATGAAAAATTACAAAACACCAAACAAACAACTGAACGCTTAGCCTGCCCTTGAGGAACTAACTTGTCTAGACTTGTAATGACGTGACTTTGGAACTCAGGCGGACGCCAGGCGGTTTGTAGTTTTCAAATATATATTTTTTTTCTCAAGCGCGTACGTGATACGGGATGCAGCAGAATGGTACACTCAAAGTTTGCGTAGCGCGTACGTTCATGTGCATAGGGCAGTTAAGCAAACGAAAATACTAACTACTTTGAAAATTCACTTTTCGACCACCATGTGGAGAGTCTGTGTTTCTCCATTGGTTTTCTTTTCTATAAACTGTGTACACATACAATCAACAAACCTTTTGTTAACAAATTTTGTTTACATATCTATCTCGCACTTACTTACTTGAAATGATCAAAATCAAGTCACAGAGAGCATCAATTTGTTTCCATAAAGGTGTATATTTGTCTTACTTTGAAAAAAAAAAGCTCAGATTACTTTGATTCTACCCATTTCCAATATAGAAAATGTTATTGAGACTTACCGCAAATGCCAGAACAGGAAGTGTCCGATTTTTCTATTTTTGAACGCCCTCTTCAGGAGAAATTCCACCAAATCGCACATGTAGTAGGACTCGTGCTTCAGGGCTTGAACAAGCTGCAGAAGATACAGGGACAGATCCTCATCGCTGGAAAGAAACGACAAAAATTATCATTATTTTAAATTCCTCGGACTGATAGTGTTACTAGGAGGTGGGAGCGAGAGGACTGCCAGGCAAATTGGTATACACTTTTCTTAATGATCTGGGACTCAACAGATCACAAATAAATGGCTTTCTGGAAAGACAGACAAAGGCGGCCATCTTGGGATCATACCACATTTGGTTGCGAAGATCCGAGAGCCAGGACACCTCTAGACATGCAAGGTAATGAGTCGAACTTTACATATTGAGAGGAAGGATGAGTTGGGAGGAATTATGAGTGTTGTCATGACAAAAGGATCCTTAAGCAACCAGAGACAGGTCGTAAGTCCTGTGACTCTCATCTCACCCTGATTTTATGCGCCGGCCTGAGTTTGGGTCTTGAATTTTCTAAAAAGTAAAGACCTGACTCGGTAAGACAGTGAATTGCTTAGCTATCTCACAAATAAGTGCTTAGAAGAGCATAAACAGACAAAGAACTCCTGAAAAATGTCAAGATGAGTAAAATTTCCAGGACATACATTGCGCGAGACAAGGTCTGCAACTGATAATGGCAGGCAAGATAGAGGGACGTCGAAGAGCTGGCAGAATACAGACGTCTTAGTTGCGCTATGTGCAAAACTAGACTGGGATGAGAGGGGTAGAGTTGTTCTGGACCACAAAGCCTTTGTCAGGGTGATCAGCAACATCGGGGGCACCTGACAAGACACTCACCACTGTCCATTTTGTTGTAACGACGATGTCAACTGTTACTATTTCTCCTTGCCATGCTTCACAGGTCTCTCCTTACCTTATATCTTGCAGGCAGGTAACAGCAAAGCTCCTGACGGCGCGGTCTGCGTAGGCGTAGTCCAGCAGCTCCAGGGCGTGCGCGGGCGCCAGCAGCGGCCAGTGGGACATCATGACCGTGGCCTGCGAGGCCTCCTTGCGGTCGTTCCACTCCACGCACAGCAGCAGCTTAGGCAGCAGCGACGGCTGCTGGGAGCGGAAGTACTCCCTGGAACATTACAAACAATCCTGTTTAGCAGGTATCTTCTACACTGCATCATAATTTAGATTACGGAAAAAAGATCAAGATTCTAAAAATAGATATATTAATATGCATAGGCCCAAATACATCACAGATGGTAGAGGCCAGTGACTCTTTGTATTGTACACTAATATTTTTTTGTGTGTGTGTTTTGTAAACGAATTGTCTATTTCGTCTTTTTCGAGAGTCTGTTTTCAATAATAATAATAATATTAGGATGATTTATTTGGTGCGCACTGTTTTTGTGTGTATCACACCTCAAGAGCCCTCTGCGAGCTTGGTCGTCGCTGTAGAGAGCGCCAATTCTCAAGCAAGACCCAGTTGTTGTAAGGTTGGATGGACCTTTCAGTGACCGGTCTTTGGTAAAGGTTTATGAATTTTTCAACTCAGCGAAGAGCACATTCGAAATATAAATGGTATATTTTTGTGCTCCGCCGGGATCCGAATCCACAACCTTCCATTTACGAGTCCGAAGTGTTGCCACTGGACTACGGACCAGTCCAAGATGCCAACGACACGCGGTGTACCTGAGCGGTACCCCATCCAAGTACTAATGTTCAAACTTCGGTGATCTATGGGAACCGGTGCTTTCAACATGGTAACGTCGTTGACGGTCAAAGATCAAGGTCAACTTAAATATTTTATTTTAAATATCTACAAACGAAAATGAATGCTTTGAATTTATTGGTGGATGGGTCTACCAAATAGCAGTATTTCATACGATTTTCGATCTTATTGCTGTGTAAAAATGAAGGAAAATAAAAAAAATCGCGATTACTACTATGAGCGCGGATCCGTGTTCCGGCACCCGAGGAATTAAATAACTGAAAACATTAACAGCGAAGTTATTGTCTCGTAAGATAATAACTCACCGGAGAGCCCATATTTCCTTCCTCTCCTGCTCGTGCATCTCATAGATGGGATCCTTCTCCGCCGTCTGCCGCAGCTGAGCCAGCTTCTCCGCGGAGCCTGCGTCCAGTGGAACTCGGTTATTGAAGGTGGGAGAGTCACAGCCGGGGTTCTTCTCAGCAAAAGTCTTCACCACGTCATCAGAGGGAAACATGACTGGATAGCTCGGATCGTATCTAAAAAATAAATTACAGTAATTATAAATCCACAAAATATTTTTATATTGACATGACAATCACTTTTTTCGGGCTATGTAGCCGTGGTCTGGTTGATTCTTTCCGGACAGTTTCGCCCATTGCTCCGATGGGCATTATCAGCGGTTGGCTAGTCGCTGTGATCTTCTTACAGGATCTGGTGTTCTGGAAGCAACGGTAGCCTTTAAACATTGCTTTGAGCTTGCATAAAGGAGACACCCTCTCTGCACGTCGACTGAGGATGAACTGATAATGTAAGTTCATAATGTAAGTAAATAATGTAAGTTCTCTTATAATGGTTCGTCTATAATCTATAATCTAAGTTGCAAGGATATATTCATTTCAAGTTCTCAAATGTATGCCCACAAACAAACACGTGTAGTTAACTCTTACACATGCTGAATGTGTACTTACAAATAAAATCCAAACCTCAAATGAACATAACCCCCTACTACTTTTGCCGACCTTCCCTTACATAGGGGTGACATTGGCAAAGTGAATCATTTTTTTACAGTATGGGTGTCTAATCTTCGATATCTAATATCTGATAAATAAATTTGAGCTGTGTAGTTATAATTATTGTAAATATGTCAAACGACCGTAATTCCAACCTAAACTAAACAATTAAAATTTGTTCTTACAAAAAAAAAACATTTGAGCGTTGTGATATACACGCATCAGCCTTAGCTGCTAGTGTATAAATAATCAATAAATAAATAAATATACATAAATGAAATAGTGCTCCTAACCTGGTGCACTTGATGGTGAGCGTGGCGCACTGGTCCTCGTTGGGATTAGACACCACGGTCCCCAGCGGATGCAGCAGGTCTTCGTTCTGCATGTCCTCGGCGTACGTCCACATGTTGAGCGTGATGACGCCCTCCTTGAGCTGGCTCTTGTAATCGTACACCGTCGTGTTGACCCAGGCCAGGGGATTGATGTACAATTCCTGAAATACAGCAAACACATCACATCTTCACATCATCATATCTTGACTGGTCCGTAGTCCAGTGGCAGCACTTTGGACTTGTCAATGGAAGGTTGTTAGTTTTGAATCCCGGCAAAGCACATAAAATATACCATTTATATTTTCAAATATACCGGTCATCAAAAGGTCCATCCAGCCTTACAGCAACTGGGTCTCGCTTGAGAATGGGCGCTTTGTAGCGACGACCAAGCTCGTAAAAAGTCCGGTCGATAGCTCAGTTAGTAGAATGCTTGCATTCTTTACCGTCAGCAAGAGTTTGATCACCACCAAAGGTGTCAGAAATGAGTGTCTATTTCAAATCCAAAATAAATACTGGCAAGATGTACTCAGCCATCACAAGAAATGAGAACCAGCCCTCCCGGGAGCTGGGAAACACCCACTTCAACTGAAAGTGGTTGGTGTGAGGCCAGCCCCCCCTTTACCTGTAAAAATAAATAGGTCCCGATTCACCACAGACGACCCCTTCGTGGATAACGCAGGCAAGAAGTTACACTATATGTGTAGCTTAGTTGCATTGCATATCGCACGCTAAATAATAAAGAGAAATAACTCGAAAATTGGGAAAATCGAGATTTTGTAATAAAACGCAAGAACAATGCGAGAAGAATAGGTAGAATGCGACAGCCGTTCAATTTGGACAAATATGACCGAGATAAAACATCGGCCGCCTTTTTCATCCCATACAAGTTGTACTGGTTGTCTGAACTTCAAACGTGATTTCCCAACATTATTGTTTTTTGAGTTATTGCTCTTTATTATTAAACGTGCAATATGTGTGTTTCTATATATTTATCGCATTTAAAAAAAAAACACTTTCGCTGCATTTGGTTGACTCCATTGCTTCTTGATGATATGAAATTTATATTTTGTACTCTTCAGTACCTTTGAGTCTTTCATGCGCCTGCTCTTGAGGCCCCTCGCCGTCTTGGACACCTCGTACACCACGAAGCACAGCCTGGCCATGCGCGGGATGTTTGGAACCTCCAGCGGAAACCTGAACTCCTCCTTCCACACCGCTTCTCCGTCCCGCGACACAACCTTCTCGCTCGTCTTCTGGCACTCGCACATGGACTTGCCCGCGTGGAATATGCCGCCCTGGACGCCAACCTGAAAATAAATAAATTAATTAAAAACAGTTCGTAAAAGTCTCCTAAAGAAGCTGACAAAGAGACCAGAAAAACGTCGAGAGACATGAAGAAGCAAAAAAACATTTTTACATTGCATGTCCTACATTTTTCCTGTATTTTCTCAGAAATCAAACTTTGAGTGTACCATTCTGCTACATCCCATAAAGCATATGCGCTTGAGAAAAAATAATATATTTGAAAACTACAAACCGCCTGGAGTCCACCAGAGTTCCAAAGTCACACCATTACAAGTCCAGACAAGTTAGTTCCTCAAGAACAAGCTAAGCGTTTGGTTGTTTGTTTGAGATTTCGTAATTTTTATACATACTCTTCAAAAGTCAGGGGTAGGTACATTGTGGTTTCAATTCCTGATTATTTTTTGCCTATTTCTCAGAAAGTAACCTGAAGGTTAAAGTCGGGGGGTTAATACGGGCTAGGCATACTCAACCTTCAAAGAAATGAGAAGCCTCTCTTCCGTCCAAGAGCATGGAAAATCCCCACTTAAGGTTAAGTGGTGAAGGCTCTCTTGCGTGTGAAAGTAAAAATGTTCCACACCCACCAATGATACATTTTCTCATTCGGAGATAAAACAGTAAGAATTTTCCCAATAAACATAAATCTTTTTAAATTAACAATGATAAACAATGATTGTCATTGTCCTGAGGATGCCTTTTTAGGCGAAAGCGTTTGGCATATTTAAAATAAATAATAAGTGAATTGAAACAGTGTGTTTTTTAATTATTATACAATGGACTTTCACTGTGTAAACCACCAAACCCTAAAAAATATTATAAATCTTTTTCTTGATTTATAGCTTTTAATTTGTGATTCACAAAACAACTTGAAAGAGCTCACGGATCCTGAGATGACGATGTCCAGCTATCTTTCTACCTTTTAGATGGTTTAATCTATCTTATCTATTTAGTTTTAAAATCTATCAGCTCATGGATCTTGATATGAGGGCATTCAGATATCTTTCCAACTTATAGGTCTTCCAGCTGGGCGTTGACCTCTTGGCAACTCATTTGCTATGATGATGATGAAGTAGTACAAAATTTATATAGCGCCTTTTATGACAGTGTGTCATTGCAAAGGCGCTTGTCCATATGTTTGGACGAAGAGGTGAGTCGTGAGACGTCTTTTAAACAGTCTCTCCAAATCCAGTTCCCTCAGTGAGGCGGGAATAGCATTCCAAGTCATTGGAGCGGCCGCCTTGAATGCCTTGTCTTCAAAAACAGTGCGGGGCCTTCTTGTAGCGATGTCCAGGCAGCTGTTTCTTGATGCAGCTGATGTGTGCGAGTCTTTCATGACTTATTCTGGAGACACAATCTGTATGTCATTTATTTCACAGGTTTTTTGTATGGGGCTGTCCATATATTACGTCATTCGCATTAAGGGGGGGGGAGTCTAGTCTGCGGATGATGGCAAATGATGTACGAGTACCAAAAGTGATGTCGTTCTTGTAAATACTAATTTCTACAAAATATACAAAATATTATGTAAGTAATATAACATTATTAATTATTAAGCTCATCCATTATTACAGCAAGAGGGGGGGGGGGGGGGGTCGAAAATCGGCCAAAATCGATGATGTAATTTATGGACGGCCCCTATGCAGTTCAGTCATTAATGGATGCGATCTCGAAATGTTTTGCATGTGATCATTCAAAGAACTTTCCTCTATTGGTGTAAACCTTAACATATAAAATTAAAAAAATGGCACGCTTACGTCTACAATTCTCGAGGTGTCTGTGTTTATTTTGGATACACTCAGCACTGTCAGACTGTAAAACTCGTCTATGTCCCACGAGGAGACATATTTTCCCTTCTTCCTCTGGAGGGTCAGCATGGAATAGGAAGATCTAGGTGCGGGGAATCCATAGTGATCATTCTCTCCGTCAACTGAAAAATCACGATTTTCAATTTGAATCACAATTATTTCACACATGATGGTTTGTTAAATTGGAATTTGTTTTCTGTTTAGTTTTGATGATATTATTATTTACTGATTTATAAAATGTAATTTGTCGTGTATGTTCCTTGACTTATAGTTGGATATGCGGCTAACCATCCATGCTGTAAAAATGGTTCACTTTGCCAATGTCACCCCTGTTTCAGGTAAGGACGGCAAGAGTTGCAGGGTGTATGTCCATTTGAGATTGGGTTTTTAATGTATTGAGTTCACATGCAGCATGTGTAAGCGCAAACTTATACGTGTCTGCTTGTGGGAATGCATTTTATATAAATCTTAAATGTAATTTACCTTTGCAAGTAAGATTTTGGATATGAGTTAAAATAGATTAGCTTTATATTAAAAAAAACTAAGAAAAAATATCTAATGATTTTTTTTCTTTTAAATTTTAATAAAATTAAAATAAAAAATTGTAATAAAATTAAAATACTGCCATCAAGCGGCAGAATTTCTAAGCTTTGTTTGATATAGATTGATTTTTATAATGTAAACTCCTGTTTCTGGCTACGCAAAATAAATCGATGAATTGCATTCCTCTCAAATTTATTTTAAAAAAGGGACAAAGAAAAAAACAAAAAAAAAAAACAAAAATTAAAAATACATCCCGTGTCTCGAACTTGGGTCTTCCACCATCAGAGACACGGGCGATACCACTGAGCCACGTCGCCCTTCTTTCTGTGTGAGAAAATAACTGTACAAAATCGTAATGTTTTTCAGGCACCCTTATCTTGCCGTAGGCTTAAATATTGTTATAATAATAAATAATATTAGGATGATTTATTTGGTGAGCGCTGTTTTTGTGTGTATCACACCTCAAGAGCCCTCTGCGAGCTTGGTCGTCGCTGTAAAAAGCGCCAATTCTCAAGCAAGACCCAGTTGTTGTAAGGTTGGATGGACCTTTCAGTGACCGGTCTTTGGTAAAGGTTTATGAATTTTTCAACTCAGCGAAGAGCACATTCGAAATATAAATGGTATATTTTGTGCTCCGCCGGGATCCGAATCCACAACCTTCCATTTACGAGTCCGAAGTGTTGCCACTGGACTACGGACCGGTCCAAGATGCCAACGACACGCGGTGTACCTGAGCGGTCACCCATCCAAGTACTATCCGCGCCCAATGTTGCTTAACTTCGGTGATCTATGGGAACCGGTGCTTTCAACATGGTAACGTCGTTGACGTTATATTGGCACTTACATCAGAGCACCCGGTAGCTGTATAGGCTAAGCTGCTGACTCTTGCCAAAGCGACCCGGGTTCAATCCCCAACGGGGACGAATTTGATTTTTCAAAAATCGAACTCCAAGCGAATGACGACCACGAAGGACAATATAATTAAGGATAGTTATAAAGGTAAAGTTTCTTACTTGGTACACTGTCTATAGCCAAGGTGACCACGGTGGGCACATCGTCTGTCGCCAGCGTCTCCTGTATGTAGAGGAACTGCCCCAGGGGATAGTCGCCCACCAGGAACTCCTCGCGGCCACGCACCTTCAGCACAAAGTCGGACAGCAGCTCGCCGCGCGTGTTCAGGATGTTGGACTTCTTGGCCAGGATGCACTTCAGCAGCTGCGTGGGGGTGTTGCTGAGACCGATGCTGAACGAAAACGTGGCCTGCAATATCCACAAAATACACATTATTAACAATCTCCTCTGTTTCAATCCTGTGATCGGTTTGCAGCAATGTTCATCCATCTTTTTCTCTTATCATTTCTTCTCATCCTTTTGAGCTCCTTATAGACTCCTTCAAGTGCCAACGCCTTATCTGCTCGACCATATCAGCAATGATTCTCTATCTGCCTTACTAAGTGATATTTTTAAAGAAATTCTGTCCAGGAGGCTCCCAAATTCTTGGTGGTCTGTCACCATGAAAGGGTGCCGCAGAGGTGTTGCTTGAATTGTTGCTTCTGTCGTGAGGCGCTGCAAGGAAGTGGCGATTGATGTTGAATAAAACCGGATTAAATTGGAAAGGGAACACAGATACTGGTAGATCATTCCATAAATGGGCAGTTTGGCAAAGGAATGAGCCATGAAAACGCCAAGTTCTCATAGTTTTGAGATTGACTGCAAAGGGATGAGTGAGAGCCATACTATGAGTTTCCTTTTCTGAAATGTGAGGGGGAGGGATTAATGTTAATGCTTTAAGTAGACCTTTATTCAAAATGTAATCCTTTATTATATTACTCCAGGCCGTCGTCATTCGCTTGGAGTTTCGATTTTCAAAATTAATGCCATCACAGCAGATGAAATACATTCCCGGTGTAAGGCAAATCAAATTTTGTATATATGCTGCAAAACAGTACTATTCGCGTATGTGTTTGAGACCCCTACAAAAATACACCCATAAACTCTTATAAAATGTATGAAAAATATATTGACATCTAGCGGAGAAATTGGAAAGTTTTTTTTATATTTTCTTTTATTTGATTCAAAATTTAACAAAAAACAAACGAAATAAAAATGGATTTAAATCTGTAATCTAAGTTGCAAAGATGTATTACATTTAAGATTCATATTCCATGCATTCCTACAAGCAGACATTTATAAGTTCGCGCTTACACATGCTGCATGTGTACTTACAACATAAAAACCCAATCTCAAATAAACATAAGCCCTGCAACTCTTGCCAACCTTCCCTGAAACAAAGGTGAAATTTGGAAAGTGAACCATTTTTTAAAGTATGGGTGGTCGATTTTCTTTTACAAAGACTGCATGTTTTTATTTTACATGTTTTCCGAATTTTAACGCGAGGAAACTATGCGTAATATACACATTCCCCAAAGGTTAAGGGGTTGGACTGCGTAGCAGCCAGGGGCAACACCCCTAGTGGGAAGTGAAGGAAGTGGCGTTAGACAGGCTTGATTAAGAAGGCCAAGCCCCACCCAGGGTTGTCGTACCATTCATGATGATGATGATCTATAAACAGATTCACAGAAACACAGATAAACTGAATACATTTAAATTAGTGGTTTGTCGTCACCTCGGTGTTCTCGAATTTGGTGCTGACGAGGAACCTGTCGCTCTTGAGGCGGTTGAGCAACGTGAGCGGCAGCGCGGGGGAGTTGGCGAGGCGCAGCGGGAACTGGTAGCAGAGGCGCTCCAGCCAGGGCGCTTGCTGCCGCGCCACGGCCATCTCCTCGCCCAGCTGCCGCATGCGCACGCGGAACTCGTTCACCTCCCCGCACTTCAGCGACACAAACTCATTCAGGCCTGCAACACACATAAGCCAGATTGTAATCATGTCGTAAATTTGAATTTGATTTGAACATCCCTGCAAAGAACATTCGAATTTGTTGAAGATTGAAGAATTCTGCAATTGTTGTTTATCTTGACATTCTACGTAGGAGTTCTCAGTCTGTTTATGCTCTTCTCATATCCAAAGTCATAATAAAACGAGAGTTTGTACGAAGAAGGTTATGAATCTGGATGAAATGAAAAAAGTATGTAAGGACAGAAAGAAGTGGCGGTTGATCTGTAATGCTGGCGGCTAGGGCTAGGGTTTTTAAAATTTTGTATTTGTTTTTAATTTTTATACATATTTTTATTTGCTTATTTCTAAAATACGTAATTTGTTGTGTATGTTCCTTGACTTATAGGTTGGTATGCGGCTGACCACCCATACTGTAAAAAGTGGTTCACTTTGCCAATGTCACCCAAGTTTCAGGGAAGGTCAGCAAGATTTGCAAGGCTTATGTTCATTTGAGATTGGGTTATATATTGTAGGCTCACACGCGGCGTGTTTAAGAGCGAACTTAAATGTCTACAACGCAAAACGCGACTAAGCTACACATATAGTGTAACTTTTTGCCACGTTATCGCCAAAAGGTCGCATGTGGCGAGTTGAACCTATTTATTTCTACAGGTAAGGGGGCCAGCCTTACGCCAACCACTTCAGTGAAGTGGGGGGTTTCCCAGCTCCCGAGGGGGCTGGTACTCATTTCTTGGGAAGGCTGAGTAAACCTTGCCGGTATTTTATTTTGGGGTTTGAAATAAACACCGAAACGGGAAATCATTTCTGACACCCTCGGTGGGATTCGAACCCGAGCTCACGACATGGAATGCAAGCACTCTACCAACTGAGCTATCGACCGTCTGTAACTGTAACTCTGTCGCCATTCCGCTAGGGGTGGCCAGAGCCTCTGCAGAGTTGCCTCCATTTTTTCCTATCCTGACATACCTCTTTCAATTCCTTCATATCCATCACCTTTTCCATGCATTTTCTTCTTTTACGCTCACTTTGTTATCCCATTCTTTCACAATCTCCTCAATCTGATCACTCCATACTTTTCTCGGTCGTCCCTTCCCTCTTTTTCCTTTCACACTTTCTTTGTATACATACTTTGTCAGTCTATCATCTTTCATTCTTTCCACATGCCCAAACCATCTCATCACATTCTTTTGTACTTTGCTTGTCTGCTTGTGGGAATGTGTTTAATATATATATTAAATGTAATAATATCTTTGCAACTTAGTTTATAGATTTGAACATCCTAGCAAAGAATATTCCGCCTCTATTAGATTGAAGAATGCTGCGATTGCGTCTTGTGCGCCCATCCACAGCTATGCCAGTACAATACATGACAGTTTCTCTTTTGCAAAGCCCCCAAATAGTTCTGCGATATCTACTGCTCGTGAATCATCAGCTTCAAAGATCAATATAGATCTCAGGGCTGTCAGCCGTTGGGGCACAGAAAACCTTGTTGAATTCAATATCTATGATTGACAGCCACACTGCACGCAAGTTTACACTTGACGCCTATGCTTGTCACCCGCAGCTGAAGGTTAAATAACTGAAGAGTATCCCACCTTTTCCTATTAAATGGCTGATTTGCGTGTTGAGGACATTCTCTCCGGCATGGTCGCTTTTCCGTTTGATGATGTTCAGCAGACCGCAGGTTGGTTTCAGGTCGAGGAGCCGTTTCCCTTCGTCATCCACATCCTCGATGACTGCCATGGAGTTGATGTACTGGAAGATGTACTCCGACATGTCCTGGAGCATGCCGTACAAAGGCAGCTTCGGGGCGCATTCCCACAGCTCCTGAACAGTAAAAAAATACATTTAGCCACATTCCTAGACTTATAGGTTGGTATGCCGCTGACCACCCAAGCTGTAGAAAATGGTTCACATTGTCCATGTCAGCCCTGTTTCAGGGAATGACAGCAAGAGTTGCAGGGTGAATGTCCATTTGAGATTTGGGTTTTATGTTAAAGGTTCACATGCGGCATGTTTAAGCGCAAACTTATACGTGTCTGCTTGTGAGAATGCATATAATGTAAATCCCTAATGTGACATATACTTGCAACTTAGATTAGATCTACAGTTTTTTAGGGTTTGGTAGTTCACATTTCTTTACTCCACAGGCCCCGTTCAACTAGATTAAAATGACAAAGTTTCTTTTTTTGGGTTTGTAAATTTTGGTCCTTAATTGCCACTGGAACTGACTCTGAAGATGGTTTCCAAATTGTTTATCTAAGTTTGGCTTGGAATATATATTAACACTAAGGAATATCTATTGACCTTACACAAATTCTATAGATAAATAAATTGTGTTGCCACACGTCCGGGTTTCTAGGGAAAAGGCAAATAAATATTTGGTTATTGGCTGTTAAGGACATTGACGTGGTGTTCGCCCGTCGCAAAAACATCATTTTTCAATTTGTGTTGATTCAATCATGGAGTTCTATTAAATAGAGAGGATTTTTATTTGATTTAGTTCTAAACACTGTGTTCAATACAGTCACTGAAATCTAATTTCGCCAGACTTTGTCCCTTGTTTTGTCTCGCTCGCACAACATACGTTTTTTGTTGTTGTCCTTTTCTATCACGTTATGTGTCTCTACTCTGTCGTTAATTTATGTAAGCAGGTAATATTGCTTAGCAACGAATTGTTGATGTTATTTTTGTTGACAACATAATTTAGTGTTGTCAAAGGTTTTGACAATATCTGATACTTTTTATTTAATGCTTTTGTTCCATAAACGTAAATATTTTACTTAATGTTACATAATTACTTGTGAAAATTATTTCAATTACATTTTTTTAATTTTAAGTTTTTTCAATGATGTTAGGAGTAATACCTATAGAAGAAAGAGTAAAAAAAATGTTCTTTTGAATCCAATTTCTTTGAAATATAAAAGGATAAATGAAACAAAAAGTGTAGGGTAGAAATTTAAATTTTGAATTTTGAAATACAGACCACTTCAAATACATACATTTCACAAAAAAAAATGTTCTCACGTGACGGTATCAGATACTATATTTTATCATCATCACATCTCTATCACTAAAAATGGCCGACGGTTTGACACCGGGGCTATTTTTTTGTGGCTAAAGGCATCGGCAGATAAAATATCAATTGAATTTACTTAAATATTAATATTCACTGGTAATTACGAGTGAAAAGTTACTCCAGATTTTTTATTACAATTTCTCGTATTGTTTGTGCATTTGGAAAATGTGTGGCTTGGCATTTTGATGATTTTTCTTTCCAGTTAGGAAACACACCTGTTAATAGTTGGAAGGTTACCGATAGACTGAATTTGGATTTTTGTATGATGAGTAAGGTAGCGCATTTCTAATTCACAAAGGATTGCTTTCTCAGCCCATCCAGTCCTTACAAATCCATGGATTCAATCTAATCTAATCTAATCTAAGTTGCAAAGATATGTTACATTGGAGATTCACATTACATGCATTCTCACAACCAGACACGTACAAGTTCGCGCTTGCACATGCCTCATGTGAACCTACAACATAAAAACCAAATCTCAAATGGACATACACCCTGCAACTCTTGCCGTCCTTCCCTGAGACAGGGGTGACATTGGCAAAGTGAACCATTTTTACAGCATGGGTGGTCAGCCGCATACCAACCTATAAGTCAAGGAACACACACACACGACAAATTACATTTTATACATCACTAAATAATAATATCCAAATACAAAATATCCATTTACAAATAAAAACAAATTCCAATTTAATAAACCCTAGCCGCCAACATTACAGATCAACCGCCATTTCTTTCTGTCCTTACATACTTCTTTCATTTCCTCCAGAGTCATAATTTTCTTCATACAGGCTCTTCTTTTATTATGACTCTGGATATTCCATTCATTCGCAATTTCGGATATTTGGTCCATCCATACCTTTCTCGGTCTTCCTCTACCACGACATCCATCTATTCTAGCAACATATACTTTCTTCGTCAGTCTTTCCTCATTCATTCTCTCCATATGCCCAAACCATCTTAACAAACTTCTTTTAATCTTCACTTTCACACTTTCTCTTGCACCACATTCTTCTCTTACAAAATCATTCCTCACCCTGTCACTCCGTTTTTTCCCATCATACTTCTTAGAAAGTCCATTTCAACAGTATGGACTTTACTAATTTCACTTTCATTCACCGTCCAGGCCTCGCTTCCATACATCAAGGTGGGTAAAAGTATGCCACTGCGTACCGCCAATCGAGCATTTTTAGATATGTTTTGATTTTTGGCGATACAAGCTGTGGCACCCAGTACACACCTGCCCTTCATTACTCTTCTTTCAAATTCACCGGTCATTCTTCCATCTTTTTCAAACTTACTTCCCAGGTATACAAACTCATTTACGACATCAACATTCATTCCATTAATTTTAACTTCATAATTCATACTTTCATCATCTCTTTCAAAAATCAATACTTTCGTCTTACTTGCATTCAACTTCAGATGGTTACCTAACAAAGCTTCATTCAATCTAGAGAGCATTGTTTGCAATTCCACTGCTGAATCAGATACAAGAACTGCATCATCTGCATACAGTAGAACACTCACTTTGCTCTCTCCTATCATCAATCCACAATCATTAAGTCTAGCATCTCTGACACACTTGTCCATGACTATGTTAAATAGCCATGGACTCATCACACATCCTTGCCTCACACCCTTATAAACTTCAAACCACTCGCTATACTCACCATCAATACGAACACATGCCTTACTATTTTCATAGTTGGCATGCACCGCACCTAGGAGAGCCCCATTCACTCCGTATGCTTTCAAAACATCCCATAACATACCTCTGTCTACTGAGTCAAAAGCCTTTTCCAGATCTACAAAGGCCGTGAACAGCTTCCGCCTCACCGACAATTGTTTTTCAACAAGTTATCGTAGAGTAAAAATCTGATCAACACAGCCTCTACCGGCCATAAAGCCGGACTGTATATCGGAAATCCTTTCACTAGTAGTCAGAATCACATTTTTTATAATCACCTTACAGAAGACTTTTCCTGGTATACTGAGTAGACTGATTGGTCTGAAGTTCTGACAGTCTTTTTTGTCCCCTTTACCTTTGTAAATGGGAACAATGACTGCCTTCCTCCAATCCATCGGTACTACTCCTGCATTCACACAAAGCTTACATAATTCGTACATCCAATCTATCACGCATTCACCTCCTGCTTTCAACATTTCACCATTTATTCCATCAAACCCAGCAGACTTTCCATTCTTCAAACATTCAATAGATACTTTTATTTCTTCTTAATATTATTAGACTTAATGTGAATCACTATCACTCAAACGGACTCGGCACAAATTCCATAGACAGCAAAATTGTGACGGTTGCTAGGGAAAAGACAAATTAATGTTTTGTTATCGGTTGCTAGCTGAGAAAAAAAAAACAAATGTTGTGCAGCTTCCATTAAAAAAAGAAGCATTTTTTTTTAATTAAAAAAGAGAAAACAAACATTCTTGAATTCAAAAATAGAATGCACACATGTTCTTTTTTTAAATTCAAATGGACCTTGATGCAGAGTAGGTTTATAATACAAACCCTATTTGTATTTCATGTTGGTATTGAACGCATACATATCTAGTGTAATTGATAACGTGAACTTTCCCACACTATATATTGTATCGGAATAGTGCAAAATATTTACATTAAATTTATAAATAACAACAAACAGACTCGCCTCTTTGACATCGTGAAGAGTGCAGTTTCTGCTGACCAACAGAGGAATATAAATGCCGTTCGGCATGCAGCAATGGAGTTCCACGGCGTCTGAAAGGGTGGCCGACCAGAAGTCCCATTGGAAACTATTGCTCGGAACAGGAGGCATCGTAAAATTTGTTTATTTTCAACAAAAACTAAAAAACTTCATCGCAAATTCTTTATGACTGACTACATGCTTAAAAAAACAATCCACACAGAATTATCCCTGCCCTCAGATATGCAGAACAAGAGCAGTTCGATTTTCATCAATAAATATCCTTATTAGTCATTGTTTTCACTCATTTTAATTCATTATTGTTGAATCACGGCATTTCCTGGTACTGCAAAAACTATGGACGTTTGACAGTCAGGATGTGAAAAACAAGAGCGGGCGCAGCTCGGCGCGGCCAAATTGCGACGTTAAGTATTTCGTCAACAAACTAGTGCAATTAAATGATTGATTGAACCGACGATTAATTATAAATTATTATAAAATTACAAACAATCGTAAATACGGGTTACGTGCAACAACCATAAGCGCAATGCAGCCAATGTGACGGACGTTTAAAAATAAAAACACCCCGAAGCTTGCACACGTTTTAAATGCAGAACGACCGTTATAAAGTATTTGAAAAAAACTAAAAATAAACTTTCATTTTATCTAAAACAAATATACAATCAATAATTTTGATTCAGACAAAGTTCAAAAATAATCGTTGAAGTAATGATGAAAAATACTAAACTGAAAAGCAGTACCTAGGTAGTTTATATGACGTGCAAAAATAAATATTTACCTACATAGGTACTAATTGAGTGATTTTTCAGATCGTGGATCGATATTGTTAAATTAATAATATCTGGTTTAAAAAATAAGTATTAATATTGATCAAGATTTAAAATATAATTTATTTATCATGATGGATTTTTTTGTTGAATTTTTCCACCTATAAAGAAAAAGAAGACATTCGTCCGTCAATGTCATTTTGTAGCATGTTTGCTTGCTTGCTCACGAGGTCCACAAAAAGATGTTTGAACATTCAGTAAAAGTTCCGAGATTGTACAAACTAGCTGGAAATATTGTCCGACAAATCAAAGAAGAGGGAGGAAGCCTGAAAAGCCTTGTGTTTCAAGAGAAAAATAAACACTACGTAAGTGACAACAAGCACGTGAATATACACTTCTTTTTCTTTTATTTACTCTTGATTTTAATCTGATGCTAATCTATAATCTAAGTGGGAAAAGTATATTTAATCTACGCAAAAGCGTGTAAGTTCGCACTTATGCATGCTGCTTTTGTATTAAAAAATCCACACCTTAAATGAACACAAACCCTGCAACTCTTGTTGACTTTTCCAGAAACAAGTTTCGAATGATTCTTCAAAATGCACTCGGAACAAATGCCATAGACAAAAAAAGGAACGTCACACGGCCAAGTTGCTGGGGTATAGGCAAACAAAAACTTGGTTATTCATTGCTAAGGATCCCAGTTCTAGAGTGACATTGAGGTTGGAACATTTTTGAATTTGGAACTTTTTTCTCGGCGAGCAAACATCAGTCTTGTATGGGACTACCGTCTTTAGTAAACAATAACAAAATATTTATATGCCTTTTCCCTTGCAACCCAGCTGGGTGACAACATAATATTGTGAATGGCAATTCACGTGCGGACCTCTTTGCCCGCTGAGAAATAATTCAAAATTCAAATTTGTTCTGAGTCCATTTTGAACTTCTGAAATAGAATTCTGCTTTATTCAAAATGTTCCAAATTTCAGAATGTCCAAGCTCTGTACGCGTTAGTATTCGAAACAGTTAGACACGATGTCGAGTTGGGCGGGTTATTTACCAAGACGGGTTTGTTCACCAAAGAAACCCGTCTCGACCCGTGGCTCGCTCGGGTTCTGGCAACAGAGATGCTGTGGGGCAAGCAAAAGAAGCTCGAAGGCCAATGCAAGCCCATACAAACGCTCAACCAATACTACAACCAATTCCTAAGCCTTCTGGATCCAATACCCGCAAAACCCGTACAAAATGACATTAAAGAAGGTAAATTGAATCTGTATTTTTGCTTTTTTTCAGACGTATTTGTCGGTTTAAATTAAAGATGGAGGGAGAATATGAAAATAGACCTCTGCTGCCGCAGGAATCCAAGATGGCAGCCATGGCGATGGCTTTGCTCTTTGCGTATAGCATTGCCATGTTTACGCTTCCGTTTGCTGCGTTTTACGGCACCAAATACACGTTGCTAGAGTACTTTGAAGTGGACGGCTTCAGTAATATTGTGTGGTCCGTGGTTGCTTCTGTTGCCATGGTCCATGTCATTATTCTGTCTTACGCATATCAAGGATACAGGGAAAAGGAGTATGACGATGAAGGGAATGAAATAGATCAGAGTGTATACACTCCGCCGCCCGCGCAAGCAATTCATCCAAAAGAAGATTGAACGAAGGTTTTAGTTTTAAATTAAGCTTAAAATTAATTTCTTTTAATTTTATTGATTGAAGTGGCACTTAGTATTTTACTTTCGGATCCCAAGCAATTCTCGGTTCTGTTTTTTTTATGTATTTTGAAACGTGTTTTACCTTTCTGGCCCAGTTCTAAAAAGGCAATGTGATCTATAATCCTAAGAGAATATAAAAATGTGACATTAGACTGTTTTGGTTGATTGCCATTCTCTCCATCTTTAAAAGGCACTAGTGTGCAAGCTTAACAAAGCTTACAGCTAACATAACAAAGCTAACATAATAACAAAGTCACTAAGTTACTGCTGAAAATCTAGATAATATAAAAGATCAGCTGTTTCACCTTTTGCTCAGGCGCTGCGAGTGGTGTTGTTACTGCAAACCATAATTGTGGGATAAGCAGGCAATTAACGATCGCCATCGCACTTAACCCTTTAACTGCGGATGACAAGCATAGGCGTCAAGTGTAGACTTGCAAACAGTGCGGCTGTCAATCATAGACGTCATATTATCTTACTTAAAACTTATCCCTGACATCTGTGTTAAAGAATTCAAAAGTCTGCAAGTGAAATGAGCTACACCTTTGTGATTTTTATTCTTGAATAACTAATACATGTGACAGTACACATAGTTTGTTCACAAGTGGCGTCAGTCAAGAAAACAATAAATGTTGTAAAAAAGTGCTTGAATAAGTATTCAGAAAGTACTGGGGGTATACATATAGCCAGAATATTCAGAAGTGAAAAGGTGAAATATGAGATTTCTCACCTTTTTAAATCCACCTTTCTACATCTGAGCTACAAAGATTCATTTAGGATTTACACTTTACGTATGCTCACTAGTAAAGTTTTGTGAGTTTGCTTGTACATATGCTGCATGTGTACTTAAAAATAAACCTTGATTGAACATAAACTTTGCAACTCTCACTGCCTTTCTTCGAAGCAGGTAAAACACGTTGAAAGTAAAGCAAATTGTATAACCGAGAATTCTTTAGGCCTTGACTGTAGTTTTATTTTAATAATATGAAACCAAGGGCTGCAAACTGATAAAACCTGTACACGGAAACATAGAGAATGACATTTTCAGTGTTTGCATTTATTTATTTCATTTTGGAAATAAATCCTCCACTGCCTGTCACCTTTGGTTCTATATGAAATTGACGTATTATATAAGTGGACTTGAAATTGTTTCAATGCTGATAGATGTTATATCCGTTTCAACTCACATCAACAAGAATCGTCCTTAGTTAGAAAGAGAACAAAAATGCTCCCAGTATGACTGCACTCTTAACAGAGAAGCTAGAGCATTAGGTCCGGTATTTTCAACGTTATTTTATATGCCTTTAAACTGATGAAAAAAACTACCTACACGATTGACACGAGTGCGTCTTTTTCGTTTAGTATAAAGTCGCTACGCTAATGTTGAAAATACCTGGCCTTAATGTTGTTGTTTTTAATCTAATGATTTTATTAAAAACAAATGTATTTGCCAAAAGTATTTTATTTAAAATTCAAATATAGCAGAAAGCAGCTCAGTATTTTGCATAACTTTTTAACCATTGTTTTATGTGCTCGACACAATTTGGTTTGACAGGACTGGGCGACACTTCTGAACTGTACAATGTAACAAAACCGTATGCCAGTTTCTAGTCCACTGTATTATATGTTATTCAGATAATAAGAAGTTAGAATAGTGCTTTACTTTATAAATAAAAAAAGACTTACAGTTTGTACTAAAAATCAGCATTCCTTGAATGTAAAAATTAAAGTATTTCTGTAGCAAAGTACCTATTCATTGTAAATATCTTAAGCACAACTGTGTGTTATTTATTTGATTAAAGTGACGTTTTCCAACAAACTTTGTTTCATTCAATTTATCCCTGACGCGTTTAATGTAACTGTAAACATTTTCAGTTTTGAAACCCAGGTATGTGCGGGTGAACACTCTCCGTCTTTCTGCAGCCGATGCTGTGAGGAGTTTCCAGGATGATGGATGGAATCTGGTCAGGTGCACCGCTGGAGCTTATGATGTATACCTGCAGCAAGTGGAAAACCTTCAGCCTTATGACTTTGTGCCGGATTATCACGTCAAGACAGTCTTTGTGTTTGCGCCTAACACTCCGTTCTACGATAGCCCTCTGTATCAGAATGGAGAGATTTTCCTTCAGGATAAGGTATTAAAGGCACATAAGGCATCTCATTTTTTTTATTTTAACAACAGGAATCTAATCTAATCTAAGTTGCAAAATATATATAACATTAAAGATTCACATTACTTATATTTCCTTTGACTTATAGGTTGGTATGCGGCTGACCACCCATGCTGTAAAAATGGTTCACTTTGCCAATGTCACCCCTGTTTCAGGGAAGGACGGCAAGAGTTGCAGGGTGTATGTCCATTTGAGATTTGGTTTTTATGTTGTAGGTTCACATGAGGCATGTGCAAGCGCGAACTTGTACGTGTCTGGTTGTGAGAATGCATGTAATGTGAATCTCCAATTTAACATATCTTTGCAACTTAGATTAGATTATATGCACTTACACAAACAGACATGCACAAGTTCGCACTTAAACATGCCGCATGTGGTCCTACAATATATAAACCCGAATCTCACATGGGCATACACCCTGCAACTCTTACCGACCTTCCCTGAAAACAGGGGTGACATTGGCAAAGTGAACCATTTTCTACAGCATGGGTGGTCAGCCCCATACCAACCTATAAGTCAAGGAACATACACAAATGAAGAATAAGAGTTTTAGGCAAGCATGGCTGGCTGATGATGCTGGAGAAATGTTTTCCGAGATCTGTTGCCGTAGTCTATGGGAGCTCAAACTTCCGTATGTTGTAACGTCCGGAATCTCCATTTCCTTGAAATACATCTTGGTCAGCAAAGCTTACTATAGTTATACCCCGAATCAAGGCATGTTGTGTCATGCCATCAGTACGGGAGAGAGGTACATGAAATAGATCATGCCGTTTCCCCGACTGTAGCCATCCGGCAGATAAAGCTTAAAATTCTTGAGACAGGGTGGGACTGTAAGTGAGGCTGTTCATAATTTTTCAGAGCACCATAAGGAAACCATTTGAGGTAAACGCTATTCCCTACTAAGCTACACATAGAGCGTAACTTCTACCACGTTTTCCCTGAGGGCTTTTCATACTGAGTGAAACCTATCTTGAAGTTTTTTTTTAAGAAATCCTGTACAGGAGACTCCCTAGATATCAGAGACTCTAGGGGTCTATGATGCTTGTTGTAGTGCCGCAGAGGTGTTGTTTACGAGCTTGGTCGTCGCTGCAGAACGTCAATACTCAAGCAAGACCCAGTTGCTGTAAGGCTGGATGTACCTTTATTGACCGGTCTTTGCTAAAGGCTGATTTTATGATTTTTTCACCCAGCGAAGAGCGTATTTGAAAATATAAATGGCATATTTTGTTGTGCTCCGCCGGGATTCCAACCCACAACTTCCATTTACGAGTCCGAAGTGTTGCCACTAGACTACAGACTGGTCAATTATTGGTCACTGTTGCTCTGCTACTTCCTCCACTAACTTTCTGCGTCACTCGTTATGCGAAATGTCGCTTGTGAAGGGAGCAATTTTTAAACATTTCTTTTGCTAGTTATGCGAATTACTCGTTATGAGAGGGGCTCGTTAACAGAGGTTCAACTGTAATTTTTTTGTGTTTGGTGTGTTATATTAAAATGTTTTGTTTATTTTAGGCCACATGCTTAGCCGCCCACCTCTTGTCTCCGGAGCCGGGCAGTACGGTACTGGACATGTGTGCCGCGCCTGGAATGAAGACCACGCAACTGGCTGCGCTCATGAAAAATGAGGTATTGTCTCCTAAATACTTGCATACTTCTTTAAGTTTTTCTCGAGTTGACTCCTGTACCCTGAGTACGAGTTGCAAAACTTGAGTAAAGTAAAGTTTACGGAAAGCATAAAAGAGTGGTTTTCCCCAAAATCTGCCGTTTTTGTTTGTTTGAACTTGATTTTCTTCATCACTGTAACTCTTTTGCTAAAACCATAAAGTGTAAGAAACAAAAACAGCAGATTTTGGGGAAAATCACTCTTTAATACTTTCCGTAAACTTTACTATACTCAAGTTTTGCAACTCGTACTAAGGGTACTGGCTTCCTTTATCTTTTCCTTCTAACTCTAGCGATAGCCATTTTTCACCTTCTTCTTTTTCTTCTTGTATTAGATCTCAGATCTGTTCATTGGAGAAATCTCTCCTTTGATGCAGAAGACCAGCTGTTCTACCATCTTTTGTGTGTTCGGCCTGGTAGACGCTGGCCGTCTAGTATTTCCTGTGCCACGTTTCGGGTTATCCTACTTTCGGTCATGCGGTCTACATGGTTCCTCCAAAACCATCTCATCTTCCTACTCCTGATGTCCTCAATGTGTCACATCTTCTGATTTCTGAGTTTGTTGATAAGTTTCTCATTGTTTTGGCAGCAATGGCGCAAAAAATAATTAAAAACATGTGATACTCTTTTGCAACTTAATATATTAATAATAATATTAGGCTGATTTATTTGGTGAGCACTGTTTTCGTGTGTATCACATCTCAAGAGCCCTCTGCGAGCTTGGTCGTTGCTATAGAATGTGCCAATACTCAAGTAAGACCCAGTTGCTGTAAGGCTGGATGTACTTTTAGTGACTGGTCTTTGGTAGAAGTTTTATGAATTTTTCACCCAACGAAGAGCATATTTGAAAATCCAAACGATATATTTTTTTGCTCCGCCTGGATTCGAACCCACATCCTTCATTCACGAGTCAGAAGTGTTAACCGCTAGACTACAGACCGGACTTAAAGTATATATTCTTCATCTTTTTGTTGCTTACTTTGTTTCCAGGGCACCATATACTCAATAGAGATGGACGAGACTCGGTACAATGTCCTGTGTGAGTTTGTGGAGAGTGCGGGAGCCACTTGCGTCAAGGTCATGAACAGAGATGTCACCACCGTCACTAAAGATGACTGTCCCAACGTGGACTATATCCTGCTGGATCCCAGTTGCAGTGGCTCAGGTCAATATAGCATACAGCATACTTAAACTTATGCTTATACGTTGATTGCGATAATCTGGAAGGACGATAGGCGTAGTAACGGAGGAAGCGGGAAGCATTTCACAAGCTTCCCACTGGTCCCATCACCACCAAGCTTGTCAGGTTGTCAGCAATCGCAGTGCAAACGCAACTAAGCTTCACACATAGTGTTACTTCTTGCTGCGTTATCTCCGATAGGTTTCGCATGTGGTGAGTGGAACCTTTTTATTTTTACAGGTAAGGGGGCCGGCCTTATGCCAACCACTTGGTTTCCCAGCTCCCGAGGGGGCTGGTACCCATTTCTTGTGAAGGCTTAGTAAACCTTGCCAGTATTTTATTTGGGCTTTGAAATAAACACCGAAACGGGAAATCATTTCTGACACCCTCGGTGGGATTTGAACCCCAGCTCTCGGCATGGAATGCAAACACTCTACCAACTAAGCTATCGACCAAACTTCGACCTGCGGAAACGTACCTACTGTGTGATTCAATTATTGTTGTGCATGTTTATAATCTATAAACTTAGTTGTAAAGATATATCTACATGACGTCATCTAGCCACCTCAGTTCGGGTCTTCCTACTCTCTGTTTAGGCATCCTGGGTTGCCATTGGACCATCATTTTCGGCCACCTGTCGTGGTCTTGTCTTGCGACGTGACCTGCTTAGTGCTACTTTAAACAGTCCATGCATTGTACGGCATTTTTGACACCAGCGTGTCTGCGAATCTCCTGGTTTGAAACCCTGTCTCTGAGGGTGAGGCCAAGCATCCTCCTTTCAATGGCTCTTTGGCACGTCCTCAGTCTGTTGGCGCTGTACTGAGTGAGCCCTTTCATTTCCAGGCCATAGGTGGATACTGGAACCACGCATGACTTATAGACCCTGCACTTCCGGTAAAAAAGGCATTTTTGTGTCGTTGAGAATGTAGCTTAGATTCCTGAAAGCCGCCCACATCAGTCCCACCTTTCAAGGCCTTACTTGATTTAAATAAATAAAAATGCAAACCGTATCATGTCCAGTTCTGTCCATTAGTTTAATGAATATTTACATTTTGATTGTTATCATTTTTAGGTATACATCGCGCTGAAAGCAATGATCCAAAATATGATCTTGAATCTGGAAGGGTAAAGAAGCTATCCAGTTTCCAAGCCAAGCTCTTGAGGTACGCCCTCAACGAATTCAGTACGGCAAAAAGAGTCATCTATAGTACATGCTCGCTGTATCCTCAAGAGAATGAAGAAGTCATTCAAGACGTACTAGCGAATCACAAAGGGAACTTCAAGCTGGTCTCTGTGAAGGAACGATTGAACAACAATTGGAATAATCTTGGTGATTTGAAGTACAAAGGAATCGGGGAGAATTGTTTGTATGCGCGTCCGGAAAGCGACCACACTAGTGGATTCTTTCTGGCTACATTTGAACGATTTGAAAAGCCGAAAGAATTGTGTGAAGATAAAAGTATTGAGAATGTCGCTGGCGAAAGAATGGATGTTGATATTGTGGAGAATAAAAAGAGAAAGAGAAAAAAGAAGATTGGTGATGATGAAGTGAATGAAATTGAAGGGGAAAGTGTTTCTGTGGATAACGTTGCTGATGGTAAATGTGAAGAAATACGTGTTGCAGTTGTGGATGGTAAAAAGAAAAAGAAACAAAGAAAGAGTAATTATGAAAGTGTGGAAGGTGGCGTTTCTGCGGATAAATTTGCTGAGAGTGAACTGGAAGAAAAAGAATTGAAAAGAAATAAAAAGAAGAAAAGGGTAATGGAAGGAGATTTTGAAGTGAATAATGAATTGAACGAAGAAACAGCTGTTAATGATGAAGGTGTCGAAAAGAAGAAAAAGAAACAAAGTAAGAAGGAAGATGTAGAAGTTGTGTTGGAAATAAACGAAGGTGTTGGAGAAAGTGTCATACAGAAAGATAAAAAAGAAAAGAAGAGGAAAAAGGAAAAATCTGATTTGGGTGAATTACAGGATACCGAAGAACTATGTTTGAAAACTGAAGAAAAAATTAAGAAAAAGAAGAGAGTCGAAGATGTCACTTCTGTAGAAATTATAACTGAAGAAGAAGGTTCTTCCAAGAAGAAAAAAAAAAGATAAAGTTAAAAAAGTGCTCTAAAAAAGTAACAATTATGATATTTTCAAGTACAATTATTTTGTAATAATTTTAAAATTGAAATTAAAAAGAAAATTTTGTTTTAAAATATATGGGTGTTTTATTATGACTATGGAGTCAGAACAAAGTTACAAATTGGTATTTTTTTAATAGGTAAAATAAAAATAACTTATTATAACGTATTTGATTGATTTTATTTTATTTTATCTATTCTAATCTAATCTAAGCTGCAAAGATATATATCATTTAAGATTTATATTAAATGCATTCCCACAAGCAGACATGTATAATTTCGCGCTAACACATGCCGCATGTGGACCTACAATATAAAAACCCAATCTCAAATGAACAAAAGCTCTGCAACTCTTGCCGTCCTTCCCTGAAACAGGGGTGACATTGGCAAAGTGAACCATTTTTTACAGTATGGGTGGTCAGCCGCATACCAACCTATAAGTCAAGGAACGGATATAACAAGGATCTATTAAAATGAAGGATTACCGGACCGGTCCGTAGTTCAGTGGTAACACTGCGGACTCTGCATGGGAAGGTTGTGGGTTCGATTCCCGGCGGAGCACAAAAAAATACCATTTATATTTTCAAATTTGCTCTTCGCTGGGTTGAAAAATTCATAAACCTTTACCAATGACCGGTCACCAAAGGTCCATCCAGCCTTACAGCAACTGGGTCTTGCTTGAGAATTGGCGCTTTGTAGCGACGACGATCAAGCTCGTAAAAAGGTCGATAGCTCAATTGGTAGAATGCTTGCATTCCATGCTGAGAGCAAGGGTTCGATCTCAAAGGCTTACTCAGCCGAATGAGAACCAGCCCCCCGGGAGCTGGGAAACCCCCACTTCAACTGAAAGTGGTTGGTGTGAGGCCGGCCCCCTTACCTGTAAAAATAAATAGGTCCTGAAGCGCCACATGCGACCCCTTCGGGGAAACGCAGGCAAAAAGATACACTATATGTGTAGCTTAGTTGCGTATTACAAAATGAATGCCTCTACAGTCAGAAAAATCAAAGGCCTCGTAGCAAAATTAAAAAAAAGCCCAGGTCTATGTGACAAGCATCCTCAGCGATCACAAAATATTAGTTTGCCTTTTCCCTAGCAACAAGGTCGCATGATGCTGATTTTTTTTTTTCATTGAAACTTGTGTCGAGTTCAGTCCGGTCGATACCTCAGTTGGTAGAGTGCTTGCATTCCACCCCTGTGCTCGGATTCGAATCCCACCGAGGGTGTCAGAAATGATTTCCCGTTTCGGTGTTTATTTCAAACCCCAAAATAAAATACCGGCAAGGTGTACTCAGCCTTCGCAAGAACTGAGTACCAGCCCCCTCGGGAGCTCGGGAAACCCCCACTTCAACTGAAGGGGTTGGCGTAAGGACAGTCCCCTTAACTATATAAATAAATTGGTTCGACTCGTCACATGCAAAAATCTTTGGGGATAACGTGGCATGAAGTGACACTACATGTGTCGCCTAGTTGCGTTTTAGTTGCCTTCATTATTTGAATTTTTGACTAGCCGAACGAGGTCTTGTCCCAATTGATTCTGATACCAGTTGTAAAAATATTTTTATTGAAATGAAATAGTAATTAAGTATCGCTAAATGATTTGGAAACAACTTATTTTGTGGGTCAGGGGTGTTACAAGTATTTTTGGGGCTTGAAGGTAGGAAGTAAAATGTGGCCAGTACTTTCTAATTATTGATCTTGAAGGCTGTTCACACAAGGATTTGGTTAAGCTGGTGGTAACTAAAAGGTGAGTGGCAAGTAGGAAGTAGTAAGTGAGAGGTACTAAGAGGTGAATAGTAAGGTAGTATTCGTTTTATAATACATTCACGAATAGAACTGTTTTTGAGGCTAGAAAGGTGCTGCCATTAGTTTAAATTGGCCACAAAGATTATGGGAAGAATAAATATTTCATTAAATGCTCAGTTTCAATCAATTATTTTTCTGCCTAGAAAATTATGTTTTTGTGCAAATTTACAAGAAATATATTAAATCATTTCTCAATTTTCTTTTATCTTGAAATTATTTGTCTTTCACCTTGTTTTTTATGTAATCTAATCTAATCTTATCTAAGTTGCAAAGATATGTTACATTGGAGATTCACATTACATGCATTTTCATTACAAGTTCGCGCTTGCACATGCCGCATGTGAACCTACAACATAAAAACCAAATTTCAAATGGACATACACCCTGCAACTCTTGCCGTCCTACCCTGAGACGGGTGACATTGGCAAAGTGAACCATTTTTACAGTAGGTATGGGTGGTCAGCCTATAAGTTAAGGAACATACACTACAAATTACATTTTTGAAATCAATAAATAATAATATCTATGGACATCAAAACTAAAGCAGAAAAAAAATTCCAATTTAATAAACCCTAGCCGCCAACATTACAGATCAACCGCCATTTTTTTCTGTCCTTACATACTTCTTTCATTTCCTCCAGAGTCATAATCTTTTTCATACAGGCTCTTCTTTTATTATGACTCGGGATATTCCATTCATTCGCAATTTCAGATATAGGTATAGATTTATTTTCACACATTGTTGTACATGACAGGTTTAACCTAATACATACAATAATTAAAAACATTCATTTGCATTATATGACATAAAATTTAAAAGGAAAAAAAAATCAAAGATGAGAATAAGTATCCGAAATCAGCTTAGGAGAAACAGAAGCCTCTGTCTAGGATATTTGGTCCATCCATACCTTTCTCGGTCTTCCTCTACCACGACATCCATCTATTCTTGCAATACATAACTAAATATTATTATTTTATTAACTTTTTACGTTGTACAGTTGAATTTCCATATTACAGATTCAAGGTATGCAGACGATTTGGCTCTAATCTATGCCTGGACACTACAACTTACCATATTACTACTTACTGTTTATCATTTATTGCTCACCCCTTACTATTTTTACTACTACTTACTGCTTACTATTACCCTGTTACCACTTACTTATTTCCACTTACTGCTTATTATTTACTACTTACTACTAAGGGGCTGTCCATATATTACGTCATTCGCATTAAGGGGGGGGAGTCTGGTCTGTGGATGATGGCAAATGATGTAAGAGTACCAAAAGTGACGTCGTTCTTGTAAATACCAATTTCTACAAAATATACAGCATATTATGTAAGTAATATAACATTATTAATTATTAAGCTCATCCATTATTAGGTACCTACAGCAAGAGGGGGGGGGAGGTCATTAGATAATGACTATAGGATGATTGTAAGGGGGGGGGGGGGGGGGGGTCGAAAATCGGCCAAAATCGATGACGTAATTTATGGACGGCCCCTTACTGGTTATCATGTAAAACTTACTTCTTACTGCTTATCATTAACGTCTTACTGATTTTTTTGTAGTAATTACCACTTACTATTTACCACTTATTACTTACTGCTTATCATTTACTGATTACTACTTACTGCTTATAATTTACTTCTTACTGCTTATTTTGTAGTAATTACCACTTATCACTTACTGCTCATCATTTACCACTTACTACTTACTGCTTATCATTTACTTCTTACTGCTTATTTTGTAGTAATTACCACTTATCACTTACCTACTGCTCATCATTTACCACTTACTACTTACTGCTTATCATTTACTTCTTACTACTTATTGCTTATTTTGTAGTAATAACCACTTACTTACTATTTACACTTATTACTTACTGCTCATCATTTACAACTAACTACTTACTGCTTATTATTTACAACTTCTAATCTAATCTAATCTAAGCTGCAAAGATATATATCATTTAAGATTTATACTAAATGCATTCCCACAAGCAGATATGTATAATTTCGCGCTAACACATGCTGCATGTGGACCTACAATATAAAAACCCAATCTCAAATGAACATAAGCCTTGCAACTCTTGCCGTCCTTCCCTGAAACAGGGGTGACATTGGCAAAGTGAACCAATTTTTATATTATGGGTAGTCAGCCGCATAACAACCTATAAGTCAAGGAACATACATGACAAATTACATTTTTTCAAATTATTTACATTATTTACAATTTATTATTTACAATTTACTACTTACTGCTTATTTTGTAGTAATTATCTCTTACCACTTACTGCTTATTATTATACCTTTCTACTTACCCCCTAACCACTTACTGCTTATTATTTACAAACTTACTACTTAACATTTATTGCTTACTACTAAGCACTTACTACTTACCACTTCCTACACAAAAATTTGAAAATAAAACAAAGTATGCGTGTCTGTAGAACTAAGCACGCTAGTCCAAATATTAGAAGGATTTTTTTTTATAAACAAGTTAAATAATTATTTTATTATAAGCCAAAAGCGCTGATGACGTTTCATGGTGTAGGTACACAAAAGTATTTATTTATTACCTGTCGATATTTTCCCCCTGATTTCCAGGCTCGCATAAACAATACTATGAGAAGTTGGACTGCTATGCGTGAATTATAAGTACCGCAAGGTTAAAACGCAACTGAACTGCACATACGAGTGGTATAGTGCAACTTCTTACCGCGTAGGCTCCGAATGGGTCGTTTGTAGTGTGTGGAACCTATTTATTTGTACAGGTAAGTGGACCGCTTACGTTAACCACTTTATCTTAAGTGGGGGTGTACCAGCTTCCGAGGGGGCAGGTTCTCATTTCTTGTAAAGGTTGAGTAAACCTTGCCGGTATTTTATTTTAGGTTTAAGTAAACACCGAAGTGGGAAATCATTTCTTGCACACTTGGTGGAGATCGAGCCTTAGCCCTCGACATGAAATGTTATTATTCTACCAACGGCAAGAAGTGACACTACATGTGTAAGTGTTAGTTGCGGTTTTTTGCGCTTGCCATGAAAAAAGAAAAAAGAAGAGAAGGCCAGCCCTCTTACCTGTACAAATAAACAGTTCCCAATCACCGCAAGCCACCCTTTCAGGGATATAGCGGCAAAAAGTTACACTATATGTGCAGCTAAGTTGCGTTGAGATTGCAATGCAAGGAGAGACAAGTAAATGAAGTAAAATACATAGAGAAAGACACATTTGTAGAGGTACTGGCCACCCCTAGTGGAATGGTGGCAAGTTACAATAACATTGCTTAAAGCACTTCTACGAAGTATGAAAAGAGTAATGATGAAAGTTTTAATATCGTATGAACGCTACAATGAGTTTATAATTTGTAGCAAGTATCCCGAACTCAACCGTAGCGTTTACCTAAAAATGTATGGAAAGTAATGCGGCGCCTCTGGTGAGTGTTTTAGTTTCCATATATTTGTGTTTTGGTTAAAATTAAACGTAATGCTTTATACTTGGAGTAAGGGAGCTCACTTTTATGTCTACGTTTACTAATATTTTTCTCGGTAAATGGCAGTCATATTTTCCATGACTAAGCTATGACTGGATTCATACCATTTATTTATTTATTTCAAACACCCAGTGGTAATACTCGTAAATGGAACGTTGTAGGTTCGAATCCCGGCGGAGCAAAAAAAAATGCCATTTTTATTTTCAAATTTGCTCTTCGCTGGGTTGAAAAATTCATAAACTTATACCAAAGACCGACCATCAAAAGGTCCATCCAGCCCTACAGCAAATGGGTCTTGCTTGAGAATTGGCGCTTTCTACAGCGACGATCAAGCTCGCAGAGGGCTCTTGAGGTGTGATACCCACAAAAACAGCGCTGACCAAATAAATCATCCTGATATTATTATTACGCATCTAAAAGACCTGCTACAATCAACTGCCACATCACCAACACCTCATCAGTTCATAGACCTCTAGATTCTCTGAAATCTAGGTAGTTTCCAGCACAGGATTCCTTAATAAAATATGTACCTTTAATATTGTTAAAAGGCAGGCGTACATATTCAACCTTTTTGCAATTTTAATGTGACGCTTAGACTGCATGCAATCTCAATAAATCATACAAATCTACTCGCCGAGTAAAAAAGATTAAAAATGAATAAACGTGCAGAGGGCTACTTTTCACACATTTTATTTGCAAGTACGCTCGTGTCACGACAAATTGGCCACGGAAAACTCACCCACAGACAGCTTGTCCATTGACAAATCGGTCACACGACAATTTGTCCTCACGACTTTTCGGTCAAAGACGTTTCTTCACACACAATATGGGCCGACAACAGCTGTATCACAGAAAACTTTCTCCTAAAAAAACCTCAGTATATAAGTAGGTACTTATTGTAGTTTTTTGGGATGGCACTGTTGAGTCCAGTCGATAGCTTAGTTGGTAGAGTGCTTGCATTCCACGCCGAGAGCTCGGATTCGAATCCCACCGAGGGTGTCAGAAATTATTTCCCGTTTGGGTGTTTACTTTAAGCACAACATAAAATACCCGTAAGGCTTACTCAGCATTTACAAGAAATGAGTAGGATCAGCATTCACAAGAAATGAGTAAAGCATAAAATTAAAATAATGTTTACTCAGCATTCACAAGAAATGAGTAACAGCCTCTTCGGGAGCTGGGTAACCACCATTTGACCTGAAGTGATTGGCGTGAAACCGGCCCCTGTAAAAATAAATAGGTTTACTCGCTACATGCGATCCCTTCAGGGATAACACGGCAAGAAGATACACTTTTATGTGTAGCTTAGTTGCGTTTGCGAGCTGTCAGTGGGCCATATTATATTGTAATGTTGTTGACCGAAAAGTCGTGTGGATGAACTGTCGTGTGACCGATTTATCCATGGCTGAGCTGTCGGTGACTTATTTGTCGTGGAACCGCTTACATTGTTGTCGCGTAAAGCAAACTAGCTTTTTTTCTGAAATGATGGATGAATAAACAGGAAACATGTGAGCTTTGCATTTTTTTCCATTCGAAAGAAATAAATATTAAGTACATTCTTTTGCTGTATCCCTTTTCAGTACCTTAGAAGCAAGTGTGTAACTTTATACTCGTTTTACGAGGTCAAATCTTGCTCTCCTTGATCAACCGCAGCCACCGCTACCAGTCCAATCTCTTACAATCCTCTTCAAGAATTTATTTAAAAAAAATGTATATGTCAGCATTTTTTTTATAATCGTTCATTAAATTTAGCATCTTAAATTAGCATTTGTTTTTAATCAAATACTCGATTGCGTAGTAAGTTGGTTTATTAAACCTATACTCGGGGTTCTGTATACCTACCCCATAGACCGTATAGAATACTTTTAAGTAAAACAAGACTTTATTTTTTGGTCCTTTGGGTCAGCAAGACAATATTTTTTGTTTACAATTAAAATAGATTTGTGAAGAGGAATGCATTTTACCAACCTATTTTGTCTGGCCAGTTGTCTTCATACGAAAGCAGAAGCTTGTGTGTATGCAATGGCGTCTGTTGAACCAGGGTCGAAGTTATGGTCAAATGGGCTAGACGTAATTCGAACCAACGTTATTCTGTTACAAATACGCTAGTTGAACATGCGACTTGATCCCCACGGCCATAACACCGACAATAATTTTAGTGATTAAATGGAAGATTTTAGAAACGCCATCCGAATTTGATACAAATTTTGGATTTCCAAAAATTAATACTCGCTCCTGCCCGTGTGTACTGATTTCTACCCTAATATATATATATATATATATATATATATATATATATATATATATATATATATATATACCGATCCGAAACGTCGGCTATAAAATAGCAAATTAACGGATTACCCGAAAACCTATCAACATATATATATATATATATACATATATATTTACATATATATTTAAATAAATTTGTGAAGATTAATGCAATTCACCAACATATTTCGCCTAACCAGAAACAAGAATAAACATTATCAATGAATAATTCATCATGTTAATATTTTTAATGAGTTATTAATTAACAATTGCCCAATGACACCTGTTGAACCATGTTTGAAGTTGTTGTAGACAGGACACGACGCAGGCGATGCTTGAACCGGCACTAGTGTCAATAACGCAAATTTGAACGCCAACGCCTTATGCGCTCGACCATCCCAGCGACGATAAATATAAAATATAAACTAAGTAATATTTCTTAAAAGCAGCCATTGACACATTTTCTTTCTCACACTTTTCAGTGAAGTATTACCCTTGGATTGGATCAACGAGTCTCATTAGCATTGTGCCTTTTTTAACACTCCGTGAAAATAACGAATACAATACGAGAAGGGGTCTATACCAACCAACAGTGGCGCACGGTCTATAATCTATAATTAAGGGTGATTGAGAGGTCAGCGCGCCCAACTTTGATGACCGAAATAACCCATATTTTCAATGGTAAGGTAGCATTTTTTCTCCAGATTCAATTAACACATAAAATTAGGTATTTTTTCCCATCAAACACCAATTCAAAATAATTTTATTTACGGAGATACCTTAAATGGAGATTTCTACTGTTGTTATGAATAATTCATAACTTTTTTTTATTTCAAAACATTTATTTTGATTAGTTTTATTTTTTCTAGATGAAAATTATTTTTTTATACTTTTCATTGATTTTTTATAGTTATTTAAAAAGTACACAAATTTTGCATACGATCGTGTAGGTAAATTTGCAATTGAATGGTATATTTTCTTTTTAGGATTTGAAGTAATATTTTTTATGTTTGTAATGCAATACTTGTTTTATTTTTTCTCCCCCGATTTCTATTTATCATGGAAAAATAAAGATTTCCATACACAATTTTGACTGATTTCAGCGCCATGCGGCCGCTTCGGGAACCTTAGAAAATAATAATTATTCACTGAGCATGGCAGAAGAGAATAAAATGTATTTCGCTGGCTTTAAAAAGTTGAAAAGCAAATTAACGTTGTTACTCGAATAAATCGTTTTGTCAAAATACATCAAAACTATGACGCAAACTTTAAGCGCTGTATAAGTCCTAATAGGTTTTTTGTTTACGTTATGATTGAGTTAAAACGTGGAGTGTCATACTTGGTAAGCGCTGTATTATGTCGCATATTGACATAATGCTACACATGGGTTATTGGATATTGAACGTAAAATATTACGTTTTAAACTCGACACTAGTGTTTATAAAGTGTATAGCAACTGAGACGCTCGTAAGAGGTGCTGCTGTGAGTCAGATACATTATTTGTATGCGCCGCGGCATAGTTAAAGCGTTGACATTTATACTTGGAGAAGGAATTCGTTGTTTTCGGCACACGCAAGATGTACGCACGCTTTACAATAAAGAGCCATAACTCAAAAATTGGGAAAATTGAGATTTTGATGAAGAACCAATGTGAAGAACGCAATAAAAATGCGAAAAGAAGGTAGGAGTTTTTGATTGTTGTTTTTGAAGTTGATTTTGTTGTAAGCTCCAGATCTCAACTGTTATAAATTGCCTAAGCAAGACCTCCTTGACTTGTAGGTTGGTATGAGGCTGACCACCCGTGCTGTAAAAATCGGTTCACTTTTGCCAATGCCACCCCGGTTCAGGGAACGGCGGCAGGAGTAGCAAGGTTTATGTTCATGTGAGGTTTTGTTTATTTGTATGCACACATGCAGAATGTGTAGGCGCGAACCTACAATTATTTCAACATAGAATTATACTTATGCAAAGTTATTTCGTTTTGCAATTTTTGCATGCATAACTTCTGTACCAAACATGCAGTCGTGAATACTCAAACATAGCGTTTAAACAAAAGTTTATAAAACTTACACGCTCGCTAAAAGCGTTAATATACTTTACATATTTTTTTGATGAAACGTAATGCTTGACATAGAACATTAATTTATATACTTCAGCAACGACATCTGACCATGATCAGTCAAATTTATTTGACATAAAATTACGCTTTTAGTTTCATAAAACAATTAAAGAGGTTCTTTAGTCCCGATATTAATAATCTTTAAGCTACAAAAATACACATAATTTAAGATTCATATTAATCGCATTCCCACTAGCAGACACGTAGGTAGGTATTAAGTAGTTTGCGCTAACACATGCCGCATGTGGACCTACAATATAAAACCCAATCTCAAATAAACATAAGCCCTGCAACTCTTGCCAACTTTCCCTGAAACAGGGGTGACATTGAGACAAAATTAAAGAAAAACAGACTTTATTATTTTTAAAATTGCCCTGGATCATCCAAGCAGACTTCAATCGTGACATCTAATCTAATCTAAGTTGCAAAGATATGTTACATTGGAGATTCACATCACATGCATTCTCACAACTAGACACGTACGAGTTCGCGCTTGCACATGCCGCATGTGAACCTACAACATAAAAACCAAATCTCAAATGGACATACACCCTGCAACTCTTGCCGTCCTTCCCTGAGACAGGGGTGACATTGATCCATTTTTATACCATTGGTGGTCTGCCGCATACTAATCTATAAGTCAAGGAACATACACGACAAATGTAATTTGTCGTGTATGTTCCCAGCAATAAAGGAAAATACTTCAAGAAGTGAAGCTGTTGCTGGATTGGCCAAGAGCATAGTTGAGGCTTTCATAAAAGCCAAAATCCCTTTGGAAAAATTGGATAACCCTCATCTCAGAGACTGGATTCACAAAAATTTAATATTTTTTAAGGATATTGCAGGGTGTTTAATGTGTCATTGAAATATTAATACTTTTTTTCAATCAATTATTTTTGCATGTTGTGTACTCGTATTGATTCAGATGTTTTTTATTCATTGTTTTTGTATGTACATATTGTTGTTTATGTAGTAATATCCATTGTTTTGCAAATATAATATAATATCAACCTTCATTTTGAACAAATCAACGCTAAAAATAACACCGAATTTCCCTGTTTTCGATCAAAAATAACACCGAATTTCCAAAAAAGCAGCCTCATACCAACCGCAGTCGAGGATATTTCTTGTTTTTTGAACTTTATTCCCTTCTAAATAATCTCACCCTTCGCCACTTTAACTAACCCACTAACCTGCGCTACAAAATGACTATATTAGCTGCATAACATTTTAAGCGTGTCATTAAATTTAACTGAAAATATTAAGCGACACGCAAAATCCTCTGATAAACAACGATAAACTATTTTTTGACAACATAATATTCACTAAAGAAAATGAGGTCCGAACTTTCAGAATATTGCTTGGCTATGTGACGTCAATATAATAAATTTAAAAAATGGATTCCCGATAATCAGGGATGTTTTTCTAGTTTACAGCATTTAGCAGCCACTCAGCGGGTCAAAGAAAACACTAACAATACATTATTTTCTTATTAAGTTGAATACCTTATGTGTACAAATGTAATATTATGAGGTGTTTTTGTATAAGTAAATCATTTTTATTATTTATTTTTTTCATAAAATATCATTAAAAAATACATATAAATTAGATACTAATCACGCTGGCGCTGGTAGATCAATCTGGCTCTAGTGTGATGGGAGTAGTAAGGTACATGGAACGGCGGTCTGGTATGAGCGAGAGATCGAATGATCTGGAATAAGCAAGAATGATCTCTTTTGTACCTATATAAAGGGACTACAGTGGGGCATCCGCAGATTAGTCGCTTCAAGCATTTTGCTGTGAAAGACCAATAAGCAGTTATTTTCAATTATTGTAAATTGTGAACTGAACCGTGCAGTTCAATTAAAAGAGAACTCCAAGTAAAATTATAACAATATTTTGTCCACAACCTGTTGTTACGTCATTTTTCGCTGATAGTTGTCCTCTATGGAAAGCTCGCCCCTGCTTTTCCATGCTCTTTTGGACGTCACAAAATGTTGCACCAAGTATTCCACAATCAGGCGAAGTAAGGAGAGCAGTAATTAGTAGCGAATTGGAGTAATGGGACCACAATCAAAAGGTAGAGACTCTCTAACTTTTTGGCCACGTAGGCCACTTAGCGAGCTCAATATATTGTATCTAGTACTTACATGCAGAGGACTTCAGATTTCGTCTTGACGATGATGATGAGTTGATGATTTATTTATAGCGCTGTTTCTAGATGTAGTCGGCTGGTGCAAACGATGCCAGAAATTTGCTTGTCTTCAGTGCATTCCGAAACTTTACATGGTCCTCTAGCTCTCTCACATGATGTGGCAAGTGGTTCCAGGCCAGAGGACCAGCAACTGCAAATGCACGCTCTCCGAACATTGTGTTAACTCTTCTTATAGGTTCTTCAATCCTTGATTTGGCTCCAGTCTTAGCCGAGCGCAGTGTTAGGCTTTTTTTGCCGAGGGTGACTGGTTTGATTAAATCGGCGAATAATGTTCCTTCCGTTGTCAGACCACTTGGGCTCCTTACTGCTATTCGTATATGTATATTAATTGTGTGTTTTGTTTGGCTGAGTTAGTGTCTGTGATAAAATATGTGAAGTTTCTAGATGTTAGGTTCTCATATACCTATATCGAGTCGGTGTTATGGCCGTGAGAGTCAAGTCTCTGTTCTTGACTAGCGTATTTGGAACAGAATACTTGGATTAGAATCACGTTTGGTCCATTTGAACTTAATTTCGACCATTGTTCAACCGGTGCTATTGTGTACACACAAGCTTCTGCTTTCGTATGAAGACAACTGGCCAGGCTAAATAGGTTGGAGAATTGCATTCATCTACATAAATCTATTTAAGTATATATATTACATAAATTGGTATTGGAATCGTCTACTGTATTCGAGAATGTTCGAGAATAGTCCTTATGTCTATATGAACGAGTATAAAGGAAGCCGAAATCGTATGCAGGCCAGAGTGTCCGATACTCGTAAGACATTTAGCCGTGAAGTTTGAAAGCCAGAGCTGGAAATTAATTGTTGTAATTTGTGAACTAAATTGTGTAAAATAAATTCTGTGAAAATAAATAATCGCAGTTTAATTAAAATAGAACCCAGTAAAAACATAACAGTATAATAACTCTATAGAAAGATTAAGAAACACTGCTCTAAAGCTAGCAAGCGATTTCAAACGTCCATGAAAGCCGAGAAAGAAAAGTATGAAGAAATCAATTATACAATTATTTTGCCCGTTGCTAGCGTGTCGATACCAACAACAATTAGCTACATAACGGTCAATTACTATTTTTTAGGAAATTTAACCCATTTTTAAATAGTTATTACTTATCATCCATCAAAAGATAATTAGTGTATAAATTCATTTCTCTAAAAATAAAATTGCCAGGGCTGGAAGTCTCATCCCCACGGTAATTCTTACCTACCGAATATCGGTAAGATTTGTATGAAGCTAATCAGCTGTTCACTTGCAGCCATCTTGGATTGACAAGTCTTCATACAAATATTACCGATATTCAAAGATCTCTATTTACAGGTGTACAAGGGCTACTCTGGCATACGCCAGACCATGCTAGATTATTCTTACTTAGAAGCTTCGAGTGAACAACAGTACAAACATCGAAACACCTACATTTAGAGACACACTCTTACAAGTAAGTAAAAATACATACACACAATCATAATCAAACATTCATAAAAATATATTTTATTTTCACGGAAGCAAAATAGGGGTGTTTTTATTATGAATATTCAGGTGTTTTAATTTTTACATGACGTCACTCCTCTAATTGTTTTGGGGGCGGAGAGTGATGTACTTAATTGAGTTATAATATAGGTGGAGAAGAAACTAGCTTACGGCATTGTAGCATACTGTTGCAAATATGCAGGATATTGGTAGTTGTGTTAGATTTATCTTTGCGGTTCTATGGTGCGGTTTGATAGTAGGTCTATGAAGTCTCTGAAAGTGAGTAGAAACTTAGGTAGGTACCTAATAATTATTTGTGTTTGTTCGAGAAGTGCTGAATCGAATGTTCTGGGGAATTCTAGCAAGGTGGCCCCGCTTCAACTGAAGTGGTTGGTGTAAGGCCGGCCCCCTTTACCTGTAAAAATAAATAGGTCCCGAATCGCCACATGTGACCCCTTTGGGGACAACGCAGACAAGAAGTTAAACTATATGTGTAGCTTAGTTGCGTGGTATCCTAAGTTTTCTGGCTTTCTCCATCTTTTCTTTTGATACTCAATAATTACACATTCCATTATGTTTTATAATAATGATGACATTTAGTTGCAGCGGGTGCGCAGGATTTGTGCGTAGACAACACATTGCAGAAATGCCAACAAAGCCGAAAAAATTCTAACGTCTGTAGGTACCTTTTGCCTGTTACCAAAGTTTCGACACTTGAAGTGTCATTGTTCTCTTTCTAACTAACGAATATTTGTGTTGAAGTAGGTTGAAACAGAGATATATAGTGTGTACTTACGTCAAAATAGTTTAAGCTCCACTATAATACTACTACTCAACGGTTGTACTCAATTCTATTAATTTACGGTACAGAAAATGAGCTTTATTTTGCATATCACGAAATTCACTAACACCCCCACTTTTTACCGAGACGCACGCGCCGTGTATATTTTGTTGGTTATTTTGTGATTACATCCGGAATCATTCCTTTTCATGCATTTACTAGGTCATGAAACTTCCAGCGCGAAGTAATCTATATCATTTGAAAAATAACACAACTAAGCAACACATTTATTGTAACTTCTTGCTGCTTTATTCCCGAAAGGGGTCGCATGTGGCGATTCGGGACCTATTTATTTTTACGGATAAGGGGGCCGGCCTCACACCAACCACTTTCAGTTGAAGTGGGGGTTTCCCAGTTCCCGGGGGGGCTGGTTCTCATTTCTTGTGAAGGTTGAGTATAACTTGAGATTAAACCGTTGCTCTCGGTATGGAATGCAAGCATTCTACCAATTGAGCTTTCGACCTTTTTACGAGCTTGGTCGTCGTCGCTACAAAGCGCCAATTCTCAAGCAATACCCAGTTGCTGTAAGGCTGGATGGACCTTTGGTGACCGGTCATTGGTAAAGGTTTATGAATTTTTCAACCCTGCGAAGGGCAAATTTGAAAATATAAATGGTATATTTTTTGTGCTCAGCCGGGATTCGAATCCCCAACCTTCCATTCAGACACCAAAATTGGAAATCGAGGTAAATAAATGGTTTCTAATTTGTAGTTAAATCTCTTTTTAAGCTAAAAATCATTTCAGATCATTAAATACCTAATGTATATCTACTCACTCACTGCAGTGGCGAAGGGTGCCACACAGCTCGATTCCCATTGGCTTCCCTTTTAAAATGAGGCAACAAAGTAGTTATAAAATATACCTAGGCACAAAGTTAAAAAATACATTTAAAACCAAAGAAACAATACGTATTTTTTCCCCATTGAAACCATGCAGTCTACTTTATTATCATTTTTGCCTCATTTTAAACGGGAAACCGATGGGAATCAAGTTGTATGGCACCCTTCGCCACTGGCTATAGTATTCCTTGACTTATAGCTTGGTATGAGGCTGACCACCCATACTGTAAAAAATGGTTCACTTTACCAATGTCACCCCTGTGTCAGGGTAGGTCGGCAAAAGTTGTAGGGCTTATGTTCATTTGAGGTTTGGATTTTATTTGTAAGTACACATTCAGCATTTGTAAACGCAAACTACACGTGTTTGTTTGTGGGCATGCATTTGAGAGCTTTAAATGAATATATCCTTGCTGCTTCGATTATAGATTGTAGATAGTATTTTTTGTACTTATTTAAAAACGTCAACAACTGTTTGCCTTTACAAAGGTTTCGCCACTGCCCTGAGCTATAGCAATAACATTAAATAAAAATAAAATATACGTATGCCCTTTCTGCATAAAAAAACCTTCATGATTCGTGGCAGAAAAACATTTCATTGTTTTTTTTTTTCAGATTTTATTACAGGCGCTAACAAAAGCATGCACGTTAAATAAGTTCAGTTGACTTATAGGTTGGTATGCGGCTGACCCCCCATGCTGTAAAAATGGTTCACTTTGCCAATGTCACCCCTGTTTTAGGGAAGGACGGCAAGAGTTGCAGGGTGTACCTATGTCCATTTGAGATTTGGTTTTTATGTTGTAGGTTTACATGAGGCATGTGCAAGCGCGAACTTGTACGTGTCTGGTTGTGGGAATGCATGTAATGTGAATCTCAAATGTAACGTATCTTTGCAACTAAGATTAGATTAAATTGAATAATGGATTCGAAACAAATTCTATACACGAAAGAATTATGACGTCACACGGTGGGCTATGGAAAAAGCAGACTAATACACCTCCGGACAAAAAAAATTACGAGTCCTAAACAAAAACTAAAATTGACATATATATAATGAATAATTCTTGATATTTAATTAGTTTTTTTGTATTGTTTGACATATCTGATGACTACTCCTTACTTCAAGGTTAAAATAAAAAATCTTACTCATGAATTGTAGTTAGAAATTGGCATTATATATCGTATCAGATTACCCGAAAATTAGAAATCCATAACGGTTCATTTAAGGTCCAGTGTTTGTGATGGAGTAATAAAAGACATGTTTTTTTTAAATTAATATTTAAGAAGTAGGTTCGTATCGCTTTATTTTAAATTCTTTAAAATTTAAAGTATGTAAAGTATTTAAGATTTCATAGTTACTTTCCGGTTTGCGGGTACATAGGAGTGGAACAGACTACAACCCAATGTGAGGAAGGCAAATACTGTTTGTATCTTTGAAGGAGCAATAATGACGCATTTTTACAAAAAATCTTATCTATGATTTGAGAGGGCTCGTGAGGTGTGGACACAAAAACAGCGCTCTTCATACATTACGCCAACCAATTTAGTTGACGTAGGGGTTTGCCAGCTCCCGAGGGGTGCGGTACTCATTAATTGTAAAGGCTGAGTAAACCTTGCCGGAATTTCGTTTTGGGTTTTGAAATAAACACCGAAACGGGAAATCATTTCTGACACCCTCGGTGGGCAGGCCTGGATTAGCCCCTCTGGGGTCCCGATGCGAAGAAAAGCTCGGGGCCTCTCAATAACCCTAACCCCTAAATTTCTTCCTTCTCCCAATTCAAAAATCCCCACGCCCCCATTTTCATAACACTTTGAGACAAAATTATTATTTAATATTTTAATAAAAAAGACACTAAATGGGTTAGAAGTTGCAGTTGGACCGGTCTGTAGTCCAGTGGCAACACTTCGGACTCGTAAATGGAAGGTTATGGATTCGGATCCCGGCGGAGCACAAAAAAATTATACAATTTATATTTTCAAATTTGCTCTTCGCTGGGTTGAAAAATTCATACACCTTTACCAATAACCAGTCACTAAAAGGTCCATCGGTTATATATTCCATCGTACTATCGGTTATATATTTTATATATGTGTCAAAATTATCATTCAAAATACAATGAAAACCTGCGTGTAGAGCGTATTTTCTTTTCAATGAATCGTAGAGATATGGGCGGAAACGTCATCTGCGCACGAACACTCTGTAATCGTTTTGACAGATGACATTTCGATTGTACCGGAAGCTCGCCAATCAGGGATCCACCCCTAGTGGGGGGGCGGGGCATCCTCCCCCCTCTCCGCCAATGACATCGCAGACACGCTATCGTAGTTCCCGCCAAATAACAGCGTTGTTTTATCCGGTTGCCGTAAGCACCCCGGATTAGGGATGTGCGAATGATAAAAAAATGGAATCTATATTTTTCCGAATATTTCCGAAATTGCCAATGCCTGGAATATCTATCTATCTATCTATAATCTAACCTGCAAAGATATGTTAAAATTTAAGGCTCATATTAAAAGCATCGAGAGGAATAATAGGAGGAGAGCTTGTATGAAGAAGGTTAATATGACTCTGGATGAAATGAAAGAAGTATGAAAGGACAGCGAGAAATGTCGGTTTATTGGTGATGTTGGCGGCTAGGGCTAGGGTTTTTCATTTTATTTTTATTTTTCAATTATAATTTTGTATTTGTTATTAATGTTTATACATATATATTATTGGATATTTGTTCATTTCTAAAATGTAATTGGTTGTGTTTGTGCCTTGATTTTTAGGTTGGCAAGAGGCTGACCACCCATACTATAAAAAATGGTTCACTTTGCCAATGTCACACCTGTTTCAGGGAAGGTTAGCAAAAGTTGCAGAGTTTATGTTAATTTGATGCTTGGATTTTAATTTGTAAGTACGCATTCAGCATTATCTGTAAGCGGGAACTATGACGTGCCTGTTTGTGAGTTTGCATTTTGTACGAATTTTGAATGTTAATCATCATTGCCACTAAGATTATGGACCATAGATTGAAAAAAACGAAAATTTCATCTAAAAAAATACGTCGACGGCTAGGAGGGGGGGGGGGGATGAGCACACGATTTGCAAGGTATTTTTTTTGCTTCCAAAAACAATCACCAAGGGAGGTAGACACCCATTTAAAAAAAAAATGTTTTTGACGCGATTTCGATACTCCAAAAACACTGTCGAAATAACGATATTTTTAATGTCGAAAAAAAAATCGACATTTGAAAAAATGCAAATCGGTAGTTTTGATACATCGATATACATCGCCCATCCCTACCCCGGATTGTTGATGTACCCTTTCATGACAACGGATGCGTTGTAAGTGTGTGGGTGTGTATGTGTAAACGGATAGTATAACGCCACCTTAAAGGTAGAACTGAATATGTGCTGATTCACTGATATGAGAAATCGTAAATAAAACCTTTTATTGGGTGTAACTTCTCATAGTAAAGTGAACTGATTATGAGGCAGTGCTCGTGAAAAAGTTGTAAACTACAAGATTTTCACACTTTATTAGTATTTTGTCTCGTAGAAAATAGGAAAAACTGCTCGCTAAAGTGAAAGAATAAACCGAAACAATCCAACAAAGCATTTTCCTCACAGCCCGGTATAATTCTGTGAGTGTATTTTACGAGTGTAAGAATAGCATCTGTGTATGTGTGTGAAAATGGATAGCGTATGGCAGTTTCCCGCCCAAAACAAATTCCTGTTGCCTCGTTATTAGACGCGCCGTTTACTCACTTTTACCGCAAACAAACAAATCATACGTACAAGATATTTTACGACTTATATTTCTCATTTCTGCGTACCCCTCTAATCTAATCTAATTTAAGTTGCAAATATATGTTACGCTGGGGATTCACATTATACGCATTTTCACAAGCAAACACGTAAAAGTTCGCGCTTGTACATGCCGCATGTGAACCTACAAAATAAAAACACAACTCTCATACACCCTGCAACTCTTGCCGACCTTCTCTGAAACAGGGGTGACATTGGCAAAGTGAACCATTTTCTACAGCATGATTGACTGATAGGTTGGTATGCGACTGACCACCCATACTGTAAAAAATGGTTCACTTTGCCAATGTCACCCCTGCTTCAGGGAAGGTCGGCAAGAGTTGCAGGGCTTATGTTCATTTGAGATTGGGTTTTTTATATTGTATGTAGGTCCACATGCGGCATGTGTAAGCGCAAAATTATGCATGTCTGCTTGTGGGAATGTATTTAATACGAATCTCAAATGATACATATCTTTGCAGCTTAGATTTAGATTTAGATTTAGATGAGTGCTCAGCCACATAACAAATCTAAAATATTTAAAATACCTTATAGACAATGTCGCAGAGATATTTTAGATTCATTTTCCATGATCGCATTATTAAATTCACATTTTACATTTTTAATGGTTTGCGTAACAATGGGAACATTCTTTATTATTATTTCAAATTTTCTTTAATATCATTAAGCGACCGGTATTTTGTTTTAAAGCGCGAACTTATACGTGTCAGCTTGTGAGAATGCATGTAATGGGAATCCCCAATGTTACATATATTTGCAACTAAGATTAGATTAGATAAAATAAATCTTTATTCGTAACACGGATTATTTCCCCTTCTTTACTTTTATTGATCTTTTAAATTAGTTTATTGAACTCAATAAAATGACTAACATATTTTTTAATTCAACTTCAATATAAAAAATATTTAAAAAAATACTTTAAGAAAAGTTAAATTAATTGATCATCAGTTAAAAAGAATCAAAAAAGTTTCGTTCACTTCAATATGCGATTTTTCAATACAATTTTTTTTGATAACGATAAATTGTACGAAAAAAACATATTTTGCAACACGAGAAAGTGAAAAGAGTTGCATTTTTGCAACAATGGCAATTTTGAATGCAGTTAATAAGCCGTGCGACAAATTGCTTCCCCTTGACCTGGACACGGTGAGTTTCGTGAATGGCAGCTTAGAATCAACTCTGCCTGTGCTTAGATGTGCATGCAGATTATGAGAGTTAAGCCACAAACAATCCATGTGTCAGAAAAATGAATTCACTTTTATATTTTGATATATTTTGTATTTATTCTTCCTGAATACTAATAAAAATATTATTAGGATGATTTGCTATACTCACCGTCAATACGAACGTATGCCATACTATTTTCATATTATTTAAGAGAGCCCCATTCACTACGCATGCTTTCAAAATATCCCACAACATACCTCTGTCTACTGAGTCAAAAACTTTTTACAAAGGCCGTGAACAGATTTCCCCTCACCGACCATTGTTCTTCAACAAGTTGTCGTAGAATGAAAATCTGATCAACACAGCCTTTACCGGCCATAAAGCCGGACTGTGTGTCGAAAATACTTTCACTATTAGTCAGTTTCACTCAATACTCATAAATCATTTGATTAGTAGTGATTATATGTGTAGCTTAGTTGCGTTGCGTGGGCAGACTCATACCAACTTATAAGTCAACATGGTATCTACGAGTTTTTGAATTTTTCTAGAAAGCCTAGTGCTAGTTAGTAGTAAAAATTTTTTTTTTCTAAAAACCGTTGAAAAAGTCATAAATTTATTATTAAAAAAAACACTTGAACCTTGTTTATGTTGATTTTACATAAACTTATGTCAATATATTTTTATAGATGAAAAAAAAAAATACAATCGTAGACGTACATAAATATTTTATTAATTGGTTACTATACAACATTGTAAAACAGTAGAATTTAATTTATGAACAGCATTTAATTTCGGGCAATAAAGCTAATAAATTTATTATTTTCAAACCTGTTTATTAATAAACGGCCCATAAATAAAACACTAAAATTGGTTGGCATTAAATTGACCATCGCAGCGTTATAAAATTTGAGCGTGTCCACTTTCTGGTTACGCACGGGCCGGGGAAGGATCGATCGCCAATTTAACGGTCAATCTGCCCATTATTGGAATCGAGGTAAAAACGGAGTATTTGGGCAAAAAATAAAAGAGAACGCCAAGTGGGCGAGAGACGCGTAGACTCTAAGTAGGCTAGCGGAGGTCCTCAAACTGTGAGTCGCGATCCAAATGGGTGCAATGAGGAAAATAATACATTTTAGATTTTGCGTGGAATAAAAATCGGATTTTACAATCTGAGTTGTAGTATTTTCGGAGACATCATCAGGAGACGTGCCTTTTCTTTGACAAACAGACGTTGCACACGACTTCGACGAAACGTTGAGAAAGCCGTTATTTTGTACTACACCGTTTCTTCTATACAAACTGTAAGGCCCGGTATTTTGAAGTATAGTAAAGTTAACTAAAATGCAATTTTAGTTAAATCATCATAATATTTCACTCACCGAAATTCGCTAGTAAATATTTAGTAACTTTAACTTTCGATTTTCAAGATACCGGCGCTTCACTGACAGCAGCTGTTTACGTGCGCCTGTACAGGTAAAATATTGTGTGTAGAACAGTCCAGTATGATCCATGATGGTAGTAGTAAGGTATATAGAACGGTGGTCTGGTATGAGCGAGAGATTGAATGATCTGGAAATTATCAAGAATGATCCCGTTTGTACCTATATATACGGACTGCAAAGGGTATCAGTAGATTAGTCGCTCCAAGTATTTCGCCATGAAGACCAATGAGCAGAGCTTATCAACTGTTGTAAATTGTGAACCAAACCGTGTAAAATAAATTCTGCTAAAACAAATAATTGCGTGTCGGTGTTATGGCCGAGGGGGCCAAGTGGGCTGATCTTTCTAGCGTGCTTGCAATAGAGAAATGTTGGTTTGATCCCCGCCTGGGTCATTTGACCATAATTTTGACCCTGGTTCAACAGATGTTATTGGGTAATTATTAATTATTAATTCAGTAAAAAAAAACAGTAATGAATTATTAATTGATGATATTAATACCTGTTTCTGGCCAGGCAGAATCAGAAGTGAATCCCATTAAAATAGTAACGATAGTAAACCTAGATTAGATTTTTGAGAATTTTTAACTAGAAAAGGGTGAGGCATTCCTTAAAGTTTGAGAAGAGGTGGCGTAGATGGTTGGCCAGCGTCTACATCTGACTCAGTCACAACCCGACCAAGCTACGATCGGTAGGGCCGTCGTAGGTACTTGGTGACCCCAACACAGCGCGAACAATTCCATCAACTTTAAAATCGTATCATGATATTGTATTTTATGACAGAGATTAGTATCTCGGCATTAGGAAGTGATCAGGGAAAACTTCCGTAGACAAACAATCAAACAAAGAAACAAATAAACATTTAACTTAATAAATACAAAAAAAAAACAAGTTTTACAGAGTGGTGATTTTTTACAAAAAAAAAAACTTTAATTGTGTATAATGAGGACTTTTATGGGATCGAAAATTGGAGTACATTAAATTGTTTTTTTTCTGTGAATTTGACTTTTTTTGGAGCGAAAATTTTGTGCGACAAAGTGTGCCAAATTTGATTTTTGGAAATGGCTTTGGTAAGTTTTGAAATTTTCCTAATTAATTACACAATATTATAAAATAAATGACGCACAAAAAATGTACTTTATTCATTCTACAAAATAAGAGGAATTTGAATAACTTAATCTTACAATAACGGTTTTTATTTCAATTATATTTTTACGAAACAAGTATAAAAAATATGTTAAAATATATCTTTGAAAATTATGATTTATTTGTAAGTATATTAACCTATTTTTTTTGCGAAAAAGCTTCATTTAACTTTCATCATCAACGTTTCCTTTCGTAGCAATTAATTTTATTGGCTTTTAAATAAATGTGAGGACGTGTATATAGCGTATATCACCCTTTATTACGAATATTTATCGTCGCTGTGGTCATTATTTCTCATGCATGATGGGAGAAGGCGACTTCGCAGGCCCAGATGTAGGTCACCAAGGTTCTTAACCTCGGTCAGTACTGGCTACTTTTTAAGGGGACTTAGCTGGCTTTACAGGTGCCCATATAATACAACAAGTCTACCTGTATATGGAAGGGGGGGGAGGGGGTGAAGATCACGAGGTTTTCTTGAGAAAAAACTTTCATGGTCCGCCGTTAGATGTAGCTTTCTGAAAGTAAAGTGAGTTCTCAGGACTATAGCAAAGTAATTGTTGCAAATATTTTTTATACTTTCTGGTGAACAGAAATCAAGAAATTTAAAATTTTTGGGATCAAAATGATACTATTTTAAGTTCGAAAGATTATCGTTATAGACCGGTCCGTAGTCCAGTGGTAACACTTTGGACTCGTAAATGGAAGGTTGTGGGTTCGAATCCCGGCGGAGCACAAAAAATATACCATTTATATTTTCAAATTTGCTCTTCGCTGATTCATAAACCTTCAATAATTCATAAACCTTTACCAAAGACCGGTCATCAAAAGGTCCATCCAGCCTTACAACAACTGGGTCTTGCTTGAGAATTGGCGCTTTCTACAGCGACGACCAAGCTCGCACAGGGCTCTTGAAGTGTGATACACAAGATAGCGATGATACAAGAAGCGATAAGGAATCTTCATAGCTTCAGTGAAGTCGAAAGTTAACTTCATACATTCATTTTTTATCAGTGGAAGACATCTGTTCAACAAACCTTTTATATGGTCCACTATTACTTGTTCGTACACTGGTGAGAAGGTATTTTTAAATCTGCCGTCCTTTGTTGGTAATTTCAATTCTTATCCGCGTTTCAAAGCAGATATTTTGTCGTAGATGGTGCTCTTTGGGATGTCATAACGCAATGAAGCTTGTCTTAGACACATTTCTTTGGACAAAATCATTTTCAAAGTTTGCAAGCCTTGTTGGTCCCAATTTATTTTATTTTTCTTCTCCTCCATTTAAAAAATACTTTATACTCTAAATACGTTTCTGTGCCTCCTGTGAAAAGTGATACAACTCGAGTTATACCCTTTTTGAGATTTTTACATAGAAATAATCAGAAAAAAATTAGCGATTTTTTGGTCTTACTCACATTCTTCTATCTGCTATAGTTTAGGAAATATAACTGGCAGGATTTAGGCAAAAAAACGTGAAAAGTGATATTAGTCAAGTTGTATCCCTTTTAGTAATTGATCCACACATTGTTTTTTACAAATCTATCGTGAATATTGATACATCTCGACTTATATCACTTTACACCAATTTTTGACTGGAATTTTAGCCAAGTTATACGATTCAGGTAAATTATGAAAATACTACTATTTTAAGTACAACAATTGTGTCTTTGGGGTAGTATTTTTATAATTAGTTTGAGCAACATTCTGCCTGGACCATTATCTTATGAGTTATTAAATTTAAAAAATATTAAGCTTTTTGTTTATCACTTTACTCAAAGACAACTTATAGGTGCAATATAATATAACTCGACTTGTATCATTTATCACGTAATAAATGATACAAGTACAGGCAAAAAAAGGTACAACTGACAGAGTTTAATAAATTATTTGTAAACTATAATAGTAACCATAAAAATTAGAATGCACAGTGAAAGTGAATGTTTTTATCTACAAAATAAGGTACTTATGTGTAACCTAGCCCACTTAGTTCATGAATTAGAATTTTTTAAATCTTGTTTTTGCTCTCCTGTAAAATGATGATTTTTGAGTTGTATCACTTTTCACAGGAGGCACAGGTTTATACTCTACGCTTATACTCTAAAGTAACGCAAAACACTAAGTTTAATAAGTGTACATACTGAGCTGGAAAATCAGCTTTTAAACTGTCCGGTGTTAGGGGGCACCTTTGTGTCCGGTAGTAGGGGACACACAATGTGTAAAATTACGATTTTAATAAAAAAAAAAGTTGAAGGAAATATCTTGTCTTGTCTTGTCTTGTATCCTGCCGCCTTTCCTCTAGGGGTGGCCAGTACCTCCACACAAGTGCCTCCACTTGACTCTGTCCTTGCATACTTCTTTCATCTCATCTAATTTCATCACTCTTTTCATGCATGCTCTTCTCTTGTTTCCACTCTGTAGATTCCATTCATTCGCAATCTCATTTATCTGATCAATCCATTGTTTCCTAGGTCTTCCCCTTCCACGCTTACCTGTTACATTCCCTTTATACACTCTTTTTGTCAGTCGGTCTTCATTCATCCTTTCAATATGTCCAAACCATCGCATCACACTTCTTTGAACTTTCACTTTCACGCTTTCTTTTACTCCGCATTCATTTAGAACCCATTCGTTTCTCACTCTATCTTTCAGTGTTTTTCCTGTCATACTTCTCAGATGGGCCATTTCTACGGTGCATACCTTATTTACTTCTCTTTCATTCAACGTCCATGACTCGCTTCCATACATCAGGGTCGGCAACAAAATACAATTGTGTACCGCCATTTTCATTTTCTTTGGTATCCTTTTATTCTTCGCTATTCTACCAAACGCTCCTATCACGCATCTTCCTTTGCTGGCACGCTTCTCTAATTCTTTCGTCATCTTACCATTCGCCTCAAACTTACTTCCTAAATAGTCAAACTCATTCACTACTTCAACTTTTATTCCATTCAAATTAATTGTAAGTTCCTCACATACTTCATTCCTGTCAAAAACTAATACTTTTGTCTTATTCGCATTTACTTTCAAGCTATTCTTACAAAATGCATCATTTAGTTTGGTTAACATCGTTTGGAGTTCCTCCGCCGAGTCAGCTAAAACTATAGCATCATCAGCATAAAGAAGTACTCCAACTCTTGTTTCACCCACTTTCACTCCGCTCTCTGATATTCCAGCTTCTTTTATGCAACTGTCCATGATTATATTAAACAACCATGGACTCATCACGCAGCCTTGCCTCACTCCCTTATATACATCAAACCAGTCACTATATCTCCCATCCACTCTTACACATGCCGAACTATTTTCATAGATGGCACGTATCACATTCAGAAGATTATCATTCACACCGTACTTCCTGAGAACATTCCACAGCATACATCTGTCCACCGAGTCAAAGGCCCTCTCAAGATCTACGAATGCTGCGTAGACCACCCTCCCCACAGCCAGATGTTTTTCAACAATCTGTCTGAGAGTAAAGATTTGGTCCACACAACCTCGTCCTGGCATAAAGCCAGATTGAATATCAGAGACCCTGTGATCGGTGGCCATTCTCACTTTTTTTATGACAATTTTGCATAAGACTTTCCCAGGTATACTAAGGAGACTAATGGGCCTGAAGTTACGGCAGTCTTTCTTGTCCCCTTTACCCTTGTAAATAGGGACAATGACCGCCTTTCTCCAGTCCATCGGTACTACCCTGTCTTTCATACACATCTTGCATAATTCAAACATCCACTCTACCACATATTCTCCTCCTGCCTTTAACATCTCAGCATTCAATCCATCCATACTTGCAGCCTTTCCATTCTTCAGCTCTTTTATGCTTGCTTTTATTTCCTCTTTCAAAATATCCTCATTACTTTCATTTGTAGGGTCACATTCATATAAATTTCTTTCACCCTGTCCTAATATTTCTTCAAAGTATTCTTTCCATCTATTACATACATCATCTTCATCCCACAGCAAGACTCCCTGCGCATTCTTTATGCCCGGAGTTGTTGCTCCCACACTTTCGTTATTATTCCGAACCCAGCTCCAGAACATTTTTTTGTTGGTGTGGAAGTCCTGCTGTGCCTTTTCATTATTTTTCTTCTCTAATTCCATCTTACTTTCATACACAAGCTTTTTAGTATTCATTTTTGCCCTTTTATACATCATTTCCAAATTTAAATTACCTTTATCTTTCAACCATCTCATATACGCTTCCTTCTTTTGCTCTACTGCTTCTTTCACTCCATCATTCCACCAGGCATCACCTTTTTTCTTACCAACATTTGTTTCTCCGCATGTCATCCTAGCAGATTCGGTCAGTTCTTTCTTCATCATTTGCCACACTTTTTCCACACATCCTTCATCTTTCATTTTTTGTAGTTCATCCATATTTAATCTTTTGGCAATCTCACTTTGATATTCATCTTGCACATTGTCATCGTTCAAATTTTCCACTTTTATTCTTTTCATTCTTAACAATATTTTTTTCTTTCCTTTCTTACAATCCCCTACCATTATTCTCGCGCATAACAAATAGTGGTCTGTGCTGAGTTCAGCTCCACGGTACACTCTTGCATCTCTCACATATCCTCTCATTCTTTCATCTACGCATATATAATCAATAATTGTTCGATTGCCTGCCCTATTTTGCCATGTATAGAGATGCAAGTCTTGGTGTTTAAACCAGGTGTTTGTTGCAAAAAGTCTGTGTTCTATACATGTATTGACAAGCTTTCGTCCATTATTATTCATCCTTCCTCTACCACTCGGACCCACAACCATTCCGCAATCATCTCGTTTCATACCAATCCATCCGTTCATATCTCCTAATAAGATAATTCGTTCATTCTCATCTTTCATTCTTAGTACATTATTTACACTCTCCCAGAATTCATCTCTTTCTTCTCTGCTATCAGATTCTACTGGAGCATAACACGCTACCATTAGAATTTTCACACGTCCTAATCTCATTCTTACCAACAGAATCCTAGGACATATTCTTTCATAATTATTTACACACATTTTAGCCCGTTCGCTCAAAATTACTCCCACGCCTTGTCTCTTATATCCATCCTTAATTCCACTCCAAATAAAATACTCCTCATTCTTCAATACCTTTTCTCCATCCCCGATCATTTTTATTTCAGTCACGCACATCACTTGTATTCTTCTCTTTTCCATAATATCAGTAATTTCATTCTCTTTACAGTCATTCCATTCTCTAACATTCCACGTTGCAAATATCCATTCTTCCTGTTTCACATACTTCCTTTTACACACACTTCCATTCCTGACAGAATTGTCAGCTTCAACACCTCCGCAGAGGCCATTTGACACTTCCTTCGATTCCGGGCGGTGGACATTGTCAGCTTCCACGGGCCCCTCCTTGTCTGCAGCTGTCCCCGGGTTTCTGCGGTCATTGCGGCCGCCTCGTCTGCCTCTTGGTCTTCTTTTAACTCCTCTGCACAAGTTATTCTCACGGATAGTTTTAAATGTTGAATCACTTATTAAATATTTTGAGTCTTTAAGTGCAGAGAGTTCTTTTGTCGAGTAGATTTGAATCGTTAAATTTGCTTTATTCAATTTTAAATCAAATGACACTTATTATTGTTTTAAGTTCGAGTGGGTAGTTTAATTTGGATAACTATTGCTCACTTGGTACTTGTCACTCTATTATTTTATTTAATAAAACATGATTCACATAATTCATTTAAAAATTAAAACATTACAATGATTTTAAAAACACAAGAACACAGAATTAATAATAGTCCGACTGCAAAAATTATTTATAATAATAAAAAGCGCGGAGCTCTCGAGATACAGCGCGTCGCCATTGGCGCCAGCGACAAGAATGTGAAATGAAATGTGAAATGAAATATCAAAAAAGTTTAATTGCACACGAAATATGAACAAATACTCTCTTTACTTTCGGCCAAATAAATTACTTAAATAAAAAATCATAGCGTAAATACTCACTCAAAGTTTAGGTGCCGCACTGGGCTCCTGGCAAAATCGCATACCGACCGCTCTCATCACCGCTGTTAGCGTCATTGACGCGCATTGTCTTGTGACCCTATGGCGTTGGGGTTTCCTTCACCTTTTCTCGTACATACGAAATTGATCGCGATGTAACTTACCGCGACAGCACTAGTGTCTGGCGCTAGGTGCCGTCCGGCGTTAAGGGACTTCCCCCTATGTTACTTGAACAAAAATGTATCCACATGATTCTTAAAATCATCACAGGGGCATCAACATCATCATCATCACGCTGAAGAAGCCCATCGCAAACGCAACGCAACTAAGCATTACATATAGTGTAACTTCTTGCCGCATTATCCCCGAGGGGTTTCGCATTTGGCAAATGGAACCTATTTATTTTGTGGTTGGCGTAAGGTAAAGAGGCCGGCCTTACGCCAACCACTCCAATTGAAGTGGGGGTTTCCCAACTCCCGAGGAGGCTGGAACTCATTTCTTGTGAAGGCTGAGTAAACTATGCCGGTAGATTTTTATTTTGGGGTTTGAAATAAGCACCGAAACGGGAAATCATTTCTGACACCCTCGGTGGGATTCGAGCCTGGGCTCACGGTTTGGAATGCAAGTACTCTACCAACTGAGCTATCGACCGGACTATGAGCCCGCAGACATGACCTAAACGTTCGGAAGCTCCAGCTCCCCCAGACCACGGCAACACATCCCGGAAAGTTACTCTCCAGTATCAACAGCCGGCCGTGTAAGCCTAAAACTCCGTGGTCACTTTAGTTTGTTTCTCGCATTACAGGTGGCGTCGCGCGCGCCCTCCCGCCTGGGGGAGGAGACCTCCCCTGGGGGCAGCGTGGTGGGCGGAGCGGGGGGCGGGGGCGGCGACAACAGCGCGCCCGCCTCGCCCAGTGGCGCCCGAGACTCCGAGCCCGCGCGCCGCACGCCCGACACGGACGACGAGGAGACAGAGCCGCCCAGGGGGCCGCCGGGCGGGTGGCGCCCCTCCCGCCCCCCCAGCCCAGCCCCCCAACAACCCACCAACCCCCCAGCAGAACCATCCAGCCGCTACGCCAACCTCTCATTCTGGAAAGCGAGAAAAGTCACCTTCTACAAGAATGGGGACCCATTCTTCCCTGGAGTGGAATTCAGATTTAGACCTGGAAGAGACTTGAGTACGCTTGGAGGTCTTTTGGATCGACTTTCTGCTCGGTTGGAACTTCCGAGAGGTGCGAGGTACATCTTTTCGCTGGATGGAGACAGGAAGATGAGATTGGAAGAACTGGAGGATGGAGCTTCGTATGTGGTGTCTTCGTACAAAGCTTTCAAGGTTAGTTTGTTTTATTTTAGTACAATTTAAGTCTCAAATTTAATTAATCTTAAATGGGTTCATCTCTCGCGATATCATTTAAATGGTTTCATATACATACAACCTATCTTGATTGAAACCTATTTTGGAGACAGGGCAGGCGGCCGCTCCAATGACTTGGAATGCCATTCCCGCCTCTTATGAGGGAACTGGATTTGGAGAGACTGTTTAAAAGACGTCTCAAGACTCACCTCTTCGTCCAATCATATGGACAAGCGCCTTTGCAATGACACACTGTCATAAAAGGCGCTATACAATTTTTGTGTTAATAATAATAATAATCTCTCAGTTGTTTGTCTTTTTACTGTGTTTTACGAAGTACGCTACACGTGTGTTGTTTCAAAGATTGTTTATATGGTAGAAAAAATAAAAACAATTTTGTATTCGATTACGGTGAGTATATTATAAATCCACGACCGGTTTCGCGGACAATCCGTTCGCATTTGATCTATTAAAATGAACGATTTCAAAGTGAATGCCTCTACAATCAAAACAATTGTTTATATGACTTAAACCGAACCAAAATATCTACTATTTTGTCATAAATTCACTAGGTTTCACGTAATGAAAATATTATCCAAACTACACGTATTTAGGGCAACTGACTCCAAAATTACTTTGTATTCGATTGTAATCGAATAATTTTGTGACTGTCGCTAAATTATTGCTGAAAATATCTCATACATAAGCAAGTAAATGTATTTGTTTATCATACTAACGTTTGTACATAAAAGGCTTCGTAGCGTTTAGTGTTTATTTCCTCATAGACTTGCGCTGTGTATACTGGAGTCTACGCATAACAAAGAAACCTCCATTTTGTACGGTTCACTAGGCTGCAATATATATAAATACAGGTATAATACGTGCTCACTAGGGTGATGCATAAAAGTTAACTTGGGATTTTATACTCGGGCATACGTTAATAATGACTTTAGACACAAAATAAGCATTTCACAAAATATTGAAAAAATTTGACCCACTTTTGGGGGGTGCGTTTTTGTTTTCATGCTTTTCTTTGAAATTCAAGGAGACATAATGAGATAATTTTTGTTTAAGGCAGTCATTGAGCTCCGAACGTGAATTCACATAGACGAAATTGTGACGTCACACGGCCAAGTTGAAGATGCAATCGTAGAATGTCGGTCTACGGCCTACGAAACATGGATGGTTTATGGCCTACGTATGTGGACGGTCTACGTACAGGGGTTTCTTACGTGAGGAAGTTCTACGATTTACGTACACAGACGGTCTACGATTTTACACCTAAGTACATCGACAGCTTACGGTTTACGTATATGGACGGTCTATGTACACGAAACATGGACAGTTTACGGTCTACGCACATAAACGGTCTCTACGGTCTATATACATGTACGGTGTACGGTCTACGCACATAAACGGTCCACGGTCCACGTACATGGATAGTCTGCATACGTAAATGGACAATCTACAGTGTACGAACATGGACAATCTACAGTCTACGTGCATGTGCGTAGACTGTCGATTGTTCACGTATGGGTATGGATGGTCTACAGTTTACATACATGGGCATTCTACAGTCTACGTACATAGATGGTCTTTAGTCTACGTACATGGGCATGGATGGTCTACAGTTTACGTAAGTACATTCACAGTCTACAGTCTAGGTTCATGGACAATCTATAGTCTACGTTTATGAATGGTCTACAGCCTACATATATGGACATGAACGGTCTACAATTTACGTACATTCACAGTCTACAGTCTACGTTCATGGACAATCTATAGTCTACGTTTATGAATGGTCTACAGCCTACATATATGGGCATGGACGGTCTACAGTTTCACTGTATTTAGTCTACATTCACGGACATTCTACGGTTCACGTACATGGACGGTCTACAGTCTACGTACTCGTACATGGACGGTCTGCAGTGTACGTACATACGTAGACGGTCTACGGTCTACGTAGATGATGATGATGATGATGATGATGGATGATTTCTTTCCTGTGGCGCCATTTAATGGTCCAGGACCATCTCAAGGGCGCCATGGCTTCTCGAGAAAAGTAGTGTCTTCAGTTCCTTTCTGAAGGTGGTGGTAGGCTGGTTCGCGCGAACACCGATGGGTAAATTGTTCCAGGCCACCGGCCCGGCCACCGCAAAGCTTCTGTCTGCAAAGTTTGATGTGTTTGCTCTATTGGGCACTATAACCTTGTTGACAGAGATCAACATAATGTTACACGTACATGAAAATTACGAATCACGTTTATTAACTTTGTTTTTTTTTTTACTTGAAAGGCATATTTTGTTCATTTGCGATAAAGAGTAATATAACAGACATAAACATGGGCTATTTTTTGAAGCTCCGTGTTATTGAAGCTTGATTTTGCTAACGAAGCGATCACTTTTCCTAAGAGCAGTGGTCCTTAGCTTTTTTTGACCTAGAGCCCACTTTGTTTTTTTTTTCGATTTATGATAACCATGTCAAAAATCGTTTTTTAAATGAAAATCTTCTAGTTCTTTAACAAAAAGGTTGGTATGAGGCTGCTACCCATGCTGTAAAAACTACGATTTTAGGGTGGGTGGTAGCTAGTAGAAACGCATTCAATCTCAATCAAAAGTGACCATAAAATGACCGAGCGTACATGCAATCAAAATCTATTTAAATTTTCATTTTGCTTTTACTGTACAAACAAATCCACTATTTTAATTAAAAAACACACACACACCAGAAAAACATTCATAAAAATACAATAAAATAATAATAATAAAGTAATTGAATATTTTAAAGGATTTTTTTACGTTTTACTTAACAATAAATATTTAAATTTAAGGTAGTTGGTGAAATATGTCGGTAACATGTTAAATAAAGTGGGCCAAACTGTTTTACATTTCAGGGGAAAATTACCTTAGCATAAAAAAATTACAAGCTGATAAAAAACACGATACGGCTGTATTTCACATTTCAACAAGTTTATTTATACTAAAAATAAATTAATCTACAAAACAATGACAAAAAATACAACAAATAAAATTAATAAAAATAGAGGGTAATAGCAAAAGAGATAAGATTCACACGAAAAAAGCGATTTACAATTTATTGTTTCAAAGACTATATAAAATTAAAGATTCATATTTCATGCATTTTTACAAGCAGAGACGAGTAAGTTGGCGCTTTCACATGCCCCGTGTGGACTTCATAAACATAGAAATCTAAAAAGCGATCGTCAAATAAATAATCCTAATGCTTGCAGTTCAAATGGATTAAAATTAATTAACGGTTACACAATCTACTTTAAATGAAATGGTTTCAAATTTAAGAAGACCATTAAACGCAAGGTGGATACTTAATTATGAACTAACACAGTTTTTTTTGTGTTAAACGTATACTTGCTCTTCAGGAAACCGTAAAAATCCGATATTGTTGCTACTACGCTAGTAACCTGCACATAACGTGTAACTTCTGGCGAGTGGAACCTTTTTATTTTTACAGGTGAGTGGGCCAGCCTCTTTAGTTAATGTGGGCGTTTCCCAGCTGGTACTGATTTCTTGTGAAGGCTGAGTAAACCTTCTCATCATTTCATTTTGGGTTTGAAATAAACGCCGAAATGGGATATCATTTCTAACACCCTCAGTAGGGTTCGAATCCGAGCTCTCGGCATGGAATGCAATCACTCTACCAACTGAGCTATCGACCGAACTTGCTCCTACCATTGAAATGTTATACCTACACGTCACTGTGGCCACTCCTAGCGGAATTATTACTGGATACAGAAACAGAAACAGCTAAAGTGTGTCATTGCACCATTTTGTCCCCTCATTTCACGCTTACCATTCTTATTTTCTGTACAAAAAAAATCTAAGGTCCTTCATGAAAAATTAAGAAAACATGTTTGTGAGAAGTCTCGTTAATTTATTAAAATTTATTCTGAATTAATTGAAACATAATATAAAAGAAAACAATTAAGCGAAGGGGTTTTTTTCGCGCGTAAATTTTATGTATACGTATTTTTTAGGTTTATTAGATGACCTCGATTATAAGGTAAATATATGAAAACACATTGTTTCGCTGGTAGACCAGTCACCAGAAACATCGGAGGTGGCAAATGATAGAACTGTTTTAATTTTTAAGGGCCTGTTGCATTAACCTCCAATCAATATTTGATTGAAGCATCAAATGTGATTGGTTAATTCTGATAAAGACCTCGGTTAAATATTTTTGGGAATTGGGTAATAATATGATGGAATTTGAAAAGGAAAGATGATGTAAATTAGCTGAATTACGTACATGCATGCAAAATTTTGATTTGAAAGGGAGAAATCACACTTAATTTTGATTTTTGTCTGATTGGAGTTTGGTGCAAAAGGGTTTTAGTGTATTGTTAGGATAGATACATATAATTAGTAGTGTAAATGGAAGTTTGCAACTTCAAAAGTAGCTGATAAATAAGTGGGCTCTTGAGGTGAGAATCAATTAAAACCAGCACTCACCAAATATAATCTATCTATATTCTAAGTAGCAATGATATAGTACAATTTGAAAGTCATATTAAATGCATGCCCATAGTAGACGAGTGTACGATCACGCTTACTAATGCTGCATGTGTATCTACTTATAAATTAACAGCCAAACCACAAATGAACATACATCCTGCAATTTTTACCGACCTTCCAGGGGTGACATTGGCAAAGTGGACCATTTTTTACAGCATGGGTGGTCAACTTCATACCAACCAATAAATCATCCTAAAATTTATTTATTTAAAAGGTGATGTTTATGTAAAATGTTCATTTGAGATTAGGGTTTTTATATTGTAGGTCCACATGCGGCATGTGTTAGCACGAACTTACACGTATCTGCTTGTAGGAATTCATTTAATACGAATCTCAAATGATATATATCTGTGCAACTTAGATTTAGATTAGATTTGATCAGAAAATCTTTTTTTTTTCCCCAGTTTTTTAGGATTTGACAAACTTTCACATCTGAATAGGACATTGTTTTAAATTTATCTTGTTTTATTTTTAAAGAAAACAAAATGTAAACTTCAAAAAATGGCTACTTTAGTGCAAAATTTTCCGAATAACCATCTTCTAAGCAGGATACAAGCTAAAATATTCATCTTGTGAGGAAAGTTATTTGACAGTAAACTGAAGAACAGTTATTCGCCTATAATTTAAATTGTACTTACTTTACTTTACTTTACTTTCTTCGGCTCATAAGCCTTGAAGGCTCAGGGCCTCCCGCACCACAATCCTCCAGGACTCTCTGTCTTGTGCAGCTTCCCTCCATGGTCCCCTCACTCCCAGAATTTCGGCATCGGCTTCAATGTTGTCTGCCCACCGCATCCTGGGACGTCCGAGTGGTCTAACACCTGAAGGGGCACCATCCAAGACTGTTCTAATGATCCTGGAGTCCTCTGCACGTGCTACATGTCCGGCCCACTGGAGTCTTCTTGATTTCATTACCGACACTATGTTAGCATCTTGAAACACGGACATCAGCTCCGCGTTGGTCCGGATACGCCACCTGTCATCTTCAAATACAGGTCCGAGAATGCGACGAAGCATTTTGTTCTCAAAGACCTGGAGAGATTTTTCTTGTTTTTGAGTCAGACTCCAGGCTTCGCATCCGTACAACACAACTGGCCGAACAATGGAAGTGTAAATCTTGAATTTTGTGGAGCGGGATAGCCATTTTGAGCACAATAGCCCTCTAAGGCCAAAAAAAGCATTATTGCCGGAGTGAATTCGGGCATGTAATTCTGAGGATAGGATATTTTTGTCATTTATAAGGGTACCCAAGTATTTGAATGAATTGCAGTTCTTAAACTTGTAATTATCTACATTCAAATCTTCTTGAATATCCCGCCGCGCCACAGGCAAGTATTCAGTTTTCCCCTCATTAATTCTCAATCCTATCCTCCTTGCCATTCTCTCCATTGGTAAGAAGAGCGCCCGGAGCTGTGCAGCGTTCTCTCCCAGAAGCACCACATCATCCGCATATCCCAGCAGCCTAATGGTACTTCCTATGGTGATTCCACCATACACAGGTTTGGTTTCTCTCACAACCTTTTCTAAGGCTAGGTTGAAGAGCAATGGAGAAAGGGCGTCACCCTGCTTTAGGCCTGAACTGATCTCAAAGGGATCCGAGACCTGTCCCTGCAGCAGTATTTGAGCTCTTGAATTTTCTATGGATATCTGAACCAGTTTGATGAGTTTTCCAGGAATTCCATAGTCTCGTAAAACGCTCCACAGCCCCAAACGATGCACTGAGTCATAAGCAGTCTTGAAGTCGACAAAAAGGCAATGAGTATCTTGAGCATATTCCCACTTCTTCTCTAATATTTGCCTCAAAGAAAAGATCTGGTCCGTTGTGCTCCGATTCCTTCTGAAACCTGCTTGGTACTCTCCAAGAGCACATTCAGCATATGGCATAATTCTTCTTAGCAGAATATTAGACAATATTTTGTATGCCGCTGGGAGAAGTGAGATACCTCTATAATTAGAGCATAGCATTTTGTCTCCTTTTTTATGTATTGGACACAATAGTGCAACTTTCCAGCTATCTGGCAGTACCTCATGTTTCCAAACATCCTGATAAAGACCCCACAGAGCATTTTCTAAGGCTTCTCCGCCACAATTCAGTAACTCAGCAGGGATATCATCGTTTCCAGGAGCTCTTGACTTCTTTAAACTCTTAATTGCCTGTACTACCTCATCTCGACTTGGTGGAGGAACTTCGGGTTCCACCGTGAGAACTCTAGATGGTTGCAAAGGATTATCCGGACTCTCACCTCGCAGCAATCCAGTGAAATGATTCTTCCACACGTCAAGTATTTGATCTCGATCAGCAATGATGTTTCCCTGTTCATCCATTATCTGGCTACTACGCTGTTGAGATCCACACTTCGCCTTTCTGACGGAATCAAAGAATTTCCTAGAGTTCCTTCCATCCCTATTGTCACTCTCAAGCTTCTCCATCAGCCGCTTATGATGCAAGCGTTTTTTGGCTCTCAAGAGGTTTCGTACTTGTCTTTTTCTTCCTTTCCATTCATTCTCCAGGTTTTGGTTACTTCCTTGAAGAAGACAGTTTCTGAGTTCCTTCCGCCACATAACAGCACGTCTGCATTCCTCATCAAACCATGGCTTACTTGCATGTTGATCCATCTTCCCAATCTCCTTTTCAGCAGTTTGCTTAATGACCTGCATAATTAGCTTCCAAGACTCTTCAACCCTCAGCTGGTTTGCTGTAGGATCACTTTCTTCCACACTTGAGACTTCATCCATGACTTCATCTTGAGACATCTGAAATTCCGAGTACTGGTTATCACTGGCTTCAGTTATTTCTTCAGTTGCCACCTGACTCTCACTCAGGTTGTGAAATTGGTCATTGATGCCTTTTCTATACCTTTCTAATCCCTCTTTATTGTTCAGGATGTCCAGATTATATCTTAGTCTTGTAGACGGTTTTGATTTATTATGACTCAGTATTTTTTCTTTGAAAATTGCCACAGACAGGAAGTGATCTGTGTCACAGTCTGCCCCCCGATAGCTCCGAACATCATGAATCATTCTTAGATGTTTCCTTTCAACGAGAAGGTGGTCGATTTGATTCACTGTTCTACCATCGTGAGACTTCCACGTTCCCTTGTGGATTTCTTTGTGTGGAAAAATTGTGCCCATGATTGACATTTGTCGTGCTGAGGCAAAGTGGATGACTCTCATACCATTATCGTTGCTGTTTTCATGAAGGCTGTTTGTTCCAATGGAGGGTACAAAACATTCTTCTCTACCAATTTTGGCATTCAGGTCACCTAATACACATTTTATGTCATACCGTGGTAGTCGGTCGTAGGTGGATTCCAACAAATCATAAAAGGCGTTTTTGTTGTCATCGTCATCGCTTTCAGTGGGCGCGTGTACACAAATGAGAGCTAAGTTACGCCGTCGGCCCTTTAGCCGAAGTACGCAAATCCGCTCGTTAATTGGTTCATAAGATAACACTGCCCTTCTAGCGTTCTGGCTTACGACAAAGCCTGTTCCGAATTCATGTCGGTCGTTGTTCGTACCACTGTAGAAGATGGTGGATTGACCATCTTCTCACCACTACCCGGCCACCTCACCTCTTGCACAGCTGTCACATCCAGATTGTACCTAGCCAGCTCTTCCGTAACAATCTGGGTTGAACCCGGTCTATTTAAGCTCAGCACATTCCAAAATCCGATTCGTAGCCTAGTATCGTGCTTGGGTCGTCTCCGGTGTCTATTTTGTCCGAGGCATTGATTTGCGGGATTTGCAACATTTTTAATTTTTGTAGGAAAGGGTTGTTAGCCCTTTGCCCAACCCCCTACCAGGAGGACCAGGGTTTTTCTGTCAGGGTTATCCTTCCCTTAGTTGGGGGGATCCGGTTTTATGGCGCCGGAAGCTCGCCATCGCCCTCTCCTATCTGCTATGGCTGCTGGTATTGCCAGTGACCACATTGCCCGGGGCTCGCGGGGCTAAATGGCCACACGTGGACGCTAGGAGTAGGACTATGTTGGTATATGGCGTTACACGGTATTTAAGTAGTACATATCTCCCAGCAAGATATGTACCTCCGTGACCTACCAACTTTGAGCCCCAATTTAAATTGTAATAAAAAAAATAACCAATGCGATCTTTACGTCGCTGTTGACCGGCCTAGGGCAGGGTCGGCAACCTTTTGAGTCGAAAGAGCCAAAAAATACAATTGACAAATTTCAAGTGTGTAAAGAACTGCAAATGTTTTCTTGCGAAAAGCGTGTAAAAATTGCTGAATGGCTGAGAGGTAGAATCGGTGCATAATCCTCGTCAATCGATTCAGAACGATTTTTGTGTTTATCGATCAAAAGCGTTTTTTTTTATAAATTTTAATATCTGCGTATGGAGCTAAAGAGCCTCAACTTCACAACCAAAGAGCCGCATGTGGCTCGCGAGCCGCAGGTTGCCGACCCCTGGCCTAGGGGGTTTGTATGGAATAGGTTCCCTTTACTTGATGCGATAAGAAGCCATGTTGGCTGGGAGAGGTTTGACCAGCGATATTCAAATACCAAGATACTTTTGATCAGTTTACGTATTTATTATTGAAATTTACCAGCCAGCAGCTGGCGGTAAATAGTGTTTTAAATTGTCAAAATAACACAACGAAAACCAACAGGATTAAGGAAATCGTAGCATTTTTTTTTTGCAATTAAAAAATTATTGAGCATGTTACACACTCACTCAGGGATCAGCTTGTTAGGTGAAAATAAAGGAGAGGGTGGAGTACAAGGTCTGCTTTTAACTGTATTTAAGTCCTCGCAGAACATTGCGCCACTGTGTGTCTCAGAGCTATATGTGGAGGACACAGTAGAGGGCAGGCGGAGGAATTTGGGATGGAATGCAGCACTGCTGTAAAAGGGCTCAGAGTTTCCCGTAGGAGCAACACCGCCAATTATTTGGATCGTGCGTTTTAGATTGCCGGCCCTCTGCTGTGGAATGCCTTACCACACAAACTGAGAGCTGTGAAGAGTTCAAATGCTTTTAAATCAACGTCAACGACGTTAGCCATGTTGAAAGCACCGGTTCCCATAGATCACCGAAGTTAAGCAACATTGAGCGTGGTCAGTGCTTGGATGGGTAACCGCTCAGGTACACCGCGTGTCGTTGGCATCTTGGACCAGTCCGTAGTCCGTAGTGGCAACACTTCGGACTCGTAAATGGAAGGTTGTGGATTCGGATACCGGCGGAGCACAAAAATATACCATTTATATTTCGAATGTGCTCTTCGCTGGATTGAAAAATTCATAAACCTTTACCAATGACCGGTCACCAAAGGTCCATCCAGCCTTATAGCAACTGGGTCTTGCTTGAGTATTGGCGCTTTGTAGCGACGACCAAGCTCGTACACCTCTGCGGCACTACAACAAGTGTCATAGACCCCTAGAGTCTTTAGAATCTAGGGAGTCTCCCGCACAGGATTTCTTAAAAAAAAAAAAAAAAACAGGATTATAGAATGTCACCAATGTCACCCCTGTGTCAGGGAAGGTCGGCAAAAGTTGTAAGGCTTATGTTCATTTGCGGTTTGGATTTTATTTGTAAGTAGGTACACATTCAGCATTTGTAAACGCTAACTATACGTGTTTGTTTGTGGGCATGCATTTGAGAACTTTAAATGAATATATCCTTTGCAACCTAGATTAGATTAGATAAGATAGACATTTCTGTTCAGGAGGGGCTAGAGTTCTACAGTGCCCTTGCGCTGAACATACTAAACGACACTCAAAGTATTGTACAAATATTATTATTATTCCTCGATCGTGATCTCCCATTGAATTTCCTGTTTTAATTCTAACTGTCATAATCTCGGCTTTCTTTTGGTTCTTACCTAGTCCACCCCTTTCAATGGATAACTCGTGTATTGAAAACTACAAAAAAAAAACATAAACCAAAAATAAGAGTAAATTTTATTATCAGGCTTATTCGATTCGATGCCGATTTTCCTTGACTTATAGGTTGGTATGAGGCTGACCACCCATACTGTACAAAATGGCTCACTTTGCCAATGTCACCCCTGTTCCAGGGCAGGTCGTCAAAAGTTGCAGGGCTTAGTTTATTTGAGGTTTGGTTTTAATTTGTAAGTACACATTCAGCATTTGTAAGCACAAACTTACACGTTTTTTTTGTTGGCATGCATTTGAATGTTGTTTATATATCCTTGCAACTTAGATTAAAGGTAATATAGATGTAGGCAGCGAAAATTAGATCCTTTCGACAAATCTTTATAAAGGCGTAGTCTACGATATTGTGGTATCTTAGCGGTTGACTGTATGAGTGGGGGGCAGTTTCGCCCTGTAGTACGAGTACGTAGTTTAATACAAAATTCATTTATGCTAATCCATTCCATATCGTGTACGGTGCCAGCAAATGAATGCATGAAATAACGATTTCCATACTTTTAATATCGTCCGGCGTACTCACATACTTTTCATTCTTTCGTGGCTGATGATACTGGACTACCGGTGGCGTTGCACGGATTCCCAATCTGGAATAATCTAAAATGTACGCTGCAAAGATATATTAACATTCAAAGTTCATATCAAATGCATGCCCACAAATAAACAAGTATAAGTTCGCGCTTACAAATGCTGAATGTGTACTTACAAATGAAAATCCTAACATAAACCCTACACCTTTTTCTGAACTTCCTTGAAACAGGGGTGACATTGACAAAGTGTACCTTTTTTTTTAATAGTAAGGGTGGTCAGCCTCATACCAACCTATAAGTGAAGGAATCGAAATAATAATTAACATTAGTGTATATATAAACAATAAAACCTACGGATATCAAAAATAGTTTTAACAATTGCAAATTGCAGTGGTGGAGAATACGGTTGGGAATGCTATGGTTGTGTAGAGTACATTTCAAGAATCACAACCATATTATACTTTTTAAGCAGTAAAAATAAAGATTTGATTGATAAAATTTCTAAAATAAAATGTCGAGAATTTGAATCCCGCTAAAACACAGCGCGGTCGGCTAGCAAAGCCGTGATGTCACTGGATCCGCCAGGCTACCTGGAGGCCTCGGTGCAGTTCTATGAAATACATACTACCCGAAGGTCAAGTGTTTTACCGGAAATCGAATTTGAAAATCTTAATTAATTAAAAAAATACAGTTTGAGAAACGCTTTAGCATTATAATTACTTTTTTCTTATTAAATATTATACTAGGTGTTGATGACACATCAGTAAATTTCTAGTTAACAACCTTAACATGTATCTATGTATGTATCCACTTTTTTCACAATCTTGTATGAAAATCTTTCAGGTGTGACTAACAAATAAATAATATGTTTTTACCTTTTGTGAAATTCTTGATTCACAAATCATTTTATTCACATTAAAATGGCCGACATCTTGACAACGGTCGATATATCTTACCGTATCTATTTGAAGATAGGACGAAATAAAACATAGCGGTGTATCAACAGCTGATCCATTTTGTATGGAACAACGATCAACTGAAAATACATTTTTCATTAACGCAATCGAGGTCCGGTCGATAGGTCAGTTGGTAGAGTGCTGGCATTCCATGCCAAGAGCTCTGGTTCGAATCTGGAAAACGATTTCCCCCTTTGGTGTTTATTTCAAAACCCCAAAATAAAATACCGGCAAGGTTTACTCAGCCTTCACAAGATATGAGTTTTGCTTACAAAATAAAGTTATTTCTTATATTGTCCATGGTTTATAATCTTCCCTTTCGTCTCGGGTCACACACAAAACGCCAAGTTTCCTAAATCTTGATAAATCTCAAACCAGTACCCCAGCCATAATATTTCACGTTTCAACTCAATTAGGTTTATTTAGTCCACTTTTTCCAAAAAGTATAACGAAACTTAAACGTTCACTAAAGGCGCTGCTTCAGTATCCATACGTTTTTTGGTATAATTTTTATATTCGTCTCGGCACACACGCAAAACGCAAACATTTCTAAATCTTGATAAATCTCAAACTAATACACTTGGCATGAAAATCGACGTTTCCACTCAAACAAAGCATTTTTCCAAAAATACATTAAAACTAAAACGTTCTCCAGAGGCGCTGGTTTTGTTTCCATTCATTTAATAAATAATTTAACGGCTTAAACATTAACCGCAAATATTTCTAAATCTGAAATAACCCCAAACATATAAATCTTAAACTACCCCAAACACAAAACATATCGTTTTAACTTACTCAAAGCGTTTTCCGAAAAAAATATATCTAAACTAGAACGCCCAAAAGAGGCGCTGTACTTGTTTCCATACATATCTTTGTAAGTTTTAGTCTACAGTTTGATGCTTGGGATACATTGATTATAAACCTTTGGCGCACGAGCTGAAAAAGCACGCCATACTGTGTGAATTATTTACATTATCGAGTTAACGAAATTCGTAATAAAAATACATTAAATATAGCGTAAGTAGGTCCTGCGTCATATGGAAAAGCTGGCATGTAACCAATATGAGAAATTTAATGTTATTTTCTGGGCCTAGAAAGTGTGTCCCTAATGCTGCCTACACACGATCGCTTATGATTCTACATTCATGCATGCATCTAATCTAATCTAATCTAATCTGAGTTGCAAAGATATGTGACATTGGGGATTCACATAACATGCATTTTTACAAGCAGACACGTATAAACTCGCGTTTTTACATGCCGCATGTGGACTTACAATATAAAAACCAGAATCTCAAATGAACATGCACCCTGCAACTCTAGCCGACCTTCCCTGAAACAGGGGTGACGTTAAACCATATTCTACAGCATGGGTGGTCAGCCACATGCCTACCTATAAGTTGTGCTATGCATGCTAGAAATGTATGCTAGAATGAATGTATAAACGCAACTAAGCTACACATACAGTGTAACTTCTTATCGCGTTATCCCCAAGGGTTCTGCGGTGAGTGGAAACTATTTAGTTTTACAGGTAAGGGGGCCGGCCTTACGCCAACCACTTCAGTTGGAGTGGGGGATTCCCAGCTCCCAGCCCCTTGGTACTCATTTCTTTTGAAGGCTGAGTAAACCTTGCTGGTATTTTATTATAGAGTTTTGTAATATGCACCGAAACGGGAAATCATTTCTGACACTCTCGGTGGGAGTCGAACCCGAGCTCAAGGTAGGTATGGAATGCAAGCGCTACCAACTGAGCTATCAACCGGACCTCGATTGCGTAAATGAAGAATGTATTCGAATTTTGTATTCTGTTTTAGTTTTAATGTCCATACATATTATTATTTGTTGATTTTAAAAATGTAATTTGTTATGTATGTTCCTTGACTTATTGGTCGGTATGCGGCTGACCACCGATGCGTAGAAAATAGTTGACTTTGCCAAAGTCACCACTGTTTCAGGGAAGGACGGCAAGAGTTGCAGGGTGTATGTTCATTTGAGATTTGGGTTTTTATATTGTAAGTCCACATGCGACATGTTTAAGCGCGAACTCATACTTATCTGCTTGTGAAAATACATATAATGTGTATCTGTAATGTTGCATATCTTTGCAACTTAGATTAGAGTAGATTAGATGTACGCAATCGAGGTGAGTTAACGCAATGTTTCACACTAGAAGCAAATGACTGTAACCCTGTACCCTGAGTGCGAGTTGCAAAACTTGAGTAAAGTAAAGTTTACGGAAAGTATTAAAGAGTGGTTTCCCCCAAAATCTGCCGTTTTTGTTTGTTTGAACTTGATTTTATTCATCACTGTAACTCTTTTGCTAATACCATAAAGTGTAAGAATCAAAAACGGCAGATTTTGGGGAAAATCACTCTTTAATACTTTCCGTAAACTTTATTGTACCTACTTAAGTTTTGCAACTCGTACTAAGGTTACAGTAGCGGCTGTGAAAGCGTTAAGTTGGTCAGGCAGTTTGAGACTGTTACACGCTGTGTACATTACATGATGAATAAATGTATGTTTCTTTTGAATATTCCTGCCGTTTTTCTTTCACTTTATGGGATGTGTCATAAAAGCAGGTCATGAATACTACGTATTACAAGCAACGAGTCATACCCGTAGAATTCCATCATGTTTGTAGAAATTTCTGTACAAGTCCTCACTAGCGTGTCTAAGACATTTTTCCCCTTCTGCGGGTCCTTAGTTCGGCTAACGGTCCTATCCCGAAGTAAGCTTGAAATTTGGCGAATGAATTGAATGTAGGTGCATGTGTTCACAAGGCTTAACATTGTGGAACATCATTTTGTCAAAATTGTTAGAATTGATATGGAAGCATAAAAAAATACTATTTTTCTGAAAATTACAAAAAAAAGGTGATGTTTAAATACGTACTTATATCTCAAAAATTAAAGGTGGTATCACAATTGACTAAAATACGTAGATTGGAATGAGGCTTACCATCGTGCCGTAAAAAAATGTTTTACTTTTTCCAATTAAGCCCCGGGTTTTTGGAAAAGGCGGCAGGAATTGCAAAGCTTTTATGTTTAAGTGAGGTCTGATTTGTTTAGAGAACACATGCAGCATGTGTATGTATTAAATATAAGCCTTAAGTTATAACATATCTTTGCAAATTAAATTATAGATTATACTTAGGTACATAGTCATTTTGTGAAAAATTACGAAAATAGGATGACATTTAAATGGAAATATCTCAAAAACCTCAAGTAAAATCAACATAAACCACACAACGCAACTACGCAACGCAACTAAGCTACACATGTATTGTAGCTTCTTGCCTGCGTTATCCCCGAAGGGGTCGCATGTGGCGCTTCGGGACCTATTTATTTTTACAGGTAAGGGGGCCGGCCTCACACCAACCACTTTCAGTTAAAGTGGGGGTTTCCCAGCTCTCGGGGGGGCTGGTTCTCATTTATTGTGAAGGCTGAGTAAGCCTTTGAGATCGAACCCTTGCTCTCGGCATGGAATGCAAGCATTCTACCAATTGAGCTATCGACCTTTGTACGAGCTTGATCGTCGTCGCTACAGAGCGCCAATTCTCAAGCAAGACCCAGTTTCTGTAAGGCTGGATGGACCTTTGGTGACCGGTCATTGGTAAAGGTTTTATGAATTTTTCAACCCAGCGAAGAGCAAATTTGAAAATATTTTTTGTGCTCCGCCGGGAATCGAACCTACAACCTTCGCTTCCCATTCTTCACTACGGACTGGTGATTTATTTTTATGACCACAATTATTTCAATAAGGTAATTTAATAAACAGCATTATTTTTGTGCACACTTTTCTTGTAACTTCAGCCATTTTTGTTTGTTGTAAAAAAATAAAACCATTAAATTATTAAAAGGGATCACAAAATCTATGCGGGCTGTTTCTCGACATGTACATGAAATCTACGCGCATGCCAAGTTCCATGCTTTCTTCCAGATAGGACCGTAGCCCCATACATTTGCCAGCTAACAAATTTAGAAGTCTATACTTTAGATTAGGTACTCCGTATCATGGAGAGTATGAAACATGTGATGGCTGTTGTTTGCATGTCACTCTAAAGAAATTCACAGTAAATGTGAAAATAATTGCAGCTGACTTCATTTTGGAAAAAAACTTGGACTGCATTCGTCATTGAATTTCGACGTCTATATTCCAAATTTCACATATTATATATTAACATGAGATTTATAATTCACGAATGTCCAAAAGCAGACATGAACAAAATAAAAGTGTCGCAGGGATGGTAGGGCGTTGGCACTCGAATTTGCGTTGTTGCATGTACTACGGGTGACAAGGTAGGCACAGTGACAAAACAACACATGCCATTAAATCATAAAATAATAGTGTCCAGAGGACTGATCCGAAGTTGGACATTTTCTTTCTGTCTAGGTACACAGTCATAAAAAAAGAGGATTTTGAATCTTGCAGGATTTGAATTTCATTTTTGAATCTCATTTCTAATTTTTAATCATTCCAAATTCCTATTTTGTTTTTATTGCTTATTAATCATCATTGACGTGTTTGGTATGCGCATTGTATTTCTACTCCCTTCCCTTTCTCCTGACCTTTCTTTCCTTATCCCATCATGAGGACGAGATTTTATTTTTTATTCTATTTTGATTTGTATATTTATTTGTTTTTGGTTTTGGGTGTTGCTTCTTTTTTCTTTACTTTTTATTTATTTACCTGGCATGATTTGTAAGTTGAAATACACAATTGTAGAATACAGTAATAGGCGACATGAAATGTAAAAAATATCTTATAAATGTACAAAATTCTATTTAATGCCGTTGTATTCTTGTTTGAATAAAAAAAAAATCGCAATGACAATACATCACATGACAAAACATCACATACCTAAAACAGTAGGTACAGACCATAAACAGAACATGAAAAAACATCACATGTCAAAACATTACAAAACAGGAAACACCATAAACGGCATGACAAAAAATTGAGACATGAGAAAATTGGAACTCATGCTTGTATTATTTGGTACAGCTTATAAAAAAAATTAACGCTGTTTTGTCATGCGCCGTTTATGGTATGTTCTGTTTCTGTTCTTGTGTTGTTTTGTCTTAGTGATTTATTTGTTATGTTGTTTCATCATTGTGCGGTTTTGTCATGTCGCACGCTTAATAATTAAGAGAAATAACTCGAAAATTGGGAAAATCGAGATTTTGTAATAAAACGCAAGAACAATGCGAGAAGAATAGGTAGAATGCGACAGCCGTTCAATTTGGACGAATATGACCGAGATAAAACATCGGCCGCCTTTTTCATCCCATACAAGTTGTACTGGTCGTCTGAACTTCAAACGTGATTTCCCAACATTCATGTTTTTTGAGTTATTGCTCTTTATTATTAAACGTGCGATGTGATCTACTCTCATTGTGATGTAACGTCATCCGAGGTTTTTTCATGTGTCATTCTGTCATGTGTCGTTATGTCATGTGTTATAGAATGAAAAAAACGGATTTTACTGACCGTGCAAAAGAGAAAAACGATTTTCTCATTTTTATGTATAGAGCGTTTTTTTCATTCTATAAAATGTCTAACGACCGTAATCATAATTTAAAATCTTTAATGTCATGTGTTGTTTTGTCACTGTACAGTTCTAACCTGTCAGCATACCTATGTTGTATACTTGGGGTGATATAGAATTAAGCGGGTCTCCCACATTCATTACTTTTCATTACATAAACTTTTTTGAATAAACATTTTCCCCACACTCCAAGTAACCATAATAACAATAATAATAAGAGGGAAACATGTTTCCGTATAATAAATTACTTACACGGGGAATTTTGCGCACGTGAAATATATTTTCCAGTGTGAAGATTGTAGCAATTCTGCGAATGGGGGATTAGCCTACTTGTGAAAGTTGGACACAGCGTTTATACACTTTTTTAAATAATAGTCTAACGATTTTCGCGGGTTAAATTTAATTAAAATTGAAGTGATATTTTCTTTACAATTAATTTTAAATTCGGTTCACATAAGAGCCACTTAAGACGTACAACGACAACGGTCGGTTGACTTCTGAAGCTACAGAGAGTTTTGCCCCTTATTTTATAGGAAGAAAAAGGATCATTCTCAAATCATTAAGAATTGGAATATGCGAACCTTAACAAGCACATCCGACCACAACTTATTTATAGAGAGACTTCACGGACTATCTTATCACACAGACAAACAAAACACACAATTACTTATTCGTAAAATTTTATAAATGCAGTATAATTTCTCTCGTTTATTAATTAAAAGTACTTTTTTCCATTTTCATTCATTTTAAAAGCATTGCTCCTGTCCGTGGTCTAGCGTGGTCTGGTAAGCGCTTCCAACTCGTAAATTGAAGGTATTGGGCTCGATTCCCAGCGTAGGGTCTGTAATCTATAATCTAAGTTGCAACGATACATTTGAATCTCATATCAAATGCATGCCCACAAACAAACACGTGTAGTTCGCGCTTACAAATGCTGAATGTGTACTTACAAATAAAATCCAAGCCTCAAATGAACATAAACCCTACAACTTTTGCCGACCTTCCCTGACACAGGGGTGATATTGGCAAACTGAACCATTTTTTACAGTATGGGTGGTCAGCTTAATACCAACCTATAACTCAAGGAATACACTTAATAAATAGCATTTAAGCATATAAAAACAACAAAACCCTAAAAATAAATATATACAAAAAACAATACTTACGGATACAAAACATGTAACAAAAATAAATAATAAATATATAATTAAAATTTTCAAATATTGTCTTAATCAATAATAATTAAAATTCGGAAAATGTAAATTTAGTACTTCTAAATATTTCCCATTTAATTATTAATTTGTCCTACAGCCCTTGTATTATGTTCCTCTAGCCTAAAAACCCATATTTTTCCACTTTTGTTGACGTAGTACCGTCTGGCCTATTTCCCCTACACGCCATCTTGTTTTCTCAGCACCCTTAAGCATAAAAAACATACTCAACAATAGCGTTTCACCAAAAGTGTATCAAAACTTTAGCGTTCACTAGAGGCGCTGTTTTTCTTTGCATACAGTTTATTCGGTTCAGTTTAAACGGATGTTTGTTAACCATTTGTGTATGGAGTTTGTCGCGATCATCGCGTGTAAGAAAAAAAAACTTCAACATAAGTCATTATTTTCAAAATGTAATTATTAAATTTTTAGGTAAGTAATTAAAACATGAGAAAAAATGTTTTTTTTTCAAGGTTTTCAGCCCTTATTTTTTATCGTATTTTTTTTTTAAATCTAACGTTTTGAAATAATAACAGAGTTTTATAATTGACGTACAGTCCTACATGGCTTGAACTGAACGCAGATGACGGCTAAATGAAGGCGGTACTATGACTTTAGGGCCTTCAAACTTTTACAATTCTATGAATATAATGATATAATCATTAAATTCATAGAATGGCGGTACACAATGGCATATTGTTACCGACTTTGATGTATGGAATTGAAGCATTTACAGTGAATGATAGCAAAATGGGTGAAGTATGAACGGTGGAAATGAAGCATTTGAGAAGCATGACAGAAAAAACCCTAAAGGATAGAGTTAGGAATGAACGGGTAAAGAAAGAATGTAATTTGAAAGAGGATGTGAAAGTTCAGGTACAAAAGAATATGATGAGATGGTTTGGGTATGTGGAAAGAATGAATGATGATGAGCTGACAAAGTATATATTATATAGAGAGGAAATGTGAAAGGAAAAAGAGGTAAAAGACGACGGAGAAAAATATGGAGTGATCAGGTTAAGAAGATTGTGGAAGAATGGGATATACAAAGCGAGCGTAAAATAATAAAATGCATGAAAAAGGTGATGGATATGAGTAAGTTGAAAGAGATATGTAAGGATAGGAAAAAATGGAGGCCGCTCTGCAAAGGCTCTGTATCTGCTTCATCTCACTATGTTCTTTATTTCACAGGCTTTTCGTATGTGGTCATTGAGTATGCGATCTTGCAATATTCTGCCTTTCATTTCGGACCGGTCCGTAGTTCAGTGGTTACTTTTTGGACTCTGAATAGAAGGTTGTGGGTTCGAATCCCGGCGGAGCACAAGAAATACATATACCATACATATTTTCAAATTTGCTCTTCGCTGGGTTGAAAAATTCATAAACAAATAAAATAATATAAATCAATAAAAGAGCAATCCAGCTTTACAGCGACTGGGTCTTGCTTGATAATTGGCGCTTTGTAGTGACGACCACCAAGCTCGTAAAAAGGTCGATAGCTCAATTGGTAGAATGAGAACCAGCCCTCCCCCCATGAGTTGGGAAACCCCCCCTTCAACTGAAAGTGGTTGGTGTGAGGCCGGCCCCCTTACCCGTAAAAATAAATAGGTCCCGTATCGCCACATGCGACCCCTTCGGGGATAACGCAGGCAAGAAATTACACGATATGTGTAGCTTAGTTGCGTTTTTTTTTTGAGTAGTTCTTCGGTTCTTCTTGAGTTCTGCTATAGCCTCTACACCGTATTTTATATTAGGTCTCAGGCAATCAATCTATACCGTTAACCTCAATCATATCATACCATTTAACCTTGAACACATTGACGTTTTCGTAATGATGAAAAATCACTTTTACGAAGTACTTACTCCGAAATTCCGCATTCATTAAATTTGCGAAAAACCGAGTACTTACCCCGTCATAATAGCCCATTAACCAATTCATTAAGGGAGCACTTGCCGACCGGGAAATCGCAAGAGCTTTTACTATGGGCCGGGCATTGCAGACAGACTGAGTGGCGGTGTTCTCACGGTGCAAGTAAACAGGGCAGTAGAACAAATGGATGGGATAGTAGTTCAGGCAGGTAGAATATGATTCTTTTAGTGAAAAAGACAGTAGTTCAAGTGGACAAATCACTAATCTAAGTCGCAAAGATATATTAATATTTAAAATTAGTATTAAATGCATGCTCACAAACAGACGCGTATAAGTTCGCGCTTATAAATGCTGCATGTGTACTTGCAATTAAAAAAAACAAACCTCAAATGAACATAACATAACCCTGCATCTGCAAGACGAATGTTACGCTACGTACGTACATTGTTTTTGAAGACGTTCAAAATTTCTGCACAATTTTTTTTTTTACAATGTTTATGTTGTATCAATATTCTTATTTCTGTTGAATTTTTTGTAAAATATGAAACAAACATGCTTCTTTGAATTTGTTTCGTGCATTTAAAATATTTTTAAATGGAGAAAAAGTTGCAAACAATTTAAAAACTGTAATAAGATAAAAGAAGCATATCCAACAAAAAAGAATTAGATTTTATTGATTGTAGAGGCATTAACTTTGTAATCGTTCATCTTAAAAGATAAAAAGTAAAAACCAATATGTTTACGATTACTTTGAGTGTATTTTATTTTAATTCCACAACCGGATATTAATTTAACCACACGATGATGCGAACGGATGTTTGCGAAACCTGTTGTGGAATTAAAATAAAATATACTCAAAGTAACCGTAAACACAGTTGTTTTTACTTTTTATCTTTTAAGAATTAGATTTTTTACGACTTGATTTCCTAGACAAAAAAATAACTGTTTTACTTTTCATTCCATACAAACTATTTATTTACAATATTCTTGGTAGTTTCATCTTCACAATTCCAAAGTTTATTATATTAACTTCATTTACATATAGTGAAGGTAACTAACCTCTAACTTACAACTTCAGCCAACTAAAACTCAACTTAACAAATTTCCTACAAACTTGCACACTCACTCTGTGGGATCACGGCTTGTAGGTGTGTACAGAGTAACCATTGACCAATATAAAATATAGATAAAATACTCCTTCCGAAGTTAATTTACAAAATGGCCACGGAGCTCTATGATTTCCATTACAGAAGCCGCATTTTTACATTAGCTTTATCGTTAAATTGCAGACCGAGACTCATATTATATAGATGTTTTTTTTAGTTGCGAAATTTATGTATGCATTATGGCGTAAAAGGAGTGGCCACCCTGAACGAAAACGCCGGCCACTCCTTGTAAAGAAACGTGAAAGTAAAAGTAGAAGGTTTTTTATTACATATGGTTATTGCAAGAAATGATGGTTAATAGAAAATTCTATAATCATCTTCCTTGACTAATAGGCTGGTATGAGACTGACCCCCTCCTCCTTCCCGTGTTTTAAAAACCTGGGTCGCAAATACTAAGCTACACATAAAGTGTATCTTCTTGCCGCGTTATCGCCGAAGGGGTTGCATATGGCGAGTGGAACCTATTTATTTTTACAGATAAGGGGGCCGGCCTTACGCCAACCACTTCAGTTGAAGTGGGGTTTTCCCAGCTCCAGAGAGGGCTGGTATTAATTTATTGTGAAGGCTGAGTAAAATTGCCGGTATTTTATTTTGGGGTTTGAAATAAACACAGAAACGGAAAATCATTTCTGACACCCTCGATGGGATTCGAACCCGAGCTCACGGCATGGAATGCAAGCACTCTACCAACTGAACTATCGACCGGACAATTTATCGATCGGTTCCCTTTTGCCAATGCCCCACGGTTTTTTTCCTAGGTATTGTAAAAATTGTTTCAGATTGTAAATATCACCCCTGTTTCAGAGATGGTCGGCAAGAGCTGGAGCGCTGCTGTTCATTTGAGATTTGGGTTTTTAGGTTGTAAGTTCACATGCGGAATGTGTAAGCGCAAACTTATACGTGTCTGCTTGCGGGCGTATATTTAATTCTTCTTCTTTGATGGCTCTACAGCTCATATCTCCCCTTGGCCTCCATCAGCATATGCTTCCAACTCCTCCTGTCTACCGCTGCGGCTTTCCAGTCTGTCACCTGCAGGAGTTGGTTTGCGTTCTTCCTCACCTCATCCTCCCATCTCAGCCTAGGTCAGCTCACTCTTCTTTTCTCATACATTTTATATAAATCCTAAATGCCAACGAGACTTGAACTGGCGCTAATTTCAAAACGCTAATTCGATTCCGGTCGATAGCTTGGCAGAATGCTTACATTCCATGCCATGAGCTCGGGTTCGAATCCCACCGAAGGCGTCAGAAATGATTTTCCGTTTCGATGTTTATTTCAAACCCCAAAATAAAATACCGGCAAGGTTTACTCAGCCTGCACAATAAATGAGTACCAGCCCCTTTGGGAGCTGAGAAACCCCCATTTCAACTGAATTGGTTGGCGTAAGGCTGTTACATTACCTGTAAAATTAAATAGGTTTCACTCGCCACATGCTAAACCCTTCGGGGATAAGGCGACAAGAAGTTGCACTGTATGTGTAGCTAAGTTGAGTTAGTTGCGTTTTGCGAGTGCCATTTCGATACCGTTGACATCCGATGTAGACATTTTACTACAGAATTGAAAAACGAAATGACAACATTGTACAATGGAGAACTGAAAAATATCCCACGAAATAGGCGATTGAAATACTGTATTATACTTTTTAAGTGGAATTTCATTTTAAAATCCTACAAGTATTTTCACTTAAGATTAAAAAAAACGTTAGGCCTGTTTAGCGTGTATGCAAATTAATTCATTCCCCGTATCCTTGAACGTCAAAAATTAAAGAAAATAAAAATTCTACGAAAAGTCGAATCCACCTCACTGGGCACCCCAAGTTTAAAAAATTACGTTGAAACGTTTTACCAAAAAAAATTACGGAAGATCAAACGTTCCCTAGAGACGGTTTTTACTTTTTTATACATTTTTTTGTAAACGCAATGGGAGAGTTTAAGAATTTGGGTACAGGATTGCGACGTGACCTCTTGAAAAGTAAATAACCTCTTCAGGGTCATTCCGAAGGTCCGACAAGCATAATTGCTTTCCCCTCCATACATGCATCTTCCACCCTGCTTCAACTTGGGGGTAGAAATGTAGAATTCCACCCCTAGAGCTTCGAAATTTATGCAGAACTAGAGAGGGGTTGTGTAACGCGTGGTAGCGAAGTGACGCATATCAAAAGTAACTTTTTTTAAAAAGCCGGTCAAAAACTCTCACTGTTTTATAAATTTCTATTGAAACTTGAATGGTTGGTTTAAATTTAAGACGAAATATTTAATAAGATTTTCAACGAAATATGCAGATTAGTTTTATACTCGTATTAGAAGAAAATAATTTGAATACGGTCCTAAGTTCCAAAAAAAACATTAAATACAAATCAAATACTGCGAGTTGAATTTTGGAATTTAAAAAAATCGTTGTATTCACAATACAAGTAGTGGACCAAGTATCATGACCGGTCAGTAGCCTAGTGGTTAACGCAAAAGACTCATAAACGAAGGTTCGTAGGTTTGATTCTCGGTGAAATAAAAAACACAATACGAGTAGGTATACCTGTTTTTTCCGTAGGTTGAGAAATTAATATGTCTAACAAAAGACTTGTCATTAAAGGTCCATCCGGCCTTACAGGGTCTTATTTATATGATTTAAACTTTCTACATTGACAATTATGCTCGCACATAGCTTTTGAGAACAATATAAGAAATAACTTTATTTTGTACCTAATATATATAAAAATAGGTTCAACTCGACACTTCGGAGATAACGCGGCAAGAAGTTACACTATATGTGTGTAGCTTAGTTGAGTTGCATTTTGTAAGCAAATGTAAGCAAAAAATACTGAAAGTCATCAATAATTACCTGCCCGTTCGGGAGCGAGGAAACCTCCAGATTATGTGAAGACCGACTAGTAATCAAGTATGCAATTTTGTTCTCTATGTAAGGGCAAATTGCTTAAACACGGCCTTAAGAGTGCTTTTGAGGTGTGACTCACACAAAAAACAGCGCTCACCAAATAAACCATCCTAATATTTCTTTTTTATTAAAAAACTAGTTAGAAATAACAAAAAACATTTCATTGCAAATTCTGATATACGTCACTCGAACCACGCTTTACACGACCCCGCTCAAATTGCGTGGACACTATGAAACTCGTTGGAACATTCCATTACTATGGACGGCGGGGTGGAGGGAGGCAGTCACTGATCTTATCACAATGGGGGTTGAAAATTTTGAAAGTTTTCAGCGATCAATGAAAGAAAGCGGATTGAATAAATGAAATATAGCCCATTTTTCACAACAAAACAACAACAAAACACCCTTTTCCTTTTTTTTTCATTTTTAACGACCATTTTAGTAGGTCACGTCTTTTGCATTTTCCTTTGTAACTAAATGAAAGAAATTGAATTAATTTGTTTAAAAAGGAATACGATGGCGCTTGAGTAATAGGTTGTCAAAAAGTTTACTATTTTTTTCTTTATAACCGTAAACGATTTTTCGTGTTATAGTGTTTTCGTTACAAAAAAAGATTAGAGAACATTTTTATTCACATCTTTAAATAATTTAATGGATTAATCAAATACTCATTTCTCAATAAATCGATGTTAAAATTGAATACGCCACTCTTTACCGGTCCGTATTCCAGTGGCAACACTTCGGACTCATAAATGGAAGGTTGTGGTTGTGGATTCGAATCCCGGCGAAGCACAAAAATATACCATTTATATTTACAAATGTGCTCTTCGCTGGGTTGAAAAATTCATTAACCAAAGACCGGTCACTGAAAGGTCCATCCAACCTTACAACAACTGGGTCTTGCTTGAGAATTGGCGCTTTCTACAGCGACGACCAAGCTCGCAGAGGGCTCTTGAGGTGTGATGCACACAAAAACAGCGCTCACCAAACAAATCATCCAAATATTATTATTATTATTGTTAAAACCATGCAATAAATAATATGAATAGTGCCAATTAAAAAGATGTATAAATAAAGATGCATATGACCGGTCCGTAGTCCAGGTGGTAGCACTTTGGACTCGTAACTGGAGGGTCGTGGGTTCGAATCCCGGCGGAGCACAAAAATATACCATTTATATTTTCAAATTTGCTCTTCGCTGGGATGAAAAATTCATAAACCTTTACCAAAGACTGGTCATCAAAAGGTCCATCCAGCCTCACAACAACTGGGTCTTGCTTGAGAATTGGCGCTTTCTACAGCAACGACCAAGCTCGCAGAGGGCTCTTGAGGTGTGATACACACAAAAACAGCGCTCACCAAATAAATCAGCCTAATTTATTATTGACACAATCTTAAAATTTTTCTCGGGTTGTGTAGCCATGTTCTATCGGAAGTTTGTTACACTTTTTTGTTACACTTTTTTTAAAAAAAAAAAAAAGTGTAACAAACTTCCGATAGAACATGGCTACACAACCCGAGAAAAATTTTAAGATTGTGTCAAGTGCCGGCCGTGAAAGCCTTAATGTATAATTTATTATTATTATTTTTTTTTATATAATGCACGCCCACAAGTTCACACTTACAAAATTATGTGTTTTTTGTTGTTGTTGTATTTTGTTAGTTAAACTTTGACGTGTCTGCTTGTGAGAGTGCATTAAATATGAATCGTACCTATGTATTGATTTATCTCGGCAACTTAGATTGTAAAGTTTGATTTTCAAGGTTCAGGTAATTTGGAAAGCCATCAGTGAGAACCTGAAACATAACACATTGCGATCAATTCAATCATAGCGTATTCCCAAAAAAATATATGAAAACGAAAAAAGCGTCTCTACTGAGCGTTTCGGTTTTTTGGGAATACGCTGTGGTTATGTTTTATACTTGGTGGGCAGTGCGTGCCTTTTGGCCGATGACGTATTCGCCTGAAGTCACTGAAGGGTAGAATATTATACATGAAATAAAATAACAAAACTAATGACCTTTTTATTTTTTTTGCTTAAAACGATATGAAAAAACATTAAAAAGTGTGTGATTAAAATTAGTGAGGTCGAGTGTGACAAAAGTTTTCGAAATTTAGAAAAAATATAAATGAGTCGTACAGAACCAAAGGTGGCAATCTAGGTTTTTTTTTATAGATAATAAGACAAATATAAGGACTCAATACTGTTGTTATGTTTTCTGCTGGATTATCTTTTTAATTTAAATGCCATAATTTATTGTTACAGAATTTATCTTTCACAATTTATTTTTCACAATTTATTTCACAACTTGACAATCACTGTTTATAGGTGTTACTCAGCGAATTGCTCTCTTGCGACTCTACTGTCCAACCATTTTGATCTCCTATATAAGGAACCAGAGGTGTATTTCTCCCATTCACTAGATCATTCTACCACCAGAACGTTATGTACACACACAATCACTAGAACGTCATTCCAATGCACGAATACAATCACGGACTACTCCTAGATGGTTCTATAGTACGTGCATAGGTGTGCGTAGTCACTTTGATTTCATAGTCCGTCATATGATGTATGCGTGTATAAGCGCACGTATTTCAAGTTCGCGACATTGCAAACAGATATAAGAAATATTCGCTCTTACCTATCATGATACAGAGAAGAAAAGGTTAGGTAGATATGACGTCACAAGATCCTTCACCACGGCGAACTTCGGCGAAATAGCAGTCGCTCTATGTCCACTAACGCCTAAATAAATTAAAATGTCCTGTCCGGAAATCCAAAATGTGCAAATTTTAAAGAGCTTTAATTTCAAAACTATTTTTTTTAAATGTCGCTGTATTTTTATCATTTCAATGTGACGTTTAATGAAAGAAAAATGTTAAATTTATTAATTTGCCATAAAAATAATAGCAAATAATGATTGAATCAAAAATTATCTCGATTATTTTTTGACATTTTTCACGGTCAGTAAGTTGAGAGGTTCTTTAGATAACACGGTTTCTTACTAAAACAAACAAACAATTTGACATTAATTATTTGTAGAATGCCATGTTTTGTAAATAGTCATAACATGTTTAAATCATGCAAGCAGATTGCAGTGCTCGATTAGTCCAGTAATTTACTTGTACTAGTTAGCACCCGAAAGAATCTTACCAGTCATCCAACTAGACTGTTAAAAGGTGCATGAAATACTGCAAAGTGTTTTCTAGCTTTTGCAAACAGAAAGCTTACAAGAGTATTGCATTGTCATGAATGGTTGTTACTGTGTCGCCATTCCACTAGGGGTCACGCGCTGAAGAGTTTCATTTCCTCAGCCTCAAAAGATCCATTTCTTCCTATCCTTGCATGGGAAAGCTTGTATCTTTCCAGACAATACAAGATTAAAACCAAAGTAAAGATTTCTGGTTCAACTAAAAAAATACAATGAACCAACAAATGTGACTACGTAGGTGCCATTATTTTTACATTAGGTAAATTCTATGCAACAAAATAAAAAGTTTCGCCAATCAGGCAGTAGATGTCTTAATACAAGAATTAGTAGTACATAAAAACTTATAACAGATTTTCAACTAAGCTACACATCTAGTGTAACTTCTTGTCGCGTTATTCCCGAAGGGGTCGCATGTGGCGAGTTGAACCTATTTATTTTTACAGGTAAGGGGGCCGGCCTTACGCCAACCACTACAGTTGAAGTGGGAGTTTCCCAGCTCTCGAGAGGCCTGGTACTCATTTATTGTGAAGGCTGAGTAAACCTTGCCGGTATTTTATTTTAGGGTTTGAAATAAACACCGAAATGGGAAATCATTTCTGACACCCTCGGTGTGATTCGAACCCGAGCTCACGGGGCGGAATGCAAGCACTCTACCAACTGAGCTGAAGATACTGCGAGATTTTCGATTGATCGAGATCAATCGATTGTCTCAGGGTCTTCAACCAAGATTTTCTCATTCAACCTGGAGTCTGTCATCACTGAATTCATCCCTATATAATAAGATATTATGTATGAACGAACATTTCTTTTTTGAATAAAATATCAATTTGCCGCTTGCGGACGGTCAAAAATCTCTTGAGGTTTCTAAGCAGACTAAATCATTGTCAATTTTTATTTGAAATAAATTCCTAAATCACATTGTTGATTAACTTGCTATTACGCTATACCTCACCAAAAAGAGACTATGCTCTTGTGTGTGGTGAGGGGTGATCTTCTTCCTTCTTCTTCCTCAGTCTTTCTAAGTCCACTCCTGGACGTAGGCCTCCTGTAAATTATCATAATAAATTAACGTAAAAAAATGATAACATACTAAGATGAAAATAAAAATGAAAACTACTTACATAAATTAAAGAAAAATCATATTTCACAAATGCACGATTTATATGAATGGAAAACATTTTCCGGCCATACATACAAAACACATCATTAGGTCGGGTTATGACGATTCAGGGTGGCCAGTTACACAAGTAAATAACGTTACCATTAAAGTCAACCACAGCTTTTACCAAAAAGAAAACAACACCACTAGTGAGCGTTTGAGTTCCAAGTATATCTTTGGTAGAACGTTATGGTTGTGTTTGAAAGCAAAGAGTTTTACTTGAGACTTGTGGTTTAGACTAGTTGTGGGTGGATGGGAGGTTGGACTATCCATTGGCTTATGATATCTGTGGACTAGAAATTATTTTAACGAAATTGGGCATTGTATATCTGTCTCAACTTACTTACGAAAGTGGTCCTTAGTTAGAAAGAGAACAAAGATCTTCACGGTTGCATTTCCATGTGTACAAAAAAAACTCGGGTGAATGTAAAAATGTACCTAGAAAGTTGGTACTATTGCAAATAATTATGGCTGCCGAACTAGTCCGAACAAAGCTAAAGTTGACAGATAATACGCGTTATAAATATTGTGATCGCTAAAATTAAAGGCATTATTGTAAAACAGTATGGCATGCGTTATAATAGGGTCATTGCAGTGGCGAGGAAAACCGTTGAAAATAATATGGTTGTGTAGAGTACATTTCAAGGATCACAACCATATATTTTTTTAGTAGTAAAAATAGAAATTATGATTGATCATTAATAATTTTCAAAAATAAAATGCGGAGAATTTGAATCCCGCCTAAACGCAGCGCAGCCGGCTACCTGGGCCCTCCGATACCTACACTCCGAAGATCCATCGACGTCTAAATAAAAAGATGACCTGTTTTACCGGAAATCAAAAACGCGCGAATTTTAAAGAGCTATAATTTAAAAACTATGCCAGATATATATTGTTTTTAAAACGCAGATGCATTTTTTAAAATGCAGTCTATCATTTGATGAATTAAAAAAAGTAAAAGGGACATTACCCTAAAATGAATATGGACAAAATCACCTTTTTTTTTACTTTACCACTGCAATGTTTGACAGGACTGAGACAAATGTGGGCTATAGTATGTATCAATGCAATAAGCTAGTTCCTGCTCCTCTCTGCTATTACCCAATGGGGCTATCTAAGGGGGGGGAGGAATGTGGGGGTAGGAGGCTCAGCTGACCTCACAGTTTCCGCAACCCAAGGTCACGTGAACCTTGAGGGGCTGTTTCATGAAATGTCCAAGACCCGAAGGCAGTTGTGAGAGCGCAGCGCGCGCGGCAAGAGTCTAAATTATCTGACCACGAGATCGCTGATAACATATCCGAAAAGTTACGATCGCTGATTGCCATTCTGAAAGTTTAAATTGCTGATTAGATTTCCGAAAAGTGTGATTCAATATGAAAACAAATCAAAGAGTCACCGAAAAGAATTTGGAAAATTAGAATAAATTACTGTTGATGATAAATCTGGAATTGAGAAGCTCTGATGGTGCAGGCTTAAATTAGTGGGTACGTTTGAAATTTTTGTGTCGCAGTGCAGTGTGAGAAAAGTACATCAACTTTTTAGAGTATTGCTGTGAATTTTTTAATGATTTTTAAAACAGACATCATTTTTTTGTGACGCTAAAAAATTGACTGTTTTTCTGATTTTATAAACGTAATTCTTTAAGTTATTGTTGTACATTAAAATTCAAAGTATTGCTTTATTTCCACTGTCATTTGGGTTTTTATGTTGTAGGCTCACATGCGGCATGTGCAAACGTGAACTTGTACGTGTCTGCTTGTGAGAATGCGTTAAATGTGAATCCCAATGTAACATATCTTTGCAACTTAGATTAGATTAGGTCCGGTCGATAGCTCAGTCGGCGGAACGCTTGCGTTGTTCCATACCACAAAGCTTGGGTTCGATACCCACTAAGGGTGTCAGGAATGATTTCCCGATTCGATGTTAATTTCGAACCAAAAAAACTAAAACCGGTAAGGCTTATTCAGCCTTTACAAGAAATGAGAACCATTCCGATCTCGGGAGCTGGGAAACCACTACTTCATGAGAAAGGTTTGGCGTAGGGCCAACCCTCTTAGCTGTAAAAATAGCGAAGAACATTTTTGAAAACATAAATGTTCTATTTTTTGTGCTTTACCGGAATACAAACCCACAACTTTCCATTAATGAGTTTGAAGCGCTAAAAACTTGACTACAGACCGGTTGTCTTCGTTGTTCTATTTTTTTCACACTTCTGGTGGGTAGACTTTAATCTGTGCTTAATGCTACGGCACGGTTGGTCTGCAATTTAAAAATCACTGGGCAGTTTAGGTTGGTATGCGGCTGACCACCCATGCTGTAAAAGTGGTTCACTTTTCCAATGTCACCCCTGTTTCATGAAAGGACGTCAAGAGTTTCAGGGTGTATGTCCATTTGAGATTTGGGTTTTTTATGTTGTGGGTTCACATGTGGCATGTGTAATCGCGAACTTATACGTGTCTGCTCATGAGAATGCATATAATGTGAATCCCCAATGTAACATATCTTTGCAACTAAGATTAGATAGATTAGATAAGACATCACACTCTCACTCAGGGACCAACTTCATTGACTGAAAATAAAGGAGAAGGTGTCGTACAAGGTCTGCTTAACTGTATTTAAGTCCTCGCATAACATTGCGCCACTGTATGTCTCAGAGCTATGTGTGGGGGACACAGTAGAGGGTAGCCGGGGAACTTTGAGCATGCAGCGCTAACCACTAGACTACGGACCGGTCAAAAAAGTTGCACTGTATATGCAGCTTAATTACGCAGGTTAATGTCTCATTAGTATATGAAGTGCTTATTTTTCTGAGAGTTAGCTTAAATACCGATGGCATCGCGTGCCTCATGACCGTTTTAATTTCTCAGTGTAAAGACTTTGTGTGTGTATGTGTTTGTGTGTGTGTATATGTGTTGTGTAGTGCGTTTTGGTCAATGGTCACGCTAAGACCCCCCTTAATGTATCATACAGAGCACCTCCTTAATGTATATATCACCACCTCAAAGGTAAAACTGAAAAACGTGCTGATTCACTGTTTTGAGAAATCGTGGATAAAACATTTCATTGGGTGTAACCAACCTCCAATCAATATTTGATTGACACATCAAATTTGATTTCTGAATTCTGGTAAAGGCCTCGGTTAAATATTTTTCGGAAGTGGGTAATAATATGATGGAATTTTAACAGGAAAGATGATGTAAATCAGCTGATTTACGTATATGCAACCATTATTTTTTTTGTGATCGGAGTTTGGTGCAACAGGCCTATCTAATCTAATCTAATCTAAGCTGCAAAGATATATATCATTTTAGATTTATATTAAATGCATTCTTACAAGCAGACAAGTATAATTTCGCGCTAACACATGCCGCATGTGGACCTACAATATAAAAACCCAATCTCAAATGAATATAAGTGCTGCAACTCTTGCCGTCCTTCCCTGAAACAGGGGTGACATTGGCAAAGTGAACCATTTTTTTACAGTATGGGTGGTCAGCCGCATACCAACCTATAAGTCAAGGAACAATACTCGTAATAATATATACTTGTAATACTCGTCTCGTCTCGCCTATCTATCTATAATCTATAATCTAAGCCTATAATACTCGTAAATAAACTAATTATAAAGCAAGCTCATGAAAAACTTTTAAACTATAGGATTTTCCCGCTTTTGTAGTATTTTCTCTCGTTGAAAATAGAAAAAAGGTGCACTTTTCTGAGAAACTCGTATTCGCTAAATATGTCACTTATTCAGTTTAACTTTAAGATATCGATATATTACATTTTACTTGTAAGAAACTTAAGTCAGGGTAGAAATTGGGTAATGTGTGGGTTATAGCAAAAAAAAATAGCTGCAAGATTGTGTTCAACGCCCAGTCGATAGCTCAGTTGGTAAATTGCTTTCGTTCGAAGTCAGAAAAGTCAGATTTCGATCCTCACCAAGTGTGTCAGAAGGGGTTTCAAGTCTCAGTGTTTATTTCAAACTAAAATCGAAAGTGCAACTTACACCTCGGAAGCAGAGAAACCCCCACTTCAAGTTAAGATGTTGGCGTGAGGTTATCCACCTTATCTGTGAAAATATATTTCACTGGCCGCATGCAGGCGAGGAAATAATTATAAGTTGCACTATGTGTGTAGCTTAGTTTCATAGATGCGTGCCGGCCGGTTTAATATGGTAAATTTATGTGTTTGCTTGCTATGTAAATAAATAAATTAATTTAATTTGTGTCTTTCTTTATTGGAAAACTATTCTTATCTTGTCTGTTTTCGAAACGAAAAAATCGATTTTAAAGTTTTTTTCGCTTACCTATCGTTGAGGTTTAAAATGACAAAATATGACAAATTAATGATTTGACAAGTAAACGGATATCTGCATTCTGTGAAATTTAAAAAAAAACTGTTTTGTACCCAGTTGATATACCCAGACAGTAAAAATAAAAAATAAACTACTCGTAGTTTATGTTCACATATCGTAGGGAGTTCGCGTTGCCATTTACGCTTACTGGAGGCGAGTTCTCTGTACAAAAAATCAACGTGAAATTACATACATTTTTTACTCTCCACGCTGACTAGTTTTTAGAAAAAAGAAGCGTAAAAATATTTTTTAAGAATTAACCGGTCGGTAATCAAATGGTAAACGCTACGACTCGTGATTGAAATATAGTATGTTCGATTTCTCAGTGGAGCACAAAAAAACATTAAATACCTACACTCTTCGCTGGGTTGAAAAATTCATATGCATTTACCAAAAACCAGTCACCATAGGCCCATCTAAATTCTAACCAAACACCAACTGGATCTTGCTTGAAAATAGGCGTTTTCTACTTCTACATTGATTCTTGTAGCGACAAACGAGTTCGCCGAGGACTTTTGAGGTGTGATTAAAAAAAAATTATCCTGATATTTATTTATTTATATTTATTCCTTGACTTATAGGTTGGCATGAGGCTGCCCGCCCATAATGTAAAAATGGTTCACCTTGCCAATATCGCCCGTGTTCAAGGTCGGCAAATGTTACAGGGTTGCAACACATGCAGCATTTGTAAGCGCGACCTTACACTCTTCTGTTTGTGGGCATGCATTAAATATGAATTTCAAATGTTAATATATCTTTGCAACTCAGATTATAGATTATTATTAAAGACATGTAAGAAAAGAGAACACATTACCTTATTTGTAAAAAAAAATAAATTTGTTTTTAATAAAGCTTTACGTTCCAAATACAGCACTGTATCTAATTTTTATACTCAAATAAATAATAGTACAAAAGCTATGCTTTCTTTTCGATCGACACGTGAGTATAATTTTTGCGTGATTTCAACAGCATTATACTTAGTATATTTTTCAACAGTATAACTTACTAAGTTGTAACTTTAGTATATACTTGGCTAAGTAAAAGTTATTTACATGTCATTATAGGGTATGCAATCAAAATCAAATTATATCAACGCAAGCAGAAAAATAATAAAATTATAAAAAAAAAGAAATCAGAGGGTCAGTGCCTTCAACTGTTTGTAGTCTAGTGGTTAAAGCACGGCACTTGTAATAGGATTTTTGTGAACTCGATTCCCGGCGGAGCTTAAAAAAAATCTTCGGTGGGATGTAAAATTGATATGTCTTTACCAAAGATCAATTCAGACTTACAGAAACTGGGTCTTGTTTGAGAATTGGCGCTTTCTAAAGTGACGTCCAAGCTCGCAGAGACACCTTGATTTGTGGTTCAAACAAAAACAGCGCTCACTAAATCAATCATTCTATTATAATAATACACATATAGTGTAACTTCTTGCCGCGTTTTCTCTGTGTGAGTGAAACCTATTGGTTTTACAAGTAAAGGGGGTAGCTTTACGCCAACCACTTAAGTAAAAGTGAAAGTTTCTCAGCTCCCGATGTAGCTGATACTCATTTCTTGTAAAGGCTGAGTAAATCTTGCCAGTGTTTTATTTTGGGTTGAAGAAAACACCGAAACAGGATATCATTTCTCTCCCGAGCTCTTGGCATGGAATGTTAGCACTCTACCAACTGAGCTATCGACCGGACATAACTTATAGCCTATAAGTTATGTCCGGTCGATAGCTCAGTTGGTAGTATAGGTATGTTACGTAAGACCCTACGATATTGACTTTTATTGGTCTTTTACTTCACTACAGCAAAATAATCTATCACTAGAAAAAAATGTAGGTAATATATATATTTTTTTACGATTATCACTTTCTAAACCCGAGTAATGAATAAAAAAAATAACCATCAAAAGACGATGGGGTGACTTCTTAACGTCCACTGGTCACGCAATGATGGAATAGGGGGAAGAAGAAGAGGAAGTTCCGTAAACATAACGTTAACTCCCCTCGATCGAGTAAATAATGAAATTGTATTAAATATACAAAGCACTCCTATTGAGTGATTTAGTTTTCATGCATTCTTTTCTATTTACACAATCGAGAGGAGCGTACGCCATTGATACATATTATCTACCACTTTTGTCTCACTCCTGTCAAACGTTGCAGTTGTGTAGTCATACAAAACATGTTTTTACGTGTCAAATTTTATGTTTTCTTGCTTTCTCCATTTTGTGTTTTGACACCCAAATACAACACATGCCATAATGTCTTAAAATAATGCCTTTTCCCTTTAAAATTCGTAAATTTTATTAATCACAAGATTTATACGGCATTGCGTCTATGTTCGGACTGCTCCAGGCATAGTACACACGCGGCAATGCTGCCACCTTTCTAGAAACATTTTGACATTCTCCCGAGTTTTTTTTGTATACATGTAAATGCGGCTGTGAAGTGCTTTGCTCTCTTTCTTACTGAGGATCATTTTTGTTAGTATGTTGAAATAAATATATAATGTCTATTTTCGTTAAAATAGTTTCTAGTTCACAGATATCATAAGTCAATGGGCGCTTGTGTCAGTCTTCCTACGCCCCTTATACTTCACCGTCAACTTATTAGACCTCTTGAGACTGGACCTGTGTTTTCTGCATGTAAGGGAAGCTCTAGCCTGTAGACTACCGACCACATAAATCTCAGGGTTACATGAAAAATTCCATTCAGCTAGGATTGCCTTACACGACATTGAGTGAAATGGAAAAGTATGCAAGTTCCTTGACTTATAGGCTGGTCAGTGAATCTACCTTTCCGTTCTCAGCAGTTCACCCTACAAATATTGGCTCGCTCTACATAAAATTAATCATTGTTCAATATGCACACAGCACTTGGGTCAAGGGGTGTGAATAGTAGAGCCTCTGTTCTAATTACCAATGATATACGTTCCCTAACTAATAGGGTGGTATGAGGCTGACCCCCCATTATGTATAAAAATGGTTCACTTTGCCAATTTCATCCCTGTTTCATGGAAGGTCGGTAAAAGTTCAAGGGTGTATTTTGCTTCGAACTTGGAAGTACTACGTGTTACTGTACATGCATGCATAGAACAGTCTGGCATTAGTATGATGATGGAAGCTTTACGAACCCCGAATTTGTAGTACCTTCGTGCGACTGTACATGCATGCATAGAACAGTCTGGCACTAGTATGATGATGGTAGCGTTACGAACTCCGAATTTGTACCTACCTTCGTGCAACTGTACATGCATACATAGAACAGTCTGGCACTAGTAGGTATAATCCTTGGTAGTATTAGTGAATACGTGATTGTTACCACGCTGGTGGAACGTTCTGGTGTTGGAATCATCTTAAAATACATTTTTAAAATCAACCAGTCTATGGCAGAGATATTTAGATTGTCATCTTCTAGTTTTTAACGCAAGCGTTCTACCAACTGATCTATCGACCGGATATTGCAGACTGTTATTCAGTGCTATATGCCCCAGTCCTTGACACAGTCTATTGCAGAGATATTTAGATTGTCATCTTCTAGTTTTTAACGCAAGCGTTCTACCAACTGATCTATCGACCGGATATTGCAGACTGTTATTCAGTGCTATATGCCCCAGTCCTTGACACAGTCTATTGCAGAGATATTTAGTTTGGCGAAATTGCTGTGTGCTTTGATTGCATGTGAGCTGAAATTGCTTAGAGCTTACATGTTCGTAGAATGCTCTCACAGGTTCTAATGGAGGTCAAACGTTCTATCTATAATAATCTAAGTTGCAAAGATATAATAACATTAAGGATTCATATTACATGTACCGTCCCCCCAGTGCTAGTTTGGCTTGATGATGATGATGATTTGATATAGCGCCGTTTCGTGAAGATGTCACTCTAAGGGCGCTGTTATGCTATATTACATATATTAGGATGATTTATTTGGTGAGCGCTGTTTTTGTGTGTACCACACCTCAAGAGCCCTATGCAAGCTTGGTGGTTACTGTATAAAGCGCCAACTCTCAAGCAAGACCCAGTTGCTGTAAGGCTGGATGGACCTTTAGTGACCGGTCTTTGATAAAGGTATATGAATTTTCCCCCCAGCGAAGAGCATATTTGAAAATATGATTGGTATATTTTTTGTGTCCCGCCGGAATTCAAACCCACAACCTTCCATTACGAGTCAGAAGTGTTAACCACTAGACTGCGGACCAGTCAAATCTTATCTTATCAAGGCTTATCTACCATTTGATTCAAAGATGAACTTTCAATGAAATTGTCTTGAGAATCACATTCTACACAATCTGATCTAAGAATAAAACGTAAAACACAATAATGTGAGAGTTTATAATTTCATAATTCATAAGGTCTTTATTGTTTTTATCAATATGTACAAAATATTACAATAAAAATAAATTTTTAAAATCTATTTACAATAAATACTCCCCAAAGTAAGCATAGCTTGTGTTTTGGGGAGGTTGTTTTAAATTTAAGTTGTTTTAAATATTTTCAAAATAAATTTCCAGTTTTCATAAGACACGTTGGTCCAGTACTCATACAAAAATTGCTCATGTGAAATTACCTCTGATGGACTGGATAGACATAAGACAAACAAGCTGTTAGGGGACGGTATGTGAACTTTAAAAGAAACTAAAAACACAAATCCCAAATAAACAGCAAGAAACTCTTGCCAATCTTTCCTGAAACAGGCATCTATAATCTATAATTTTACTTCCAAAGACATATTTACATAAAGGATCATATCGACGGTTAAAAGGAAATCGAAGCGATGTTTTGGTCGAAAATGAGTTATGAATGCAAAATTTTCCGCTCTTTCTAATGCGCTCACTCCCATGGCTCTACGATGACTTTTTTTTGTAGTTAATCCCCAAGAAAAAACTGCGTTTTCGAAGTATAATTTTGGTGTAACCGAAGAAATTTTTAGCCTTTTTTGTCCTAAATGCGCTTGTGACATAAAACCTCGTAAAACAACGCAAAGTCACATTAATAGAAATGCCAATAGATTTTTTTTTTAATTCTAGAGCTGTTTTGATTTTAACGATAGGATTAAAAATAAAAAACATTATGTCCATTTTTCTGTAATCTCAAACTTTAAACTGCTCTCCTGAACAATTTACTGTTTAGGCTTTGCTTATGCGCTATATTATTGAACCGTCGATATTTAATGCATGTCCACAAGCAGGCAAATGTTAGTTTCCGCTTGTGCATCATATGCAAGCGTGAACTTACACATTGTCGTATTGAAGGGGTTAGTATATTTATTTAAAAAAAAAAAACAGATTTCACATACTTATTTCGTAGACGGAAATTTGCACGCGGGTAGGCGTTTAACAAATGGTAATTCTTTCTGAATTTGCGTTTTGATTATTTGCCTTGTCATGGGCCGAAATAAATCAAAAGCGTGACCCAAATCGAGGCCGCGCATTTAAATCTGGGTGAAGAAGTATGACGTCACTCAGCCGGGCTGCTGGAGACTTGTGAATGGTTCCTAGGCACCTTAGGATGGAGAGGGCTAATAATTGGCTACAGGAGTAAGGAATTTAACGGCCTACAACATAGACAAAATGACTTACTTACAATTTGTATGCCTATTCCCTAGCAGCCCAGCCGAGTGACGACACAATGTTGTCTATGTCAATTCACGTGCAGACCTCATTGTATTTGTTGTTGTTTTTAAGTTTCGTTTCAGTTGTTTTTCTTGTCGCGTATCGGAATAAATCAAAAGCGTGACCCACATTTCCATGTTTATTATCAGAATCAGATGAGATTTACGGGCGTTTATAATTTCCTAAGACCTAGTACCACTTTCTGGGTCTACTTACTGTTTTCTGTGCGACGAAAAATAATGTAATTGCATAAAATCTAAATAAATCTAAATCTAAGCTGCAAAGTTATATATCATGTAAGATTCATATTAAGCGCATTCCCACAAGCAGACATTTATAATTTCGCGCTAACACATACCGCATGTGGACCTACAATATAAAAACCCAATCTCAAATGAACACAAGCCCTGCAACTCTTGCCGACCTTCCCTGAAACAGGGGTGATATTGGCAAAGTGAACCATTTTTTACAGTATGGGTGGTCAGCCTAATACCAACCTATAAGTCAAGGAAATCCGCATAAAATATGATAAATATAATACGTGTGGATCGGTGATGTATGGAAGTGAGACGTGGATGGTAAATGACAGCGAACCAAGTAAAGTACTGTTACGAATATGCAGATATTAGTAGTGGTGTTTAGTTTGTCTGGGTTAATTTAATTAAAGGTTAATAAGTCTATGTTTTTTTTTTTTTTGTGCACAACAGGTCACCCTTATTACAGTGCACCCTCACAGCTATCAACACGCTGGGAGGAACTCTATTGCAAGATTTTTAAATGTTAATAAATTACACTCAAAAATGTCTAATTCTGACATCTCTAGAAGTAAGTAGAAGCTTAGGTAGGTGCCTCAGAATGATTTGTATTTGTTCGAGATTAATTAAGTGTTGAATCGAATATTCTTTTTTTTTCATTCTTTTTTTTTATTTAACAAACAACACAAATACATAAAAATATATATAATTTTAAGAAAAATGAAAAAAATATATAAAGCGTACTGTGTCAATTAGATGTTAAAACTATTAATAAATGTTGAAAAGATTACAGAGATTAAAAATATGGAGCTTAAATAATATTAAAAATAGGAAAACAAAAAAAAAACAAAATAAAAGATAAGAAAAGAAAAAGGAAAACAAAACACCAATCATTTAAAAAAAAAAAGTCAATCTTCTAAGTTTCTACAGTCAGTGCCTCATTCACCTCTCTTAAGAATGACCTCTTGGATAGGTGAAATATATCGATGTGGTTAAAATTATCATTATAAAAGCCGAGAATCCTTCCGAAGATGGAGTTGTATCCATAGTTAGTCCGGTGAGTTTTAACGTGGAAAAGTGCATTCAGTCTTGTACGTCTAACATGAGGGACTCGGAAAGTGTTTTTTTCGACAAGCTGCACAACATCTACTTTTTTTTTAAATAAATAGATTTGTGAAGAGGGATGCAAATTCTTTCACTCATAGAAGCTGCCATACTTACAATAAATATTCTACTGAATTTGAAATATTTAATGATAAAATTTCAAAACTGAAAACCATTCATTAGATTTTTTAATTTGATTTTTCTCACCATTTTTATGATGTACTGTTACTTTTCATTTATTCTCTTTTTTGCATTCTTGTTTATTTAGTCAATAATTAATTATTCTCTTTTTTACATTCTTATTCATTTAACTAAAAAATAATAGAAAATTTACTGGTATTGTATACTGTTAATTCTACCACTTTAAATATCATCCCACTGTAACTTTTTTTTCTCAATAAAAATAAAAATAAATTAACCTATTCTGCCTGGCCAGAAATAGGTATTAACATCATCAATCAATAATTCAGTATTGGTAACTTTAATGAATTATTAATTAATAATTACCCAACAACATCTGTTGAACCAGGGTCAAAGTTATGGTCAAATGACCCAGGCGGGGATCGAACCAACGTTGTTCTATTGCAAACACGCTAGAAAGATCAGCCCACTTGGCCCCCTCGGCCATAACATCGACATTTTCATCACATTAGTTGGATAAAGTTTATATAGGTACGGTGGAAATTAATACTTGAGAAGTATGACAGAAAAACCTCTAAGAGATAGGGTTAAAAATTAATGGGTAAAATAGATAATACAAGTTAGATAGTATAGATATTAGTAGTATAGATAATAGTATAGATATTATTAATAGTATAGATAATTACTATTAATAGTTTATTTATTTATTTAATATGTATAGCATATAAAACAAATGAATATTATGTAATAGAAATAAGTTTGAAAAATGTAATGTATGTACTTAAAATGTCTTATATTAAATAAAAAAAAAAAAAAAAAAAAAAAAAAAAAGTTGAAAGAGGATGTGAAATTAAAGGTACAAAAGAATATGGTTAGGGTCTGTTGCACCAAACTCCAATCAGAAAAAAAAAATTAAGTGTGATTTCTTCCATCAAATAAAAAAATTGGTTGCATATACAAACGTTAACCAGCTGATGTGCGTCATCTTTCATTCAAATGTGTCAGTCAAATATTGATTGAAGGTTGGTGCAACAGGCCCTAAACAGAGAATGCATGATTTTAAGTAATAACAATCTGAAACACCAGAACCGAAAAACAGAAAAACCAGACAGGTTTTTTTCCTGAATCTTTTGAAGAGCATTTGCCAAAAAAAACGTCGCCAGTTAAAAAGTCAAACGATTTATTATCCAAAAAAAAGCTTTTCATTGATTAAGAAATACTCTTGATGAGTTATTTCACTAATGGATTTTCTTTATTTTTTATGTATCTTTCAAATTCATTGAGCTAGGCAGTCAGTTTTGCGGAGTACCCTTCATCACACCTCCCTTACGACTATTAGCATGCGCCAATAGCCAAGGAGGCATCTGACCTTCAAATACCCCCCCCCCCCAAAACAGGGGTTGGGTGTAAATCATGAATTATTAAATTTCGAGAGTATTGTGTGGCGTGCGCGCGATTCTAGGCACTGGGTCAACAGACGATTGGGGTCAGAGTCGCGAAACACATCGACGGAGTAGGTCGCCTTCCATTGCCGGTGCCTGGCGAAGAAATGGACGTTCAGTCAATGGTGAAGCGTGGAGGCAAAGCGAACAGCCGATACCATGTGATCCAACACAAAGTGCAAGTGGTCTTCGGAAGCGAGAAGACATTGTGAAAACAACACGCAAAAAAAAACGAAGACATTTTATTTTTGTAAAAACCAATTTGGAAACTTTTGATTTTGCAAAATTTTCAGTTTTTTTTTTTAAACAAACAACCGGTAATTTTTTTTAACAAACATTAACAACGGTCTTGAAGGATATTAAATTTTTATTTTTAAAAGGTCTTTTTATAAAAAAAAAATAATCAATAGATATTCGAAATGAGGACGGTAAACGTCAAAGATGTAAAAATGTGACTAGGGTACTAAGGAACCAATAATAAATAATAATAATGTTAGGATGATTTATTTGGTGAGCGCTGTTTTTGTGTGTATCACACCTCAAGAGCCCTCGTTAAGTTTGTCTTTTACCTAGCCACCCTGTGTGGTTACACATTTTTTTCGTCTATGGAATTTGTGCCGCGTCTATTGCATTAATTACTCTTGATGTTGAGAACGTAAACAAGGTGAACGTAAACGTTTCGATACAAATAAATAAATCAGCTTTTGTAAAGCGAAAATAGTTCATTTGTTCTGTGACTGGATAAGTAGAATACTAAATTTATTGTTAAGCAAACGCACCAAAAAAACGGCAAAAAAATATATAGAATAAGTAGATTATGTATTTAAAAAACAAATTGATTGAAAATAAGCCTCAAACCAATTATCATTTTACCACAATATGCATAATTTTTTTCTTTTTTGATTCAGCTTTCTACATACATAAAAAAATGCTTTTAATTCGGTTTAATAAAAGTTTTTCTACACAAAAAAAAATGTATCAGCCTATAATCTATAATTTAGCTTACAAAGATATATTACATATAATATTCATGTTAAATACATTACCATAAGCAGACACGTATAAGTTCACGCTCACCCCGACCGCATGTGGAATTACAAAATAAAAACACAATCTCAAATGAACATAAGACCTGCAGCTCTTGCCGACTCTTCCCTTATACAAAGGTCACATTGGCAAAGTGAACCATTTTTTACAGTATGGGTAGTCAGCCTCATAACGACTTATAAGACAAGGAACGAAGCCTGAATTTTGTTTAACAAATAAAATGAATAAGGTCATGTTTACTTAATGTTGTATTCAAAAGTTTCACTGAAAAATATTATTCAAATTCAAAACCAATTTTTAATACGAAAACGCTGACGATAGACTAGTTAAAAAAAGAAACCTTTCCGATATATTGAAGCCGTAGAATATTTTTTGTACATCAACCTAAAATTCAGAATAGTAAACAGAAAAAAAAAGAGAAACCAGTTTTGCGATTGGAGCAATGACTTTAGTTTTAATTTATGCATCGTTAAAAATGATTCATGACTTGTTACCCCATACTCGAGGCAAAAAAAAATCGTAGAACCATCAGATTTACTTTCTTCGCATTATTTATTACTTCTTTGCTTTGCTAGTGTTTTAAATCGTTTTTTAAAAGTGAGTATAAATTAAAATGAAAGTGCTACGATGTTTTTGATCGTAGAATTTTTATCTGGCGTAGACTCTACTTCTTCATTTGTCGTAGGAATATGCTTACTACGCCGTGAGTAATAGACTTCGACGTTAGGTTATACACACGAGGCCAGTGAAGATTTGTTAGGAAAAAAATGTTTTAGGTAGATAGTAAATAAACGTATTTTAGTTTGAGGCAAAGAAATGTTGTCATTAGCGTAACACATCAATATTCTTTTGCATCAGAAGGTTTTTATTTTGTTAATATTTCTGAAGATGATTTTGTGCGTGGTGAAAGTCGTTTCAATTTTGGTTTTTGTTTCACATTTATGTAAGAATCAGGTCAAAAAAAATATATTCATAGCATCGCAGAAAAGTATTGTGTGTATGAAAAACTATCCACAATCAATTAGTGGGTATAATTTTTTGTCAAACATTTTCCTGAATATTTTTTAAAACAACATATTAATTTTTCGGATATAAGCTTTCAGAATAGATCGTTTGAACGAATTTCTTACATTTTTTTAATATCCATCAAATTATTTACTGTTATTTTATTGATAACGTGCCACAAATCTATTCCCTATCTTAAATTTTCTGGTTCACCCATAATCTAAGTTGCAAAGTTATATTAACAATTAAAATTCATATCAAATACATGCCCACAAACAGGCTCGTGTAAGTTTGCGCTTACTACAAATGCTGCGTGTGTGCTGATACAAACAAAAACATAAACTCTGTAACTTTCGCCGACCTTCACTGAAAAAGGGGTGAGATTGGCAAAGTAAACCATTGTTTACAGTATGAGTGGTCAGCCTCATTCCGACCTTTAATTAAAGCTCATCGGAAAAAAAATAAGCAATTTATTTTTACATATTCCTTGACTTATAGGTTAGGTAAGCAAAAGTTGCAGGGTTTATGTTCATTTGAGTTTTAGTTTTAATTTGTAAGTACACATTCAGCATTTGTAAGAGTGAACTTATTTGTCTGTTTGTGGGCATGCATTTCATATGAATTTTGAATGTTAATACATCTTTGCCTCTTAGATTATAGATTCTAGAAAATATCGCGAGCATTCTTTATTAACCGCCCTACCCATACGGACGTACGTGATACGTTCGCTATAATGTCGCCCGAAAGCAACAAGCCGTATCACGTACGTTCATGAAAAAAATGTCTATACCTGAAAACCCACAAACGGATTCTATACGTTCATTTACATCAGTTTGTTCCTACGTTATCGCGTTTAGTGTTTCAAGGTCAGCCGAAGTTAATAAACGTTTTCAGGGTATTTTCGTTTGTCCCATACATTTCACGCCGCGAATCTATGATTTTGAGAAATATTTTGAAAAAATAAACCCAATGTCTTTTTACATACTGTTTGAATAATAATTCAAAGGTGGGGGGGCTAAGTTTTAAGAAGTTAACCACTAAGCGGCTGTCCTAAATCCCTTGCACACCTACTGCCTTAGTCAGCACGTTGCACGAGACTTGCATGTCCAGTGACGGGCGTAGCTCCGCAGCGGCGTAGAGGCGAGCGACAGTCTACGGAATAATTATCATCAGTAATGGCACCCCGTTAGTTAACGACCCGTACACTCACTAACTTATTATTGATATTAATTCAAATGAGATACGTGTCACACGTTACTTAGAAAAAATTAGATCAATAAAGAAATGGAAAAGAAATCCGGTATCATATCGTCACCTCAAAGGTAAAACTGATTCAATGAATCAATCTTGATATGATGTAATGAAATAAAGGCAATCATTTGGAGCTCCTCATAGTGTGGTATGATGCAAAAATGTTTCGCGGACACTTGTATATCGTCAGCCTAAAACTGAATAAGTGCTGATTCACTGATTTGAGAATTCGTCGATAAAAAATACATATTGGGTGAAATTTTTCATAGGAAGTGAACTAATTATAAAGCAGTTCTAATGAAAAAGTCCTAAACTACAGGATTTTCCCGTTTTTTTAGTGTTTTCTCTCGTAGAAAAAAGGAAAAAGAGTGCATTTATTTGAGAAAACCTTGTTAGCCTTATATGTCACTTATTCAGTTTAATCTTCAACGTATCGATATAGACTACAATTATAAACAGGAGTTTTTTTGCTTGAAAACCTTTTTATTAACAACTAAATCTAAAAATAAAGGAAAATATGTTTGTACCCCCCTTCTTATTTTGCCTCTTCCGTGAAGATTGGCGATCATCGTAGCAATTCGCTCTTTTAATACCGCTGCACGAAAGATATATCTTGTACTACTGTAAAACCATCGTCTCAGGTTCTTTAACCTTTCACCTAGAACCTGGCATTCTTTAATTCGTCCCCGTATGATGAGATGTAGGAGCGAATATGTCTCATTTCTCATTGTGGGGCTAAATTCATGAAAATTTTCCTTTTATGGTTCCTTGTCCCTTGTTCCATTGTTCCTTGACTTATGGGTTGGTATGCGGCTGACCACCCATACTGTAAAAAAAAAATGGTTCACTTTGCCAATGTCACCCCTGTTTCAGGGAAGGACGGCAAGAGTTGCAGGGCTTATGTTCATTTGAGATTGGGTTTTTATATTGTAGGTTCACATGCGGCATGTGTTAGTGCGAAATTATACATGTCTGCTTGTGGGAATGCATTTAATATAAATCTTAAATGATATATATCTTTGCAGCTTAGGTTAGATTAGATTAGATTAGATATGGTCGTCAATATTTAGGATTTATAAAATCATACGGATAAAAACTTCATTAGGTTTTCATTTAGCATATTTTTTCTTATCGGTCGTAACTTATATTCCCTTATAAGTTATACGAAAATTAAAAATATGGTTGTCAATTATTCAATGTTTTGTTCAATAACTGAGCGTTTTTTCAACATTCGTGCTTACAGCAATTAAATATTTTTATTTTGGCTTATAATCAATTTACAAAAAAAAAAAAACATTTTTCCTGAAAACATTGAAAGTGCTTTAAAAGATATTAAATGTGCCATTTAAAAGCGTCGTTTTTTCTAAACGAGTTCACCAAGGATAATTAAATCTGTTTGTGACTGAATCGTGAACACTGTGAAGATTTCTACATACCTAAATTTCTACACAATCTACATCCTAAATTAATTTAAATACTACATGTGAAGACATTTAGACTTAAAAAAGTCATTGAACTTTTATCACCAAGACTACATTTGAACTCTTCAATCATCCGGATCTTTATCTTGATGGTATTGCAATCATTGTGAAGAAATTTAAAGACTTGTGTACCCTTTTTTGATCACAAAAACTTCCCAAATCAAAAAGACACGACACCAAAATTGTGAGATCTGTGAACCTTGGAAGACTTATCGATCATCAAGTCTAGTTTGAAGAGTGCTCGTGTTGTTCTCGGATTCATTGACCCAAGTTTGTGTATTCGTACCTCCCGACGTGTGAAATCTGGTCCAAATATACTACAATAGTTTCATCTACTAAGATTTGTGCTGTCAGATCATAAAATCTGCTTGCATTTAAAGTCTCCCGCTCTGTCATCATTAGAAAAGTGGTGACCCCGACGTACCTGTAGCGTGAAATCTGGTTCTCGCAGACTAAACTTGAAGGTGAATCGTTTCATCCGCTACATTTGAAGTCTGCGGAGCTTTTTTGAAGTTTGCCCACTGTGCCGCCGGTGGAATTGTTAAGGGGGTGACCTGACTCGCCTGCCGTGTGGGGGCTGGGCAGGTGGGGTAGGGGAGCCGGGGGCGGAGCACCCAGGCTGTGGCGGAGGGGAGAGGGGCCCGGCTGGACGCCGGAGCCGGACGAGGACTGCTTCATGATAGACAGCGACGAGGACGCCGCATTTGTCGTCGTTTCTCTGCCCACCATGCAGCAGCCACAGGTAACTTATAACTAAATAGCAAATATGCGTGTGCGTCTTTTTAAACTTTCATATTTGCTTTTAAAAAAAAACATTCCAAATACTATAATTCAGTATAGAAAGTTAAACTGAAAAAGTGCGTCACATAATTGTGAAAAATAAAAACATACTATAACCAACTTATGCTTATTTTCAGAATTATTTATATTTGTACGATTTTTTATTGTTTTTTTTGTAAAATAAAATTAACTTTTCAATTTTATAAAGTACAATACTTTATATCAAGTAAAAGTTTTAAGGTTTGAGTATTGACATTGTGAAGATTCATTTTACATTAATAATTTAAAAATAAAACACAATTTATTTCTTTACAATTTGATTTTATTTCCTGGAGCGGCTGTGATCAAGATGTGATGACATCGAAAGCGCTCAAGGAAATAAAATCAGCTCATGAAAAGAAATTTTGTGTTTTATTTTTACATTATTTATACTTCATATAATTTCCTACGGACTGCTTTTAAGTAAAAAAAAAAATGCCTTCTAAATCTGATTTGTAAAATAATCAGTCCTAAGGCTGTTATTTATTTATTTATTAAATAAATAGGAGTTTACAAAAGCCACGATATAAAATGGAGTGATTCATAGCATTGCGTTAACAGCTTTTATGATTAACAATCGATTATAGTAAGTTATAGTTTTGTACGAGGCTGAATGTTTTTCACTTTTAACAATGTCACCCCTGTTTCAGGGAAATTCAACAAGAGTTACAGGGGTTATAATGTTACGAATATGTAATTGTGTATTTTTTATCGGTGTGAATTGTGTCAGTGTGAGTCTGTGAAGTCTCTAGATCAGGGGTGTAGTCACGCTATGTTGAGAATTTATTTTGTCCATGAAAATTCTATCGACGGGGGTGGGGTAGACACGCAATTTTGAAAATTTATTTTGTCTATAAAAAATCACGCCCCGCAATTAAAAAAACCGCTGCCTTAAATACCTGAAAAACATATTGCGCAAAAACTAAATGTCGTCGCGGGCTGGATGACAAGGTTACGCGGGCCACATTGTGGCCCGCGGGCCGTATGTTGGACAAGCCTGCTCTAGATGCTAGGTATTTGATATTGTGTTTGAATTGTTCGAGATTACTTGAGTGTTTGCTTATTCAAGTAAAGTCTCGCATGTTCGAATTCTCAATGATTCGAGAATTATCGTTAGTCTTACTATAAATAGGGGCCAGATCTCTCTGCAGCTACAGCAGTCAAGCGACCGTTGCATTCTGTAGGTGTAAAGCTGACTCTGTATGTGAACCGTATCTAAAATAAATTGTGCAAAATAAATAATCACAATTTTGATTAAATTGAACCCGGTAACTTCATAGCAATATTAATTAATTAATTAATTGAGAATTGGATCTTAGCTTCTTGAATCTAAAATATTAATATATCTTTGCAATTTGATGTTATACTACCTTCCTATTATTTTTTTATATCTTTTTTTTATTTCAACGACACATGTTTGTTGCGAACTACATGTGTTTGTTTGTGGGCATGCATTTTAGAGCTTTAAATGTTAATATATCCTTGCAACTTAGATTATAGATTATTATTATAGACACATTGTGCCTTTTGCATACATACTTAAAAATAATATTATAAAAAAATACAATACCTCGAAAAAAAACAAAAGCAAATAAAAAGCATAAAATGAAACAAAAAAGTACTTTAAATAGTATTTAATCGTTTTAATTAACTTAAAAAATAATCGGGAATTTTCTAAATTTTCCCGCTCTTCAGAGAGTATGAAAAACGTTTTCACACGTCCTGAGTGTCCTTTTGACAAATTCATCCAAGACGAGAAAGACTACGGGATTTATTTGTGCGTGTGGACCTGAAATATAAATGCAACTTAGATTATAGATTGTATTTTCGTAGAACCGCCCGGCCCGGTTTTCGCCGTAAATATGAAACATGTTTTTTTTTAATACTTTGTGTGACCCAGTAACCCCTTTGTGAAAAAATAATTTTGTACGAAAAGTAATTTATGCCCTTACAAGCCCGATTCCATAAAAGTAACGAAAATTTCAAGAAATTTTACTTTTAAATTAAGTAATTTTAACATATTCTACTTTAAAACTAAAATTTTTGATGCGTGACTAAAAATAAATAATCAAGAAAAATCTTTAAATTTAATTAACTCCTTTACCTTGACTTATACGTTGGTATGTGGCTGACCAACTATACAGTAAAAAATGGTTCACTTTGCCAATGCCATCCATGTTTCAGGAAAGGTCGACAAGGGCTGTAGGTACAGTTTATAATCATTTGAGATTTAGATTTTAAATCCTTAATACACATGCAGTATTTGTAAGCGCGAAATTACACATGTCTGCTTGTGAGCATGCATTTAATATGAATCGTAAAAATGTTAAAATATATATTTACAAATAGATCCTACAAATGCAGTACACTGGGCTACTAATCAGTAAACAACAGATCAGATATAATTTGAATTTAGTTCTCTTTCTTTGCTTACTTATAAAATCCATGTTTGAACTTTTAAGGTATTTAATAGGTGTGGCCAGAGCCTCTGCACAAATGTCTCTGCATCTATCAATCTTTGTTCTCTTCCCAGGAGATTGGTTCTCTTTTCTTATGAAGGCTTAGTTTGCCGGTATTTTATTTTGGGTGGAAATAAACATCGAAAATAATAATTATATCTCCGTGGTGATCGAATCTTTGCTCTCGGCATGGAATGCAAGCCTTCTACCAACTTCGCTATCGACCGGATTTTTTACGAGCTTGGTCGTCGCTAAAAAGCGCCAATTCACAAGCAAGATCCAAATACTGTAAAGCTGGATGGACCTTTGGTGACCGGTCTTTGGTAAAGTTATATGAATTTTTCAACCCAACAAACAGCATATTTCAAAATAGAAATGGTATTTTTTTTGTTCTACGCCAGGGTTTGAAACCACGTTCTTCCATTTTAGAGTCCGAAGCATTACCACTAGACTGCGGATCGGTCCTCAACAATTTCCTTATTTTTGTTTTGACCCGAAATAAAAAAGTGTGTCACTGAAAAAAGTTTCCTTTTTTGCTGTTGTTACAATTTACAGAAAAAAAGTGTTTTCCATTTTCAATTAGTATGAGAAATGATTAAAGTAAAATATTTAGGTCGTTCATCTGAAATCCACCGAATGTGGTACACTTTTAATGCCATGTACTTATGGAGCATGTAAATCTTGGTCGAATAGCGTGCAATCACAAACGTTTAGAGGGGAAAAACGTTTCATGTTGACGGAATGCGAATACCTACTACAAAGTTGCGAACGAAGTTTTTTTTTAATAAAGAATAATATGTAAAATATTGTATTTATTTCTATGTTCTGCTTTCTTTAGAATATCAATAATAAAAGAAAAAACAGCAATGTTTTTGGTTTCAACGTTTTAGTTTCGGAAATTTCAACCTGCAGAACAAGCTTCGTGGACGGCCGGAGACCAAAGTTGATAATGAGAAATTGAGGGCTATTGTGGAAGCGGATCCATCGCAAACCACGTCCGAGTTAGCTGCAAGCTGTGATGTTAGTGATAAAACTGTTTAAGCCATTCAAAGCAAATTGGAAAGGTGAAAAAGCTTGAAAGGTAGGTACCTCACGAATTGAGTGAAGCAAATCAACAAACGCGCGTCGACTGTTGCGTTACATTACTCAACCAGCACAATAATGAAGGGATTTTAAATTGAATCATTACCTGTCATAAAAAGTAGATCTTGTACAATAATCGGAAGCGCTCATCGCAATTGCTGAACCCTGCCGAACCAGCCAAATCATGCCCCAAGCGAAAATTGACTCAACAAAAGTTGACAATAAAAACTTGTGAGCGTTTGGTGGACTAGTGCCGGTGTCGTTCACTACACCTTTCTTAAATCTGGTCAGACGATTACGGCAGATGTCTATTGTCAGCAACTGCAAACCATGATGGAAAAGCTAGCTGCTAAACAACCGAGGCTGGTCAATCACTCTAGGCCACTGCTGCACAACAGACGGCTACCAAATTAGAGGAGCTTCAATTGGAATGTTTAAGACATCCCCCGTACTCCCGGAACCTTGCTCCAACAGATTACCATTTTTTTCGAAATTTGGATAACTTCTTGTAAAAAATTCAACTCCGATGGGGCAGTCCAAACCGCCTTCAAAGATTTTATTGATTTCCGTCCGAATGTTTTTTTTAGTAAAGGGACCAATGAACTACCTATGAGATGGCAAAAGTGCATAGATAGCAATGGCACATACTTTGATTAAATAAATATATTATATGAAAAAAACTTTATATTCCTCCCATACAAAACGCCAATTCATATGTAAGGACCTAATATTTATATGAATTAGGATGTATTTCATGGATTTAATAAACTAAACACAATCGAGGGGAATCTATAATGTATTATACTCGGAGTACTGGAGAGATTTCCATTGTTTCTTAGTCAGACTCCATGCATCACATCCGTTCAACACAACTGGCCGAACAATTGAAGTATTTATGATGTTTTGTCTTGTTCCAGGCCGCCAGCTACGGAAAGAAGAATGGAGTGTGGTACGGAGCGCCCGGGGGCACGCAGGGCTGGGGCAGAGCGCCCTCACGCAAGCCCTCCGTGGTGGAGACAGACCTCCCGGCCACGGGGTCCAAAACTGGAGCCGGGAGAGTCATCCGCATCATCAATAACATGGACCACACAGTGCAAGTGAGAAGCAAAATAAGAAATATATTTCTAAATAGATAAAGGAATAGAATAAAGGAATGCAATTCACCTACCTATTTTGCCTGGTCAGTTGTCTTTATGCGAAAGCAGACGCTTGTGTCCATGCAGTCGCATCTGTTGAACCAGGATCGAAGTTATGGTCAAGTGGGCCAGATGCATGATTCGAACCAACTTTTTTTTCCAAATACGCTAGTTGTACATGCGCCTCTACCCCTCGGCAATAACACCTACATCTACCTAACAATTATTTAAAGAGCAAGGCCCTGTTGCACCAAACTCCAATCAGACCAAAATAAAAATTAAGTGTGATTTATCCCATCAAATCAAAAATTAGATTGCATAAACGTAAATCAGCTGATGTACATCATCTTTCCTTTCAAATTCCATCATATTATTACCCACTTCCGAGCAATATTGAACTGAGGTCCTTACCAGAATTAGGCGATCAAATTTGATGTGTCAATCAAATATTGATTGCTGGTTGGTGCAACAGGGACATCAATTAGTTCCGCACGTGAATTTATACAAAAAAAAAAAGTGTCGTTACCCGGCCAGGTTGCTAGGGAAAATGCTTACAAATATTTTGTTATTAGTGTTCCTTGACATAAAAATTGGTATGAGGCTGACCACCCATACTGTTAAAGTGGTTCACTTTGTCAATGTCACCCCTGTTTCAGTCAATATCGGCATAAATTTCGGGCCTTATGTTCATTTGAGGTTAGGATTTTAATGTGTACGTACACATGCAGCATTTGTAAGCGGGAATTTACACGTGCCTGTTTATGGGCATGCATTTAATATTTATTAAATGTTAATTTATCTTTTTGCCACTTAGATTTTAGATTATGTATTGCTCAGGATGGCAGTCCCATACAAATCTTAAAAAAATTCCAAATTCAAAAATGTTCTGAGTCCATTGAAAATAGCGGAAGATTGATGATATTGTTATGATTTTACTAGGTTCTCTTTTAATTAAACTGCAATTATTTATTGTAACAGAATTTATCTTACACGGTTTGGTTCACAATTTTCAACAATTGATAATCTCTGCTTATTGGTTTTCACGGCAAAATGCTTGGAGCGACTAATCGCTCTCCGCACCATTGCAGTCCCTATGTATAGGTACAAAAGAGATCTTTCTCGCATATTCCAGATCATTCTTCGATTTATCGCTCACACCAAAACGCCGTTCTATGCACTACCAATATGACCCACACTATCGTATATGGATAAGAGCGCGTAGTACTTTAATTTCATAGTTCGTAACAATATATTTTATTACTTTCAGTGTCGAGTGCTACTAAATCTAAGGACCACGCAGCCTTTTGAAGAAGTTCTGGAGGATCTAGGACAAGTCCTCAAGATGAGTGGAGCCAAAAGAATGTTCGCTGTAAATGGACAAGAGGTAAAAATACATGTTTTCAACAAAACATTAAAAACAATTAAATGGAAACATTTTGTGAACTGATGACTTTCTGTTTCTATCGTCGATCAATATAAAAGACATAGATGGCGTACGTCTGATTTCACAAGAAGAAATCATCAAGTGACAAAACATCGCATACCAAAAACAGAACATACCATAAACGGCACATGAAAACACATTGTCATAGTGATGTATTTTCTGTTTTGTTTTGTCATAGTGATGTTTTGTTATGTGATGTACTGTCATTGTGATGCTCTGTCATATGTCGTTATGTCATGTGTCGTTTTGTCATGTGTCGTCATGTTATGTGTCGTTTTGTCATGGGATGTAATGTCATTGTGATGCTCTGTCATGCGTCGTTCTGTCATCTTTCGTTCTGCCATGTGTCGTTATGTCACGTGTCATTTTGTCATGTGTCATTTTGTCATGTGTCGTTTTGTCATGTGTCGTTTTGTTAATGTGCCTTTCTAGTCTGTCACCAAAATTTTATTTGACTAAATCTATTTTTATTTTTTTGGTCAGCTACAGTCAATTTTTAATCTATTTGTGGGATTCTTCTTAAGATTAAGGCACATTACTGAGTATATATACATTTTTCTTATTTATATATTGTGTGTTCTTACATAAACAAGAAAATTGTATATATACTTCTATACAATCCTTCTTAATAAATAAATAAATTCAAAAAAACGTTTGTCTTCCAGGTCCGCAGCTTCTCGCAGCTGCGCAACGAGTTCGCCGACGTGGAGACCTTCTACCTGGGCGTGGGCAGCGTGGGCGGCGGCGCCGTAGTGGGCGCGGGCGCGGGCGGGGGCGCGGGCGACTCACCCATGCGCCGCTCCCGCTCCAGGGCGGCGCTGGCCGAGGAGGCGCCCATCCCCAGGACGCGCCGGGCGCGCAGTAAGAGCCGCCCGCGCGTGCTTTACGCGCCCGAGAGCGAGATCCTCCAGAGGAATTCAGGTAAGAAAGGTCAAGGTCAATCACGCGGCCGAGTGGATCAAGACGATAATCTCGACTAAACGTGTTTGAAATTCAGGCCCAGATTAAAGGCGGCTCGAGCGAATCAGGGCCCCTGCACCCTAGGGGGCCCCAGAAATGTTCCAAAATATATACAGAGTTTCCTCCATTTCTTCCTATCTTTACATACCTTTTTCAACTCATTCATATCCATCACCTTTTTCATGCACTTTCTTCTTTTACGCTCGCTTTGTATATCCCATTCTTTCACCTCCATATTTTTCTCGGTCGTCCCTTACCTCTTTTTCCATTCACACTAAATCTGTATAAACACTTTGTCAGTCTATCAACAATCATTCTTTCCACATGCCCAGATTGTGGAAATAATTTTACTTTTTTTTTACTATTTTTTTTTTTTAACACAACAGTGTGTAAAAATAGTGAATTAAAACTGTGTGTGTTTTTTTAAATAAATACAATGGACTTTCACAGTGTGAACCACCAAACCCTAACAAGTACAACAGTGTTTTGCTGTCTTGCGAATTACAAATGGTTTATGCCATATGCATGGAGGCTTAGGTAAAAACTGAAATATTATTTCCCTTTGAAAAAAATAATACAAACCAATTTAATTTAAGTTTATTTTAACGCATTTCAGTTCATTTTTTAATAAATATTTTCTGGAATATTGGTGGATGATCGTGCCATCAATTTCTGAAAACAATTATTTTTTTTATGATTAAAAAAATGTATTAAAAATAATTAATGAGGATTAAAAATAAACCTACCTCCACAATTCTTTTTGTCACTTTATCAGAAATGATGCCGGCGATCTCAGGAATCCTTCTCTTATCTTCTTCTTTGATTTTTTCAATCACTTTTCTTGCTAAAAGATCCGAAATTTGGTCCACTTGAAGGTTCATGTTATAAATCAAATGGGCGTTTGACTAAAAATAAAAATATTGTTTTATTAAACATCCCTTAACGAATAGGTTGGTGAGAGGTTTTAACCACCCATACTGCAAGCATTGGTTAACTTTTTCCAAAAATGATTTTATTTATTGTTGTTCTCAATATTTCGAGAATAACTTTTATTCTCACCTATAAATAGAGACCGAGATGCTCCGTAGCCGAACTAGTATCTATTAACATTAATAATTATCATACCTCTTTGAGTACTTCTATAAATCCCTTGTTCATTGTAGCTGGTTTGTTTTTCTTCACTTTTAATTTTGTGTTCCCATTGGCCCTTAAACTAAAAAACCACCATATTATTTCCATTAAATTTTAATTTAATTTCACAAATAAAACATGCTCCAAAAATTACTATAAGTACATGTTTATACTTTTTATTATTTCTCTTCATTTCCAAAATTTAAATAAATTATCATTTGATACTTTGGTATTAAATTAAAGTTAAAATTTATGAAACAAATATTTTTTTGTTTTACATTTGACATAATTTCATTGTTGATCAAAAATTTATGAAAATTTTCATTTGTCAATCAATAAATGTCAAAACATTCAAATTCAAAATAAGAACAGCATACATTTAGTATTGCCAGGTGACAAAAAAACCCGTTTCAGTATCGCACAGATATTAGCGAGGTAGGTATATACATCTCGTAGGAAAAGGAACATCTCCTGGAGAAAGTATTCCTATGCTTGGCAGGCAAACATCACAGGTTTATGGAACTAGGATCCTTAACCGTTACTTGGTCGAATGCGCGGAATTCCGTGCTCGAACTTTATTGCATCACTCGATATAATCGTTTGATATTTTCAAATTCAAAAAAATAAGAGAATATTGTATTTGATGTTGCCAGTGGTGGCAAAGAAATCCGTAACCATGTCACACAGATAGGTAGGTATATATAAAAAGACATGCCACTTACTAAAGGCACTCCGAGCGACACTGCGTGACATGAAATTCCCTGTAAATGGACAATTTCCGGTTTTCAGCTTAGCTCCTCGTTCATATTTATTATCTTGAACGATGCCACGATAACGTTACGCTTTACGATTTTTTCTTTTTACGATTTTACGAAGGAGTCTCACTCCGAGTGGTGAATGAACTGTTTTTTTTACGAGAAATGTGACCTTTCACGGTGTCATTAAGAAACAAAAGACTAAGAAACTGCATTAAAATCATGTTTTAGAATCTATTAAATACTTCCTCTTAAAATACAAAAAAACAGATTTGTCAAACAATTTCTGAAATCGATACTTTCTGTTTGAGGTATGTACATGAATTTGCATAGACACAATTGCACTGTCACGTGGCCGGGTTGCTACAAATATTTTTTATTGGTTGTTAATTGGTTGGGTATATACCCTGCAACTGTTGCCGCTCATTATTAATATTTTTACGAACTATGAAATCAACGTACCTAAGTGCACCTATACATGTACGATAGTGTGAGTAAAACAATCTGGGAGTAATCCATAATGGTGGTAGTGCATAGAACGGCGCGGCGTTCTGCTGTGGGCGAGAAATCGAAGAATGATCTGGAATATGCGAGAGAGATCTCTTTTGTACCTATATATAGGGAATGCAATGGTGCATTTTGCCCTGAAGACCAATAAGCAGAGATAATTAATTGTTGTAAATTGTGAACCAAACCGTGTAAAGAAATAATAGCAGTTTTATTGAAAGAGAACCCCAGTTAAATCGAAACAATATTTATTTTAGGTACATAAATTTATTGCAATATTACGACTATACTTTACATAGATATGGAGTCAGAAATGATAATTATTTAAATTGTGTTTCTTTCAGATTACACACTCTTGGAAGTCCTGAAGGAGGAGCCAGTCCGAATCACAATCCGAGGTCTGAGAAGGACGTTCTACCCGCCCATACACCATGCCCCGATAGAGAACACGCCACCGGACAAGAAGCTGCAATTAGAATGGGTGTATCCTTTGCAAAAACCTTCATTTTACGTTTTATAATCTACTTAAGTTGTAAGAATATATATTATATAAACATCTATGATTCATATATCTAGCCTTACAGCAACTGGGTCTTGCTTGAGAATTGGCGCTTTGTAGCGACGACCAAGCTCGTAAACTTACAAGTAAGGCAACCCTACCGATTCTTCCTGAAACAGGGGTGTCATTAAAAAAGTGCCAGAGTATTTGCAGTCCTGTAGGTCAATCTCATTCATACCAACATATTAGTCAAGTTTGTCGCTGGTATGGTCGAGGAGATTTAAGGCGTTGGCACTCGAATTTGCGTTATTGAGACAATCGCATGTTTGAGCCCCGCCAGCATCGTGTCCTATCGACAACTCTTTGACCCTGGTTCAACAGATGTCATTGGCAAAGTTTTAGTTAATAATTAATTAAAACAATTAATGCTTCATTGAAAATGTTAATTTTTGTTTCTGGCCAGGCAAAACAAGTTTGTGAATTGCATTGCGCGAATCTGTTTAACAAAAAAAGAATCAAATTTGGTATTATGAACATTTCTCAGCTGAGATTTTGTCGCTCTTAAGTCTAATATGTATATTGTAAAACCCAAAGGCATTTGGCGAGTGGAACCAACCTTCTAATATTTACAGGTAAGGGGATCGATCACCACCATCACTTGAAGTAGGGTTTCCCCACTCTCAAAGAGGTTCAGGCTGAGTAAGCTTTGCCGGTACTACAATTTTGTTTGTATTTCGATCGACACATACCTACATCATCTCTCGATAATGATATATCTGGTGTAAATTTATATTCTTTCTGAAAAAAAATTTTTTTTTTCTTCTAAGTTTTTTCCTTAACTTTGTTGTACATAGTTATGGATATCGAGGGACAGATTCCCGCCGTAATCTGTGGGTGTTGCCAACTGGCGAGCTTTTATATTTCGTTGCTGCGGTTGCCGTCATGTACGACAGGGATGAGGAGACGCAAAGGCACTATACTGGCCACACTGAAGATATACAATGGTAAGGAAAAAATAAGTGCATTTGAAAAAAAACTAATATATTTAGTTAGGTGTTCAGGGAATGAGATCAGATAATTTTTGACTTTGGAACTTTTTCGCGGCAAACTAACGTTAGTCTTGTATGTGATTGCCATCCTTAGCAACCAAAAAAAAAATATTTGCATGCCTTTTCCCTAGCAACCCGACTTGGTGACGACGCAATGTTGTTGTCTATGCCAATTCGCGTGCGGACCACATTCATTAACAGTCTATCACCACTCCGTCCAAGCAACTTAGTATGGGCATTGGGCATTCAAATAATGTTATACCAAAAATGATTTAAATGGGAGTTTGTAAAATATGACGTCACTTTCAAATATGAATTTCCTTGTAAAAGTAATTTGTGATATTCACATCTCCCCTAGTTTCATAAGTGTGAATTCATAGATGGCGCTGACCTGGCATAATCACATGTGAAAAATCTAGATTGGTGGTCACATACCCCTTAATGTCATGAAAGTAGCTAATACGCCTCCCTCCCTCCCCCCAGTGCTTGTTTGGTTTATCTACCATCTGATTCAAAGATAACCTTTCAATGAAATTGTCATAACACACAATCTGAGCTAAGAAAAAAATGTAAAACACGATAATGTGAGAGTTGCTTAAATATTTTTAAAATAAATTTCCTGTTTTCATAAGCCACATTGGTCCAGTACATATACAAACATTGCTCGTGTGAAATTATTCACATTTAAAGGTTCATTCTTACCTATATCCGGAGTAAGCTCCTAATCGTCATGACAGTTTCACAATTTCATTGTCACGCTGAAAAAGCCATGGGTTAAACGTCCGAAAGCTCCGGCTCTGCTTGACCATAGTAACAGATCCCGAAAAGCAACTTTCCAGCTATAAAAGTGTTGTTCTTATAACGTGAACAATTCTGTGTCGTTTTCTTGTCAGCATGGAGCTGCACCCGTCTCGGGAGCTTGTGGCTTCTGGTCAGCGCGCTGGTCGAGGCAGGAAGACCCAGGCTCACATCCGCATATGGAGCACGGAGACTCTCCAGACCCTGTACGTCTTCGGGATGGGAGAGTTCGAAGTTGGAGTGGCAGCTGTCGCCTTTTCACAACTGGTAAGTGAACTACATCAGCTATTTTTTTGGAAATCCTTTGCGGTAGGCTCCTCAATTCTTGAAAGTCTTGGGGGTCTATGTCACCCTGGAATGGTGTCTGAAAGGTTGTTTGAATTGTTGCTTCGGTCGTGAGGCGATGCAAGGAAGTGGCGATTGATGTTGGTTTTGAATAAAACCGGATTAAATTGCGAAGGGAATACCGATACTGGTAGATCATTCCATAAACGGGCAGTTTGGCAAAGGAATGAGTCATGAAAACGCCAAGTTTTCATAGTTTTGAGATCGACTGCAAAGGGATGAATGAGAGTCGTACTACGAGTCTCCCTTTCTGAAATGCGAGGGGGAGGGATTAATGAATGGAGCTCATTAGAACAAGCTCCGTGGTAATATCGATAAAAAAGACTGAGCATTCCAACTTTTCTTCTGTGCCGGAGCGGCTGCAGATCGGATGTCAGAGAAGGACCATTGATCAACCATTTTCACGTCATACTTTTGTCAATTTCATCTATGCTGGAGAGATATTTTCCGGGATATGTTGCCGTGGAAGCTGGAGCTTCCTGACGTTTCGCCCATGTCTGAGATGGTTTCATCACAGTTTCATCAAGATCATTTCATCATTTTACTTTCACGCTGAAGAAGACCATCGTAGACATGGGCGAAACGTCCGGAAGCTCCAGCTTCTACAGACCACGGCAACAGATCCCAAGAGAAAGAACATTAGAGAATATTAAACTTTTTGTCTGAAATATGATAGATTACTTGCATTTTATGTTTCATATTTTACTGTATATTTAAACAGCTTTCTTTCTAACATCAGTCCGTAATTTGCATTCAATTTATTTGACCTTAATAATGTTATATCGTGAATTGTACTACTTGCACTTGTTTTCTAGAGTTAACTAAGTAATCATTTTCTCATTAGTAACTCGGTCTTAAACCTTACTAATTGTTTCGGCTACTAATCCAATGCAATGCTATAAAAAATGCATTTTTATCATAGGATTGTTATTTTATTTTAGAGTAAGTACAATGTGAAGTACTTTTCCCACAAATATTAATAAAAAATATTGTTATGTTTTCGTGTTTTGAAGTGAAAAAAAAGGATGGACAATAGTTGTAATTTTTTTTTGTCACAAATTTATTTTATATGGAATTTGGGAACTTTTTAGCAACTGTTGGTCAATATAACTTTTCTTCCAGGGGAAACTCGCTTTGTACACTAGTGCTAGAGAACAGTCTAGAATCTAATTTTGCTTACTAGATCCTTCACGCACACTATCTATAGATTTGACTATTGTGAACCTTCTCTGAAAAAGGGGCGACATTGGCAAAGTGAACAATTATTTACAGTATAGCTGGTCAGCCTTATACCAACCTATAAGTCAAAAAAGTAAATACGTAAATATATATTATTGATATAATATGATTATTTGGAGAAATTGTATGCGTTAATGTGAGATTTTCTTTTGAAACTATACCAGTAACCCATAGTACGAGTTTTTTCACAATACTCGAAGTATTGAGTATTCGAGAAAAATTTATGTGAACTTGAAAAGCAACTCTGGCGAAACAAGTTTCGAAACTTTTTTGGCCAGAGGTGCTTTTCAAGTTCACATACATTTTTCTCGAATACTTCATTCTTCGAGTATTGTGAAAAAAACTCGTACTACGGTTACAGGGGTGGAAGTCTCGACAACCGTCAGTAGATTCCACCGTATCTTTTTAAAGATCAATGACGGAATAAAACATGTCGGTGCCTGAACAGCTGCTCGTTGTTCCATATAAAGTGTATCAGCTGTTGATAAGCCACCACATTCCATTCCGTCATATCTTCAAATAGATACGCTAAGATCTACCGACGGTCGTCAGTTTTCCACCCGGCTAGAAGTCTCACCACCACGGTAATTCTTACCTACCGAATATCGATAATATTTCTATGAAGTCTAATCAGCTGTTCTCTTGCGCCATATTGGATTGATAGGTCTTCATACAAATATTACCGATATTTTGTAGGTAAGAATTACCGTGGTGATGAGACTCCCAGCCCAAGGTAGGAATCATTTTTTACAGTTTGGGGGGTCAGCGTCATACCCAGCCAATTAGTCAAGGAACAAGTATTGTTATATTTGGGTCAACAAGCGTCGGTAGGCCAATCGACCGCGTACCCTTTTCCGTAAGTACCAGTGTTAGCAGCATATATCGCTAGAGCAATCGCTCACGAGGCGTTTAACCTCCTTTAGGCGTTATGTGTCGCTGCCATACAGGTTTATATCTGCAATCTGAGACATTTGAAATGAATATCAGTCAATTTGTGTGATGCATGCGTTTCCTGAGAAATCATTCATACCCACTCGCAACTCGCAACTAAGCTACACGTATAATGTAACTTCTCGCCTGCGTTATCCCCGAAGGGGTCGCACGTGGCGATTCGGTACCTATTTATTTTTACGGGTAAGGGGACCGGCCTCACACCAACCACTTTCAGTTGAAGTGGGGGTTTCCCAGCTCCCGGAGACTAGTTCTCATTTCTTATGAAGGCTGAGTACACCTTGGGATCGAACCCTTGCTCTCGGCATGGAATGCAAGCATTCTACCACATTTGGATAACTTTATTTTTAAAATTGTATTTTATACGCAGAGGAAATGGGTAAGGGAAAAGAGGAAAGGGACGACACATAAAAAAAAAAAAAAAAACGCAACTAAGCTACACATATAGTGTAACTTCTTGCCGCTAAGGGGGCCGGCCTTACGCCAACCACTTTAGTTGAAGTGGAGGTTTCCCAGCTCCCGAGAGTGCTGGTACTCATTTCTTGTGAAGGCTGAGTACACCTTGCCGGTATTTTATTTTGGGGTTTGAAATAAACACCGAAACGGGAAATCATTTCTGACACCCTCGGTGGGATTCTAACCCGAGCTTTCGGCATGGAATGCAAGATCAATAATTAGAAAGTACTGACCACATTTTACTTCTTACCTTCAAGCCCCAAAAATACTTGTAACACCCCTGACCCACAAAATAAGTTGTTTCCAAATCATTTAGCGATCCTTAATTACTATTTCATTTCAATAAAAATATTTTTTACAACTGGTATCAGAATCAATTGGGACAAGACCTCATTCGGCTAGTCAAAAATTCAAATAATGAAGGCAACTAAAACGCAACTAGGCGACACATGTAGTGTAACTTCATGCCACGTTATCCCCAAAGGTTTTTGCATGTGACGAGTCGAACCAATTTATTTTTATAGGTAAGGGGACTGTCCTTACGCCAACCCCTTCAGTTGAAGTGGGGGTTTCCCGAGCTCCCGAGGGGGCTGGTACTCAGTTCTTGCGAAGGCTGAGTACACCTTGCCGGTATTTTATTTTGGGGTTTGAAATAAACACCGAAACGGGAAATCATTTCTGACACCCTCGGTGGGATTCTAACCCGAGCTTTCGGCATGGAATGCAAGCACTCTACCACCTGAGCTATCGACCGGACAAAAAAAAAAACAAATCTCAAATGAACATACACCCTGCAACTCTTGCCGACCTTCCCAGAAACAGGGGGGACATTGGCAACGTGAACCATTTATTACAGCATGGGTGGTCAGCCACATGCGAACCTATAAGTCAAGGAATATACACAACAAATTGCATTTTTATTTATGTAAAATAACGTTACGTACGTTTCGTCCATAATAGCGATGGGCAGCTTCAGCGGCGTTCCTACCTTGCTGAGTGATTAAATACTACTGAAGCGCCGCTAAAGATTCTTGTATTTAAATTTGGAATACCATGTTCTAAATTTGAATTTGTTTTTACAGAATGGTGGCAGCTACGTCCTGGCCGTGGATGGCGGAAGGGAGAGCATCCTCTCAGTTTGGCAATGGCAGTGGGGACATCTACTCGGAAAAGTTGCTGTGAGTCTATTTATAATAAATCTTAAAAATGTATATTGATTTTAGAGGCATTCACTTTGTAATCGTTCATTTTAATAAATAAAATATAAACAATTTTGTATTCGATTACGGCGAGTATATTATAATCCACGACCGGTTTTGCGAACAATCCGTTCGCATCGTCAGGTGGCTAAATAAATAAGATGAACGATTACAAAGTGAATGCCTCTATAATCAATTAAATTAATTAGTTTAAAAAAATGAAAACAAACTTTGTTTTATTCTACTATGTTTTTATTTTAATTTGTTAAAACAAACCAAAAAATTTTGATTTGTTTTAACAAATTCAAATAAAAACATAGTAGAATAAAACAAAGTTTGTTTTCATTTTTTTAAATTAAAATGGAGTTCTACAAAGTTTCCGCTGAAACATTTCAAAAATTGTAAATGAATTAGATTTATAAAGACGAGTGCAAGACTCGGCATATTTTATATGGAAAAACTGTTTAGAAATTTGATGAATTGAGTAGTTTAAGTTTTTTTTATGTTTTCACAAAAACTTCCAATTTTCCGAAATCGGTTTATTGTTAGACTTAACAATGCATAATTCCGTAATTAAAAAGAAAAAAAATCTTAAATATAGCGCATACAAAAAAAACACGTTTTTTGTGGTGACATTTTTTAAGTGATAGATATATTTTTGTTAACCTTTATAATTTTGATAAATAATCAATAAACACGCCTGATTTTTTTCATTACTGTCACTCTTTTACTAAGACCAAAAGTTTAAAAAACAAAAACGGCCAGTTTAAGGTATAAAACGCTCTTAAAACCGGATTAAAAATAAAATACTTCTTATGAATCAGGGAGAACGTTTCGGACTAATCTAATCTAATCTAAGCTGCAAAGATATATATCATTTAAGATTTATATTAAATGCATTCCCACAAGCAGACATGTATAATTTCGCGCTAACACATGCCGCATGTGGACCTACATTATAAAAACCCAATCTCAAATGAACATAAGCCCTGCAACTCTTGCCGTCCTTTCCTGAAACAGGGGTGACATTGGCAAGTGAACCATTTTTTACAGTATAGGTGGTCAGCCGCATACCAACCTATAAGTCAAGGAACTAAAAGGACTAAAATAAGGTAATTTTTCACAACATATAAAATTGCAAATATGTATAAAATTGAGGGTTCGTGCTGCGCCTACTAAAGCGCCTCATGTAACAGACACAATTTGCTCACAATAACCGCATAATGAGCAACACTACTTTCCAAAACATTTTCGATGGTAAAATTTGAGCGCATAGACATTTTACATAGTGTACTTAATTACACGTGCTTGAAAAGTGGATTCAGCAACTAAGCTACACATATAGTGTAGCTCCTTGGCGCTATCCCCGAAGGGAGTTGAAAAATTTATTCTAAATCTAAATCTAAATCTAAGCTGCAAAGATATGTATCATTTGAGATTCATATCAAATGCATTCCCACAAGCAGACATGCATAATTTCGCGCTTACACATGCTGCATGTGGACCTACAATATAAAAACCCCAATCTCAAATGAACATAAGCCCTGCAACTCTTGCCGACCTTCCCTGAAGCAGGGGTGACATTGGCAAAGTGAACCATTTTTTACAGTATGGGTGGTCAGCCGCATACCAACCTATCAGTCAAGGAGTACAAGCAATTAATACAATCAAATATATAAAACAAATAAATTCTAAGCAATTAAACAGTAAAAAAAAAAAAAAAAAAAAAAAAAAAAAAAAAAAAAAAAAAAAAAAAAAAAAAAAAAAAAAAAAAAAAAATAAACTACAACACATATTTTTAAAATTTAAAAGCCTTAGCTTTAACCGCCAGCATTACAGATCAACCGCCATTTCTTTCGATCCTTGCATACTTCTTTCATTTCATCCAGAGCCATAACCTTTTTCATACAAGCTCTCCTTTTATTATGACTCTGGATATCCCATTCATTCGCTATTTCGAAAATTTGGTCCATCCATACCTTTCTCGGTCTTCCTCTTCCACGACATCCATCAATTCTCGCAGCATATACTTTCTTCGTCAGTCTTTCCTCATTCATTCTCTCCAAATGTCCAAACCATCTAAGCATACTTCTTTTAATCTTTACTTTCACACTTTCTCTTACACCACATTCCTCTCTAACAAAATCATTCCTTACCCTATCACTCCGTCTTTTCCCAATCATACTTCTTAAGTAGTCCATTTCTACTGTATGGACTTTACTAATCTCACTTTCACTCACCGTCCAGGCTTCACTTCCATATATCAGAGTGGGCACTAGTATACCACCGTGCACCGCCAGTCGAACATTTTTTGAAAGATTCTGGTTCTTGGCGATGCTAGCGGTAGCACCCAGTACGCACCTGCCTTTCATTACTCTTCTTTCAAATTCACCGATCATTCTTCCATCTTTTTCAAACTTACTTCCCAGGTATACAAACTCATTTACGATATCAACATTCATTCCATTAATTTTAAATTCATAATTCATATTTTCATCATCTCTTTCAAAAATCAATACTTTCGTCTTACTTGCATTCAACTTCAAATGGTTACCTAACAAAGCTTCATTCAATCTAGAGAGCATTGTTTGCAATTCTACTGCAGAATCAGATACAAGAACTGCATCATCTGCATACAGTAGAACACTCACTTTGCTCTCTCCTATCATCAATCCACAATCATTAAGTCTAGCATCTCTGACACACTTGTCCATGACTATGTTAAATAGCCAAGGACTCATCACACATCCTTGCCTCACACCCTTATAAACTTCAAACCATTCACTATACTCACCATCAATACGAACACATGCCTTACTATTTTCATAGTTTGCATGCACCGCACCTAGGAGAGCCCCATTCACTCCGTATGCTTTCAAAACATCCCATAACATACCTCTGTCTACTGAGTCAAAAGCCTTTTCCAGATCTACAAAGGCCGTGAACAGCTTCCGCCTCACCGACAATTGTTTTTCAACAAGTTGTCGTAGAGTAAAAATCTGATCAACACAGCCTCTACCGGCCATAAAGCCGGACTGTACATCGGAAATCCTTTCACTAGTAGTCAGAAACACTTTTTTTATAATCACCTTACAGAAGACTTTTCCTGGTATACTGAGTAGACTGATTGGTCTGAAGTTCTGACAGTCTTTTTTGTCCCCTTTACCTTTGTAAATGGGAACAATGACTGCCTTCCTCCAATCCATCGGTACCTACTACTCCTGCATTCACACAAAGCTTACATAATTCGTACATCCAATCTATCAAGCATTCACCTCCTGCTTTCAACATTTCACCATTTATACCATCAAACCCAGCAGACTTCCCATTCTTCAGACGTGAAATAGACACTTTCATTTCTTCTTTCAAAATATTCAATTCATTTTCTTCATCTATCTGTTCATAAATTCTTCTTTCACCCTGACCAAAAATTTATTTATTCTTATTTTAATTTAATTAATTTAATTAATTTCTTAATTTATTCACCTTCAAAAAACAGAACGGTCACCAAAGGTTCATCCAACCTTACAGAAAATGGGTGTTGCTTGAAAATTGGCTTTTTTTAGGGACAATAAAGCTCGCAGAGGGCTTTTGAGGTGTGATTCATACAAGAACAGCGCTCACCAAATAAATCATCCGTGTATTATTATTAAAGCTATTTAGTCCTTTTTAAAAGGACTACTTCCAACTACTTCTTATATTATAGGGGCGTGCATCCCATATAGACACATGCGCCTACTAGGTAGGCAATATATGGTAAAAAAAACGATTTTAAATTCAAAATTTAAGTTCGTTTTTTTTTTTTAAGAAATCCTGTGCGGTAGACTCCCTAGATTCTAGAGACTCTAGGGGTCTATGGCACTTGTTGTAGTGCCGCAGAGGTGTACGAGCTTGGTCGTCGCTACAAAGCGCCAATACTGAAGCAAGACCCAGGTGCTGTAAGGCTTGATGGACCTTTTAGTAACCGGTATTTTGTAAAGGTTTTATGAATTTTATCAACACAACGAAGAGCATATTTGGAAATATAAATTGTATATTTTTTGTGCTCCGCCGGAATCCGAATCCGCAACCTTCCATTTACGAGTCCGAAGTGCTGCCACTGGCCTACGAACCGGTCCAAGAAATTCCAACGACACGCGGTGTACCTGAGCGGTCACCTATCCAAGTAGCATCTGCGCCCAATGTTGCTAAACTTCGGTGATCTGATGAGAAGCGGTGCTTTCAACATGGTATCGTCGTTGACATCGATTGGAGCCATCGTTAGCGTTTCAGTCAATTTCAAATGAATTATTTTTAAGGAATGGGAGAAAATATTTATTCTGAAATGTATTTGCCCATACCCTAAGCACGCGCCTGATATATTACCTATACTATGTACTTATTATATTATAATACTTTACATACGTCATATGTAGCTACCATTAATCTGTTCCCGGTGAATATATTACATATATAAGTAAAATAAAACATTTGCGTTGTTTTTCCATACTCGAAAGTGTTGCGTCAAACAGTGCCTTGCTGGGAAGGAGCCAGTAAGGACAGGACAGTAGTTAAGTACATACAAGGTATTGCTATTGGTGTCACATAAAAAATAAAAAATAAACAATCCATATTCACCTTGAAGAATTATTTCATCCAAAAGGCTTATTTCTAGTAACGTATTTCTTAAATTATAATCTCTACAGTAAAAAGTAAAAGTTATTTTTCGATGGTATTTTGTTGCATTGTGTTCTACTAAATTAACTTATTTGGCCTTTAGCACCAAACTCCAATCAGACAAAAATCAAAATGAAGGGTTTTTTTTTAATTGAATTCCTGAACAGTACAATGGACTTTCACTGCGTGAATCAAAAAACCCTTAAAAATATACTCCTTTTTTAGTCGTTCATCGTCATTTTTTTCTTCATTCCCGAACCGTACTCCTAAGTACTTTTAGGGCCTTTTGCACCAAATTCCAATCAATATTTGATTGACACATCAAATTTGATTGCTTAATTCTGGTAAGGACCTCGGTTAAATATTTCTCGGAAGTAAGTAATAATATGATGAAATTTGAACAGGAAAGATGATATACATTAGTTGATTTACGTTCATGCAACCCAAATTTGTATTTGATGGTAGAAATCCCACTTAATTTAGATTTTTGTCTGATTGGAGTTTGGTGCAACAGGGCATTCTCTTCTATACCGCACCCATTCATAAACCAGTCATTTCAGATGCTAGATTTTGTTCTTGCGGTGATGATGACCGTTACCAAATATTTCGTCTGTTGCTTACGTTTCTCTATGCATATTAAGTGTGTAGCATATTCAGAGCTTTGTTACTGTAGTTGTTTCCAATCAATTTGAAACTTACCAGCTGTACTAAATGACAAGAATACTGTCTTCGAGGAAGCGAAGCACAACTTTAGACCATCCACGCGACCAGTCGAGGTCAGGGTCGATTTAAATGACGTCATCGCACCCTAACACCTCCCTCCCCACCCATCCCCACGATTTCCCACCCTTCCCCACGATTTACCACCCGAGTATTACCATTAAATATTCGCGATCTCGGAATGACGAATATTTAACGTATTTGCATAAAGTCTGCCGCCTTTTCCGTTTACTTTTACGACACCTCGCGATGGCGGGTCGTGTGGAAAAAGTGGAATAAGATTAACAAGAGTGGAAAGTGGAATAAACGAAACAAACTAAAACACATAATGTTAATAAAATAATTAATGGCACATAACATAACGATATTATGAACAAATATTGTTCCTCGACTAATAGGTTGGTATGAGGTTGACCATCCGTACTTCATTTGCCAATGGCACCATTGCTCCAGGGAAGTTTGGAAAGAGTTGCAGGGTTTGTGTTCATTTGTGGATTTGGTTTTTCTTTTGTAAGTAAATAAGTTAAGGCCATTGTGAAATTTCATTAGATGACAGATGTGCTAAATACGACACGTAGCGCTGCAGCACATTTTCAATCTACCAACAAAATATTTTATGAAAGTATGACTGTATGTCATGTCTTTAGTGCAACAAAAACATTTTGTATTCATGACAGCGCCTGAACCGTGGTGATCAACTTCGGAACGAAGGTCTTCAGCAAACATTCAGTCAATCACAGCCCGGCCAAGCGACGTCACATTTTTTCTCCGACTTAAATGTACCGACTCCATTAAAATAAGTCTATCATTGTTATCTCGAGCCGTTTATCTACCTTTTATGTGGAAATTGCCCTTGGGGTTTTTGTACCTTTTTTTTGTCAACCTTGTGCCAATACAAAAATAATCGTAAATATTAAGTTCACGGAAATACAATATCGGAATAAGAATAATAAACACTGATTTTTTTATATTTTCCTAATGTTGACCTTCCATTGTAGCCAATTACCATAGAGTAAAAATAATTCACCGTCTGTTTGTTGGAAACTAAAAGCTCGTCACACCTCAAGGACCCTCTCCATCATCAATGAGACATAGGTCTATATTACCTAACCAATATTTTGGTAGCAATACTACCACATCGTACAGTACCAACAAGTAGTTAATAGACGTCAAAATCTGATCTTTGTTGTAAACCGACATTGTGTAAAATAAATCTTGAAAAATAAATTACAGTTTGATTAAAAGAACCCAACTGAAAACAAAACAATAACCATGATATTTTTACTTCTAGACTCTCCAAGAAGAAATGGCTGGAGCAGCCTTCCATCCTCTGGATGACAACCTCCTGATCACACATGGCAAGGGACATCTGGCCTTCTGGAACAGGCGGAAAGATGGGTTCTTTGAAAGAACAGACATCATCAAACCAGTAAGTGACTTCTACTCCGCATGCCAATTTAGCGGAGATCGGTGAACAACATGATGGATTTCTCGATGTCCTGTGAAATCAGGCAGGGGATTGCCATCATCATTATAATGAACTCAATAACTCTGGGTGGGCCTTGGCTGAATCCAGGATTCTCCTCCACTCTCGCCTGTCCATCGTCTTTGCTCTCCAGCTACGTATGTCTGCCTTGGCTGCATCTGCGTTAACACTGCCCTTCCATCGCATTTTCGGCCTTTTGATGGCTTAGCTCAGATAGCTCAGTTTGTAGAGTGCTTGCTCGTGTTCAAATCCCACTGAGGGTGTCCAAAATCATTTTCTGTTTCGGTATTGACTTCAAACCCAAAACGATAGCCGGCAAGGTTCACCAGCCTTCACAAGAAATGAGTACCCAAGGGATTGGAAGCTAGGAAACCTCCACTTCAACTGAATTGGTTGGCGTCAGGCCGGCCCTCTTCCCTGTAAAAGAAATAGATTACACTCGATTGAACAAGAGGAACATCGGGAGAACGCTGCAAAGAAGTGACACTATATGTGTAGCTTAGTTGCGTGGTGCTGAGAGTGCTAGATGCTTAATGGGGTTGGTTCACTGCACTTTGATGGAACTAATCACGTCGGGCTCTCTGTAGATGTCATAAATCTCTATGTTGTACCTACGACGACGCCAACCATCGTTATCTCTCACAGCACTGTAGATGATTATGAGAATCCTTTCAAATGTTACAATTGAGGTCTCAGTGAGGCGATCATCGAGTGACAATTTACATAGTTTTCTTGTTGGTCGGCTCATCATTGATGTGACATCTGTTTGGTTTCAGCCGTCACGGACAAATGTGACCAGCCTCCAGTTTGAAGTTGACGGAGATGTGGTGACAGCAGACAGCGATGGCTTCATCACTATTTACAGCGTGGATAGCGACGGCGCCTACTTCGTTAGGATGGAATTCGAGGTAAGCAAAGGCATCCTATACGTACTAAAAACAGCTACCACTAATGGTTTATTTACATCTTCTAACAGGAATCAGCTCTATTGGCTAAAAATGATCGAAATGGTGGAGTACACGGTCTGTTTAGCTGTATTTCTTCTTCTTAATCTTGTAGGAGTAGTCGACTACGACTACTCCTAGATGGTTCTATAGTACGTGCATAGGTGTACAAGCGCACGTATTTCAAGTTCGCGACAATATGGATGTAAAAGCTAAGGAAATATAAGGATCTATAATATACCTAAGTTGCTACGATATATTGACATTTATGGTTCATATTTAATGCACTTTTTTTTTTTTTTTTTAAATAGATTTGTGGAAAGGAATGCAATCCACCAACCTATTTTACCTGGCCAGTTGTCTTCATGCAAAAGCAGAAGCTTGTGTGCATGCAACGGCATCTGTTGAACCAGGGTCGAAGTTATCGTCGCGGGATTCGAACCAGCGTTATCCGGTTCCAAATAACCTGTCTTGATCTCCGCGGCTATAACACCGACTAGGTGTTATAGCCGCGTTTTTTAACATCATCATTTAAGCTGACTCGCTTAGTTAGCGCTCATAAGCGCTGCATGTGTACCGTCAAAATAAATCAAACCTCACATGAACAAAATCTTGCAACTCCTCATGCTTTCCTCTGAAAACCGTGGTGTAAAAGTGATTTTATTAATCAATGAATTCACGAATGACGTTCTAGTGATTGTGTGGGTACATAATGTTCTGGTGGGGGAATGATCTAGTAATTAAGAGAAAGACCTCTCTGGTTTATTATAAAAGAGAACAATTCGCTAAGTAACATTGTAAAAATAAATTCTGGCATTTTAATTAAAAAGAGAATCCAGTAGAAAAGCTTTATAGATTTTGGTAGATATTTTCTCTAACGTATTATTTTGTTTCAGGCGCACAACAAAGGAATCAGTTCCTTGATAATGCTGTCTGAAGGCACACTGCTTTCTGGCGGAGAAAAAGATCGGAAAATAGCCGCCTGGGACTCCCTACAGAACTACAAGAGAATCACTGACACTAAGGTAAATCCAAGCATTATATTGTTACGAGCGTATGGTAGTATTAGTGCGTGCGTGATTCTAATCACGCTGGTAGAACAATCTGGCTCTAGTGTGATGGTGGTAGTGTTACGAACTATGAAATCAAAGTACCTGCGTGCACATATACATGTACGATAGTGTAGGAGTAGTGCATAGAACGGCGTCTTGTATGAGCGAGAGATCAAATGATCTGGAAGATGCAAGAAATATATATTTTGTACCTATATAAAGGGACTGCAATAAGGCATCAGCAGATTAGTCACTTCAAGCATTTTGACGTGAAAGACCAATAAGCAGAGATTGTCAATTTTGTAAATTGTGAACCAAAAAATTATGTTAAAATAAATAATTAATTGCAGTTTAACTAAAAGATAACCCAGTAAAATCGTACAATATTTTACAATTAGCATTTGTGTCTTCTTTCCCATCTTCTGTAACGTATTTTGGGAGGACGTCTTCAAATGGCTATTTTTTCAATGGTGCTACATCCTAAAGTTCTCCTTGGTAGCCTTTTTACTGCCCCTCTAATATTCGTATCTTCTGCAGCCATTCTCCAACTTGCTACCTGGAGAAGATGTGTGACATTCCTCCTTATTTAATCGTTCCAAACGAGCATCCATTCTTTTTTTTATTACCCGAATGCTTACCATCAAAACAATTAATCAGTTGATATTTTCACTGGCGTCGTCTCGAGACAAATTTCGCTTCAAGTGCACCCAAATGATTTGGTGATCAGATCGGCCCTTAGAGTCTCTTCAAATAAGTGACTTGGCACGTAGTTTGCTGGTATGCGTACCTGGAATAATATCAAACAGTATAGAGGTGTCTGGTACAATCCACTATAGAATAATTTAGAACAAGCAAGAATCGTCCTTTTCGTACCTATATAAACAAGCTGCAATGGTATAGAGGGCAGAGTCAATTGAAACATTGAGCAGTAAAGTCGATAAGCTAAGAGCTAAAAAAAAGTGATCAGTACATTGTAAACCGACATTGTGTAAAATAAATCTTAAAAAATAAATAGATAGCAGTTTGATTAAAAGAACCCAACTAAAATCCTAACAGTATACTCAATGTGCTATGGAAAACGAAGCCTATACAGCTCACGTAACAGTAAGCAAGAATAATTCATTTGATTTTGTTTTGTATTCCAGCTTCCAGAATCGGCTGGAGGAGTGCGGAGCATCTATCCTCAGAGACCAGGAAGAAACGATGGAAACATTTATGTGGGGACAACCAGGAACAATATCATGGAGGGATCCTTGCAGAGGAGGTTCAACCAGGTAAACAAATCATGATGACTCTCCTGATGTTGTCTATCCACTTCAGATGCGATCTCTCTACTTCCCACTTGGACATCCTGGGTCGCCATTGGACGATTCGTTTCAGCTACCTTTTGTGGTCCTATTTTACTTCTTGACTACTTTAAGCAGGCCACTCGCTGAACAACGTCGTCTACGGATTTCCTAGTTGGGAGCATTGTCTCTGAATCTGATTTCCAGCATCCTCTTTTCAATTTTATTTTAGCATGTCCTCAATCTATCGGCGCCATTAGATGATGAACAAAAAGGGGAATCATTTTGATCCAAAATTTCTAGCTTTACTACTTCTTTATTTTTATTTATTAATTATCATCATCACTGCCATGTCAATTCAGAAGGTATCTTGGCCTCTTTGATCAACCACAGCCAAGGTTGTGAGTTCGAATCCCGGCGGAGCACGAAAAATGTACCATTTATATTTTCAAATATGCTCTTTGCTGGGTTGAAAACTTCTTATATCTTTACCAAAGACCGGTCACCAAGGGTCCATACAGCCTTACACCAATTTGGTCTTGCTTGAGAATTGGTGCTTTCAATAGCGAGGACCAAGCTCGCAGAAGGCTCTTGAGGTGTGACTCACAGAAACAGCGCTCACCAAATAAATAATCCTAATATTATTATTATGAGGGAAAGGTCCGGAAGCTCCAATTCCCACAGACCAAGGTAAAAGATCCCGGAAAGCAGCTCTCCAGCACCATCAGCCGGCCGTGTAAGCCTTAAACTCCTATTCATATGCTTTGTTTGTCCACCAGGTCGTGTTTGGCCACGGTCGCCAGCTCCCAGGTCTAGCGGTGCATCCAGACGATGAACTCTTCGCCACAGCCGGCCACGACAAGAGCGTCGCCTTATGGAGGCGCCACCAGCTAGTGTGGTCCGCGCAGGCGGGCTACGAGTGCGTCTCCCTGGCCTTCCATCCCCTGGGTGTGGCATTGGCGGCAGGTAGCTCGGAGGGACATCTCGTGGTCCTGGCTGCGGAGACTGGCGCGGCTGCGGCGACAGTCAGAGTGTGCGGGTCACCGCTCAGCTGCGTGGGATACAGCCCAGGTGACTTTATATAGAAAATACAATTTATGAAGGAATGAATGAAATACAAGATTTATATACCGCCTTTTATGAGCGTGTGCCACTGTAAAGGCGCTTGTCCATATGATTGGACAAAGAGGTAAATCTTGAGATGTCTTTTGAACAGTCTCTCCAAATCCTGTTCCCTCAGTGAGGTGTACAACGAAACGTCAAGAATAATGTAAGCTCTGCTCTTTTATTGACAAAACCTTATCTGAACCTTGCATTTTTATTTTTTCTCTTCAGCTGGGGACATGATAGCCATTGGCTCTCAAAATGGAAGCGTCTACCTGTTCCGCGTGACCCGGGACGGCTTCTCCTACAAGAAGTGCAACAAGATCCGAGGCACGCAGCCGCTGGTGCAGCTGGACTGGAGCGCTGATGGCTGCTACCTGCAGACTGTCACCGCAGACTACGATCTGGCATTCTGTAAGTTTTTTTTTAAAAGAATCCTGGGCTGGAAAGACTTCCAGTGACCATCACCACGGTAATTCTTACCTATCGAATATCGGTAATATTTGTATGGAGACTAATCAGCTAGTCACTTGTGGCCATCTTGGATTGACAGGTCTTCACAAACTTTATACGTGCGCAGTGCAAATTTCGGTTTGTTACAATTGAAAATTGTTTGCAAATCTTAGAAAAAATAGATTCCAATGAAGAGCGTGTGTCTACTACAAAACGGAAAATAAATAATTGAAGTTACCGGCATACTACGAGGAAACTTTACGTAGGAAGAATAAAAACTCAATTCGTCAGGTAAAATTGTGAGAATATATGAAGCCTTCGACATCGAAATAACTTTGATTTACGATGTTTTATTCCTACTAGTGTAAATTGTTTTTATTATTATGAAAGATGAGTAATTACGACTGCTATCCTACTTAAAATTTTCCGCTCTTTCTAATGCGCCCTCCCTATCTCCCTATAACTCCCATATCTCTACGATTTTTCTTTTTGTTATTTATGCCCAAGCAAACAACTGCGTTTTCGAAGTATGGTTTTGGTGTAACCAACAAGATTTTGGCCTTTTTGTCCTAAAGGAGCTTGTGACATAAAAATTCGTAAAACCACATTAATAGGAATGCCAATAAATACCTTTTTTATTTTAGAGCTGTTTTGATTTTAACGATATGATAAAATAAAAAATTATGGCATTTTTCTGCAATCTCTAACTTTTAACTGCTCTACTGAACAATTTAGTTTTTGTCGCTTATGCTCTATTACCTTTTAACTGTCGACATGTTTCTCCAAAATTATTGTTTTCATTAGACTCTGGTTTCGATTACACAAACTTTATTACGTACTTACCTATATGCAAGGTTGAACCGACTTTGTCATCAACGCTGACCGTGAAAAATATTTTTAAACCATATTTAGTAGGAACAAATTCTAAAGGCCGTGATCATAAAAGTCATTGATGCTATGACTGAAAAGATGTGTGGAGCTACACCAACATATTCAAATACGACCACTCTCCCACCACCTCCCACCCAGTTCATACAACCCATGCGGAGTTGCTTCACTCGGTGAACAACATTACAATATTTTTTCAAGTGGCTGAAGGCCTTCCCGATGAAGTTAATCAGCTAGTGTAACTCTATTCGTGTCAAAGAAAAGAAAGTCCTCCAGATCAGAGGCTCAACTGATAATATGGTATTCAATGGGTAATGAATGACTTTATCTTTGCAGGGGATGTGAAATCTCTTTCACCAGAGAAGAGTCCAATAGCCATGAAGGACGTGAAGTGGTACACGCAGTTCTCCACAGTTGGATTCCTAGTCGCAGGTCTGTGTCTCCCTTAATAGCAACCCTACATCTGGAGAGTTTCTTTAATATATATTAAGTCTTTGCATATTTAGCATATTTAGTTAAAAATCTGTTTGTAACTTGCATTTCTTTCTTACAACTAATAAATGGTAAGAAACATTTCATTTTTAGGCTTTAGTTGTGGGCTTACATGACTGGCTGTTGACATTGTAGGACTTCTTTTAAGGATCTGTTGCCAAAGTCTATTGGAGCTTCCTGAGATTTTGCCAATTGATGTGATGGGCTTCTTTAGCGAAATGACGATTTGATATAATTTTGATTCTAATTGTCATAAGAGTCTACTCAACATCACATGAGACCATCGTCAGGCTAAAAGAAGCCCATCGCAAACAATTTCAAAATGTCGGGGAGCTTCAGATTCCATAGCCCACGGCAACAAATCCTGGAAAGAAACTTTCCAGTGTCAACCGGAGGCCGTGTAAACATAAAACTCTTATTCAACCAATAGTTCTTGTTCTTGTTATTTACCAACAATAGGCAGTAATCAATAGTTCGTGTTATTTACCAACTGTAAAAAATATTTTTATAAATGCAAGCTATCCTACAAAAAGATTTGAATTTGAAAATGCAAAATATGTAAGAAGTGAAAGAAGTTTGCAGTATACACTTCGGTAGTCAGTTCCCTGAAGCGCTATTCTGCTAAATTCCTTACGACCTTAAGGTGACGAGATAGTGATTCGCGTTCAAAAAGAAGGTGTACTGTGATTTTTTTATCGATGGAGTTCTTTCGCAACCGCGAGCAAGCTCCGACATGGATTGATATCCAAAGTGTAAGGAATTTAGCAGAAAAGCACTTCTGGACATGTTTATAGAATGCCAAATGCTCTAGTTCCTAAAAGAATGATGAAAGAGAAGAAGAACAGGAGGAAAGAAAACAATGGGAAGACCAAAATTCAAATTGGAGAATGAAATACAGAAAGATACAGATTCATCATAAACATCATTAGCTCGACAGCCCTAGGTGAGCCTTGGCTGAATTCAGGATTTTCCTCCACAGCAACAATAGGAATCTAAGATAATCAGAAGAAGAAACAGTGCAAGTTCAAAGTTTCAGATTTAGTCACGTGAGAGGTCTTCATAGTGTTGTGTTGCTTTGCAGGAATGTGGAACAACCGCTACTATCCCATGACATCGCTGATCACCACGGCCAGCAGGTCTTCCGCTCACGACCTGCTCATCAGCGGGGATGGGGACGGACACCTGAGACTCTTCCGGTAAGGAGTTCATCATCAATTTGTAAAAATATATATAAAAAGGCTTCATTCTCCGGAGAGGGTGGTCTACCGTGTTTGTCTGATGGCTTACAAAGCTATAAACGGTGCGGCTCCTTCATATTTGTCTGACATGTTCTCACCTGTTGAGATGGGTTTGAGATAATGACATCTTTTGAACCAGGGTCAAGGCTATCATCAAAAGATGGGATTCAAATCAACATTATTTTATTTCAAATATGCTTGTCAAGATTAGAGACTTGACTATAATATAGCGCCTTCTGAAAAATCTCTCCCTTACCTACTGATTCTTCTTTGTCGAGTCAGATGCTACACTATTTTTGCTGAGTATTGGGCAACCTTCATACTCCATCGTTGCCCTCCATTAGGTCGGCCAGTGAGCAGCTTTTTGGGCAGGCCGGGCAGATCCCAAGATGATCCATGGACTGTTGGGCTTCGCATTCGCTGAGTGTGGTGTCATCCTGATGCAAAATTCCCCAGGTCATCATGTTACAACTAGCTCCCCACTAATCTAATCTAAGTTGCAACGATATGTTACATTGGGGATTCATATTATATGCATTCTCACAAGCAGACACGTACAAGTTCACGCTAGCACATGCTACATGTGAACTTATAATATGAAAACCCAAATCTCAAATGGAAATACACCCTGCAACTCTTGCCGCTCTTTCCTGAAATAGAGGTGACATTGGCAAAGTGAACTATTTTGACAGCATGGGTGGTCAGCCGCATACCAACCTAAAAGTCAAGGAACATGCACAACAAATTACATTTTTGAAATAAACAAATAATAATATTTATAAACATTAAAAACAAATACAAAATATAAAATTCTATCTAAAAATTAAAAAAAATGAATAAGGAATACCCTAGCCCTAGCCGCCAACATTACAGATCAACCACAATTTACTTCTGTCTTTACATACTTTTCCCACCGATGATACTTTATTATGCTGTTGCTTGCTTCTACAGATACCCCTGCGTCAGCTCCAAGGCAGAATACACCGAGCAGAAGGTGTACAGCGGTCAAGTGGCGAGCGCTAGATTCTTGTACAACGACCGCGGCATCGTGACCAGCGGGGGCAGCGACGCAGCTCTGATGCTGTGGGAGCTCGTGGAGGACTAGCGCCCCCCAGGACACGGGGCCCCAAAGCCTCTAGAGACCTCCTTCACCGTGCTGCACCTGCACTGCACCAAGTAACGATTATAACTTAGGCTGATCCATGCGGTCAGCGACGATTGTAAAAGAAGTTGTCGTCAATTTCTCAGGCGATGGACTCAGAAGCGCTATCCTGCTCAATTTCCTACAAGTCGGGAGCGCTAGCGCTTGCGAAAGAACTCCATAAATAAAAAAAATCACAGTACACCTTATTTCTGGACACGAATCGCTATCTCGTCGCCTTAAGGTCGTAAGGAATTTAGCAGAATAGCACTTCAGAACATTCAAAATATCATCACCCATAGTACAGCTGTACCTGAATAATCTGAAGTACTCTTTAGTCCAACGGGAGTTTCTGGTGTATTTATTTCTTAATCAATAAAGCAAAAATAAAAATAAAAAACAAGTTTTTCTTCACGAATTGAGTTTAATATCTCGAGCGCTTTCCAAGTGTCAACCAACCATTTTCAAGAGAACAACTGACAAAAAAGATAATACATAAAACGGTTTTTATTTTTTTTGCTTTATTAATTTTAAATAAATCTTCACAATGTGAACACACAAACCTTTCAACTATTATTTATTAATATAAGGCTAATACTGTATAGGATGTAATATGTATTTGTATGGCAGCATACTTAAATGGACTCAGGATATTCAAAATATCCGTGGGCTCTGTGACGTCATCCATAGGAAATAGTAAAACAGATTCCCGAAAACCAGGGAATTTTTCTACTTCACAGCACTGTGAAACACATGCATTTGGCGGTAATGCTAAATTCAAACTACCCAAACATTGTATTGAAGTTATGACTCTCTGTCTTGTCTTTAGCCTGGCCAAGAGACAGTACATTTTTACTGTACATTATAGTAATTGCGACAATGGAGTCGATTGTAGTTCTAAAATGTTTTTTTTTCTCAGTGGGTAAACATCACCGGTGTATTATTGATGGTACTCAGCAACCATCAACAAATTATTTATCAACTTTCTACCACTAGCAACTCAGCTGAGTCATGTCGCATCTTTTGGTTAGGTATATCATTTGTGCCGACTCAATTATGCTGTTTTAGTCCTTGATAAGGGCACATGATTTTTCAGTTCAGGGTTTTTGAGAATTAAATGATGCTAGCATATTTATGAAGTAAAAAACTGATCACAAATACTATAAAAAAGAGTTTGAGTGTATTATACCCTAAATTTATCCATCCATCATCCAACACTAGAAATTCTTGACAAATTAAATTATATTAATGTCTAGACCTTCTCTCCTATTAGCTACACCTGCTCATAAAAAAACTCATCCACTTTCTCTTCCCTATCTTTCATTTTGATCCTTTTGTTGTTTCTACCTCAGTTGGCCTCTGACGATGGACGGATAAAGTCCGAAAGCGCTAGGGCATTATATGCTTAAAATTGTGAAAACAAAAGCATGTTTATTTTTTATTCATATCAAATAATGTGTGCTCCACTAGGTATAGATCCCACTACTTCCTTAGCAATAACCACTAGACTAAAAACTGTCTAAAGCCCTCCAGGACATTTTTTTTATCTCTAGGTTTGTGCAGATCTAAAACAATAGATTAGGTTGTTTCTCATAAAATAACATATCAAATATATATATATTTGTGCCTCGGATAGTATAACCTTAAAAGTTTAGTAAAAAATATAGGTACATATGAGCACACTTTAGGCCCGGTATTTTCAACGTTAGCATATATGACTTTAAGCTGATAATAAAAACTACCCACACGATAAAGGTGCATCCTTTTCATTTAGTATAGAGTCAAAGTCGCTATGCTTACGTTGAAAATACCGTGCCTAAGCATATGATTGGTACTGAAATTTTTAACAGCCAATCACACAAATGGATTCATAGCGTTGTCTATGAATATGGATATATTAGACGATGTGGCCCATAGCATCTATTCAAATTTTAATTTATTCTAAATTCTAAAATTCTAAAGATCTAGCATCATTAAAAACTTTATTTTTCATTTAGTGTAACAATAGTTAAGATCTTAATGAATCTTGAAAATAATTTTATTTCAATTTTGTCCATGTCATTGATAAAAAAATTAAATTCTTTTTGGATTCCTTCAGGTTGGACATTATGCTATTCGCTGTTATTTTATCTGCCGACGATTCATTTCGCCGAGCGGGAAGCGTTTTCAAGGCTGGTTTCCATGATCAATTTCATGAATCCAAAAAGAATTTGTCTTTGAAAGCCTATCATAAAAATGAAATAAAAAAATTTAAAACTTGATTTACAAAGTATAATGTAAGTACCTAGTTAATAAATGAACCTAGTTCCATATAAAAGCAATTAATAATTATATGGTAAATTACCATGTAGGATTTAAGTACCTACTTATGTTTAAAGTCTAAAATTATTTTTTTCTTTTTATTACAATTATTATCACCTTATCATGGATATTTATTTATTTTTTTAGAATGGAGTCTGTAAATTCAAAAATTCTCTTCATGGTATGACACTTTGTGTTGTCTCCCACAGTATCTATATAAAAAAAAATGGATTCCAGATAATCTGGTGTTGCCCAGCGTGATCTGTGTGCCCAGCAATCTGCCCAAGTGATGCCACATTTATTTTCCACATTTAAATGTAAAGAATCCATTTAAGCTTTATTTACATTCAAATTCCTACATAATTAAAAAACAATACTTAACTGTATTTAAAAATAACTAAACTGTATTTGTTGTGTTTACTTCTCAATAATTTTGAATTATGATTTATTTTGATTGTAGTAGCAGATTGAATAAAATAAAATAAACTGTGAAACTTTTAATGTTACTTACAAAAAAATATAATATGGCGGGCCATATTTTCTAAAATTCTTATTGTCCTTATTTATGTTGTTTCATTTCCAAATATTTGTAATAATGTAGCAGAAAAAAAATACTTAAGAATACAACATATTTTCTTCAGAATCTAAGTTAACTTTTTTTAGTTTTGATAAATCACAATTCTGCAGTATGTAGTAGTATTTAGGAATTGAAACTTAAACATTGATCAATAATATTTAACTATTAATTAAATATACATGTACTTACTTTATAAAAATGTGTTAGTTTATGCCTTTATTTACTTATTTTTGTTTTGAGACTTATTTTTGGTTTGTTTAGCCAGATAGTCTCTAATAAGTAGACTGAGAGAACAATTTCTCATATTGACAGTTTGTATAGTGGTACACAGATTGTAATGAACGTGATTGAAAACAAATCAACAGACGCCATCTTGTAAAACATTAGGTACCTTTGACAGATAACTATGAAGTTAGCTGCGTTGTTTTGCTGGTGGTTCTTATTTCAAATTTTCTATAAAAACACGACTGACATGCTTACGTTTAAAAAAATGGTATCGGGGATGTTTGATTATAGAAATGAAGGAGTATTTTGATTTTTGAAGAAAAACAAAACAAAGCCCAGTAGTTTTATCAGTTGGTAGACTCAAATAATACCATAGCAGCCATCGCTGAAATGTCATTCACATTTGTGCACAGATAGGTAGGTATACATGGCATAAATTGAATTTAGATGACAGCTAAAGGAAGGCACTGTTATGACTTTGCCTGCTTCAAACTCCTCAAACTAATAGGTATTATTTGGTTTATGTTCAACAAAATACTTCTTAAATTTTAGCAATTCAGCTAACATCACATTAAAACGCAACTAAACTACACATATAGTGTAACTTCTTGCCTGCGTTATCCCCAATAGGGTCGCATGGGGCAATTCGGGACCTATGTATTTTTACGGGTAAGGGGGCCGGCCTCACACCAAGCACTTTCAGTTGAAGTAGGGGTTTCCCAGCTCCCCAGGGAGGCTAGTTCTCATTTCTTATGAAGGCTGAGTAAACCTTGAGATCGAACCCTTGCTCTCGGCATGGAATGCAAGCATTCTACCAATTGAGCTTTCGTTTTTTTTACGAGCTTGGTCGTCGTCGCTACAATGCGCCAATTCTCAAGCAAGACCCAGTTGCTGTAAGGCTGGATGGACCTTTGGTGACCAGTCATTGGTAAAGGTTTATGAATTTTTCAACCCAGCGAAGAGCAAATTTTAAAACATAAATGGTATATTTTTTGTGCTCTTCCGGGATTCGAACCCACAACCTTCCATTCAGAATCCGAAGTGTTACCACTGAACTACGGACTGGTCAATTGAATTAAAAAATAAAAAGTAATGTTTTACAAGATGCCGATGTTAGTTCATATTTCCACAAAGTTCAGTTTAAGACGTGTCGATCTGTACCACTGAATAAAATTCTATTTTAATTTGCTTAAAATATTCATTTAAATAAATTATTTTGTAACTCATTATAAAACTTAATATAACAAAGTGCACTTAATAAAATTATAAGTAGAAGTGCTCACTAAAAAAAACAAATGTTGTATTGTAAATTTGCTTCCATTTCTTGAATTTATAAAAAGTAAAAGTAAGTAAAAATTATATGTAGTCTAAAATACTATTGTAGCAGTAAAGAAAATAACTAATGTCTTTTAAAACTGCCATTAGATTTAATTAAAATCAGTATGAAATTATGTCTCACTTATTTGTTAAGTACAAAACATTAGAAGTATTTTAATCATTATTTTGAGCAAACAAAACAGTACTTTTTGGTGTAAAGTTTACTTTAATAAAACCATCCCAAATCATGTTTCAAATGAAAAAAAAAACACACACACAAAAAACGTAGTGAAAAATATTTTAGATTAATTATGACACAACTATCAATAATATAAAATTTTGAATCACAGTCTATCAAAATAATTATTCTACAAATATCAGACATTTTCTTTTGAATTTTAAAACAAAAACCCATACATACAAACAAAACACCTTATTTACCTTATCAAGAGAAAATCTACGTTATATGTTATTCTATTTTGTTTGATATTTGGATAATGTTTAATTATTTTTATTTTTATTATTTGTATGTGACTTCAATGAAGATTAGCAATCATCATAGCAATTTACATCTTGGATACTGCGGCCCAAGAGAGGAATCTTGTGCTTCTGCCAACCAATTGTCTAAGGTTCTTCAACCAAGATGTTCTCTTTTCGCCTGGAGTTTGTCATCGCTCAATTCTTCCCTATATCATAAGATATCGTAGCGTACATATTTAAATAATTTCTCATTTTGTGGCCGGAATAAGACAATTTTTTGTCTTTTGATGTACATCAGGTGTTTGGCCCTGGTATTCGTACGGGAAAGAACCTCGGCATTTGTGACTCGATCCATCTAAGAGATTTTTAGCATCCTACACTACACCCACATTTCAAAGAAAGTGGTTTTATCCTCAAGGCACTGCGTCAGTATCTATCCTTCGATGCCATAGATAAAGTGAAAGATACAGCATCTCACCATTCGTAGATGGATACATTTTTTACTTCACTTCATTTTTTAAATAATATTATAATCATTTGGAAATGTATAACAAAGAAAAAAGTTTTTTTTTAAATTATTTTAAAATGAAACACTTACATTAATTCAGAATAAAACTTCCAATTCAAGAATTTAGTAAATCAACCATTAAACCAAAAAAAAGTTGTATCTTACTAACGGTACCTACTTAATTATAATGTTTTTCAATGAAAATTGATAAGTTAATATTTAACAGAATTTCTTTATAAGTATTTAATGTATTTGTTGTGGATAGCGGAAACTATTACTAAACAAAAGGTAGTAAGTCTTACGCTAACTATGTACTTTACTTGAAAAAGCAATTTCCCTGCTCATGATCTTGAAATAAACACCGAAATGGGAAATCATTTCTGATCTAATTGGTGGGGATCGAGCCCTAGACCTACATATTGTTTTACGATACTAAGTGTTAAAAAATTTGATCACTATGGTTTTTTAAAAATATATGTTAGATACCTATTCAAAAATGCACCATTTTTTTTCTGTCGCAAAGCAGCAATGTATTTAATTTCATATATTATTTGGTTCTAGTAAATATAATATATAAGAAATACATTAAAATGTTAATGAAATTTATTTAATCAGTTATATTTAAATGTAGATAAAAAAAAAAAGATCACCATCACCACCCTATTTCTACTTTGATATTAAAAAAAAACAATCTAGTTGTAAGAAACATACCTACTCATAATATTAATTCCAAAGAAATACTTATAGATTTTTCCTTTTAAGGCTTGGCTTATATTGAAGTAATTTGTGCTAACTTTTTATTTACTTTGTTTATGTTTTTAATTAGAGGAGTACATTAGGCACACAAAATAGATCACTTCTCGATGTATTAATTAATTTATTGTTAATAATGAGATATTTATTGCTTTTCTTTCCAATTTCTCAATGATTATAAAATCTGTAATATTAACCTAATAAATAAATATATAAAAATATATCACAAAGTGGCGTTTTCTTTTTCTAATATTAAAAATATATTCTATCCATGAGTCTATTCGACAGAATCTATCAAACTTTGAAGCAGAATACAGCGGAATTAAAAATATCAAAATGGTAAGTACCATTCTTTTTTGGTGGAACCTAGGGCTGGAAGTCTCATCACCACGGTAATTCTTACCTACTGAATATCGGTAATATTTGTATGAAGACTAATCAGCTGTTCACTTGCAGCCATCTTGGATTGACAGGCCTTCAGTAGGTAATTCTTACCTACCGAATATCGGTAATATTTGTATGAAAACTAATCAGCTGTTCACTTGCGGCCATCTTGGATTGACAGATCTTCATACAAATATTACCGATATTCGGTAGGTAAGAATTACCGTGGTGATGAGACTTAGGGGTGGCCTAAGCCTGCATCGTTTCGTCCATTTATTTCCATCCTTGCACACCTCTTTCAATTCATTCATATCCATCACCTTTTTCATTCATGTTGTTTTTTTTACATTCACTCTTATGTACTAAATATCCCATTATTTCACAATAGACTCGGAATAAATACATAGACAAAAAAAATGTGACGTCACGCGGACGGGTTGCTGGGGAAAAAAAAGGAAAGCTTTATTTGGAGCATTCCGATAAATACTTAAATTCGATAAATTTTAGCACTATTAACAATTTTTATTTGACTCTACACATAGTATGTATTTATTTTCATCTGAACAGTGCTGGAAGTCTCATCACCACGGTAATTCCTACCTACCGAATATCAGTAATATTGTATGAAGCCTAATCAGCTGATCGCTTGCGGCCATCTTGGATTGACAGGTCTTCATACCCCCATACAAGGTTGACATTTGAAATTAAAAAATGGTTCCAATTCTGACAATGCGCATGCGCACATTTTCATTTCAACACGGTTACCCGTTGCGTAATGTTACATTACGCAACGGGTGTAGAAATGTATGTCATTGTGATTGTGTTAGCCGTTTTGTAATTAGTAAATTACCAAATGGGAGTAGAAAAAGTCTTTTATGGGACTGCCAGCCTTAGCAATCCATTAAAAAATATTTTTTGCCTTTTCCCTAGCAACCTGGTTGACCGGTCCGTAGCTCAGTGGTAACACTGCGGACTCTGAATGAGAAGGTTGTGGGCTCGAATCCCGGCGGAGCCCAAAAAAATACCATTTATATTTTCAAATTTGCTCTTTGCTGGGGTTGAAAAATTCATAAACCTTTATTAATGACCGATCACCTAAGGTCCATCAAGCCTTACAGCAACTGGGTCTTGCTTGAGTATTGGCTCTTTGTAGCGACGACCAAGCTCGTACAACTCTGCGGCACTACAACAAGTGTCATAGACCCCTAGAGTCTCTAGAATCTAGGGAGTCTCTAGCACAGGATTTCTTAAAAATAAAAATAAACAGGCTGGGAAACGTCAAAATATTATCTATGTCAAATTATGTGCGAACCTCATTACATGTTTGTAATTTCCATACTATTAATCATGAAAAAAAAAAGAATGAAAGCTTTTTGGAGGTTGTGAGTGTGTGGTGTGGGAGACGGTTGCCTCAAGTCTGTTCCGGGCGAGGTCTTCAGAATCTTCTAGGTGAAGATGTGGCGATGGTGGAGATGTCCAGGTGAAGGTATGATGAAGCTGGAGATGTCCAGGCGAAGGCACGAGGTAAGATGTCGTCTCTGCTTGGAAATTGGCGGGAACGCGAGAGATGTCTTGAGATTTTGGCGGGAGATGTAGATGTCCGCTCGGTGGTCTCGAAGTTTCTCTGGTGATGATGTAGTGGTCTGCGGAGACGTCCAGGCGACGGTGCAAAGTAGTTTTGCGTCTCTGCTTGGAAATCGGCGGGAACGCGAGACGGCTTGCAATTTTGGCGGGAGCGCGGTAAGATGTTGCTCGTTCCGTGGTCTCAGTGTGTCTGCCTGTCTGGAGCGCGGCGTACGCGTTTTATACTCCCGCTCGTTCTCGCGGGCCCACTACTAGGGGTGGGCACGCACAATTTTCGGATTATCTTCTTTTTATCTGATTTCAGATATCTGGTTTTCTTTCATCTTCTGTACTGATGCACCACAGAGGCCCCCTCCAGTGTCAATGACGTCTTGAAGTGAGCGTTATTGATGCGATGTTTTTGTGCAGAAGATGAAGGTACTACTCGTCGTAGCAGGGTAAGAGATTCTATGTTGTATCTGGTGTGTTCGCTGTTAGCTGTGTGTGCTTACGATCCTCCTAGGCGGATGCGGAGGCAGGATTGTGAAGTCAGCTGCAGCGGTCCTGAGGTCCCTTGAGGCGTCGTCAGGTTGTCTCCAGATTTATGGAGTTCCTCTGGTTTTTCCAGGCTGTTGCCCTGTGGTGAGGAATTGTACTACTTGTTGTAGCGGGGTTGGTTGTTTGTTGCTCAGCGGTTGCTGTTTGTAGCAAGGATTGCTGTGCCGTAGTTCGGCGTTTGCTGCTTGGGCAGCGGGATTGTTGTTTGTTGCTACGCTGTGCAGCTATGGTGTGCGACGTCCAATCCTCCAGTGCCTCGTTGCGCTGGGTGAAATTGGGGAGTCGGCTGCAGCGGGGTGAGGAAATACTTTTACAAGTATCTTTTGGGGATGGTCACTCGTCTTCCTGACCTTGTTTTGGTGTTTTCTGCTTCGGGTTGATTTGAAGGTCCTGGGCTGAGTGGCCTTGGTGTTGCTGTGTTTGGTACATCTGCTTCGGGCCGTTGTGAATGTTCTGGTCCGTGTGATGTGTATGTTTCATCTGGCATGTATGCTGGCTTCAGACGATCTATTGAGATTGTTTTGGTTTTCCCACTGAAGTCGACCATGAAGTATTTATCGTTTTTCTGAACGATTTTGAAAGGTCCTTCATATGGCGCTTGTAGAGGTGTCTTGTGTGAGTCAACACGCACAAATACATGTGTGCACTCTTGTAGGTGTTTGTGCACGAATGGTCGCTCCTTCTTGTGGTTTGAGGTGGGTACCGGTCTGATATTTTGTAGGGTTAGCTGTAGTTTATTTGCAAAGGTATCAGGTTCTGTTGGTGTGGAGTTCTCAAAGAAGTCACCTGGCATGCGTAGTGTTGTGCCGTAGGTGAGTTGAGCTGAGTTGTTCAAATCACGTCGGGGTCACCACTTTGGAGGTTGTGAGTGTGTGGTGTGGGAGACGGTTGCCTCAAGTCTGTTCCGGGCGAGGTCTTCAGAATCTTCTAGGTGAAGATGTGGCGATGGTGGAGATGTCCAGGTGAAGGTATGATGAAGCTGGAGATGTCCAGGCGAAGGCACGAGGTAAGATGTCGTCTCTGCTTGGAAATTGGCGGGAACGCGAGAGATTTTGGCGGGAGATGTAGATGTCCGCTCGGTGGTCTCGAAGTTTCTCTGGTGATGATGTAGTGGTCTGCGGAGACGTCCAGGCGACGGTGCAAAGTAGTTTTGCGTCTCTGCTTGGAAATCGGCGGGAACGCGAGACGGCTTGCAATTTTGGCGGGAGCGCGGTAAGATGTTGCTCGTTCCGTGGTCTCAGTGTGTCTGCCTGTCTGGAGCGCGGCGTACGCGTTTTATACTCCCGCTCGTTCTCGCGGGCCCACTACTAGGGGTGGGCACGCACAATTTTCGGATTATCTTCTTTTTATCTGATTTCAGATATCTGGTTTTCTTTCATCTTCTGTACTGATGCACCACAGCTTGTTGTTTCTTTAAATCTACTGAGTTGTATTCATTTCATACAAAGAAAATGCCACTACAGGTTTTCGGTAAATCCACATCTATAGGTAAATCAGTCGAATTCAGTTTTCAACATTGGCGGAACACGACGGATTGTACAACTGAATTTGACGGAATTGAAAAAATCAAGATGGCAGCACTGTGGGAATTCAGCTGTCAATTTTTTTTATGACGACGAAAACTCCGAATGCGATTTTGTATTTTTCGACTTTTTTACCGATAAATTAATTATAAAATAAGATGAATTCTATTCGCCCGTGTGGTTGCAAAGGGTGTAGGACGTGCCTTTTATGCGAAAACCAGTTTCAAATAGACGAAAAACCATTTCTAGACAACGTAAGTGACATGAGATTTTCACATGAAGTCTTTTGATTATATTTTAACAACTGTAGATGTATTTGCAGCTCTAGTGTAATTACGAAAGGGGTGGCCTAAGCCTGCATCGTTTCGTCCATTTATTTCCATCCTTGCACACCTCTTTCAATTCATTCATATCCATCACCTTTTTCATTCATGTTGTTTTTTTTACATTCACTCTTATGTACTAAATATCCCATTATTTCACAATAGACTCGGAATAAATACATAGACAAAAAAAATGTGACGTCACGCGGACGGGTTGCTGGGGAAAAGGCAAAAAAATATTTTGTTTGTTATTGATTGCTATGGACCATATATTCTAATGTGATGTGTGATGTTGCCGGCCGAAAAATCAAATCATTTTCAAATTTGTGCCGAGTCCATTTCATTGATTCCATTCTAAATCTAAATCTAAGCTGCAAAGATATGTATCATTTGAGATTCATATTAAATGCATTCCCACAAGCAGACATGCATAATTTCGCGCTTACACATGCCGCATGTGGACCTACAATATAAAAAACCCAATCTCAAATGAACATAAGCCCTGCAACTCTTGCCGACCTTCCCTGAAGCAGGGGTGACATTGGCAAAGTGAACTATTTTTTACAGTATGGGTGGTCAGCCGCATACCAACCTATCAGTCAAGGAGTAATATTAAAAATTAATATTGTCCATTAATATAAAAAAATCCTTTTCTCAGTCTTCGCGTTTCTGTTCTGGCCTAGTGTGGCCATAGATTCTAATCTAATCTAAGTTGCAAAGATATGTAACAATGGGATTCACATTGTATGCATTTTCACAAGTAGACACATACAAGTTCGCGCTTGCATATCCCGCATGTGAACCTACAACATAAAAACCCAAATCTCAGAGGGACATACACCCTGCAACTCTTGCCGACCTTCCCTGAATAAGGGGAGACATTGGCAAAGTGAACCATTTTCTACAGCATGGGTGGTCAGCCGCATACCAACCTATAAGCCAAGGAACATACACAACAAATCCCATTTTTAAAATCAACAAATAATAGTATGTAAGTAAACTATTGACATCAAAACTAAAACATAATACAAAATTCTAATTTAAATAACCCTAGTCCTAGCCGCCAGCATTACAGATCAACCACCATTTCTCTTTGTCCTTATATAGGTACTTCATTCATTGCATCCAGAGTCATAACCTTCTCGATACAAGCTCTCCTTTTATTATGACTGAATATTCCATTCATTCTCAATTTCGGTCCGCTTTGTTTTTTTTTCTGAAAATTGCCTGCCCGCGGTTGAAATGCTATGCACGTCCCTGTTTATTTCACTTGATTCTTTCAGCGAGAGAACTGCTACACATATTGTCCCCTGTGCAACAAGGCCTGGCTTGGCTGGGACGAGAACACTTCGGTTCATCCCAATCACAATGGCGAGCCCGTCAACTTTCCGGGGGTCTACATTCAGCTGGACTTTTTATCAGAGACCGAGGAGAATATTCTAATGCAGGGAATCGACGAAATGCCCTGGGAGCAATCGCAGAGCGGGAGAAAGAAACAGGTGAATTAGCATGCAACATATCAACGGTTAAAAGGAAGTAGGGCATAAGCGACAAAAACTTAATTGTTCAGGAGAGCAGTTTAAAATTTTTAGATTGCAAAAAATTGGCATAACTCATTTTATTTTTTACCATATTATTAAAATCATAAATTATTACCATATTACCAATTACCATACCAATTACCAATTACCATATTATTAAAATCTTCTTGCCGCGTTATCCCCGAAGGGGATAACGCGGCAAGAAGTTACACTATATGTGTAGCTTAGTTGCGTTTAGTTGCGTTTAAAACACTTATAAAATTAAAAAAATAAAGGCATTTATTGGCATTCCTACTAATGTGGTTTTATGATTTCTTATGTCACAAGTGCCTTAAGGACAAAAAAGACCAAAATTTTGCAGGTTACATCAAAAAAATACTTCGAAAATGCAGTAGTTTGCTTGGGCATAAACAACAAATAAATCATCGTCGATCTATGGGAGTTAGCGCATTAGAAAGATCGGAAATTTTTCGGAAATCTGAAAAGTAGGATAGCATTCATAACTCATTTTTGACCAAAACGTTGCTTATGCCCTACTTCCTTTTAACCGTCGATATATAAACATACATTTTTATTTCATTTATTGCATTCTCATTATGATCTATTTATATAGTCGGATGATTTGTTTTCTCTTTTGGGAGCCGTTTAGTGGCTCCAGCCACCCCAAGGGCGCCCATCCTTCACTTGCTTCCTGGAAAGCATGTGGTTCTTAAATTTCTTTTTGTAGCGTTCTTCACCGGTCTCCATCCTCAGCTTCAGAGGTAGCTGGTTCCAGCATAACGGTCCCGCTGAGCCAAACGCCCTATCCCCAAAGCCCGTTCTGCTCCGTCGAGGTGGCATTTTCAGCCTGTTGATAGCATCACCTCTCGCTGAGCGAAGGGTGCACCGCTTACCAACAATCTCCTCAACCACACACAGTTCAGTCAAATAAGATGGGGCCTCTCCTCTGAGAGAGTTGAATATCATAAGGCACACTTTATACTCCACTCTCTCCGGGACACGCAGCCAGTGAAGATGCTGCAATAGAGACATGACAATGACATGATCGGATTTATGTCCTCCAAAAATGATTTTTGCTGCGGCATTGAAAACTGCCTGTAACCTAGACAATTAGGACATTCGGCAGGCCAAGCGTATGGCTGTTGCAGTAGTCCAACCTTGACACCACCAACGCGTTCACCAGAGTTCTTGCTGGATCAACAGGTAGGCAGCTGCGAATGAGTCTTATCTGCCTCAGATGGAAAAAGCTTGAGCTTACAATAGATTGCCACCTTTGTTTGTACACAACTCATTTACAGAATTTAATGTTAAATTTATTTTGATATAACTCATTCTAAAACTGCAACATCTCTCTCATTTTTCAGAACTTTGGCCCGAAAACCAATTTCAAAAAGAAAAAACTCAAAATCGGCGACTTCAAGGGCTTTCCAGAGTTCTCGCGCTTTGTTCAGGAAAAGTTCCAGCACATTTCCATCCTGGGCAACTACCGCACCATCGAGCAGTGCTCGCTGGAGTACGACCCTGAACGGGGGGCCTCCATAGATCCTCACATCGACGACTGCTGGGTGTGGGGGGAGAGGGTGGTCACAGTCAACTGCCTGGCGGACTCGGTGCTGACCCTCACTCCTTACTGCGGAGACACCCTGAAGTACAACCTGCCCGAGTGTTCCACTTACAAGAGGATCGTCAGCGATCAGGGACAGCTGGTGGATGATATGATGTCTCCGATTCAAGAAAATGATGCCGATGATCATATACAGTCGCAGAATGTCATCGTCAGGATACCAATGCCTCGGTAAATATATGCCATCTTATCGATTAATATAATCATGGTGGTCAGGTCAATAGCTTAGCTGCTAGAGTGCTTGCATTCTATGCCGAGAGCTTACATGTTACCTATGCAGGCGGCTGACCACCCATGCTGTAGAAAATGGTTCACTTTGCCAGTGCCACCTCTGACAGCAAGAGTTGCAGAGTGTATGTCCATTTGAAATTTGGGTTTTTATATTGTAGGTTCACACGCGGCACGTGCAAGCGTGAACTTGTACGTGTCTGATTGTGAGAATGCATATAATGTGAATCTCCAATGTTACACATCTTTGCAACTTAGATTACATTAGATTAGATTGAGTTTGAATCCCACCGAGGGTGTCAGAAATGATTTTCTGTTCCAGTGTTTTTTTTTCAAACCCAAAATATGATACTGTGCAAGTTTTACTCAGCTTTTACAAAAAATGAGTGCCAGCCCCCTCTGGAGTTGGGAATCCTCCACTTTATATAAAATGGCTGGCGTAAGGCTGTCCCCCTTACTTGTAAAAATAAATAGGTTTCACTCAAGAGGTCACAATGTGATGTGAAAATGGCACAGTTTTGTCAACATCATCATTACTTCATGTTGTAGAATCCTATCGTAAACATGGGCAAAACGTCCGGAAGCTCCAGCTTCTGTAGACCATGGCAACAGAACCCGGAAAGCAACTCTCGACAGCCGGCCATGTAAACCTGAAACTCCTGTTCAACTTATTAAATGTTTGTTTTATTTCCAGGCGATCGTTGATAGTTCTCTATGGTCCGGCCCGCTACAGCTGGGAACACTGTGTGCTGCGAGAAGACATAAAGTCCCGCAGGGTGTGTGTCGCCTATAGAGAATTCACGCCGCCCTTCCTTCCCGGCGGGTGCTGGGAGAACGAGGGGAGCGAAATATTAGACGCGGCAAACTCATTCTGGAACCACCGATATGTGGATAAGGTCTGCTGAAAAGCGGCAACTCTCACCGTGCGTGGTCTATTAATAAAATATGTATAATGTATAGGTGTAACAATTATTAACTCTTAGACCATTTTCAGATGAGGACAGTTGTAAGAGGTTAGTGAAGTCAAACAAGTTGATTAGTTACTGTTAAGTTTATGCTTTTCTAGATGGCGGAGGAACTCTTCGCTTCCCACTTCCAACTAACTTGGGGTCAAAGTTCTCAACTTTGCCTCGATACCCTGGTGCGAGTCTTTTAACTTCAGCGTTGTCATACTTAGTCACCACAGCGTCTATTTGATGAGATTTGGGGAAGTTTGGGTTCGACATATTTACAAATTACAATTAATAACACTTTTCGGATATTACAGTACGGATTTAACGGTTTGACTAATATACGAAAAGTGTAATTAACATTGAAATTTATTATAATTTATAACTTATTAGATACAATATGTACCCTGTCATGCGTCGCTGTGTTTCTATCTGGTTAAATGGACAAGAAAGGATGTTTGCTTCATCATTTCATATCGCAAACAAACCATCCCGAGAGTTTCAATGTTAATCTTTGACGTGAATTTGTCTCCTTCTGTTGGATGGCTTCAGAGTGTAGCTTTGATGGCTTTTCTGTAAAAGGGTGAATAAGGAGCTGTTTTTCAATCAATTGGCACTAAAATTCACTGGAATCATTATGAGGAAATTCTACATGTTTCAAAATATTAAAATCGGTTCAGGGGTTAAGGAGTCATTAGGGAACATACATACATTCTTCGGCAGACTTAATCTGGGCCTGCTTTTGCCATATATTATTTATTCTTCATATGAAAATAGCTGTTTGCTGGTTAGTTGGCTTAAATTCAAAGTTTGATTAGCATAAAAAGCCAATAGTATCATGTCTGTATAGGTTTTAACACGCACACACACTTTCCTTTGCTACTGTCCTCGTCTGAAGCGGCCCTTAGGTAACACTTCTTCAAATTACTGTATCATCTTTTTTGTATTGTCTATCTTAAGATTTTCAATATAAGAAATTAAAGACTTGAAATTAAATTTTCTGTTTCACTTTATTTTAGAGAAAATATATTTTACCCACTATCTTATCTGCAAACGATTAAGTGCTGAAAAGCAAAAAATTATTATCCAAATCTATAAAAATTGTTTGAAAAGATTATTTTGCTCATTGTTTATCACAATGCTAAACAATCTAAATCATTTAAACAAATGTATTTTTTTCTCTTTCACTTCATCGTTTAAGCATATTCTTATAAGGATATTTCCAAAAGATGTTTCATCATTCTCAGCCACATCTTTAAAGGAAAAATCTTGAGAAGATGAACATGAAGTCACCCAAGAATTTCATACTTTGTTGATTTGAAGCGGCTCGTGGATATCGCCTCCTATTCAAAACTCAAAAATATGGCGACCAGCAGACAAATGACTAGCACAACAAGGCACTGTCTTTACAAGAGGATGGCGGCCAACAGAGAAAAATGGTTAGCACAACAAGGCGCTGCCTTTAGACGATGACAATGTAATTGGTTAAAATTTGGATTTACTGCTATGAAAAAATCATAAATGCAACAATGAATCATTTTCAAATAAAGCATTTCCCAGGGAAGTTATTTTCTAGATTACAAAGTGCATTCACATATACTTTATTTACTCACATAAACAGCATTTAAATAATGCGAACAATACATGATTAAAAGATATCAAAATAAAACATTATCTTACATTTTTTCTTCATTTTTTTTTATTTATACAGTGCGTAAACTTTTATATATTTACAAAGTTTCTGGGGCCATTGCCATGCCTGTGTTTGCAATAGTTTTAACAAATGTTTACAGAAGAGAATCTATTTTTCTTGATTAAAAAGTGCATTCACATATTATAATATACATTAAGCAATTAAAGTAGCATATATAGTAAGCAAAATAAATTGCACAGGATCTGCACTCGACTTTTGTGCATAAATTAACCCACTGTGTGTAAAGCAAGAATCATCTACCAGCTTATGCAGTTTCAGTCAAAATATAATAAATTAATTTTATTCCATCGCGGTGTCCTTGACTTATAGGTTGGTACCCTTGACTTGTAAGTTGGTATGGGGCTGACCACCCATGCTGAAGAAAATGGTTCACTTTGCCAATGTCACCCCTGTTTCAGGGAAGGTCGGCAGGAGTTGCAGGGTGTAGGTCCATTTGAGATTTGGTTTTTATGTTGTAGGTTCACATGCGGCATGCGCAAGCGCGAACTTGTATGTGTCTGCTTGTGAGAATGCATGTAATGTGAATCCCCAATGTTACATATCTTAACAACTTAGATTAGATTAGAATAGTGTGTACCTACATACTCATGCAATATTTTATGCTGCATTTTAATACATTTTTAGTGCAGCGATGCTTTATGTGGTGGTGTGCCCGATGCTGGGAATGTAGATGGTCGGAGCCTGGTTGACGGGAGTCTTGCCCTGGTGGGGCTCCATCTGTGTGTAGGCGCTGGCAATCTGCTCGCGGATCTCCCACCTGCGGCGCTCGCGCTCTGATTTGGCCGCTCGTATTCCCTTGGCCAAGATCAGGGAAAAGATCACTCCGATGCACTGTGAATAGTCAGTAATATTAAATTAAAACAGTTTCAAATTTTACCGATGTGTCCTTTCACACAGAAGAATTTTTGTGTAGTTTTACGAGCGTATGGCAGTATTAGTACATATGTGATTCTAATCACGCTGGTGGAACAACGCTCTGGTATCATCCACTATGCTCGAGAAATCGAGAACAGTCGAGAAACGCCCGTTTAGACGCTATATATTTGGACCGCAATCATGTGAGAGACGAGTGTCGATTGAAACACTGAGCCGTGAAGTTGATAAACCATGAGCTAGGAATCAGTACATTGTAAACCGACAATGCGTAAAATAAATTGAAATTTAATTAAAATAACCCAACTACAATCATAACAGTAGTTTTCGGTCCCAAAATTTATGGAATCGCCAGGCAAACTGAAAGCTTTCATTCATCCCCATACACTTGTAGACTTTCGATTTGCATGTGAGTACGTGTAAGTGTAGACACCACTCTATTGAAGTTAGGCAGAGCCTTTCTGAAGTTGAAACTATGATGCTTTAGATTTAGATTGGAAATAGGTAAAATCTCTAGCTCGAACAGATGACATCACATGTATTCCCCAGATTTCAAATCTTCCTAGCCCATTGTGATCAAAATCCAATATGTTTACATGCTCTTGCTGTGTATAAAAAAAATATTATTGACAGGTTAATAATGCCATTTTTTTTAAATTGAAATTCAACTACCTGGATGAATGCTAGCATCATAGCTCCAGTCCCCAACAAGACAGCACTGTTGGAAATGAAGTGAGTCAGGATCTTTATACAACCCTGCTCGTAGGCCAACTCAACGTGGCAACTCTTCACTTCACAGCACGAGTTGGGCAGAGATCCGTTAGCGTAGTTCTCATTGTAGATGGACCAATCATCTGCCGAGTCTATGCCACAGCATCTCAACTGAAAATATATAATTACAATCATGCATTACTGTCATCTATTGCAGAAAACGTAATGTTTGTCTTACAAATTTTCTACATATAGGGGAAGATTGGCACGATTCGTACACGGGGAAGCTTCATACAGTCACTACTACCGCCTGTTAGAACGACGTATTTATTACTTTATTGCGTGTGTGTGTAGGGTCAGGCGGTCGCCAGTTGTCAACGAAGTTAGCCGCCAGTGCGGCCTTGGCAAGCAATGCGAGAGGTTGTAATGTGTTTTTGCACACTCAGAGTAAATATTTTGTGGATGTTTTCGAGTGTTTTGTGGTTATGTGAAGTGACAAATTCTATTGGATTATTGCTAATTGGTAAGTAACTACGATCACAATAATAATAATGTATATTTTTTGTACGTTTTTATACGTGACTTGTGTGTGGGTAAAAACTTTCATTTTTGACCTTTGGGGTAGATTCGTACACCTACTTGAGGGGCACATTCGTACGCGTACGAATGTGCCCCCTAACTGTACAAATGTACCCACATGTACTTATATGTATTAACAGGTTTTTTTTGTTTCAGAAAATTCGTAAAAATGGTGCGGAATTACAAGAAAAAGGAGACTAGATGTACATTAATAAATGAAGAAAATATGTCCTCGGCAATAAAATATATTTTGGAAGGAAAAATGTCTTACAGAAAAGCAGCGGATAAATATAACATTAAGGCCTCAACTTCAAGAAAAATTAGGTCCTATTACACCAGCAATGATTCGGCCTTATCCTACAGCTGATAAAAAGAAAAAAACGACAAAAGGAAGGCAACCAGGAAAGTCCAGAATTTACACCGATACGCCGGAAAATAATAGGTTGGAAGATTTCCAGAATGCGAAACAATTTAAAAAAATTGAACAAGAAAGAAAAACGAAAGCGAGAGAGTTGAAACGCACTTTAAAAATTGACGCACAATCTAAGCCAAAAAAATCAAAAAAGAAAAAAGAAAGCAGAATCTGAAAATTACGATTTTAATTTTCAGGAAAGTTCGACATCAGTAGTAGATTATTCTGATGACAATGAAGATGAATATGTCGATGCTACCGTGAGGCCCGAAAAAATTAACGACAACAGTTTTGTCTTAATCAAATTTTCAAAAAAGAAATCGATTGCTTACTACGTAGCTAAAGTTATAAGCCATTATTCTCAAACTGAATTTAAGGTCTCGTATTTAAGAAAAAACCCAGGAGAATCCTACTCCTTTGTGTTTCCTAATATTGAGGACACACATAGCATTGACATTTCTGATGTCACATTGGTTCTTCCTGACCCGAAATTTCCAGGAGCTTCTACGGCTAGGACCTCTAAATTATTCACATTTCCTATTGATTTCACAAAATACAATGTGCAATAATTAGTTATTAAGACTAAGTTTATCTTCTACTTAGGCTACGTCTGATACACCAAATAACTAGAATATTGATCTATTATTGTCTAATTCGGATTAAAAATTCGTTTAATCTGTTTTTTCTACTTGTTGATTTTTTTTTTAAGCCATGAGTATGTTTTGTTGATAAAAAGTTTTTTAATTTAGTTCATTACATTGTTGCTATTTTTAATGCCAATTAAAACAAGATTTTAATAATAACATTGCTATTTTATTTAACCTGTTCCTACCTACCAACCTACCGTCCGAATGTTCCCCTACCTATGTACGAATGTTCCCCTATAGTGGGGTAGATTCGGACATTTTACAGCTTTTACTAAAATGCATTTTATTATTTATTTTTTTTAAATAATGACACCATACATTTTTATTAGAAAGCTGAATGTATAAAGTTAGTTATAATAACCGATTAAGCAATTTATTTTTGATAACATAATTTAAAAAAATCAAAGTCTAAAAAGTGTACGAATGGTGCCAATCTTCCTCTACTGCCATCTATTCCGAACTTATGTGGTCGGCCACATCCAGGCGCGATCACCTCCTGGATAATGGGGTACCTCTCTCCATTGGGGGAAGTTTGATCCAGCCTTCTAACTCTGTGAGACTTTTGGGAGTTATGCTGGATCGGGATCTCACAATGGAGGAGCAGGTTGACAAAACAATAGCCGCTTCATTTTTTGGCCTACGCCAAATAAGAGCTATCAGGAGGTGTCTACCGCCGGGTGTGGTTAAAACATTAGTGAGTGCTTTTGTTGAGATGTCCCGAATTGATTATTGTTCCACACTTTATATCGGCCAGTCAAAGAAGCAACTGAACAGATTTCAGTCTGTTTTGAATGCGGCCGCAAGACTGATCTTCGGGATGTCCAAATTCTCTCACATCACTCCGCTGTTAAAAGAACTACATTGGCTTTGTTTTCCTGAGAGGGTGGTCTACCGTGTGTGTTTGATGGCATTTAAAGCCCTAAATGGTTTGGCTCCATCATATCTGGCAGACATGTTTTCCCTCGTTGAGGTGAGTGTGAGGCGGCGGACACTTAGGTCAGCGGGGTGTCGAGCTGTCAGGTTGATGCAGCCTCGCCGTCAAATATGCACTAATTTTGGGGATCGCGCTTTCCGGTTTGCGGGACCAGTGGAGTGGAACAGACTGCCACCCGGAGTGAGGGTTTCGGAATCTGTTGGCATTGTTAACACGTTCGCGGACGAAACGGTTATAGCCGCTCTATGAGCTTGTCTAGGACTGGACGAAACAGTAATAGCCGTCGCGATAAAACGTTATCACTAGGGACGAAACGGCTATTTCTGATAGAACTTGCATACATGTAGCATCCGTGCGTCCCTACAGAAATCCAAAGAACACGGCAATAGCCGTTTCGTCCCTGGATGTCAAAAAAAAAAAAAAAAAAAATAGAAAAAAAAATTATAATAAAAATACAATTTGAGATGATGAAATAAGTGTGTTTTTTCTAGCCTACTTCACATTTCGTGTCGCGAATGGGTTAAGAAAGCACTCAAACAGTACCTTTTTAAAATATCTCATTCATGATTAGGAGGGCCCTTGAGGTGTGATATACACAAAAACGTCGCTCTTTTGTCATGTATTAAATTTTAACTAAATAAATTATCCTCATATATATATTTATATATATATATATAAGCTTCAATAGCATACGAAATTTCCATAAGTATTGCAAGCTATCGTAGAAAATAGAAAGCATGAATGTCATTCAAAATTTCCACAGATACTGCCATCTATTGTAAGAGAACAGAAAGTTTCATTCTCAAGTTTCTGGAAGTACTACCAGCTGTGGTAGAGAACAGAAAAATTAATCTCCAGACAAAATTTCTGCAAGTATCCGGTTAACGCACAAGTTTCTTTTGTCGTTTTTGGATATTTTTACTTAAGTTAAGCTTTGTATATTTTCTTACAGATGGCAGTAACACTCATAACATTTCAATATCAGGGTATTCAAAGGATTGATCTGAAAAATAAATACCTTAGATTGCAGGAAGTCCATGGACTCTCTCAGTTCGGGGCTCTCATCATATTCTGACATGATGGTCCTCATATTTCCATACACCAGCCCCTTCAGTCCATTCTGCAGACTGTATGAAGCAATGGCCGCGGATACTTCCAGAATAAATACAACAGATAGGAGGAGGGCAAACTGGAAAATATAAATATATATTTTTTTAAGTAAGTAAATATTTTTATGCTTATCAATGTTATTTCCATGTTCTGCAGTATAGTGAAAGAACAATGTTAAATTATTAAAATATGTCCAACATATGAAACAACAAGATTAAATGAAAAAAATGTGAAAAATGTGTTTTTATATTTTTTTGTAGCGTCATTTTTTAGGTTATATAAAAAAAATAACTGAACAGTTTAGATAAAAAATGAGTACCTAAACACGCATGATTTCTTTCATAAATGTCACTTCTTTACCAAGGCCATAAAGTATAAGATTTTTAAAATGATTTAAAAAGATTTATAAAGATATTTAAAAACAAAGGACATTTTCATGTGTGAGTGGACCGTTGATTTGACGGAATGGAAGGATAGGCGCTACAGGGCATGGGTCAGAGGAGGGAGAACATGTTAAGTTTTACCGTATTAATCATGCAAGTGCTCTCCCTGGCTGCTCCCACACATCCAAACACGGCAACCCCGAGCATGATGATGCCCACGGCGATGAGGAGGCTGGCTGGAGAGAAGTAGCCCTGGCTGAGGAAGTTCTCAAAGTCATTGTAGATGCCAAAGATGGCCGTGCCGATGGATATAATGAGAGCCGCAGTGAGCTGGAAAGGAAACCAACAATTGAGTGATGATAAAAAAAATGTTTTTGTGTTCTTTCGGGTTTGACGACATGTTTGTTTGGGAGATGTTACAGTTGACGGTGCCCTTGCAGTGATTTATCACAAAACGGCACTATAAATATTGTCTTATTATTATTATTATTATTGACCATGTTCTATTTGCAGCTCCTACATCTGCCGACGTTTCGCTTTCACAAGCAGAAAGCATCCTCAAGGCGAGTTATCAAAGCGCCACGGCAGTCTTTGTTGTCTTCGCGGATGCGCGTTGGTGTTAACTAGTTGGAAATACGAGTATGTTGCGTTGTCCTCAGCTTCCTTCATTCTGGGGTGGGGGTAACAAGGTAACAAGGACTTTTCAACTATCTTGTTAGGAATGAGTACCAATTTGTTGTTTGGGATTGTAAGTAATATACTGTTATGTTTTTACGCGAGTTCATTTTATAAAAACTGTGGTGATTTAATTTACACAATTTATTTCAGATTCAGTTCGGACACAGAGTCACTTTACACTTGCACAATACAATGGTCGGTTGATTTATGAAGCTCCAGAGCATTTCGGTCCCCATTTTTTATTAAAAATAAAGATCATTACCGAAACACGAAGAATCGTTACATACTAGATTTAGTAAGAACATTCAATTCAACCAATTCCGAAAAAATACAAATTCAAGCAAGAATCAAGATCATTCTCGAATCTTTGAGAATTGTACATGCGAGACTTTACTATAACATTCGACGAAACACTCAACCAATCTCGAACAAATACAAACTCTTTTAAGTACCTAACATCTATTTATTTCTAGAGAGACTTATACAGGCACTAACACAGACAATCCACAACACACAACTACATATTCGTAACAGAATTTTAAATTATTTGTTCAATCTTAAAGTATCACCCTTTGATAGAAGATACCTTAGACTTGTTGCTATTTACAGTTTGACACACATTGAATTGGTTTATAAATATTACTTATAATATAAAGGCACTCCTATGTTATGACTCATAGAATTTGTGTGAAAAGCTATAGGTATTGCATCACCATGAACATAATATATTTCTTGAAATAACACATTTCCATTCTTCCTATTCTTCAGTCCGGTCTTTAGCTCAGTTGGTAGAGTGCTTGCATTGCATACCGAGAGCTCGGGCTTGAATCCCACCGAGGGTGTCAGAAATGATTTCCCGTTTCAGTGTTTATTTCAAGCCCCAAAATAAAATACCGGCACGGCTTACTCAGCCTTCACAAGAAATGAGTACCAACCCCCTCGGGAGCTGGGAAACCCCATTTCAATTAAAGTGGTTGGCGTAAGACCGGCCCCCTTATCTGTGAAAATAAATAGGTTCCACTCGCCACATGTGAAACCTTTTGGGGCTAACGCGGCAAGAAATTACAACATATGTGTAGCTTTGTTGCATTTTTGCATTCTGAGTTTTCATTTTCCATTCATAGGAACTAAACAAATGAATATTTGGTTCAGTTCTCTGGTAAAAAGCCTTGAATTTTATACAATCTTCAATCTATAATCTAAGTTGCAAAGCTATATTGCCACTTAAAATTCATATTAAATGCATGCCCACAAACAGACACGTGTAAGTTCTTGCTTACAAATGCTGCATGTGTACTTACAAATTGAAATCCAAACCTCAAAACCCTGCAACTTTTGCCGACCTTCCCTGAAACAGAAGTGACATTGGCAAAGTGAACCATTTGTACAGTATGGATGGTCAGCCTCATACAAACCTATAAATCAAGGAAGTACTAATATCAAATAAGAATATAATATTCTTCATTATCAACTCATGTGAAATACTTGTGTTTTTTTCCATAAAAACATTTTTTATAGCTTTTACACTTGATTAACATTCCAGAATCATTTATTTGCTAACTTTTATATTTGCGTGCAATGAAACACATTTTTCCCATTTCTAAGCATTAAGTAGGTATATGGATACAGTTGCATTATTTTATCAACTTATTTATTTTCACATGTAATGAGACCAGATTAACGCCAAACACTTGATTGGAAATTGAAGTTTCCTTGCACCCAAAAGAGTTTGTTATTATTTCACATCAATCCTTTCCCTTCCACGCTTACCTTTGACATTCCCTTTGCCAGTTATGTATCATCCATTCTTTCTAGATGCCCCGCATCTCATTGTACGGCTTTGTACTTTTACTGTCATTTTCTCACTTTTCATAAGCCAGTTATTTGGACCCATTGTTGAAAAATTGCACATGTGGACTTACAATATAACACCCAAAATTTCAAATAAACATGCATCCTTCAACTCTTGCCGAATTTCCCTGAAACAGGGGTGACATTGGCAAAGTGAATCATTTTCTACAGCATGGGTGGTCAGCCGCATACCAACCTATATCGATCCAACCTATCGATGATAATGATCAATTGATGATTTCTTTATAGCGCCGTTGGGTGATGTAGTCACTCCAAGGATGCTTGTGCAAATGATACCAGAGATAATCTTGTCTTAAGTGCATTTCGGCACTTCCCATGGTCCTCTATCTCTCAAATGATGAGGTAGGTGGTTCCAGGCCAGAGGACCAGCAACTGTAAATGTACACTCTCCAAACACTTTGTTAACTCTTCTTGTCGGTTCTTCAATCCATGTTTTGGCTTTGGTTCCTGCCAAGCGTAGTCCTAGCCTTTTTTTGCTGAGAGCGACAGGCTTGATTAGGTCAGTGAGGCATTTAGGTACCTACTTATCATTCAGAGTCTTTTGCTTAATTATCATTTATTTATATTAGCAACAAAAGACCAAATAGGTGAGATTGTGAAAGAATGGAGCCTGCAGAGGGAGAATAAGAGAAGAGTATGTACAAGGAAAGTGATGAATGTTGAAGAGATGAAAGAGATGGGCAACGAAAGTAAAAAGTGGAGACCCATCTGCGGAGATACCGGCCACCCCTAGTGGAACAGCGGCAGGATACAGTAACAAAAAAATAGCTTACCACAAACATCAGGTTCACCGTAAACAGCATGTATTTTATCCATTTCATCCCCAAAGCCATTTCCGCCATTTTGAAACAAGGTTTATGAACAATATCTTTACAAACAGGTATCACTTTGTTCACTGATGATCGGGAAAATATAAAAAACCTGCCACATATATAACAATGTCAATAGATTACTGTTTATCTACAGAATTCTTATCTAGTGATAATGTTAGCCAGCTTTAGATATAAGCTGATAGCACTGAGTATGTAGGCAGATTGTGTTATTCACAGGTATAAAAGTAACTATAAAAAATACAAGTACTTATTGTATTTTGCCAGCCTTATTCTACACTGACAATTCTTTAGCTAACACTAATGGTCGATTCAACCAAACAAACTGGATTCTTAGCGAGTTGGAAATAACATTTAAGCCCGGTATTTCCAACATTGCTTTATGAGACTTTCAACTAATAAAAAAAACTACCCGCACTATTAATACAAGTTCGTCCTTTTCATTCAGTGTAAATTCGCTATGCTAACGTTGAAAATATCGGGTCTTAGAGATGTTTTAGAATTCCAAATCTTTTTCTTCTTGTTGTACCGGTCGATAGCTCAGTTGGTAGAGTGCTTGTATTCCATGCCGACAGTTCACGTTCGAATCCCACCGAGGGTGTCAGAAATGATTTCCCATTTTGGTGTGTTTATTTCAAAGCCAAAATATACTTAAATACTGGCAAGGTATACTCAGCCTTCACAACAAATGAGTACCAGCCCCCTCGGGAGCTGGGAAACTCTTATTTCAACTGAAGTGGTTGGTGTAAGGTAGGTCCCCTTACCTGTAAAAATATTTATTTTATTGAGGTTCCACTCGCCACATAAATAACCCTTTGGGGAAAACACAGCAAGAAGCTAAACTATATGTGAAGCTTAGTTAAGTTTTGTACATTTGTGGATTTTTTACTTTTGCCTTCATGGAGAACTCCCCCTGGTTAACACTTAGGTAATTAAAAATGAAAAATGCTTGTCAATTTGTGGATATATTTTTCAATTGTCTGTGAAATTGGTTGTTTGCTACAGTGAATATATTAGTATTATTTTAAATATTCATACATTTTTCTTCTCTAAAGCCAAACAGTTCCAGTCAATACATCATTTTAATACGAGTGCTTAGAAATACAGTAAAAAAAGAACAAATGCATTCTGGTACAGGATCGTAAAGAGCGTGGTTGAGAACTGAACTCCCAGTGCCATCTTGTAAAACATAATTTTTGACCATTTGATATTTTGACCATGAAGGTTGGTATAAGGCTGACCCCACGGCCCACATGCTGTAAAAACTTGGATCACTTTTTCCTTATTGTACATAGATTGGAAAGTAAATAGAGTAAAGAGGAACGCAATTCAATAATCTATTTTGCCTGGCCAGAACAGATTTAATTAAGTAATTAATCTATTAATAATTAATGGTTTAATATTTTAATGATTTATTAATAATTAATTACCCAATTACATCTGTTGAACCAGGGTCCAAATTATTACATGATGATGATGATGAGTTGATGATTTCTGTATAGCGCCAATTCGTGATGTACGTCACTCCAAGGGTGCCTGTGCAAATGATGCCAGAGATTTGCTTGTCTTCAGTGCATTTCAGAACTTTCCATGGTCCTCTATCTCTCTCATATGATGAGGCAGGTGGTTCCAGGCCAGAGGACCAGCAACTTCAAATGCACGCTCTCTAAATACTGTGTTAACTTGTGTTTGTTTTAATAATCAAATTTGAGTGCAACACATTATCCGCTCGACTTTCTCCAAACTTTTTCCAATGCCACCCCAGTTTCAGGGAAGGTCAGCAAAATTATTACTTTCATTTGAGATTTTGGTCTTTATTTTGTAAGTGCGCATGAAGCAGAATGCAAAAGAGAAACCTGACAGAGGACATGAGCCAGGATAGAAAAGTTTGCCGTCTTCGAACAAGGAGGGCCGACCCCAAATGATGGGATAAGGCAAAGGGAAAGAAGAAGACATGAAGCACGTGTAAGCACAAAGTTACACGTGTCTGTTTGTGGGCATGCATTTAATATGAATCTTAAATGGAAATGTATATTTGCAAATTAGATTATAGATTTCACTTGTTCTAAATAAGGCAATGTTCAGGTGCCTTTTAAGTACCTCACATAAAGTATAGTAATGCGGGAGTAGGGGAGACCGGGTATGGTTGTCTCACGGGTTGGTTGTCACAGTGACCATTACAGAAAACTAAACGAAAGAATGAACCCATTGGTCGGCGTCAAAGCATCGTGAGGGTAACCCCCACCTCTCTACTTCATCTCAGTCTGCCCTGAGATATCATAACGGAGATATGTGCGTTTGTTTTTTTCATACAGTGAAAGTATTTTTTTTGTGCAATTGTGGGAGTCTTGTAAGTATACTTAATTATTGCCTAATAATATATCTTTTGTTGTATTTATGATGTTCAATATGTGTTTCATGGTATCCTAATATTACTTTTTTAAATAAATATTGTTTTCAACTTATTTTGAGACGTTATTTTTGACAAAGTGATTTGGGGCAGGTTGTCTCAGGTTGACGGGGGCTGGTAGTCTCATGTGACAACCAACACCGTGCTTGTATGTTGCCGGTTTTTTTTTGCTTTTTGGGATTGCGTTACTTTTAAAGCTTTTTTTTTCAGAGTTCATCATAAAAATGCCCAGAAATCACAAAAAAAAGTCAAATCGAGGGCTTGTTTCACCAGCATTGATGTTGCCTACTGCAAGAGAAGTGAAAAGCCATGGCAAGTCTTATCAGGTCTGTCGCCAAGGATTTTGAAAAAAATTATCGCATTATGACAAGGTATTGTAATAAATTCACACCAGAAGAGATAAGCAACACGGTCGCATCAACACCATCTACAAAAATAGGCTATCAAAGGAATCGACAGATTTATACCGATGAACAAAAAAAAGAACTAGAAGATGAAAAAAGGAACAAGAAGCAAAAAAGAAGAAAGAATCGAAACGGGTATTCAGTGAAAAAGAGGAAAATATAAAGGTTTCTAAAGGAAAGAAAGTTAAGAAGAAAACAATTGATAATGACGATGACGATGAAGAGTTTTGCTAGGTCTGTTTGTCTCCCTACTCTGCTAGCAAGTCTAGGGCAGTCTGGGTTCAGTGCCAGGATTGCAAGTCGTGAGCTCACAAAGCATGCACACCTGGGACAGCATATTACATTTGCCAAAATTGTGATTCGGAATATTCAGACTATTTTTTTTAGAATAAATAAATATAATTCCTCTAGATTAATAATACTTTTGGATGGTTGGTGCATTAAAACTGTGAAAATTCATTTTATATTTAGTTATTCAAACACTGTTTTAACTCTTTATTATTAATTATTTAGACATCACGTGTGTAATCTCCAGATTAAGTTATTTTCATTACCAGAACTCTAAGTTTGTGCCATAAGTACAAGTTATTCGTTGTAGCGATTTTTTAAATGTCTTTCTTATTATAAGTAAATAAAACATTCATTTCTTGGGTATAATTTGTTATGTATAACATTATTCATTGATAAAAATACTCATTTGATTTAAAAAAAGTGTTTCTTCTCATATTCTGCCCTTAAATCGATATGTGACTTCTTACCCCAGACGGTGTGACAACCATCCCCGACACGGGGCTAAAAGTCACACTTCTTATTTTTCACAAACACAGTTATATTTCCTCGAAAGATACTATTAGATACTATTTCTTCGTTTATATTGAAATAAGAATAATAGGACTATCCATTGATATATAGATGTCATTAATAAATTATGAAAATAGGTACTAAAAATGCAAAAGAAAAAATATGTGACTTCCAACCCCGGTCTCCCCTACCTACTACAAAAGCAAGACTTCTATTGGACGACTGGAAGTTAAAAATGCATTCAGGTGACCACATGTGATAACCAACAAAGCGAGTTGTCGTATCTGCAAAATCTCCTTTTTTCAAAGAATCATACAATCATAAATTATTGTATCATTCATATTAAATAAAGGTATGCTCACTATCAGACACTTCTTAAGTTTTTTTAAAGATTTAAAAAAAAAATAATAATAATAAAGGTATGCTCACTATCAGACACTTCTAAGTTGGCGCTTGTACATGCCGCATACGGACTTACAACATAAAAACCCAAGTGTCAAATGAACACAGGTAAGTACTGGAACTTTTGCAGACCTTTCCTGAAACAGGGGTGACATAGGTAAAATGAACAAAAAAATACAGTATGTGTGGTCAGCCTCATACCAACATTAAGCAAAGGAAGATGCTCTTCCATCCTACTACGCCCGCAACTAAGCTACACATATAGTGTAACTTCTTGCCTGCGTTATCCCGAAAGGGGTCACATGTGGCGGTTTGGGACCTATTTATTTTTAGGGGTAAGGTGGCTGGCCTCACACCAACCACTTTCAGTTGAAGTGGGGGATTGAATTTAATCTAATCTAAGTTGCAAAGACATATTTACACATTCACAAGCAAACACTTCTATTGTTAGTTGCACTTACAAATGCTACTTGTGCACTCACAGATTAAAATCCAAAGATCAAGTTTTTGCTGATACAATATTTTACAAGGGAAGGCTCGAAATTATTCATCATAATCTGGAATATTTTTTATGAATAATCAGAAAATTTGTTGTTTGCTTTTTAAATGCAATAAAAAAATTTGAGATAGCATTGCTCAGTCAGAATGGGGCCATAAAAGGCAGTGAATAATTTATATTGGTATTGATTGCCAAGTACCTGAGTATTGATTTAATATAATTAATATTTTAATACTGCAGTTTGCCGGTTTTTCGTCTTGCATTGCTTGCTTTTCACCTTCATTAAATATTTAAAGATTTTAGGAAGTAGCCATGCTAGGTAGCGGCATAACGATACCTGAGAGCTAAAACTGAATAAGTGACTATTTTCGATGAGAGAAAACACTAGAAATGTGTGAAAATCCTGTATTGTAGAAGTTCTTCATGAGCCCTGCCTTATACATAATTGAAGGCTTCAGGGGAAGAACAGGGAATATCAGTTGAAAAATATTTTGAGTAAATCAAAATTATAAATTTGTGAGTATATAAGTATTTCTCATGGCCTGTCACAATGAACCGGAAATATCGCCATAAACTGTGATAGTGACTGTTTTTGCATTACAAATTTGGCAGAGCTATAGATACACACAGATGCCACTAAATAACATTATTAGCAGATTAACTTCTTATTTTTTCTGACATTCCTTGTTTTTTCCCTGTAGTCTTCAATTAGTTCAATAAAATGTTGAATCCACTATTTCTCAAATCAGTGAATCAGCACTTATGTTTAACCTTTAAGGTGGGGATATAATATTTAAAGGCCCCCTTTTGTATTGGGCGAAAATGACCATAGTCAGTGTGTATACAAAATAAGGAATAGTTTATTAAAAAAAACACTTGATTTAAATCAGTATTTCTCAACATTTTTTCGTCCACTGCCCTATTTTTTTTTATTAACACAAAATTTATAAAGCGCCTTTATTACAAAGTGTGTCACTACAAAGGTACTTGTTCATATGATGGGACGAAGAGGTGAGTCTTTAGACGTCTTTTAAACAGTCTCTCCAAATCCAGTTCCCTCAGTGAGGCGGGAATAGCATTCCAAGTCATTGGAGCGGCCGCCTTGAATGCCCTGTCTCCAAAAACAGTGCGGGGCCTTCTTGCAGGGATGTCCAGGCAGCTGCTTCTTGATGCAGCTGACCTCAGTGTTTGTCTGGGCGAGGTTGTAGTTGCTGGAGACACCAGCTCCATCAGGTACCCCGGAGCACTCCCACGCAGTGCTTTAAAGGTGAGCAAGCCGAGTTTGAAGGTGATCCTCTCAGGGATTTTCAGCCAATGCAGAGTATCTATCTATCTAGCTCATATCGATGTTTTTCTTAGACATTTTAGTCGTCCGTTGAGCCCACGCTTTGACAAACTAATGATGCCTGGGCTGGAAGTCTCATCACCTTGGTAACTCTTACCTACCGAATATCGGTAATATTTGTATGAAGACTAATCAGCTGTTTACTTGCGGCCATCTTGGATTGATAGGTCTTCATACAAATACCGAAGATTTGACAGGTCTTCATAAAAATTACCGAGGTAATGGGACTTCCAGCCCAGGGTCCTAAAATAAATAAAAAATCAACACATATTTCTTGGGGACCTCGTTGGTTGTGCAGACTAAAAAAATATTAAATCCAATTTTCAGTGTTTTAAATTTATTAATATTTCATCGTCTTGATACAAATAAATAGAGTTAGATTACAGTAATTATAATTAAGTAGGTACAATGATTTTGGTAGCTGACTGTAATTGTTATGGCAATCTCTTGTGTAGTATAAAGAAATGTAGCTCCCTGGACAGTGTTACGCCATCTCGTATTTTGTTCTTCTTGCTAGATGACAGGCTCCGATGATACCAACAAACTGAAAAAGAAATGAGTTGATCAGATTAGGAAACAATACTTTGTTGAGGACTTTCTGTACAATTCCATTACCTTAAATACATTTCTGTATTATTTCATTTCCTAAAGACATTATTGTATAATTTAACTTTTTATAAATACGGTTATGTCTAATTGCATCTCTTAAAATGACTTTCCTCTATACTTTTATTGCCTGATAAAAAAAAAATGTATAATTGTATTTCTTAAAAATATTTTTTTGTAAAATCGTTTTTCTTAAAACGACTTCCCAGTTTAAATTAATTTCCTTACAAAAACTTTCCTGTATAATCGCATTTCCTAAAAAGATTCTCTCCTATAATCGTTTTTCTTAAAAAGTCTTTCCTGTGTTTGTAAAGTCATTGAATTTACTTTATTTTGCAGATTAACATGTAAACATACATATTTTATACCTATGTATTTAAAATTTACTATGTTTAAGATTTTTCATATATTTTTGCATTTCTAAAAAAGACTTTCCTGTCTTATTGCATTTCTTAAAAAGACATTCCTGTATAATCGCATTTCCTTATAAATACTTCCCCGTATAATTGCATATCCTTATAAATACTTCCCCGTATAATTGCATTTCCTTATAAATACTTTCCCTGTATAATTGCATTTCCTTATAAATACTTCCCCGTATAATTGCATTTCCTTACAAATACTTTCCTGTATAATTACACTTCCTTACAAATACTTCCCGGTATAATTGTATTTCCTTATAAATACTTCTCTGTATAAATTATTGCATTTCCTTGTAAATACTTTCATTTCATTTTACTTCTTTCATTTTTCATACTTTATTTTATACTTTTACATACTTATTTTCATTTCAATTGCATTTCCTTATGAATACTTTCCTACATTTACTTACAAATACTTCCCTGTATAATTGCATTTCCTTCAAAGCTCACCTGAATAATTGCTATGAACACTCCCGTAGCCCCCAGACTGGCTGCGTGCGCCTTGACAAATCTGATGAGAGCATCGGCACAGCCCACCTTGTAGAGGGTCAGTGCTTCTAGGTTGCACATGGCACTGCCAACGGTGCCGGTCTGCTGCTTGCAGCAGGTCATGGGCAGGGTGCCATTGGGGAAGAGAGTCTTGTTGCCGTACTTGGACCAATCGGCAGGCTCCTTGACGCCACAGCATGTGAACTGCAATAATAACCATGCAAGCATATCGATACCTCAAAGGTAAAACTGAATAAGCGACATATTAAGCCAACGTGGGTTTCTAAGATAAATGAGGGGGCTGGTACTCATTTCTTGTGAAGGCTGAGTAAGCCTTACCGGTATTTTATTTTGTAGTTTGAAATAAACACCGCAAAAGGAAATCATTTCTGACAACCTCGGTGGGAGATTCGAAACCCAAACTCACGGCATGGAATGCAAGTACTCTACCAACTGAGTTATCGACCGGACTAAAACCACAACTGGAAAAAAAGAGATTACCGTGCTTTATTATTATTTATACACTAGCAGCTAAGGCTGATGCTTGTATATCACAGCACTCGAATGTTTTTAACTCTTTGGCTGCGGCTGGCATGCACAGATGTCATGACTAAACTTGCATACAGTGCGGCTGGCATCTGGATAGATGATCATCGAAGTTTAAAGCTTCCCCTGACATCTGTGTTAAAATTTTCAAACTTTTTTGTTGCTTACATTATAGGTACACTAATAAAATCTCATATTATACATATTTTGAAAATATTCTTTCTCAAATATTCCGTCAGAACAGCTCGACCTCTCGTCCCACGCGTATGTACGAATGTTTACAAACAAAATCCAGGCATGTATACTCTATTCAGATAGATATAAGAGTTTACGTTTTTTGTTTTTTTGTAAAATAACTAATATATTTTTCTCTTTAGTGACAAGTATTTAAGTGAGTAAAAAAATTGTTTAAAACCTAATGGATATAAAATCTAGTTATGGAATGTGAGTATAATTTTTTTTTAAGTAACAATATTGTGATTCAAGTAATTAAGGTAGGAAATCAATTTATGTGTAAAAAATAACCTCAAAAAAATATTCCGTTCTGGCGGTGCGTATGTAGCAAGTAAATTCAAAATCGAAAAGGTTAAGAACAAATTTTAAACATTTAAAAACCATTATCGTGGATGAGTTTGTCCAATCTGTTTTTAAAAGCGTTCACTGAAGGGGCACAAACAATATCTTCAGGAAGTTTTTTCCAAGATGTGACAACACGATTTGGGAGGAAGTGATGTTTAGGGTTGCTTGTACTATGTTTTTTGAAGCGAATTCCCTCTCATACGTCGGTTTCATGACGTAGATGTTTCTTAGTCCAGGGCTGGAAGTCTCATCACCACGGTTATTCTTACCTATCGAATATTGGTATTATTTGCATGAAGACCTGTCAATCCAAAATGGCCGCAAGTGAAAAGCTGATTAGTCTTCATACAAATATTACCGATATACAGTAGGTAAGAATTACAGTGGTGATGAAACTTCCAGCCCTGGTGCGTTTATGTTTCTTACATCGACTTGCATTTCATCCCACAGCTGCGTGGTGGGCTGGTCCACCTGGTACTTCACCAAGGAGTCCAGCAGGCTCTTCTGCAGGAAGCTCTCTGTCCTGTTCCTCAGCACGTAGCCACTGATGCCCGCAGACAGCTCCAGCACGAAGATCAAGATCAGCAAGATGGAGAACTGGAACAGACAATGTGCCATCATTATTTAAGGAATTGCGAGAAAGAAATAAACTCTAGGACTACTCGGAACATTCAAATTGAAAGTACTTAGAACGATCACGGTTGCTCCCCAATGATATTTATAGTTGGTAAGAAAAAAAATGTGGCTCTTTACAAACTTTGAAAATTTGTAAAAGGTAATATGTGGCTCTTCCGACTTAAAAGGTTGCTGACCCCTGTCCTGGACCATTAAATGGCGCCACAGGAAATAAATCATCCATCATCATCAGGCACTGTAAGTTCGCACTTACAAAAATGCTGCATGTGTACACACTAAACAAACCAAACCTATCATGACATAAGCCTTGCAACTCCTGCAACTGCCACAGATTTAAGAACTGCAATTCATTCAAATGCTTGAGTACCCTCATAAGTGGTAATGATCGGTCCGTAGTCTAGTGGTCAACACCACTTCTGACTCGTAATTGGAAGGCTGTGGGTTCGAATCCTGGCAGAGCACAAAAAAATATATCATTCATATTTTCAAATATGCTCTTTGCTGGATGAAAAACCAAAGACCGGTCACTAAAGGTCCATCCAGCCTTACAGCAACTGGGTCTTGTTTGAGATTTGGCACTTTCTTCAGCAACGGCCAAGCTCCCAGAGGGTTCTTGAGGTTAAATTCGCACAAAAACAGCGCTCACTAAATAAATAATCCAAATAATATATTATAGTTCTTGACTTATAGGTTGGTATGCGGCTGACCACCCATGCTGTAAAAATGGTTCACTTTGCCAATGTCACCCCTGTTTCAGGGAAGGACGGCAAGAGTTGCAGGGTGTATGTCCATTTGAGATTTGATTTTTATGTTGTAGGTTCACATGAGGCATGTGCAAGCGCGAACTTGTATGTGTCTGGTTGTGGGAATGCATGTAATGTGAATCTCCAATGTAACATATCTTTGAACTTAGATTAGATTAGATGCTACTATAATCTCATGGGAATAGTTTCATAAGAGATCTTCACCGTAAGTGTCATGCAGTAGTTCTCCTTGATGGCTCCGCAGCATCCGAAGAATGCAATGATGAAGATAAGGACTCCGATCGCGATGAGCAACGCCGCCACAGAGTTGTAGGAGCCGTCTAAGACGGGACCATAATCGCTGTATTTACCTTGCACCACTGCTCCCACAGATATGACGATTATTCCAGTAATCTGAAACATAAACACATCATAGTTTAAGGATATTGTTACGAATATGTAGTTGTGTTGTGGCTTGTCTGTGTTAAAGTCTGTGAAGTCTCTCTAGAAATAAATAGATGTTAGGTGCTTATCTAATTTGTTTTGTTTGAGATTGCCGGTCCATAGTCTAGTGGTAACGCTTCAGACTTGTAAATGGAAGGTTGGGGATTCAAATCCCAGCGGAGCACTAAAAATACATCATTTATATTTTCAAATATGCTCTTCCCTGGGTTGAAAAATCTATATCTTTACGAAAGACCGGTCAACACAGGTCCATCCAGCCATACAGCAAATAGGTCTTGCAGAGGGCTCTTGAGGTGGTATTTTGTTTTCATCACTGGTATGGTTAAGGAGATAAGTCGTTGGCACTCACAATATCATTATTGAAACAAACGCAAGTTCGAATTGCATCGTGCCCTATCAACAATAACTTTCACCCTTTTTCAACAGATGTCTAAGCTTTGTTTTTACATCTGTAACTTTTGTAAGCTGGGCCTGCAGACTCAACGGGCATGAATAAATCTTACTGGATTTGTTTGGTGATACAAAACATGGCCGTGTGTAAACAGCTGATACATATTACATGGGCCAGCTTATAACATTTGCTGATCAGCTGTTTACACAAACGATGGCCGTGTGTAAACAGCTGATACATATTACATGGGCCAGCTTATAACATTTGCTGATCAGCTGTTTACACAAACCATGGCCGTGTGTAAACAGCTGATACATATTACATGGGCCAGCTTATAACATTTGCTGATCAGCTGTTTACACAAACCATGGCCGTGTGTAAACAGCTGATACATATTACATGGGCCAGCTTATAACATTTGCTGATCAGCTGTTTACACAAACCATGGCCGTGTGTAAACAGCTGATACATATTACATGGGCCAGCTTATAACATTTGCTGATCAGCTGTTTACACACCACCATGTTTCATTGCTTGCTATCTTCATTTGAATACAGTTAGGTACAGCAAGATCTACCGACGCCCATTGGACTTCAGGCCCTGGGCTGTCTCTCATCACCACGGTAACTCTTACCTACCGAATCTCGGTAATATTTGTATGAAGACCTGTGAATCCAAGATGGCCACAAGTGAACAGCTGCTCAGTCTTTGATATTCGGTAGGTAAGAATTACTGTGATGATGAGACTGCCAGCCCTGATATCCTTTAGCTTTGTGGTACTGAGAGTGATGAGGGTATCGTGGGATCGGCTTCACCCATTCTAATTATGTGACCAGCCCACTTCAGGCGCCATACTTTGATAGGAGTTCTAAAATGGATTCGGATAATCTTCATTTCGGATAGTTGGAGTTTGGCTTATTAGATTTGTACTGTGTGTTGTTCAAGCATTTGATAGTTCATCCTCCCAGTGCTTGTTTGGCTTATCGACCACTTGATTCAAAGATGACCTTTCAATGAAATTGTCTTAAGAATCACATTCTACACAATCTGAGCTAAGAAAAAAACATACAACACGATAATGTGAGAGCTGGTTCAAATATTTTTAAAAACAATTTCCACTTTTCATAAGACACATTGGTCCAGTACACATGCAAATATTGCTCATGTTTTTTTTTTAAGAAATCCTGTGCGGGAGACTCCCTAGATTCTGAAGAACTTTTAACTTAGAACCAGCCAGTCGTGCAGTTGTAGCGTGGTGATGCTCTCCCTTGTCTAGTAATATAAAATAAATCCCCTCTTTCTCCTGTATCTGGTTTTTACCTACCTTTCACTTATTTTGAACCTCCTTAGCATCAGTGGAAAGCGAGCAAGGTGTTGCGCCCTGAACACCCCCCTGAGGAGTCTTTTGCTAGCCGGGCAACTGCAAAAGCGCGCCATCTAACCTCAAAGGAGCCCCTTGTCCGTTGTCGGAATCCTAACCTCAAAGAGGTGACGGTTCGCGGCAGCGGGGGCCCAGCGGAGGGCCGCGCTTCAAATCACATCATTACATGCCACAGAGGTGTTTACGAGCTTGGTCATCGCTACAAAGCGCCAATACTCAAGCAAGGCCCAGTTGCTGTAAGGCTGGATGGACCTGATGGATAGTGACCGGTCTTTGGTAAAGGTTTATGAATTTTTTTCAACCCAGCAAAGAGCATATTTGGAATTAATATAAATGGTATATTTGGTATATCATGTGAAATAACCTCTGATGGACAAACAACAAACAAGCACTAAGGGGACGAGTTATTAAAGTCCTGACGTGATTAGAGCAATTGCCACACTCCACCTGTGCCATATTTTATCAATGTTATTTTTTTCAAAATGTATTCAGGTAATCTTATCATCTTTCATTAGATATTATCAAACGTACTAAGTGTGCACACGAGTATACGGAGAATTAGCTCCAATTACCTTCTGATAAAAAAAATTTTAACGCTTGAAAACACAACAGAAATCTATCTATTAATCTGTTAATCTAGGATTTTATAAAAGAATGGAACCTGCAGAGTGAGAATGAGAGAAGAGTATGTATGAATAAAGTGATGAATGCTGAAGAGATGAAAGAGGTACCTATGCAAGGACAGAAAAAAAATGGAGACGCATCTGTGGAGGTGCCGGCCACCCCTAGTGAAAGGGCGGCAGGATACAGTAACAGTAGCAGTTCCCTTAAGAATATTACATCAAAGAACTGCGAGTATTAAACATTAAAATAATTTCCTCTCAATTGTGTAAATTTAATATGTAGGTAGGTATCCAATAGACCAGCGTTTCCTAACCTGTGGTCCGCGGACCCCTGGGGGTCCGCGAATGTAGGTATGTGTGGGGGTCCGCGGTCTCATCTCTGGACCATTATTAATAAAATATATGGCACCAAAAGTCTCGTAATCGCTACGCTTACTCATCACGACGAACGTGCGACAGCGCCGACAGCGGGCGGAGTACTTGACTTACCGAAGTGAGTGAAAGAATTGCGTGCGGGCAGTGCGGGACGTGACTCTTCTCTTCTCCCTAGGCAGAAGAATAGACGATGCCACTCCTAGTGAGTGATTTAGTTTTCATACATTTTTTCGATTTACGCAAGCAAGAGGAGTGTACACACTGTTTTATTCTCAGGGTAAAAAAATAAGTAGGATCTATAGACATATTTAAGAAAATTAAATAGTAAGGCATTTTGTTGTTGACACTATGCCATCTATTGATAAACAGCGGAAGTTAAATTTCCATACAAATTTGAAGAAAGAAACTTTCCACTGTATGAAATGATTGAATAATATATTTTCACTAATAAAATTATTGTTCAATAGTTTTCAGGGTAGAATAGCAAGAATATATTCTTATTTTCTTCTTACTTACATGAAAAATGTTAACTTCTGGCATGAACCAATAGATGGCATTACAAAAATCATGCAGCTAAAAGAAAATTGGATCAATTGCCCTTTTTTAGAGGTCTACTACGTTATTTTATATTCTTAGTAGAAGAGTGTTACCGTAGGGATGGCATGTGGGCATTCCCTTGGTAAATCCGATATGATTAAAACAATCATGGTCGAAAATCCGTATTTTTGCGCAAAGCAGTCACGTTTAGACCGCTGTACTAGCAACTGCTCCCGGTTTTTATCAAAATGCCTTATTTTTATGTTTTACCGTGTAAAAATAACAGTCAAAATAAGGAGTATAAGGATCATGGTATTATTTCTTTTCCGTTAAAGTAATGAATTGCACCCGCATTGCACATTTTAAATCGTTTTAAATATTTGAAGCACTTAAATATTTGACGTTTGTCGTTTATTGCGTCAGTTTTGTTTACGCCATCGCTAGAGATGTGCTGCGCGTAGTGTTCGTCGAATGTCGATACCTATGAAATTTGTTTCAAGAAAAGACAAAACTACTTGATAATTATATTATGTTTTTATTGTAACAATATCATTTGAATCTATCGATAATCTATCTATAATCCAAGCTGCAAAGATATGCTAACATTTAAGGCTCAATATTAAATGCATGCCCACAGACAGGCACATGTAGGTTCGCACCTACACATTCTGCATGTGTGCATATAAATAAGCAAAACCTCACATGAACATACACCTTGCAACTCCTGCCACCGTTCCCTGAACCGGGGTTGCATTGGTAAAAGTGAACCGATTTTTACAGCACGGGTGGTCAGCCTCATACCAACCTATCAGTCAAGGAGAATAGAAGCCATTATTACGTTATGACTTCCAAAAGAATCAATTAAGTGCTATTCACTTTTTGACCAATACATTAATAATAATTATATGAAGAATAAGTATTGTTTTTTTTTGTGGATGTTAAGCAAATGCAAAACTAAAGAATTTGCGCTTTCTATAGCAACGTTCAAGTTCACAGAAGGCTCTTGGGGTGTGTTTCATACGAAAACAGCGCCCATCAAATAAATCCTCCTAATATAATTACTATATACATGAGCTAAGTATTTATTATATTGAAAGTTAAATTATTGTGTATTCTGACTACTAGTGAAAGGATTTCCGATATACAGTCCGGTTTTATGGCCGGTAGAGGCTGTATTGATCAGATTTTTACTCTACGACAACTTGTTGAAAAACAATTGTCGGTGAGGGGAAAGCTGTTTACAGCCTTTGTGGATCTGGAAAAGGCTTTTGACTCAGTAGACAGAGGTATGTTGTGGGATGTTTTGAAAGCATATGGAGTGAATGGGGCTCTCTTGAATGTAGTACATGCTAACTATGAAAATAGTATGGCATGTGTTCGTATTGATGATGAGTATAGTGAATGGTTTGAAGTTTTTAAGGGTGTAAGGCAAGGATGTGTGATGAGCCCATGGCTATTTAACATAGTCATGGACAAGTGTGTTCAAGATGCTAGACTTGATGATTGTGGATTAATGATAGGAGAGAGCAAAGTGAGTGTTCTACTGTATGCGGATGATGCAGTTCTTGTATCTGATTCAGCAGTAGAATTGCAAACAATGCTCTCTAGATTGAACGAAGCTCTGCTAGGTAATTATTTGAAATTGAATGCAAGTAAGACGAAAGTTTTGATTTTTGAAAGGAATGAAGAAAATACGAACTATGAATTTAGAATAAACGGAATGAATGTTGATGTGGTAAATGAGTTTGTATACTTGGGAAGTAAGTTTGAAAAAGATGGAAGAATGACAGGTGAACTTGAAAGAAGAGTAATGAAGGGCAGGTGTGTACTGGGTGCCACAGCTTGTATCGCCAAAAATCAAAGCATATATAAAAATGCTCGATTGGCGGTACGCAGTGGCATACTTTTACCCACCTTGATGTATGGAAGCGAAGCCTGGACGGTGAATGAAAGTGAAATTAGCAAAGTCCATACTGTTGAAATGGACTTTCTAAAAAGTATGATTGGGAAAAAACGGAGTGACAGGGTGAGGAATGATTTTGTAAGAGAAGAATGTGGTGCAAGAGAAAGTGTGAAAGTGAAGATTAAAAGAAGTTTGTTAAGATGGTTTGGGCATATGGAGAGAATGAATGAGGAAAGACTGACGAAGAAAGTATATGTTGGTAGAATAGATGGATGTCGTGGTAGAGGAAGACCGAGAAAGGTATGGATGGACCAAATATCCGAAATTGCGAATGAATGGAATATCCAGAGTCATAATAAAAGAAGAGCTTGTATGAAGAAGGTTATGACTCTGGAGGAAATGAAAGAAGTATGTAAGGATAGAAAGAAATGGCGGTCGATCTGTAATGTTGGCGGCTAGGGTTTATTAAAGTGAAATTTGTTTTATGTTTTAGTTTTTTTTTATGTCCATGTCCATGTTTATATTATATTATTGTTTATTAATTTTAAAAATGTAATTTGTGATGTTTGTTCCTTGACTTATAGGTTGGTATGCGGCTGACCACCCATACTGTAAAAAAACGGTTCACTTTGCCAATGTCACCCCTGTTTCAGGGAAGGACGGCAAGAGTTGCAGGGCTTATGTTCATTTGAGATTGGGTTTTTATATTGCATGTCCACATGCGGCATGTGTTAGCGCGAAATTATACATGTCTGCTTGTGGGAATGCATTTAATATAAATCTTAAATGATATATATCTTTGCAGCTTAGATTAGATTAGATTGATATGTTCAATTGTTGTATATACAGGAATAATACAATGTTAACACGTATTTCTTCAGAGATTGAATTATCGATATTAACAAATATCGATCGATAGCTAGCAGAGATTATCAACTTTGTACAACTCTACATATGCGTTTTATTCTTTATGCGAGTGTGAGTGTATGAGTGCGAGCTCAAAAACTCGCGATCAAAACGTCGTAAGCGATCCTGATTTCATGGCGCTTAGGCTCTTTCTATCCATCGCATTTGGAATTTTTTTAACAAATCAAGCGCTAGCTACCATTGTAATTGTAATGTTAGTTCCCGCCTACCGAAAAAACGGTGACAGCTGGTTTTGATACTGCAATAGAAACATATCATATCTCTTTATGTTCCGTGATCTGTGAGTGTTACAAATCAGGCGTGTCTATTGATTATGTGATTAGTTTATTATTTTTTAACAGTGAGTAAGGAGCCGTCCATAAATTACATCATCGATTTTGGCTGATTTTCGACCCCCCCCCCCCCTTACAATCATCCTATAGTCATTATCTAATGACCCCCCCCCCTCTTGCTGTAATAATGGATGAGCTTAACAATTAATAATGTTATATTACTTACATAATATTTTGTATATTTTGTAGAAATTGGTATTTACAAGAACAACGTCACTTTTGGTACTCGTACATCATTTGCCATCATCCGCAGACCAGACTCCCCCCCCCCTTAATGCGAATGACGTAATATATGGACAGCCCCTAACTCCCAAAATGTGGTCACAAAATTTATTTAGAGAAACATGATTGTTTACATTTTTTATGTGTTGCGTTTTGGAGATGACTATTGATTTTTTTATGAAAGAGTGATTTTTTATTTATTTTCATTTCGCACAGCTTTTTGAAAATGTGAAAAGTTCCGTAGAAAATATAGAACTACTATCAGGCCCGGATTAAGGGCGGTTCGAGCGGTCCAACCGAACCAGGGCCCCCACACTCAGGGGGCCCCCACAGGACCAACAAAACTCTTATATTTTTATCAGTGCCCAGGTCTTACCGGGCATTTGTGACCAAAGGGGTCCCCGATGACAGACTTAATAGAAATTAGTTTACAAGCATTACAACAAAATATCTTTGAAGTGTAAGTCTTATGAGGCATACCCTTCCAAGGGGCCCCCCAAAAGCTAAAAAATATTCTATTGAAAAAACTTCAACGTACTTTTTTTCGGAAAATATATGCATCTTTGAGGTTATGGAAAAGTATGAGAGAAGGGGGGGGGGGGAGGATTTTCATGGAGAGGGGGGGGGGCATATAGGGGGCCCCGAGCTTTACCCCGCACCAGGGCCCCCAGAGGGGTTAATCCGGGCCTGACTACTATAATAATACAGAGGTAGTGTGAAAGGAAAATAAGGTAAGGTTCGACAGAGAAAAGTATGGAGTGATCAGATTGAGGAGATTGTGAAAGCATGGGATGTACTCGTACAAAGCGAGCGTAAAAGAAGAAAATGCATGAAAAAGGTGATATGAATGAATTTAAAAAGGTATGTAAGGATAGGAAGAAATGGAGGCAGCTCTGGAGAGGCTCTGGCCACCCCTAGCGGAATGGCGACAGAGTTACAGTTACAGTATAATAAATTTAAATGTCTTGAATTCAGTTTTTCCATCTTGCTCTAGCAGTATTCTTTTTCGCATTACCAAAAACTAGATCCCAATAAAAATACATAATAGAACTCATCTTGAAAACATTAAAAAATTGCAAAAAATTATAAAAAACATGTTTCTTTCGGTAAATATTTTTAAACAAAGGAACATCTATGTGGTTAGAAAAAAATTGTAGCTTTAAAATTAAGGTAAAAAGACTGATAATTTTCATTGATGTTAAGAGCCCATTCCCACTTGTCGGGTGTCGGACCGTAAATTAATCGGAGGTTCCAGTGGCAGAACATTTTTGGACAAAATCGATTTCCGACAAGTGTGAAAAGCTCCATACATAATGTTCTACCACTGGAACTTCCGATTAGTATACGGATCCTACACCCGACAAGTGGGAACGGGCTCTTATAGGTATCTAAGATTTTTGTGCAAACAAAAAAAATGACAACTTTTGGGTATGCAGTCGTCTCAAGTAAAAAAAAAAAAATCATAGACTGTTTTATAATGCTATCAAATTATTTTTAATTACTCATTTTACTTAGGTAGGTAATTAATATATGACAGAAATAATAGAGATATCTACTTCCTGTAAAATAACCAAAACGGGAATTGAGTCTATTTGCTTGTAGATCATCGATAGTCAATCACAGCGTTTTTCAACCTGTGGGTCCTCTGTAGGGGGGTCGCGAGAGGTTGAGAAAACTTCAGTTTTTTTATACAACATAAAATTAAAAAGCCGATAAGAGTTAAAATTATTATATTTAACAAAATTTCCTTAAAATCAATCATACAAGTCAGAAAAATGCTAGTTCAAAACATGTTATTACAAAGAAAATAAATTTTAAAAACGTGTTTAAAAAATAGGGTTGGGGGGTCGCGAAATATTTTTTGATACTAGGGGGGTCGTGTCATGATAAAGGTTGAAAAACACTGGTATATCACAAAGGTTCACAATCTTTTTCGGTTTACAGCTCCCTAAATCAGTTTTTTTTTAATTATTAATACAATAATTATTCCTTGACTTATAAGTTGGTATGAGGCTGACCACCCATGCTGTAAAAAATGGTTCACTTTGCCAATGTCACCCCTGTTTCAGGGAAGGTCGGCAAGAGTTGCAGGGCTTATGTTCATTTGAGATTGTGTTTTTATATTGTAGGTCCACATGCGGCACGTGTTAGCGAAATTATGCGTGTCTGCTCGTGGGAATGCATTTAATATGAATCTTAAATGATATATCTTTGCAGCTTAGATTTAGATTTAGTCGATCAGGGGGGGGGGGGGGCGAATAATTTTATTTCAAGAAAAGTGACGATTTTTTAAATTTAATATTTCGCGGCGACGACAGCGCGACGGCGCACAGTTTGGGAATCACTGGTCTATCACCATAATGGGGGGAGTTTTACCTACCATTAAAACTCTTATTATGTTTCTATAGATGTCTGGAGTCCATATTATGAGAGAAACAATCACTTTTCCCCTTTTATGTGGTTTTTTAGTCTATTCCTGGGTCTTTGATTTGCACTTTTTTACACTTTAGGCACTTTCTACTCTATGGTCGCTTTTTCCCCATTTCCTGTTCCCTATTTCCAGTTTCCCCATAACCCGGTCGCAATTTTTCATAAAGCTCATAATACACCAGGTAGGGGTTACCTGGACTCCAGACATCTATAGAAACATAATAAGAGTTTTAATGGTAGGTAAAACTCCCCCATTATGTGTTCTGAGAGATGTCTGGAGTCCATATTATGAGAGATCTGTCTATTATCTCCTGGTGACCGGGGACGTCTTTATTTGATATTAACTGGTTGAAATAGGGAAAGATCTTCTGGAGCTGTATGTTTCAACATCTCTTTCTGATAGTATTTTCTGAAAGTGTTTTCCTTTTTCCAGTTGCCTCTTTCCAGTATGTTATCTATTGGATTAAGTGATGCGACCGCTGAACGTGTGCTGCCGGGAGTGGCCTCTACTCCTGCTGATTTTAGCGTGTTCTTTACCCATCCTCCTATGATTGTTCTTGCAGCTGCCTTCACTTGTACTCGGGTGCTGATGAACAGGTTATAAAGATTTTGTCCTGATCTCCTTTCGCGTGATAGTTCAATCAGCTTCCTTATCCAGAAGACTGGGTTGACGTTGTGTTCCTTGGATTCCAGAAGTCTCCGATTAGATTGTCGGTGTTTGAGGGTATCTGTTTTTGATCTAAAGAATGGAATTAACACAATTGATGTGCCTTCGTCGAGAATGTTTCCTTCTGTGATATTTAGCAAGGTCAGATCGTGTACTCTTCTTCCTGAAGATAACAGAAGTAAGATTGCCGTTCTACACGCAACTTCATAGAGAGAATCTGATCGAGGAGTGTTCCTGACTAGCCAGTCTCTCACTATCTGCCGATTCCACACAGGGGACTTAGGAGGGTTGATCTTTACCATTGCTAGTGCTTTTAATGTTTTTAAATTTAATTTCACTAGGAAATCTGAGCTGAGATTATTTTCCATCATTGCGTTGCAGAAGGTTACGATGGCTGACTTGTGTACCAGCATAGTCCTGTATGATAGTTTTTCGTTAATGAACAGTTGCGCTAGATACCTTGCCAATTGATTAGGAGATGGTGTGTTGGGATGGGTATTATTCGCCAGTATCCAGCGGCACCATCTTTGCCAAGCAGGTTTATATGTGTTGAGTGGGGAAGCTCGCCATCCTGACAGGAACAGTCTTTTCTCTTCCGCGTACCAGGAATTTAAGATACTGTCCCCAGTCCCAATTTTCCACACTTCCATTTCCAGATCCTGAATCCTGGGTGGTGGATTGCCTGTTGATGTGTTGATTAGTACTGACACCAGGTTCGGTATTTGCATCGGAGGTACGAGTGATCGACGAATTAAGTCTGGACGCCAGAAGACCCTCTGCCACCTCGGGACCACGAGTAGGTAAGTTCCGGTCGCCCCGTTTAGGTGCCTCAGGATCCTCGGTATAAGGTTTGGCGGAGGAAATATCCGACCCACATTGTAGAGCCAGTGCCGACTGAAGGCGTTTTGAAAGATTGCGCATGAGTCTGTGGAGTCTCTGGACACGTAAGTTGAACTCATGTGTGCCATGGTGGATGCGAACAGGTCTATATCTGGTACTCCGAAATGATTGAAAATGGCCTTCGTTGCTGTTGGTAAGAGATGCCACTCTGGAGGGGATCTTCCTCTTGATAGGTGATCCGCGTCTCCGTATCTTCCCGGTAGGTACTGCGCTGTTAGCGAGATTTCCCATTGGTCTGCCAGAGTCAACAGATCTCGAGTAAGATTTAGGAGTGTTTTGGATCTGGTGCCCCCTTCCTTGCGGATGTAGGCGACTACTGTCGTGTTGTCTGATTGTACCAGAATTTCGGAGCCGGAAAGGTCGTGCGCTGTGCGTTGCAGGGTTGCAAAAACAGCGAACAACTCTTTTCGGTTGGAGTGCTACTTCTTTTGTTGAACGGTCCACTGTCCTGACAGCATCAAGTCATCCAGACTTGCTCCCCAAGCTAAGTCTGACGCATCTGTTGTCAAGAAATGTCCGAAGGTTTCCCTGTGGATGGAACTTGATTCGTTCGCATTCCCTATCCACCACTCTATTTCTTGTAAGCTGTCCTCGGTCATTTGTATGGACCCTCTTGGTGACAGGTGCTTCAATGGCTTGCTCGCTATCTGCAATTGTCTGCAGTGGAGGCGACCATGAAGCTGGCAAAGTTTAGTCTTCCTAGGAGACTTTCCGCCAGTTTTAAGGACCATTTTCGAGAAGTCAGTATTGCTCGAAGTGAGTGGCACAATGCCTCTTGCTTCCGGTAAGAAAGACCTACTTGGTGACAGGTGCTTCAGTGGCCTGCTCGCTATCTGCAATTGTCTGCAGTGGAGGCGACCATGAAGCTGGCAAAGTTTAGTCTTCCTAGGAGACTTTCCGCCAGTTTTAAGGACCATTTTCGAGAAGTCAGTATTGCTCGAAGTGAGTGGCACAATGCCTCTTGCTTCCGGTAAGAAAGACCTACTTGGTGACAGGTGCTTCAGTGGCCTGCTTGCTATCTGCAATTGTCTGCAGTGGAGGCGACCATGAAGCTGGCAAAGTTTAGTCTTCCTGGGAGACTTTTCGCCAGTTTTAAGGACCATTTTCGAGAAGTCAGTATTGCTCGAAGTGAGTGGCACAATGCCTCTTGCTTCCGGTAAGAAAGGAATTTGCAATTGTTGTGCGTGTCCCAAACGATTCCCAAGTACTCTAATTGTTGAGTGGGGAAGAGCACTGACTTCTGGAGATTTACATACCACCCCAGAGATTGTAGGATATCTACTGCTAGATGCGATTGCCGACAAAGATCGTCCTTGGATTGGCTCGCAAGGAGGAAGTCGTCGAGATAAACGATTGTCCGAATACCTCGTCGCCTCAGTAGTTGGGCTACCCAATTTGTAAGGGTTGCAAACATTCTGGGGGCAGATGAAAGGCCAAAGGGCAGACTTGTCATCTGAAGTAATTCTCCTCGATAGACCAGTCGCAAAAATCTCCAATGTTTCTGTGCACTTGGGAGATGAAAGAAGGCTTGCGATAGGTCTATTTTCGACAACCAATTGTTTGGCTGCAGAAACTCTGGCACTTTGTAGTGGCTATGAGTTTGAACGGAACCGGGTCCAGGAAGAAGTTTAACGATTTCAGGTTGAAAATCATTCTCGAGGAACGGTCCGATTTGGGTGTTAGGAACATTTTTGATAAGAAGCTGGGAGATGACTCCGCGGCCTCTATAACACCGAATTCGGTCATTTCCTTTATTTAAGAGTCCATTTCGGGTGAAGGACTCGTCTGGTATAGCATTAAGGTCTTTTTGTGTGGTAATATCAGAGGGGGAATTGAGATGAAAGGTATTCTTACTCCGATTATCATCTTCAGGATGTGGTTTGGTGCTCCGAGTGACGTCCAAACCTGTAGGGAGGACTTCAAGCATCCTCTGCGAAATGGTTTCTTGTCATTTTCGTGGATGCCTCCGTCTGTCTCCTTTGAGATTTCCTGACCGTGTGTTATTCCCTGCCCTTTTTCCTCTTGAAGAGAAATTTGGAGCGTCTCTAAGGCCTCGATTGCTTTCCGCAGTGGGTCGTTGCTGCCCTCTAAAAAACTGATTCCTTTTCTGTACTGGAACGTGCGGTTTCGATGAGGTGCTGGGTTGAGGGCACTGGGTCTTCACTGACAATTTGTCGGTGGTCCCCACTCTAGAGAAAAAAGACGTGAGACTGTCTTTGCCAAACAAGTGTTCGGTACTCGGCGGGAATTTGTTTAACCCCTCTCACATGCTCTTCCTTAACATGCCCTAGCACAGCTTTCCTGCGGAACTGGAGGGCCTCTGTCCGCCTCCCCCATACCGTCTGGAGGATGTCTTCCGAGACTTTCTGGTATGGCGAGTCCAGAGCGAACAGCGTTTTGACCTTTTCGAAAAGGGCTTTCCTCGCCAAGGTCGTGTCGCTCCGGGCTCCCCAGTTGACCAAGGTCTGAAGCCCAGACTGGAACTCCTCTTTCTGGATGAGGAGGGCGTGGGACATGGCTGCAAACGACCGCTCGCCTGAATAGGGGAGCTTACGTCGCACTGGCGAAGTTCATCGTTCACTGCCAGGTCGACGAACGCCGGTTCTGCCAGGTACTTTTTCTGTACCTCGGCGTACCTTACTCCGGCCCAGTTTTCACTGTCGAAGTGCTGGAGCCTTTGGAGCGCTTCGACCCTGTTGCTCTTGGCCTTGGGGTGAGCTGGTTCTTCCACCGTTGTGGCGGCTTCCTGGAAGCTCAGCAGTAGCTCTTCCTGGGCCTCCTCATTCTCTTCCAGTCCCGAAGGTTGTTAGAGGAAGTTGCTGGAAGAGTTTCCTGCCGCCGATTCAACGAGATTTCCCATAGAACTGGCGGGCCAGTCACCGAAAACTGCGTTCGTCAGCATCATGATGTGGGAAACCAGATAATCTATCCTTGGGTCCAAGACAACCTTCAGCCGTTTCTGACGCCGCGGCGGTGAACCTGATTCCGAAGTGTCGTATCCGCGTTTTAGTGACGCATCACCTGAATCCTGTGAGATTTCGTCGAGAGGTTGCCCTTTATTGTTATCACAACTCATAACATTGATTTTGATGTTATATAAAGTAAAAACTCCGTTAAAATAACGAAAAACGTTTTTCGTAAATATGACAGCGTGGCATAACCAACAAAAATACGTATGCGAACTTTTAACCACCACAATATCACCTGTTTTAGTTTTTAATTGTTCACAAGGACACAAGATGGTAAAATAACACTCTTTTAAATGTTTTTGCCCAGGAATATTGTCAATTCACTCAAATTTTCGAAGGTAAAATCAACTGACATGTGACCACAAGGGGAAAATGACGCTTTATGAAAAATTGCGACCGGGTTATGGGGAAACTGGAAATAGGGAACAGGAAATGGGGAAAAAGCGACCATAGAGTAGAAAGTGCCTAAAGTGTAAAAAAGTGCAAATCAAAGACCCAGGAATAGACTAAAAAACCACATAAAAGGGGAAAAGTGATTGTTTCTCTCATAATATGGACTCCAGACATCTCTCAGAACACATAATATAAGTTAGATATACTTACGTAAATTTATTATTTAATAAGTGTGAAAATTATGCTCTCGTTTTTTCTAAGGATGTTCCGAATTTGAATTTTTCCTCTGCGGGAATAGGCTACAGCTCTATGTAACTAGCGTCCTTAGCAAAAAAAAAAAATAACAACCCTTTGCCGCAGCAAACCGGCCGTGTGACGTCATAAGTCATTCCTCTTGAGAGCTTCGCGGTTGTTCAATGAAACGTTTAGTGAACTGGACATTTTTTACCAATCGACCAATACCTTGAAAAAGTTAACGACGGCCATACTTTGCCCTTAATTCTTGATTAATGATGTAAAATAATAATAATAATAATTGTACCTAATTGTAATAATAATAGAAACGTGTTCATGAAATATAATGAATTTTGACTAGAATTTTAGTGTGTAGGTATTAGTGAGTGGGAAAAATTAAAATTGTAATTAAAAATATTTGCATGTTCAAGTGAATGTAAGGCTGATTTGATATATGTAATTCTGTTTTTATCTCTTATTGTTTGGTGTCATTACGGTTATCATGATTATTTTAATAGGTTTTTATATTTTATATTTTGTGTTTGAAAAAAAAAAATATCTTACTATCATTAGTACTTATATTTATATTCTTTTTTATATTCTTTTTTATTTTAATACTTATATTTAATGTCAACATTGTATGAAAAAAAAAAATCTTACTGTCATTAGTATTTATATTTATATTCTTTTTTATATTCTTTTTATTTTTAATACTTATATTTAATGTCAACATTGTAGGGGAGACTGGTATAAAATGATCCCTCAGAGTAAAATGATCCCTTCAAGTTTCCATGAATCTACTAACGCCATCTAGAAAACAATGAATGCATTACGTCTGACATGTGTCAAGTTCGCACAGGTAGTTATGGCGGATCGAGTGCTAGCGTTGTCAGCGAATTGTTAACGAAACATTGGAATCCGTTGTTTTTTTCTAAGGTAAGGGTCTTTTTGAGAGCTGTTAGATAAATGAAGATGTGTGTGTTCGTATTTCCTGTGGTATATTAGCATTGCTCTGCCATTCAACTATTGAAATTCACATTGTATCGGTTCGAATTGTTTCGTGTGAGGTAATTTTTTGATTTGAAATATAAAAATATCGTTTGGGGTAAAACGATTCCGTAGTGTGTGTATAAAACGATCCGGGGATCATTTTACCTCAACACTTTTTTGTTTATTGTTTTAGATGCCACGTAGGTACATACAAACGTAAGACAAACCGTCAACCGTTGAAGCGATGGCAGCGGCTTTGTCTAATCTAATCTAATCTAAGCTGCAAAGATATATATCATTTAAGATTTATACTAAATGCATTCCCACAAGCAGATATGTATAATTTCGCGCTAACACATGCCGCATGTGGACCTACAATATAAAAACCCAATCTCAAATGAACATAAGCCTTGCAACTCTTGCCGTCCTTCCCTGAAACAGGGGTGACATTGGCAAAGTGAACCAATTTTTATATTATGGGTGGTCAGCCGCATAACAACCTATAAGTCAAGGAACATACATGACAAATTACATTTTTTAAAATCAAAGAATAAAAATAACAATATATACATGGACATAAAAAACTAAATCATAAAACCAAATTCACTTTAACAAACCCTAGCCGCCAACATCACAGATCAACCGCCATTTCTTTCTATCCTTGCATACTTCTTTCATTTCCTCCAGAGTCATAACCTTCTTCATACAAGCTCTTCTTTTATTATGACTCTGGATATTCCATTCATTCGCAATTTCGGATATTTGGTCCATCCATACCTTTCTCGGTCTTCCTCTACCACGACATCCATCTATTCTACCAACATATACTTTCTTCGTCAGTCTTTCCTCATTCATTCTCTCCATATGCCCAAACCATCTTAACAAACTTCTTTTAATCTTCACTTTCACACTTTCTTTTGCACCACATTCTTTTCTTACAAAATCATTCCTCACCCTGTCACTCCGTTTTTTCCCAATCATACTTCTTAGAAAGTCCATTTCAACAGTATGGACTTTACTAATTTCACTTTCATTCACCGTCCAGGCCTCGCTTCCATACATCAAGGTGGGTAAAAGTATGCCACTGCGTACCGCCAATCGAGCATTTTTAGAAATGTTTTGATTTTTGGCGATACAAGCTGTGGCACCCAGTACACACCTGCCCTTCATTACTCTTCTTTCAAGTTCACCTGTCATTCTTCCATCTTTCTCAAACTTACTTCCCAAGTATACAAACTCATTTACCACATCAACATTCATTCCGTTTATTCTAAATTCGTAGTTCGTATTTTCTTCATTTCTTTCAAAAATCAAAACTTTCGTCTTACTTGCATTCAATTTCAAATAATTACCTAGCAGAGCTTCGTTCAATCTAGAGAGCATCGTTTGCAATTCTACTGCTGAGTCCGATACAAGAACAGCATCATCCGCATACAGTAGAACACTCACTTTGCTCTCTCCTATCATTAATCCACAATCATCAAGTCTAGCATCTCGAACACACTTGTCCATGACTATGTTAAATAGCCATGGGCTCATCACACATCCTTGCCTTACACCCTTAAAAACTTCAAACCATTCACTATACTCATCATCAATACGAACACATGCTGTACTATTTTCATAGTTTGCATGCACCGCACCTAGGAGAGCCCCATTCACTCCGTATGCTTTCAAAACATCCCATAACATACCTCTGTCTACTGAGTCAAAAGCCTTTTCCAGATCTACAAAGGCCGTGAACAGCTTCCGCCTCACCGACAATTGTTTTTCAACAAGTTGTCGTAGAGTAAAAATCTGATCAACACAGCCTCTACCGGCCATAAAGCCGGACTGTATATCGGAAATCCTTTCACTAGTAGTCAGAATCACATTTTTTATAATCACCTTACAGAAGACTTTTCCTGGTATACTGAGTAGACTGATTGGTCTGAAGTTCTGACAGTCTTTTTTGTCCCCTTTACCTTTGTAAATGGGAACAATGACTGCCTTCCTCCAATCCATCGGTACTACTCCTGCATTCACACAAAGCTTACATAATTCGTACATCCAATCTATCACGCATTCACCTCCTGCTTTCAACATTTCACCATTTATTCCATCAAACCCAGCAGACTTTCCATTCTTCAAACATTCAATAGATACTTTTATTTCTTCTTTCAAAATCCTAAATTCATTCTCTTCTGTCATTTTTCTAAACAAAATTCTTTCGCCCCGACCAAAAATCCCTTCAAAATATTCTTTCCATCTCTTACATACTTCATCCTTCTCCCATACCATCTCACCAACAGCACTTTTGATTCCTGGGGTGGTCAATGCAGAATCTTTATTCCTATTGGCACCGACCCATCTCCAGAATTCCTTCCTACTGTCGGTGAAACTCCTGTTCATTTTTTCATCAATCTTTCTCTGTTCATTCGCTTTGCTTTCATAAACTACATTCTTCGCCATTTGCTTGGCTATCTTATATTCATCTTCTAGCTTTCTATCATTCCTGTCGTTCAGCCACTTTTTGTAACATTCCTTCTTCACTTTCACAGCCTCTTTTACTTTAGCATTCCACCAGGCATCCCCTTTCAATCTTCCACCTTTCGTTTCTCCACATACTTTTCGAGCACATTCAATCATTCCTTCTTTCATAAACTTCCACATGCTTTCAATATCTTTTTCATTAACATTCTTTTCAAGTTCATTCACACTTAACTTTTTTGTATTTCTGATTTATACTTCACTTTCACATTTTCATCACTCAGACTTTCTACTTTTATTCTTGGCTTTCTTACTTTCTTCTTACGTTTCTTCTTTCTTACTTCTCCAATCATTATTTTAGCGCATAAGAGATAGTGGTCACTGCCTATTTCAGGCCCACGATAGACACGGCTATCTCTTACGGCTCCTCTCAGTCTTTCATCCACACAGATGTAGTCAATGATTGTGCGACTTCCCACAATCTGCCTTGTGTACAGATGCACATCCTTATGTCGAAACCATGTGTTTGATGCAAAAAGGCTGTGCTCTGCACACAAAGCTATCAGGTGTCGCCCATTATCATTGACTACACCTCGTCCACTAGGACCAACAATTTTCACACACTCATCTCTTTGCGTACCTACCCATCCATTCATATCTCCCAAAATTATAATGTATTCATTCTTCTTGCTTTCGCGCACAACTGCATTCAACTCATTCCAGAATCTCATTTTCACGTCCATACACTCTGAATCTACAGGTGCATAACAGGCCACCAAGAAAATTTTCATCCTGTTTGTTTTGAGTTTAACAGTCAAAACTCTTGGAGAGATTCTTTGGTAGCCCGTTATGCATCCTTTTACATTCTCACTTATAACCACACCCACACCCTGTCTTTCATTCCCATCTTCCACACCTGACCAGATATACAGTTCACCATTCATTAATACTTTTTCACCATTCCCTTTCATTTTTGTCTCTGTCACACCCATCACTTGTATTCTTTTTTCATTCATCACATTCACGATTTCCTTCTCCTTACACTCATTCATTCTTCTGACATTCCAAGTTCCAAACACCCATTCATTCTCTCTGAGCAAGTTTATGGCGGTTTTTCTGCAGAGTGGAACTGCGTTTATATTGGCGAACATGGGGTTTATTAATTACAAAAATAAATTAATTATATTAAATAATAACAATTATTATATAAAGTGTAAGTACATAAAAATGTCAAAATAAAAATGTCAAATATTTAAAACAATCAAATCATTATCATAATCGTTAAGGAATTAAAAAAATTATTAAATTATAAATATAAAATAAATCGGGCAAATATCGGGGGGGAGTCGGCAAGCTCCTTGCCGGAGTAGCTCCTGGCAGGCTGTCCTCGCCCATGCCCGCGTCTCTACGCTGGGCCCTCTTGCCGTGCAACACCCAGCCTCCTGTAGCTTGGCACTCCTTGGGGCTCTCATCAGAGTGGTCGTCGCAGTCGTCGTCCTTGTCACACACCCAGGTGCAGGGAATGCAGCGCCCGTTGGCGCACTGGAACTGACGGGCGGAGCAGCCGGTGGTGTCAGATATGTGTCCAGCGCCAGCAATCACGTAACAAGTTCCAGTAAACAGTGCACAGAACGAAAACACAAACCACATTTTACATCCAAAAATCAATGCGAGGGCAGACTGCCTCTCGTTGGAATACATGTCGAGAATCCCGCTACAATTCACTGTTCACACTTGAATTTTTGTTTGGAGTAGAATACACAGCTTGAATTTTATTTGGATTTGGAACGCGTACGCCGATATCTAGTATGAATTATTGACTTCAATGCCTGCATTTTTTTAGAAGTTGCCTGAGTTCAGTTGTAATTATACTGCATGAAGAGGAAAGTTTTATATTTATCAGTTCACTCTGAGTATAGCACATAATAAACGTCAATCACATAATCATGAACATATCAATATCAATAAATTCACATTATAATTTCCCTACATTTGGGGAAGCAGGTTGCCGTTCTCAGTATTAAACGGCAAATACCAAATTTATCAGTCCATCTTCACATCACTATACTTTGTGATTGTTTGTGATATAATAGTGACCCAATATTAAATATGCGCATAATTTCAAGGACCTTTCCACCATTTCAAACAAATATCTTGATTTAATCCTTATCTGCTCACTCCTCAGGTGCTTTGTCAGATGTAGAAAAAGGTACACCATATAAAACGGCAGCTAGAGTCCACGCGGTGCCAGTCATGGCTCTAAAAAGAAGAGCAAAATGTACTAATAAAAGCGCTACTGGATGTGGAAAAGTATAAGTTAGCAGGACAAGAAAAGGAAGATACCACAGCATGACCTTTCTGATACGGACGAAGATGCTGAAAATGATGTTCTGTGCATGTATTGCTGCTCACGATATTCAAAGTCAAGTGGGGAAGGATGGATACAGTGCTACCAATGTAAAAATTGGGCTCATGAACTATGCGCTGGCGTAGACGAAAACGGTGCAGATTCTTATGTATGTGATCTAAATTGTACGTAAATAGGAGCATTCGCGACTACCACATAATAAAGTTATTTAAAAAAAAATTATCGTATTTCACTTGGGATCATTTTAAACACAGGTGTGTATAAAATGATCCTTTTCTATTGTTTAACAATATTACTTCCAAAAAATGTTTAAAGCAGCTTTACTCAAATATTTTATTCTAGCAGTTGTAGAAAAAGGGCCATAGTTTCATTACACATTAAAGAAATAAACAATAATCCTTTAAATTTTAAATGAATTTCATTTTTTGTTAAAGGGATCATTTTGTACCAGTCTCCCCTAATTGGGAAGGTACAACATCAATTGTATATATTTTTATTATTATTTTATATATTTTAATGTATTTTCCTGTTTTGTTGAATAAATTATTTAAAAAAAAAAAAAATAATAATAATAATAATTTTATAAATAGATAGGTACTTAGAAGCATCGATATTTATAAGAACTTAGAAGCATAAAAAATGTCTTTAAAAAGTATCATATTTAAAACTAGAATGAAGAACGTAAGTCAACACGTATATAAGTACTTACCTAACTAAATTTAAAAAAAATGTAGGTACCTATGAGATTTTTTATTTCATTAAGTTGCGCTTAGGAATTTTGTACAGGTAGAAAGGTACTTAAAATATAACACGTACTTAAATACACATTGTCCACTTACCGCAAACAGGAAATTAAAAATAAACAACATGTATTTCACACAGGACGTAATGAATGACAGGTCCGCCATCTTGAATAGATATTTTTGCTACAATGTCTGTTATTTTAATGGCTTTATCCACGTGTGCCTGTCGCGCTCACGACCACCGTAATGAAAACAAAATGTCTACGTATTTGACGGAAAATTGCTGTGTGCGTTGTCATTATTTTTTATCACACTTTTCTCGCTGGCTGATTAAGTATATAATATCACCTGTCACGTGATTATGTCTACATACCTACCTGCGATAAAATAGTATTTTTAGTCATCAGCAAAACACCTGATTAATCAGGATGCCCGTGCATTGATTTTCTATCATTTCACAATGAATAATCATTTAGAAATATGTCTCGTCATTTTTTTTATGATTTTTAGTTGAATTATTTGTCAACTCGACTTGTACTTTAACTCAATGGTCAACTCCCTATTTTATTTCTGCGCTCCGAGTATAAAACATTGCGTATACTCACCTCGATGGCGTAAATTGAATAAAAGCATTGACACTACTTAAATCACTCTCAAGGAGTTCCGTCGTACCTACATTCCATCCATTTCAGATTTACGGAATCGAGGTAAGATTTACCTACCTGTAACTGTCACTCTGTCGCCGCTCCCCTAGGGGTGGCCAGAGTCTCCGCAGAGCTGCCTCCATTTCTTCCTATCCTTACATACCTCTTTCAATTCATTCATTTCCATCACATTTTCTTCTTTTACATTCACTTTGTATAAACCCATTCTTTCACTATCTCCTCAAATCTGAACACTCCATACTTGGCTCGGTCGACCCTTACCTCCCTTTCCTCTCACACTTCCTCTGTATAATATTATGTAGGTACTTTATACTCCTTGACTTATAGGTTGGTATGAGGCTGACCACCCATACTGTAAAAAATGGTTCACTTTGTCAATGTCACCCCTGTGTCAGGGAAGGTCGGCAAAAGTTGTAGGGCTTATGTTCATTTGAGGTTTGGATTTTCACATTCAGCATTTGTAAGCGCTAACTACACGTGTTTGTTTGTGGGCATACATTTGAGAGCTTCAAATGAATATATCCTTGCAACTTAGATTAATTATACCAATGTTTTATATTTGGGGTAGGTACTGATTATTCTCAATTTTTAACCTATAGTATTTTTGTTCCTTTACTAATATGCTGCTATGAGGCTGACATCCCATGCTGTAAAAACTTAACTTATGACAATGCCACCCCTGTTTCAGGGAAAGACAGTAGGAGTTGCAAGGTTTATGCTCATTTGAGGTTTGGTTTATTTTGTAAATAGCAGCATGTGCAAGCGCAAACTTAAATGTGTCGGCTTCATTTTATCATAAACTAAACAACAGTGTATTAGTCACTTACCTTTTTTCCCTATCAACCCAGCCATCACATTTTTTTGTCTACGCCATATGTGCTGACTGCGTCGTCATCATTTGTCCATTTTCGGTTCAAATCTTCATTCCTTTTGAACATTGTTTTCTTCAGTAAGTAAATCAGTAAAAGTAGCAGTAAATCAGTAAAAATATTTCAATTTTTACATTTATATTTATTTATTCAGACTTTTAAAACATCAGGTAACATTGAAATAAAACATTAATGACCATCCTACTATCATTGCCACGAATATTAATTTGTAAGAATTCTTACTACCAAATTTCTATTACTTAAGGTCCATCCAGCCTTACAGCAGCAACTGGGTCTTGCTTGAGAGTTGGCACTCTGCAGCGACGACCAAATTCGTAAAAAGTCCAGTCGATAACTCAGTTGGTAGAATGCTTGCATTCCGTACCGAGAGCACGGGTTCGATCCCCATTGAGGGTGTAAGAAATGATTTTCTGTTTCGGAGTTTATTTCAAACCCAAAATAAATACTGGCAAGGTTCACTCAGCCTTCACATGAAATGAAAACCAGCCCTCTAGGTAGCTGGGAAACCCCCACTTTGACTGAAGCGGTTAACGTGAGACCAGTTCCCTTACCCGTAAAATAAATAGGTCCCGATTTGCCACGTGTGACTCCTTCGGGGATAACGCAGGCAAGAAGTTAAACTATATGTGAAGCTTAGTTGGACCGGTCCGTAGTCCAGTGGCAACACTTCGGATTCGGATCCCGGCGGAGCACAAAAAATATACCATTTATATTTCGAATGTGCTCTTCGCTGAGTTGAAAAATTCATAAACCTTTACCAAAGACCGGTCACTGAAAGGTCCATCCAACCTTACAACAACTGGGTCTTGCTTGAGAATTGGCCCTTTCTACAGCGACGACCAAGCTCGCAGAGGGCTCTTGAGGTGTTACACACAAAAACAGCGCTCACCAAATAAATCATCCTAATATTATTATTTATAAGTTGCCTTTTAAGGGGAGTTAACCCAATGTTTTACACTCAGGGTACAGAAAACAATTACTATATTTAAAAAAAAACTACACATATGGTTTCATTATTTGACAGATGACCTCTTTCATTTTCTAATTTACTTAAACTTTAATATTTATTCATATTTTTGACACACAATTTTCACTAACAATTATTATTCACTTATTCCTTAAAATCACAAAATCAAATCACTCAATTTAATTCCTAAAGTAGGCACCTATCCAGTGAGTTGAATCCACAGTATTTTGCAACTTTTTTTTAACACAAGAATTGAAACACACAAACAATTTAACTAACTACATTTTTTTTGGATGGTTATTTTACTAAATTTTAAATAAACTAAGAGATCTTTTGCATAAATTATGTTTTAAATTAGCTATAGTTTCATCGATAGACTGTAACAAAGATAAATAAACATGTTATATTCACAACCAATGCACAAACACAATTAGCTGTGTGAAAGTTTACACTTACTCAAGCAGCATTGTTAATTTAACAAGAATAAATTAAATTCAATATTTTTTAGAAGACACAAGACACCATAAAACTTTTTTTGGAATTTAGCAGTCTTCCTCTCTTTTGATGCTGGAGTGAAGTTTTCCGGGATCGGTTGCTGTGGTCTGTGGGAGCTGGAGCTTCCGGACGTTTCGTCCATTTCTACGATGGGCTTCTTCAGTGGGAAGTATGAAGATAAAGATGATTTTGAAGAGAACTATGATGAAATCAAAATCATCGTCATCTTCATACTTCCCACTGAAGAAGCCCATCGTAAAAATGGGCGAAACGTCCGGAAGGCTCCAGCTCCCACAGACCACGGCAACCAATCCCGGAAAACTTCACTCCAGCATCATCAGCCGGCCGTGTAAGCCTAAAACTCTTCCTCTTTTTTGGTAAAATTTGTACACTTAACTATTGATCGTAGTTTTGTCCTAGATAAAAAAAAAATACCCAAGTACATATTACCTAAGTACATACTACTTAGTACAATTACCTAGGTACCTACATTTATTTTGCAATTAAAATATTGTCATATATTTCTTCATATTCTTTGCACATAATTGGTAAACAAAAATCTTCAATCTGTTGCTTGCGATCTTCATTTTCTTACAGGTCCATGGGTTCGTCAATATTTTCATCACTCTCTGTAAAAAATAATTAATTAAAATTAAATAATCAGTGTTATTTATTCCTTGACTTTGCCTTTATTTATACCTTGAGTCAACTCTCACATCCATGCAACGGCTAGACCTCTGAGATATTCGGTAGGTAAGAATTACCGTGGTGAAGAGACTTCCACCTCAGGGTAGTTGAGGAACCCCCATTCAAAGTGAATTCGTCTGTACATCTAGTGAGTGGAACATATTTATTTTCACAGTGAAAGGGGCCAGCTTTACGCCAACCACTTGAAGTGAGAGTTTACTCCCAGGGGGCAGGTTCTCATTTTTTTTGAAGATTGAGTAAGCCTTGCCGGTCCTTTAATTTTTCATTTCTAACTTCTCTTGGTCAAATCCTAGCAAGTGTTCTATCAAGTGAGTTAACAACATTTTTTTTTTTATCTTTAATCTAAGTTGCAAAGATATATATTATGGGGATTCACATTATATGCATTTTCACAAGCAGACACATATAAGTTTGCACTTAAACATGCCGCATGTGGACTTACAACATTAAACTCCAATCTCAAATGAACATAAACTTTCAACAAGACCTTCCCTGAAACAGGGTGACTCTAGCAAAGCGAACCATTTTTTACAGTATGGTTGGTCAGCCTCATGCCAACCTATAAATTAATAAGGAACATAAAATGATAAATTTTGATATCTAAAATATGAAGTTGCAAATAACTACAAAAATTCAAGGAATTCTGCCTACTTTTATTAATGAGCGTGTGAAAAAAAAAAAGTTGACTATGAAAAAATAATTAGATCCTGCAATGCAACATTTCAAAATTGATGAATTGCATTACATAAAATATTTTCAGACATGTGTAAATTAGCGCTTATAAATGCTGCATGTGTACTTACAAAATAAACCAAACCTCACATGAACATAAACTTTGCAACTCCTGCTGGCTTTCCCTGAAACCGGGGTGGCATTGGTAATAGTGAACCAAGTTTTTATAGCATGGAAGATCAGCCTCATAGCAGTCAATGAAGTTATCTAATCTATAGCTCCTTGACTGATAGGTTGGTACGAGGCTGACCACCCGTGCTGTAAAAATCGGTTCACTTTTGCCAATGCCACCCCGGTTCAGGGAACGGCGGCAGGAGTTGCAAGGTTTATGTCCATGTGAGGTTTTCTTTATTTGTATGCACACATGCAGAATGTGTAGGCGCGAACCTACATGTGCCTGTCTGTAGGTACGCATTTCTATGAGCCTTAAATGTTTACATATCCTTGCAGCTTAGATTATAGATTATATAGATTCTAGTCTAAGTTGCAAAGATATGTAACATTATGGGTTCACATTATATGCATTTTCACAAGCAGACACGTACAAGTTTTCGCTTAAACATGCCGCATGTGGACTTACAATATAAAAACCCAAATCTCAAATGAACATACATCATAACTCTTGGCGACCTTCCCTGAAACAGGGGTGACATTGGCAAAGTGAACCATTTTCTACAGCATGGGAGGTCAGCCGCATACCAACCTATAAGTCAAGGAACTTATATTACTTATTATATTATTATTATTTTATATCTTACTGAAAATGGGTCCAGGAGATGCAGAGGGCAAATCGACCGCACCAGAAGGTCCGGATGAATCTTTCCTTGACGGACGAATATTATTATTCTGCGTAACAGAATAATCTTCATCGCCTGAATCGTCATCGGAAGAGGACTCCGACTCTATGGGATAGTTGATTTTGCCTTTGAATCTGGTCGTGAAACTGTATGTCTTGAGTCGGTTGGCGATGGACAGGGTCATGGCGTGATCGGCTTGCTTGATGGCCGCAGCCATACGGCCTTGAAAAGCCTTGGTGACCTTCACTTCCTTCTTGGGAGGCAGTTTGACCCCGTCGGCATTGTGGTACGGAGTCAGGTTGCCCGTTAGGATCCAGTGGCGGGTGACGTCGGCTGAATCGAAGAACGTGACGTTGTAGTAAGTCTGAAATCATAGATTTACAGGGATGTGAGTGAATGTTGTAGATTGATTTGAGTTAAAACAATGATTTAGTGTTTCAATGAAATAAAAGACAATAATATTTTTTCTTTTTTCTTTGCACTAATCTAAGTTTCAAAGATATGTTACATTGGGGATTCACATTACATGCATTGCCACAAGCAGACACGCTGCATGTGAATCTGTGACATACATAAAAACCCAAATCTCAAGTGGACATACACCCTGCAACTCTTGCCATCCTTCCCTGAAACAGGGGTGACATTGGCAAATTGAACCATTTTTGACAGCATGGGTGGTTAGCCGCATACCAACTTATTAGTTAAAGAATAAAATTGAATTTTCACAGTGGACATTGAAGCCTCTACCTTCCAATCACAAGTCCTGTTGTGTTATTTTTTAATAACATCTATCTATCTATCTACAGTGGTGCCTCACACAACGAACGCCTCGCACAGCGAACGCTGCACACAACGAACTTCCTGTTCGTTCATTTCACGATTCATACAACGAACTTCGTTTCACACAACGAAGTCGCCGGAGCTTCCACGACTGCTTCGCCCGAGCTTCCACGATCGCTGCCGATGTATTGCATAATCCCGCGCAGGCACTGCAGGCAGTCGTTAGTCACTGCGCCGTATCGCGGCAATCGTTCTTCATTACGAATTAAATCACGCTCGTATCACGGCAGTCGTCCTTTTAAGTTAAACTCAATACTTTTTTTATATCATGGCTTCTAAAAAAAGCAGAAAGGTGATTTCTGTTGAAATGAAACAGGAAATAATTAGAAGGAGTTTGGACAGGTTTTTCATGAAACCATCGGCCAAAAAGCAGAAAATGGATGAAGATGTGCAAGATTCGGTAGATTCTACTAAGTCTGTCTTAAAATTGAAAAAAATGTTTTTGTTAGATGTATCTAAATAAAAATAATTACAAAAAAAATATTTTTTAGTGTTGATCTGTTAACACAGTGAAAGTCCATTTTTATAAATATTTAAAAATATAAATGGTAAAACATTGTTTTAATTCACTTTATTTTATTTGTTTATGCTCGAATATTTTCGCCTATGTTTCACCAATATTGCAATAATTTGTTTTTTATTTGTTATTACTATTATTATTTTTATTTAACTAACATATTTTATTTTTATTGTATTCAAATTTTTAATTTCATTATACCTAACAATAATGCATTTTTGAATCTTACATTTGTGTTTAAAAAAAATTTTGTCTATGAATTTTGCTTTTGTTTTGGGAAAAAAAGTTGTTTTGAAAATTGTTTTGAAAATTATTTTATAAAAATATATTTGTAACCATTCTGCTCTTGAAGATGCCTCATTAGGCGAAAATATTCGAGCATAAACAAATAAAATAAAGTGAATTAAAACAATGTTTTACCATTTATATTTTTAAATATTTACAAAAAAAATATATTTTTTATGTCATCTTAGCATATTTTACGCTACAGAACGAATTATTTTGTTTAACATGTATTGTTATGGGAAAAGGCGTTTCACATAATGAACTTTTCGCATAACAAACTTGCTCCCGGAACGAATTAAGTTCGTTGTGTGAGGCACCACTGTATATCTTTACTAATAAAACCAAAAAAGCGTTCGTTGGTAATGCGATAAAATGGTGAAGGACTCGACGGTTTTGGCTGTCTTTCGTTTCAGAATAAAGTACGTAATCTGGGAAGGGTTATAGCGTACAAAAAAGTTGATAAAATAACGCAGAACATGTTTAAATTTGTGAAATGCTGAACGTCGTTTTTATATGGGAAATCATTTCCAACTTCATCTAATTGACAGATTTTTGTTCCATTCAAATTTCATTAAATGTGTTCGGTTTGAAATATTGTGAGAGGTTGAACAAAACCAAATTAATAAAATAAACTGGTAGGTACAAAATTTGAAAATGGAATAAAAAATCATATTATTCATCAACAGCCTTTACCAAACAGAACTCTTTTTTAAAAAATGGAATTTAGCTTTTCAACTGTCAAAGTCATGAAAAGCGTTCAAGGTTAAATAAATAAATCTTTAATCTCAGTTACAAATATATGCACACATTTAAGGTTCATATTGAATGGATGCCCAAAAGGAAACACATGTTAGTTTGTGCATACACATAATGCATGTATATTTTAAAAATAAGACCCAACTGCAAATCCCAAATAACAACGGTGCAATTTATGCTGACTTAACTTTAAACAGGCAGAAGTGAAACAATTTGTACACCAACTTACAAATCGAGGATTTATAATCTAAGTTGCATAAAAACATATGGTGGCTCTTTCAACATCTCTTAGATCCGTCTAATCTAATCTAATCTTAGTTGCAAAGATATGTTACATTGGAGATTCACATTACATGCATTCTCACAACCAGACACGTAAAGTTCGCGCTTGCACATGCCTCATGTGAACCTACAACATAAAAACCAAATTTCAAATGGGCATACACCCTGCAACTCTTGCCATCCTTCCCTGAAACAGGGGTGACATTGGCAAAGTGAGCCATTTTCAGAGCATGGGTGGTCAGCCGCATACCAACCTATAAGTCAAGGAACATACACGACAAATTACATTTCAAAACATATAATCTAAGTTGCAAAGATATTTTGTCATTTTAGACTCATATTAAATACATGCCCAAAAGTAAGCACATTGTAAGTACATGCTTACACATGCTGCATGTGTACATAAACTTTGAAACTCCTGCCTTTTTCGCTGAAACCGGGAGGGCATTGGCAAAAGTGAACCAAGTTTTACTACATACTCGATCTTCTTACTTAATATTCAATTTTCTATATGCAAACTTGAGCTCGAATCGTCCATACGAGGTAACAAATCAAAGCTAACATGAAGAAAATATGAATTTTGTATCATCAATAGATCGTGAAAAAAGGAATTATTTTTTTCCGAATATAAGTGGCAAAGGTATTGGGGATTCACAAAATATGCATTCTCACAAGCACACATGTATAATTTCGCGCTAACACATGCCGCATGTGGACCTACAATTTAAAAACCCAATCTCAAATGAACATAAGCCCTGCAACTCTTGCCGTCCTTCCCTGAAACAGGGGTGACATTGGCAAAGTGAACCATTTTTTACAGTATGGGTGGTCAGCCGCATACCAACCTATAAGTTAAGGAGCATAAACACAATGATCTAAATCTAAGTTGCAAAGATATGTATCATTTAAGATTCACATTGAATGCATTCCCACAAGCAGACATGCATTATTTCACACTAACACATGCCGCATGTGGACCTACAATATAAAAACCTAATCCGAAATGAACATAAGCCCAACAACTCTTGCCGACCTTCCCTGAAACAGGTGTGCCATTGGCAAAGTGAATCATTTTCTGCAGCATGGGTGGTCAGCCGCAAACCAACCTATAAGTCAAGGAACATACACAATAAATTATGTTTTTAAAATCAATAAACAATAATATGGACATCCAAAACAATGATCTACCCTAAATTATCTTATTGATTTTATTTCTTCTAATATCAATCAATATGTATACACTATACATCAACGATTGCAACTAGCTTTATATAAAGCATCATTAAAACCTATAGATGATAATTTAATTATTTTTGAGATGTACACAGAAAACGTTTCCTTCTGCCCAATAGAACGACAGCATTCTTTTATTGGTATTAAGCAATGAAATTATGGTTGAAATACCAATTACAGTGTGAAAATGACAAAATATATAAAACTTTCATATACACCTCCTGAAATTTTAAAGGCTACAACATCTTTCATTACTGCAATCCATAGTACTTCAATATCTTTAAATGAGCCCAATTACATTTGATATAATGTCCATGAAAATATGCACGCTCAATTGTTTTAAGTTATTAAGCGATGCCGTCTCACTATAATAGTTACAATAATCACTTCAAAATAAGATTTCTTCGCTCATCTTTTCCATTTTCTGAAGAACAGCCATTCCCAAATTTACAAATCCACAAAACTATTGAATCTCATTTATAAAAATAAAGGCAGGATAAAATCTGCGGGGTCAGCTAGTTTAAAATAAAGTCAATGTGTACAGTGCATGTTTCGTGGGCCGAACAGAGCCGAACGGTCACGAAAGCAACCGAACTGCGCCGAGCAATGTCACCGGGCCGTCGATTGTCGCTCGCCAGTTCTCGGCAGTCGGGGATCACGCGCGGACGAAGGAGGAGGTAGGACACAGCGCTGCGAAGCGGCAATTACTGCCTGGGTTTCCCAGTTGGGGCCCCCGTGGACTTAGCCGCGAGGCTTCCACGTGGGGAGATGTGGATGGAGCATCCGCCATCCAAGGCACCCGCCTTATGGACCGGAGCCCGGTGCAGAGGAGCCTCCACCCTGGGGCTCCACGTGCTGAGGCGGATGCCTCATGGACTTCGGCTCTCGGGGGGCGAAGCCCCGAGCCGTGAATATAACATCCCGAGCTTAATGCAAGCTCGCCTAGGACTCCAGCCTACAGATCAGTGCTTCGTGAAAGTGAGCCGCGAAAACTGTGATTGTGTTTGAGTGTTAATACAGGTCTGGCTATTTCCCTCTCCACTATTCCTCTTTCTCTTTTTATGGATTTAACTTTTATATTTCACTTTAACAGATTAAATCTCTTTTGTTAACATTAGCTCTTGTCTTACAACTCAATCAATATACAACCCTTCCCAAAATACAAAGTGAGCAACACAAAGAAAGAACCCCACGCCCTGAGAGTGATGCCGATGATAGCTAGCCGGAGTGAGTATCCTAGGTACATCCTGGAAGGTACCCTTCCATCGTTAAACATAACAGTCCATGATTGTGTTAACGTCACGTGTTAACCACTAAGGCTGGTTTTAGTGTCGCGCTGACAACACGCTGACCGTCAGCGCTGACAGCCAAAATATATTAACTTGTAGGAAGCGGTGCGCGCTGACAGCTACACGCCATTCTAAAACGCTTCCTACAAGTTCATATATTTTGAACGGTCAGCGCGATACTAAAACCAGCCTAAGACTACAGACCATTCACTGACGCATTCAGCCCCGCCCCCCACATGCACATTCCCCTTCTAAAGATAATTATTAACCATGCTTTTGTATTTTCGTGTTACTTATATTTTGCACCTGAAGACGGGATGTTCTGCGGTCCCCAAACCGGTCATGTTAAATAAATAAAACCCACTGTGAACTTTAACAAAGAAAGGACACATCTTTCTCATGGTTTTGACACACCATGAAACAGTGACCTTGGGGAGCAATGTGCATACTAACAGGAATGTCAGAGAAGCCGTTGAGCCAGTAGTACTGCTCAGTGTCGGGGCAGTCGTCCACCATGGCCGGCCAGGGCGGGTAGCTGGGCATGCGCGCCCACACCAGCGAGCCACAGCTGTACTGCCCGTGCACCAGGTCCTCCACCTCAACGGCATTCAGCGGGATCTCCCTCACCGAGCAGGAGTTGGCCGAGGAACCTGCAATGTTAAAGCAGTATGACAGAGATTAGTAGACAGCTCCTTTCAGTTTCACCCATTTATTATTATTATAAATTTTTATTGCGCCTTTTCATGACCGTTGGTCATCCCAAAGGCGCTGCAGATTGTTTTTTTTTAAGTAAGCCTATGCGGGAGACTCCCTAGATTCGAGACTCTAAGGGTCTATGACACTTGTTATAGTGCCGCAGAGGTGTTGGTGATGTGGCAGTTGTCCATGTCCGGTTGCAGGGCCGTTAGCTGCGCAGTGCTGTGGTGTGTGTTGCATTGCTTTGTTTTGAGACACTGAGAGAAAATGGCGATTGATATTGGATTTGAAAAGGGCAAGGTTACATTGGGATGGAAACACAGATACCGGTAACTTATTCCATAAGCGGGCAGTTTGGCAAAGGAATGAGTTGTGAAAACACTAAGTTCTCATAGTTTTGATATTGCGTCAAAAATAAGTGTGTTTTCAGGGCTTTTCTGAAAACTGCCTCCTTGTCGGTTATCCGCAGTCCTGCTGGCAGAGAGTTCCAGGCCATGGGCGCAGCAACACAGAAAGCCCGATCGCCAAACACAGTAGTAGGGCTTTTCCTCGGAAGCTCCAGGGTGCTGCCAATGGTTTGCGCTGACCTCAGTGTCCTCCCTCTCTCGTCAACACATTAACACATTAATAATAAAAACTCCCTACATTACAGAGACTCTAGGGGTCTATGACACTTGTTATAGTACCCCAGAGGTGTTAACGAGCTTGGTCATCGCTAAAAAGCGCCAATACTCAAGCAAGACCCAGTTGCTGTAAAGCTGGGTGGACCTTTAGTGACCGGTCTTTGGTAAAGGTTTCATGAATTTTTAAATCCAGCGAAGAGAATATTTGAAAGTATAAATGACCTATTTTTTGTGCTCCACGGGGATTCAAACTCAAACCTTCCATTTACGAGTTCAAAGTGTTGCCACTGGAACATGGAACGGTTAGGCCTTTGGGATGAACAAAGGTTATGGTATGAAAATGAAAGATATATGCCCTGTAAACAAATGAGTTGCGGAGGAGATTAGTTTGGCTCGAATTAATGCTAAAAGAGGCTATGCGACCGAGCTCTGGTAAAGGAGTCGGGAGACTTCCAGCCTAGGTCAGAAGTCAGAAGTGTATGGAGATGTGTGAAAGTTTCCTCACAGTTTGTCCGGTAATCCATAAACAATCCACGCAGAATGTGTTGCGTCTGAAATGACCCTTACAGTTTTTTTATTTATCAGGTAACAATTTCTCTGTTCTTACAAGTTACAAAGAGAGGGTAATGCTGTTACCTGTGTTCATCTCACAGTACCAAACATCAGGCAGCTGGAGGGGATCGTGCACATGCTTCAGGTAGCGCCACTTGTTGCATGTCTCCCTGCAGCACTGCACCCAGAGTCCCACCTCGCGGCGCTCCTGCAGCCAGATCAGGCGCTGCTTCTGGGTCAGCATGCGGGGCGGCTGGCTCAGTAGCACACTGTAAACAATCATATGAGGTAGCACCACTTGTTGCATGTCTCCCTGCAGCACTGCAACTCAGAGCAGCTTAACCTTATCACAGACTCATACAGGGAAGAACTGGCAAGTTGGGATACATTGCCTCTCGCATGATCGGAGAGAAGGAGGATGCCGAGGGCGTAAGGCGAAGGATGAACACGACCTGCCAAAATGTAGTTTCTGTAGTAGTGTAGTTTTACCAATTGACACAACTGAAATATGAAGACCTGCTGTGCATGTAAAGACACACCACACTTTGAAGTCATGCTTGACGGCAGTTCCGGGGTGTGGCAAGATGACTAGGGGGGCTTTTAATGAGTAAAAATCTTACATACTCTGGCGGCAGAAACAATGGCAGGAATGTTTTGAAGATTTTCCCCTCTCAATTGGGAAAAAAAAACCCATTCATGGGTATTCCCATTTGATCCATAGTTGATTCATGCATCATTATTTTTTGTATGGAAAATTTACATTAACTGGCGGTTGTGCTGAGTGCGAATAACACCGATTTTAAATAATAAAAAAAATTAAGAGTTGTGTTGATATCAAGAAATTGACTTGGAACAATATTGATCACAGTTAGTCGGACTGCAGGGGAAAAGGCATAGAAATATTTTGTTATTGGTTGCTAAGGACGGCAATCTCATAAAAGACTGACGTTTGCTCGCTGAGTAAAAAGGTACAAATCTAAAAATGCTCTGAGTCGATTGTTGAAGTTTATGGTTATGCTAAATGTATTATGTAGCGCTTTAGTCTTTTTTACATAATTTTTTTTTAATTTATGCCTCTCCATCCTGCCTCTAGGCGGGCCAGATAGTATCACATTTCCCCCCAAATTTTAAATGTGCTGAGCCCATTGTCCATTTACAGTGAATTTTATATAGAGCAAAGTCACTCGGAGTGTCTCTAGTAAATGACACTCTTTACCTATCTGAGTGACATAGTAATGGATTTTTTTCCACCTGGCAGCACTTTTTTTAACAATAAAAAAAGATCTTCCTGTGAGTTATGCAATGAAGTCAGCACATATTTTTACTTCACACATTAATTTAAAACAAGAAAAAAAGTTGTACCATCACACGGTCAGGTTGCTATGGTAAAGGCTTACTTACTTGACTAACATTTTTTTATTGGTTGCTAAGGACTAAAGTTACATTCACATGCCGAGAAAAATTCAAATTTGCAACATCCATGCCAAAAACATTCCCATTCCTGTCTGTTGATCATCTTTAACTATGTCAATGTCTTTAACAGAGAAAATGAGGATGGGGAAGGCTGAGAAAAGTACACCTTGATTAGATAAGTGATAATTGAGATGTATAAAATAAACAAAAGGGGACAGTCTAGAATTTTCTCGAAAAAAAAATTAAATAGATACCTACCTAAATAAGTAGTGACCAGTAGTGACATATATGAAAAGGATGAGAAAATGATTTATTTTTTACTATATAATAATCTATGAACTCTGACTGAACTATGACTGAACTATGACTCATTTTCGAAAAAATCCTAGATTACTGCATTTGATTCTATACGATTCAATTTTGATGGAATGGGATCTATAATCTAAGTTGCAAAGATGTATTAACTGTGTACTTAGCTGTGTATCTATTAAAAATTAAATCCAAACCTCAAATGAACATAAACCCTACAACTTTTGCCGACCTCCCCTGACACAGGGGTGACATTGGCAAAGTGAACATTTTTTTAGTATGGGTGGTCAGCCTCATACCAACCTAAAATTCAAGGAATTACAAAATATTCATGGTGTGACAAAAATATGAATAATTAACAATTTTAAGGACGACAGGAAGAAGTGAAGGTAAATTTGAAGACAATCTGGACACCCCTGGCGGAAAGGCGACAGAGTAACAGTTTCAATGACGTTTTAAAGAAAGTAAACTTACTGTCTAGTAGAAACAATGGATGATTGACTTGGTGTAATGTCATCTTTAACCACGGGAGGATCTTTCGAGATTGGCGCATCAACCTAACATGACAAAACACAAAACAATTATCCGAAAATGCAACAATCACGCATTTCAACAATAATACAACAGTCTACCCACTACCATATTGTTTTCAATACATTTAAATCATTTTCATTTCGCTGTAGGTACTCACGGAATTCGAAATGTCTTTGGGGCAGTCATTCGTACTATCTGAGATATTGGAGTCGAAATTATCTAAAACTTTCGGAGTTAACTGCGGACCATCAGTATTGCAGTCTGCTGGCAGTTTTAGCGGTGTCACAAAGCTGGGCATTTTCGTTTTGTTTGTAAACAAACGCAAAATAACAATAATATTATGAAGTCAAACACGCCGCGCGAATCGTGAACTTTTCTGCTCCCGCGTTTATTACGACCATAGACAATAAACGTGAAGGCTGTTAGATGCGCCCTGAATTGTCCTATTATAAGTACCTAACATGATGAAAAAAATCTCACTAAAATAAGTATGTTTTGTGAATAAAACTGAAAATATTGGTTTGTATTTTACAAAGTTATTTCACAATCATTTTTAAAGTACTTTTTTTGATCTGTGTATACGGCTTATTCAATTTTTGTTGAGGGCATTAGAATAATAAAAAAAAATGTTTTTCTAATTCTTGTGATAGTCCATTTTCAAGGACGTAGGCAAACATAAAAAATATTTTTTTTAGCTTTTCCTTAGCAATATATAACATTTTTTTGCTTTTTCCCAAGCAACCTTTTTGCTGCATCATTCACAAAAAGGAAGAAAATACACACAAAATAAAGTTGACACAAATATCATGGACAAACCAAAAACAATGTAAAGTTAGGTTCCAAGAAGTGGTTGCTGAAGACCTAAGTAGTTACATAGACTTGCAATGTCACTCTGCCAAGAGAAATTTGAAATTGGAATCCATTATTGTTGATTCAATTGTTAGACAATAACAATTTTCCCTTTCTCTTTTACATTTTAGTCAATCTTATAATTACTTTTTTCCTTATATTTTTAATTAAATATGTACCTACCATCGCTATCATCTCTCAGAATTTTTCATCTCATTCCTCATTGCTGAGGGTTGCGACCGTTGTGGTAGTAATCACTCCACGTTCCAACCACCGAGGTGCCTACTGCTGCTTTCACTTCATCCCCCAGATAGCATTTTAAACTTGTAGCTGACTTGCAACAAGTTTGATGTGTCAAAAGTGAAGGCTTGCTGCAAGTTCACCATGGCAAGTATATACACTTGAGGCAAGTTTTAATCAAACTTTCTAGTTTCCCAGCAACAAGCTTGCAGAAACTTTGTCATAACAAAGTTCCCGTAAGGTTGTCATGACAAACTTGCAAAATGTTTGCTTTTGCAAATTATATACATTTTTTGATATTATTATAATATTTAAAAAAACAAAATTAGAATAAAAAGATGAAATATTTTTATTTTATTTCATTTACAGTTTGCTTATAGTAGTAACAAAGTTTTATAATAGTCACATCATCATCATCACTGGCACGACCTCCCTCAGCAACCGCTGCCAGCGCTGTCTATCCAACGTCTTCCTCCTCCAGTCCCACATTCCCACTGCACGGCTATCCGCCACCACTCCATCCAGCCATCTTGAACGTGGTCTTCTCACTGTCCGCCGTCCGATTGTGATGAATATAAATTGGGCTGCTGAACCATATTTTCAATTATTGCGTCATCTAAAAATAATTGAAAATATTCCAGTGACGTTAAAATTTTAATGGATTGTAAAAAACTGGCAGTACACGTTGTGTCGGGGATATCCAAGTCACGGTGTCGCCAGCGTACTTCTGTCCACAACGAATGGGCCTGATGTTGTCCATCACCTTCCACCGTATTTGCTTCTTACTCCTGGTCAACATCACTAGGTGCCTGAAAAGAAATAAATAGTTACGTTTATAATATCATCCACAAATAAAATAGAAATTGGAACCATAGAAAACCTATTTTAGAGGACTTCAGTCAATGTCAATGCAGTACAATCTGTGATTAATTATAAAGATACGAGTTTAAAGGTACCGATTTATAGCTAATTTGTTGAGATATATTTTGAATAAAATGAGGATTTTTTAATAGATAAATAAAAAAATAAAATACTAACGTTTATTTCAATGGGCATCCCAATTATCTGGCTCAACTCGTCTGCAGCCATCTCCTGGTCACCGTTTTCGATCCTTGGCTCCCACCAGGTTGTAATTTCGTCATCTTCATCTTCAAGTTCTACATCTGATGCATTTCCATTCAAACACATATTAATCTCTCGAATAGAGTAAGACATCTGAAAAAATAAAATAGTAAGGCTGTTAAAAATGACCTCAAAATCCTGTGTATGTTCAAACCATTGTTATTTTGTATACAAAAAAAAGTACTAAAAAACATAGAACTTGCTACAAATTATATACTGTTAAATAGTTTATGAACTAAGGAACACGCTAAAAATGATTTTTTTCAATTCAATGTATAATTACCTTGAAAATTGACGATTTCGAGGGGAAGAATTGTCAGAGTTGAAACGCAAGCCGGCTTGACAGTTGACAGACGTCATGGCGGTTAAAATGCACTATGCAGGCAGGAAACATAAAGAAAAAATATAATGCTGTGAGCACAACGTTGCAGCAATATTGCAACAAACTTATTTTGTCATATTTGACATGACAATATAAATTTATATACAAATCAAACTTGCAGCAAACTGACCTGCTATCTGGGCCATCACGTGGGAATTCTTTCTTTTTCTCTCTTCCCCTCCAAGCTACAGATCACAACCAGGGCTGAAAGTCTCATCACCACAGTAATTCTTACCTACCGCATATCGGTAATATTTGTATGAAGACCTGTCAATCTAAGATGGCTGCAAGTGAACAGCTGATTAGTCCTTATACAAATATTACCGATATTTGGTAGGTAAGAATTACCGTGGTGATGAGACTTCCAGCACAGTTGTTCCAGGCTATCCCATTGCCACGGACAATGTGTCCGACAAACTGTAGAATCTGTTGAGTACATACACCGGCCAGAGTCAAGCCATCCAAGTGCTGCTCCGATGAATGGACTCATTGGTGTGTATTGCTGTCTATGGGATTTGGAACATGCGCCTCCAGCACCACATTTTGAATGCTGCAGTTTGTCAAATAAGAAAGAATGTAGCTCTAATAGCTATAAAAAGTAAAAAGAAGATGTTTTCTGTGTCTTCTGTCATCTCGTATGTAAACTCTTTCTGTTGAACAGACCTCCGATCAAGAAGGTTGGGTTGTGGCGAGTGTAAATTTTCACCAATATATGTCATTTTAAAAACAGCGACTTTGATTTCTGCAAGTTTTAGTCTTCTCCAGTGTTCCTCCTTTATCCTGATTTCCAATCCCTGTCCGGATTCATACCAAATGCATTAATTTTTCTCTTTTATGGTCATATGGTTCTATTTATCCAGTCATAATAAAAGGAGAGCCTGTATGAAGAAGGTTATGACTCTGGAGGAAATGAAAGAAGTGTGTAAGGACAGAAAGAAATGGCGGTTAATCTGTGATGTTGGCGGCTAGGGTTTTTTAAATCAAAATTTGTTTTCTGTTAGTTTTTGATGTCCATACATATGTATGTACATATTATAATTTAGTGATTTTAAAAATGTAATTTGTCATGTATGTTCCTTGACTTATAGGTTGGTATGCGGCTGACCACCCATACTGTGAAAAAATGGTTCACTTTGCAAATGGAAGGTTGTGGATTCGGATCCCGACGGAGCACAAAAATATACCATTAATATTTCGAATGTGCTCTTCGCTGGATTGAAAAATTCATAAACCTTTACCGATGACCGGTCACCAAAGGTCCATCCAGCCTTACAGCAACTGGGTCTTGCTTGAGTATTGGCGCTTTGTAGCGACGACCAAGCTCGTACACCTCTGCGGCACTACAACAAGTGTCATAGACCCCTAGAGTCATTAGAATCTAGGGAGTCTCCCGCACAGGATTTCTTAAAAAAAAAAAAAAAATGTCACCCCTGTCTCAGGGAAGGACGGCAAGAGTTGCAGGGCTTATGTTCATTTGAGATGGGTTCTTATAATGTAGGTCCACATGCGGCATGTGTTAGCGCGAAATTATACAAGTCTGCTTGTGGGAATGCATTTGATGTAAATCTTAAATGGTATATATCCTTACCGCTTAGATTAGATTAGATTATTAGATGGTCCATTTTTCAACAGCGTAGAGAAAAATAGAGTGGACAAGACTAATGACAAGCTTTATCTTTGTGCTGTTACTCACATCCGGTCTTTCCATATTTTGACTAGCTTTGACATGGCATTTTTTGCAGTGGCAATACAGCATCTGATCCATTGAGTTATAAAATAGTGCAGTCGAAACTGCAAGTAGAAACTATATCTGTTTCAACCTACCCCCACACAAATATTTGTTAGTTAGAAAGAGAGCAATGATACTCCGAGTGTCGACACTTTGTTAAAAGGCAAAAGGTACAGACGTCAGAAATGTTTTGTGCATTGCTGGCATTACTGCTTGACTTATAGGTTGGTATGCTGCTGACCACCCATGCTGTAAAAATGGTTCACTTTGCTAATGTCACCCCTGTTTTAGGGAAGGAAGGCAAGAGTTGCAGGGTGTATGTCCATTTGAGATTTTATTTTTATGTTGTAGGTTCGCATGCAGCATGTGCAAGCGGGAACTTGTACGTGTCTGCTTGTGAGAATGCATGTAATGTGAATCTCCAATGTAACATATCTTTGCAACTTAGATTAGATTAGACTGCAATTTCTTGTCTGCGCGCAAATATGGCGCACCCATTGCAATTATTATCGTCGGTTAAGTTTGAAAGAAAATGGCATTACTATAAAACATAGCGATATGTAACTATTGAGGATCAAAACAAAACATGGAGGGAAGCACAAAAGCATAAGATTTTACATGATTATGTGCTGTTTTGACAGCTCTGTAGATGACAGGTCCGGTTGACAGGTTAGCCGCGTAGTATGTATCTATGACGTAAGCTAGTTTCTTCTCCACCAATATTACAACTCAATGGTCTGATCACTCCTTTCCAAGTTGCTTTATTGGATCGGATCTTTGTAAGTTCATCATTTCATTGGAATAAAAAGTCAGTTTCAATTGAAAAATATACATTATTTATTTACAAGGTAAAAATGAAATAATTACTTGTAGTTGAGACTAGATATCTTTCTTAATATCTCAAGTAAAAATAATTAAAAAATTAAATTATATGTAACAAGTATATTCCCTACTTTAATTATTATTTTAGCAGTCTTTTATTCTTCATTCATTTCTTAATTATATTACGTAGGAATTTTAATATCTAATCATATCTCGGATATAAAAATGCAAGGAGTGGTTCATCAACGAGTCCTATGCAACCAAAAGCGACAATCTCAGATTTTTTTATAATAAGTTTATTATACAGAAACACAGAAGATGAAATTCGTTGTTTTTCCATCATTGATTAAAATGCACAATAAAAGGTAAACAATGAGAAATGAGACATAATATATTAAAATCATATAAAGCACCCTTGGGGTGGCTAGTGCCACTTCCCGGCGCTATATAAAATTGACCAATTTTTATTATCTCATGTCAAAAAGAGACATAAACATGACGGCTGCCTGGAAACTGATTACAGCAAGACTTTTTTTGTATGAAGAGGACACCCTGGGACGCGTTCTTTTTTGTACACATAAAGCTCTGATTCTCCATCTACTTTCTTTTATATTGATCGATGGTTTCCATACATTTCTCTCATTTTAAAAGTAAATTCTAGATTGCCATCTTTGATAGTAAACAACTCTTTTCTTCTCACTTATTCTCAGACATAAATAACTCTCAATCAACAATTATTATTAACATTACGAGCCTGTATAATAAACCTTCCAAAGCTTCCGGAAAATACTAAAATGCAATGAATGATAAAAAGGTTTTTTTGTTTCAATTTTAGTGTTAGATTGATGCTCGGGATTGTTTATGATATTGGCGGTGTGAATACAACAATTAGCTGCTATAACTTTGTACTGGTGGATTCAACGACCAATCACGGGTAAGGCTTTGTTGAAACTATTGCTCTTCAGGTCCACATCTTCAATGATCTGTAACAAACAAAAATATACATTAGTACTTATAAGGGTCGATCTTATAAACATCCGTTAACTAAATATCAAACCTAATAAATCAAAATTTGGTACAGATTTTGTTTTACTGTATTATAACAATCGGTTAGTAAAATTTTGGTTTAATTTTACCAACAGAGCTGACGGCGCAGATACTGGGCGGTTTGTTGAAGTTTGAGGTTAGGTCAGCCATCAAAACATTGTTCCTCTGCACTGCGTAGTCTTTGTGTTGACAAGCTATATGGACTTTTTTTTTTTTTTAAGAAAGCCTGTGTGGGAGACTACCTAGACTCTAGACGTTTATGACACGTGTTATGGTGCCGCAGAGGTGTTGGTGATGTGGCAATTGTCCTTATCCGGTTGCAGGACCGTTAAAGGGTAAGGTTATTAAAATTGAGTGGAAATTCAGTGGTTATTTTATTTTAGTGGAAAAGAAAGCTTTACTTTAGTGGAAAGCTATATGGGTGCATTGTTATAATGCTATAAGATAAAACTCGACGCCAAAAAGTTTTTAAAATAGGAGTCAATCATTTTAATATTCTCAATCACATTGATTTTATTCATCATTTTCAACTGTCCAACGGATCTGCCTAAGATTAATTTGAAGTGATAGGCTCGTAATTAAAAAGAAAGACACGGAGAAACTAAGTACAATATTTACCGTAATGAGTTTGTCGAGTCCGTACAGGAATCCCTCCTCGTGGTTGCCCGGCTCCCATTTATCCCGATGATTAACCGCCATGCCGTCCGGCAGCAATCTCGTCTTGGCAAAGTCAATCAGCCACACTCCCACCGAGTTGTTATCAAAGATGAGAAACAGGCTGCTCCCTACCACCTCGTGTGTCTTCATAAACTCACACTTCTCAAACATGCTACGGATTTCCTTCAATCTCTGCACAACCTTCTCCTTCACATCAAAATGATCGCCGAGGAATTTTTCAATCGTGGTCGATACCTGCGACGAGCTCTTGATTTTTTTTAATTCGTTAATCGGAGCCTGTCCTGGCATTTTTAAGCCTTCGATTCTGAATCCGAGGCTGTTGGTCGATGACTGATTTTCACGAAACTGCATGTATCTCAGCTTAGTGACAGCCCGAGCTGCGTGTTCTGATTCAGTGGGCGCATGCGGATCCACCGATATCATTTTCTCGTATAAATCGGTGCGCGCCGTTGTCTTTGACACCTCTGACTCTAGGAATGTCCGTGTGCCCATCTTTATATCCATGACATGGGGATCCTGGAAGAGAACCAAAATTAAATAAGATAAAAATTGTTTGAGGAATCGGGACATAAATCTACAACACTATAGAGAAGTGGCACTGTTTATACTACAAGTGTGTTTCAATATGACGTTTGTAGATATGGAATATTTTTTTCCACAGATGAATAAAGGCAACTTTCTGCAACAACAGAGCCCATTTTTTTTGTGTACATCAAATTGCACAGAGACCAATCATAGAATATTTAATGTTTCCTGAAAATTTTAATACATCATTGAAGTAGTTTAAGAGCCCATAAGGAAAATACAGACTGCTAAAAAGAGATAGCTGATGTTCTACTTCTCAAAAGGACAGTTCCCATTTGACAACAGATCTTTGATTTAAAACCGGTCCGTAGTCCAGTGGCAACACTTCGGACACGTAACTGGAAGATTGTGGGTTCGAATCCAGGCAGAACACAAAAAACAAACCATTTATATTTTCAAATATGCTCTTCGCTGGGTTGAAAAATTCATAAAACCTTTACTAAAGACCGGTCACTAAAAGGTCCATCCAGCCTTACAGCAACTGGGTCTTGCTTGAGAAGTGGCGCTTTGTAGCGACGACAAAGCTTGTAAACACTTCTGCGGTACCACAACAAGTGTCATATAGACCCCTAGAGTCTCTGAAATCTAGGGAGTCTCCCGCACAAGATTTCTTAAAAGAAAAATAAAAAAGAAGATTCATCCAACTCACTTCAAATCCATACAGCAGATCCTGCAGCTCGATGAACTTGTCCCCGTTGTACTCCACCTCTCTGTAGTAATGCGGCACCGCGTGCCTCATGTGCGGGCAGGCGCTAAGGGCCTCGTACGCGACCCTCTCCGCATCCTCGCTGCCGGCTCTCCTCTTCCACACGGTGCCGGGACCGGCTGGGGCCAGGCTGTCGGGGTGGCCGGATAGCTGGAACCACTGGGCGCGACCCTTCAGCAGCACATCGCTGGCGGGCAGGGACAGTTCCAGGGCATTCTGTAACAAGCACAAGACACATCATCATCGTGATGACCTTGACATCCTTGGGCTGGAAGTCTCATCTAAAGATGTCAATCCAAGATGGCCGCAAGCCAACAGCTGATCAGTCTTCATACAAATATTACCGATATTCAGTAGGTAAGTATTACAATGGTGATGAGACTTCCAACCCTGGGTGTGAAGTCTCATCTATAATCTAAGTTGCACGGATATATTAACATTCAAAGCTCATATCAAATGCATGCCCACAAACAAACACATGTAAGTTCACGCTTACAAATGCTGCATGTGTACTTGCAAATTGAAATCCAAACCTCAAATGCAACCTTCAGCCCTGCAACTTTTGCCGACCTTCCCTAGAATAGAGGTGATATTGGCAAGGAATCACCACGGTAATTCTCGTACCTACCGAATCTTGGTAATATTTGTATGAAGACCTGTCAATCCAAGATGGCCGCAAGTGAACAGCTGATTAGTCTTCCTACAAATATTATCGATATGCGGTAGGTAAGAATCACCGTGGTGATGAGACTTTCAGCCCTGGGTGAACCTTGAATCCAGGATTCTCCTCCACTTTTGCATTTGCACTCCAGTTACATCTACCTTGGATGCATTACCATTATTTGAAGATAGAGCGCAACACAACATGGCGGCGTATAAACAGCTGATACATTTTGTATGAGATCAGCTGTTTAGATGCCGCCATGTTTTATTATGTTCTATCTTCACATGGATACGATAAGATCAACCAACGCAAAACTACCACAAACACACACCAGGCGCGAACATTCCATAGAGCCCAATAATGGATTTGAAAGAAAATGGATTGAAAATTAAGTTTCTTACTGAATGATTCCTAGCTAACCACCCCAAGTGGAATGAGTGACAGTAACATCAACAATATAATTTCATTAGCATCTATATATATAATGCCCTTCGCCGTCGTCATCGGCCCTCCCACAGATCAGCGCGTTCTACCACTACGCTACCGTGCCGATGGGACAATGCTCGAAATAGAACATACTTAAACAAGTCCTGCTTTCGAATTCGACTTGGGGTGGTTTTTTTTTTTTTTTTTTTTCTTTTTTTTTTAAAGTAAAATTTTTGAAGAGGAATGAATTTCACCAAACTTTATTTCTTGGCCAGAAACAGGTATTTATTTAGATCAGCAATTAATAATTTAAAATATAACGGGGAAACCAAATTTCGTTGAAAGGTTTTTACAAATATAGATGGCAAAAGACGATTTTACATAATAAATAATGGAGATTTTCAACAAAATTGCTTTTTTTTACCCAATATTTTGAAATACCTTCGTATAAGCAATTTGAGAGACTTAGGGATGTACCTATGTAATCTAAGTTGCAAAGATATACAGCATTTTTAAAATATAACGGGGAAATAAAAAAAATCTTTGAAAGGTGTTTAGAAATATAGATGGCAAAAAACGATTTTACATAATAAATAATTTAAATTTTCAACAAAATTGCTTTTTTTTATCCAAAAATTTCAAATACCTACGTACAAGCAACTTGAGAGATTTAGGGATGTACCTATATAATCTAAGTTGCAAAGATATATAGCATTTTAGTTTTATATTAAATGCATACCAACCTATCTAAAATCTAAATCTATAATCTAAGTTGCAAAATATAGTACATTTGATATTCATGTTAAATGCATTCCCTCAAGCACACACTTATAAGTTCGCGCTTACACATGCTGCATGTGTCCTTACAACATAAAAACACAATCTCTAATGAACATAAGCTCTGCAACTCTTGCCCATCTTCCCTCAAACAGGGGTGACGTTGGCAAAGTGAACCTTTTTACAGTATGGGTGGTCAGCCTCATACCAAACTATAAGACAAGGAAATTATTCTTGAATTCTATTCTTTATAATCTGTAATCTAAGTTGCAAAGCTATATTACATAGTTATATAACAGTGACAAAACGATACGTGACCAAATAACAAAGTAACAAAACAGCACAGTGACAAAACAGCACAGTGACAAAACAGCACAGTGACAAAATAGCTCACTGATCAAACAGCACAGTGACATAACAACACGGTCACTAAACAGCACAGTGACAAAAAAGCACGGTGTCAAAACAACACAGTGACAAAACAGCACAGTGACAAATCAGCACAGTGTCAAAACAGCACAGTGACAAAACAGCACTTTAACCAAAAAGCACAGTGACATAACGCAAGTACACTAGCAGACTCGTAAAAGTTCACGCTTACACATGCTGCATGTGAACTTACAATATAAAAACCCAACTCAAATGCACATAAGCGCAACTCTTGCCGACCTTCCTCCAAACGAAATTTCAATTTCACCAAATTTTATTTCCTGGCCAGAAATAGGTATTTATTTAGACCAGCAATTAAAATAATTTAAAATATAAAGGGGAAAGAAACAATTTCGTTGAAAGCTTTTTAGATATATAGATGGCAAAAAACGGCTTTATAATAAATAATGGAAATTTTCGACGAAATTGCTTTTTTTTATCCAAAATTTTCAAATACCTACGTACAAGGAATTGGAGAGATTAAAAGATGTACCTTTATAATTTAAGTTGCAAAGATATATGGCATTAAAGTTGTATATGAAATGCATACTTACCTATCTAAAATCTAAATCTATAATCTAAGTTGCAAAATATATTACATTTGATATTCATCTTAAATGCATTCCCTCAAGCACACACGTATAAGTTCGCGTTTACACATGCTGCATGTGTACTTACAACATAAAAACATAATCTCAAATGAACATAAGCCCTGCAACTCTTGCCGATCTTCCCTCAAACAGGGGTGACGTTGGCAAAGTGAACCATTTTTTAATGCATGGGTGGTCAGCCTCATACCAACCTGTAAGTCAAAGAAATTATTTCGTTTTTTATTCTATATAATCTATTATCTACGTTGAAAAGATATATTACATTTGAGGTTTATATTACATGCATTCTCACAGGCACACACGCAAAGTTTGCGCTTACACATGCTGCATGTGAACTTAAAACATAAAAACGCCATCTCAAATGAACATTAGCCTTACAACTCTTGCCGATCTTCCCTGAAACAGGGGTGACGTTGCCATAGTGAACCATTTTTGTAACAGTATGGGTGGTCAGCCTCATAACAACCTAAAGGTCAAAATTTTTATTAGTTGCATACACTATCGATGTATTTATTATATTAGGGTATAACCGTTTATAGTGCGGGATATTCCCAGTATTTTTTGTAATGGCGGATTTTCATAAATTTATTTTATCAAAGCCTAACAAATCTAAGTAAATGTTCTTTTACAAAAACTGCGTGTTTTTATTTTACATGTTTTTTAATACTACGAAGTTTAACGCGAGGAAACTATGTGCAATATAAACATTTTAAAAATGTTAAGGGGTTGGGCTGCGTAGCAGCCAGGGGCAACGCCCCTAGTAAAAATAAATAGGTTATGTTCAATGCAATATATATTTAACTTACGGCTAACATCATTTTTAGAATTGTTCGATGCAGCACAAATTTGAATTTAGAACAACAGGCAAACGTCAAACTTGCACATGGGACTACGGGCAACAACAAAATATTTGTTTCCCTTTTCACTAGAGCAACCCGTCCGTGTGACGTCACAATTTTATCACATTGAAAACATTTATTTAAAGCACTGGGTAAAAAAAAAGAAGTGAAACAGTGAAAGGAATTCACTAAAATGTTGTTGTTTTTTTTTTTAACTGATATTTGAATTTTGGAATAACTTTCTGGGAGGTGTTGACTCGAAGACTTTCGTTTGTGACTAACCTAGAGGGGAAACATAATATATTTGTTGAGTATATTGGAATTTGTTTGAAACCCTTTATTTAGGGGGTTTCCGAGAAGCCATTAACAGAGGTTAAATTGATATTATGTAGGTACTTTACTAATCACTTGCCATCAGAAAAGCTTTTATTTGCAAACCAAATGTTGATTTTTTTTATATAAGAAAGTACATCCTTCTTTCTTGACTATTAGCCCCTATAGGTTGGTATGCGGCTAACTACCCATGCTGTAGAAAATGGTTCACTTTGCCAATGTCATCCCTGCTTCAGGGAAGGTCGGCAAGAGTTGCAGGGTGTACCTATATTCATTTGAGATTTGGGTTTTTATATTGTAAGTCTACATGTGGCATGTTTAAACGCGAACTTATACGTGTCTGCTTGTGAAAATGCATATTATAATGTAAATCCCCAATGTTGCATATCTTTGCAACTTGGATTAAGTAGATTAGATTGGATAGGTTGGTTTGAGGCTCACCCCCCATACTGTAAAAATGATTCATTTTGCAATCTCACCTTGTCTCACTTTGCAATCTCAATTTGGACATATTGAAAGGATGAATGAAGACCGACTGACAAAAAGAGTGTATAAAGGGAATGTAACAGGTAAGCGTGGAAGGGGAAGACCTAGGAAACAATGGATTGATCAGATAAATGAGATTGCGAATGAATGGAATCTACAGAGTGGAAACAAGAGAAGAGCATGCATGAAAAGAGTGATGAAATTAGATGAGATGAAAGAAGTATGCAAGGACAGAGTCAAGTGGAGGCACTTGTGTGGAGGTACTGGCCACCCCTAGAGGAAAGGCGGCAGGATACAAGACAAGACAAGACCCCTGTTTCAGAGAAGGTCGGCAAGATTTTTTTCATTTATTTTACGAAGATCGCGTGCATACTTTGTTCATCATTTTTGATACATTTTTAAAATGATTTTGAAACACTAATTTTATACATTTTTTGAGGCAGTTATCACGATGAGGCTCGGAATGCGAGCAACGATATTAAATCTGATTTATTGCATTGTCTCTACACAACATGTAATCAGCTAAGTAAATACTTAAGTGAGTATATTTGAGGTAGGTATACAAGGCACGTACATTCTGTACAGTTATGAATTTCAGTAGGTGTGTACGATAGTCGTTGATAATAATAATATTAATATTAGCCTTACATCAACTGGGTCTTGCTTAAGAATTAACGCTTTCTACAGCGACGACCAAGCTCGCAAAGGGCTCTTGAGGTGGGATACACACAAAAACACCGCTCACCAAATAAATCAGCCTAATTTTTTTTTTTCGCGCTTAAACATGCCGCATAAAAACCCAAATCTCGAATGAACATACATCCTGCAAATCTTGCCGTCCTTCCCTGAAATAGGGGTGACATTGGCAAAGTGAACCATTTTCCACAGCATGGGTGGTCAGCCTCATTCCAAACCTATAAGTTAAGGAATTACCCGTAAAAATAAAAAAGGTCCCGAATTGCCACATGCGACCTCTTCGGGGATAACGCAGGCAAGAAGTTAGTTTAACTGCGTTCTGATGACTTGATACTCACAATGGCGAAGAACTGCAGCCTCTCGGAGGGGTGCAGCGAGGAGATGAGGGGTAGGTGGCTCCTGTTCCACGAGCGGAGGCCCGGCAGGCTGGAGGCGGCTGCAGGAGCGCTGGGGGCAGACCCAGCTAGGCGGCGCTTGTCTCCGGAATCCGCCTTGTCACCAGCTGGCGTCTGCAATAACAGAGGAAACTAACTGTCAATAAATAAAGACAACTACATATCGGCGGTTAAAAGGATACAGAGCATAAGCGACAAAAACTTAATTGTTCAGGAGAGCAGTTTAAAGTTAGAGATTGCAGAAGAATTGACATAGCTTTTTTTATTTTCACCAGTCTACAACAATAGAGTAAACAAACTGTCAATAAATAAAGACAACTTCATATCGACGGACGACGGTTAATACGATACAGGGCATAAGCGAGAAAAACTAAATTGATCAGGAGAGCAGTTTAAAGTTAGAGATTGCAGAAGAATTGACATAGCTTTTTAAATTTTTAATCATGTCGTTAAAATCAAAACAGCTAAAGAATTCTAAGAATTAAGGCAATTATTTGCATTCCTATGCATGTGGTTTTTAACCATGTTTTGCGATTTTTTTAATGTCACAAGCGCCTTTAGGACAAAATCTTGTCGGTTACACCAAAACCATACTTCAAAAACAAAGTTGTTTGCTTGGGTAAAACAACAACAAAGATCATCGTAGATCCATGGGAGTTAGCGCATTAGAAAGAGCGGAAAATTTCAAGTCGGATAACATTCATAATTCATTTTTGACCAAAACGTCGCGTCGCTTATTACCGAGAGAATGGAATTTTTCGACCCAGCGAAAAACATATTTAAAAAAAATGTGTTCCATCTGGAATAGAGCCCTCTGTTTACCAATTACGAGTCCAAAGCATTAACCACTTGACTACGGACTTTTCAAATGGTCAAAACGAGACAACACGCATCGATGGCATTGACTTATCGATGGTGATTGCCAAGCTTCGTTGGAGGAGGCACCAAGATAAGAACAAATAAAATACAAACAAAATTGAAAACAGCTGTGAAATGATTGCATTGAATAACCAACAAAAAACGCGGTCGTTTTCATGGTTCGTTTTATTTAAAACAAAGTCAATATTTATTTAATAGTATTCAATAACAAAAAAAAAACTTAAAGATTGACGTCAATCAGAGACGGGCAACCAGTTTCTCGGAAAAAGTTTATTTCTCAAAAATAAAAAAAATGTTTAAGTAACATTTATATCAACATTTTATAAGTCCGGTCGATAGCTCAGTTGGTAGAGTGCTTGCATTCCGCCCCGTGATCTCGGGTTTGAATCCCACCGAGGGTGTCAGAAATGATTTCCCATTTCGGTGTTTATTTCCAACCACAAAATAAAATACCGGCAAGGTTTACTTAGCCTTCACAAGAAATGAGTACCAGCCCACTCGGGAGCTGGGACACTTCAACTGAAGTAGTTGGCGTTAGGCCGGCCCCCTTACCCGTAAAAATAAATAGGTTCAACTCGCCACATGCGACCCCTTCGGGGATAACGCGGCAAGAAGTTACACTATATGTGCAGCTTAGTTGCGTATACCTACCATAGTTTTAAGCAATAAACTCAGCACATTTAAATTGAGGGGAAAATATGTTATGTTACTAGGCCGAGTTGCTAGAGAATAGGCAAAAAAAGTGTTATTGGTTGCTAAGATCTGTGGTCCCATTTATGTGTGACGTTTCGCGTCGAGAAAAAGAGTCCCTAATGTACTAATTCCTGTTGAAAATTTGAAATTCACTAATGGACTCGCAATAAACTCACGGCCAGGTTGCTAACAGAAACAAAATCAAACAAACATTTTGTTAAGGGTTGCTAAGGACCATTGTCAAATAAATACAGAAGAAAAAAAACTATTTTCAAATTTATGCTGAACACGTCAAATACTAAATTTCAATATATCTTTGCAACTTACATAGATTATAGTTCAACACACACAGTTCATACAAGTGGACCTTTAGTAAATTTACAATATTTCTTGTCTTGTCTTGTATCCTGCCGCCATTCCTCTAGGGGTGGCTGGTACCTCCACACAAGTGCCTCCACTTGACTCTGTCCTTGCATACTTCTTTCATCTCATCTAGTTTCATCACTCTTTTCATGCACGCTCTTCTCTTGCTTCCACTCTGTAGATTACGTTCATTCGCAATCTCACTTATCTGCTCAATCCATTCTTTCCTAGGTCTTCCCCTTCCACGCTTACCTATTACATTTCCTTTATACCCTTTTTTTGTCAGTCGGTCTTCATCCTTTCAATATACATGTCCGAACCATCGCATCACACTTCTTTGAACTTTCACTTTCACGCTTTCTTTTACTTCGCATTCATTCAGAACCCATTCGTTTCGCACTCTATCTTTGAGTGTTTTTCTGCCATACTTCTCAAATGAGCCATTTCTACGGTGCATACCTTATTTACTTATCTTTCATTCACCGTCAACGACTCGCTTCCATATGTATATAATATACAATTGTGTACCGCCATTTTTCAGCTGTGTCACCTTTATATTAAGGGTGGTCAGAGCCTCTGTAGTCACTGCCACTTATTCATATCCTGACACACGTACTTAGACAATTCTTGAAATTCTCCGAATAAAATTAAATGACTCATATCAATACAATGATGAATATATTTTCCTAAAATCGCAAGTACAAAAATCGAGATTAAATAATCATGTGATAAAAAAATGTAGAGTCAGGATGGATTAGTATCTGTAACTGTAACTCTGTCGCCATTCCGCTAGGGGTGGTCAGAGCCTCTGCAGAGCTGCCTCCATTTCTTCCTATCCTTCCTATCCTTAAAGTACAAAATAATGTGATGAGATGGTTTGGGCATGTGGAAAGAATGAAAGATGATAGACTGACAAAGTATGTACCTATACAAAGAAAGTGTGAAAGGAAAAAGAGGGAAGGGACGACCGAGAAAAGTATGGAGTGATCAGATTGAGGAGATTGTGAAAGAATGGGATATACAAAGTGAGCGTAAAAGAAGAAAATGCATGAAAAAGGTGATGGATATGAAGGAATTGAAAGAGGTATGTCAGGATAGGAAAAAATGGAGGCAACTCTGCAGAGGCTCTGGCCACCCCTAGCGGAATGGCGACAGAGTTACAGTTACAATTACAGTTACTTACATATGTACCTACCTCCTTCAATTCATTCATATCCATCACCTTTTTCATGCATTTTCTTCTTTTGCGCTCAATCTGATCACTCCATACTTTTCTCGGTTGTCCCTTACCTCTCTTTCCTTTCACACTTCCTCTGTATATACATATGTATACTTTGTCTATCATCATTCATTCTTTCCACATGAATAAATCTAATGTAAGTTGCAAAGATACATTAACATTTAAGATTCATACATGATGCATATCTGCAAGCACACGTTTTAATTCGCATTTACACATGCCACATGTTTAGGTACTTACAAACATGACTAAGCTGCACATAAATGAGAAACTTCTTGCCACGTTCTCCCCGAAGGAGTGGCATGTAGCAAGTGAAACTTATTTATTTTTGCACATGAGGGGGCCAGCCTTACGCGGAGCGCTTCAGTTGAAGTGGGGGTTTTCCAGTTCCTGAGGGGGCTGGTACTCATTTCTTATGAAGGCTGAGTATTTTATTTTGGGCTTGAAATAAACACCGAAACGGGAATCATTTCCGACACTCTAGGTGGGATTCGAACCCGAGCTCTCGGTATTGAATATAAGATTTATACCGAGCTATCGACCGGACTAACTTTTAAAACAAAAACCAAAACTTCAATTGAACATAGGCCATGCAACTCTTGTTGTCCTTCCCTGAAACATATGTGACATGGGTAAAAGTAAACCAATTTTTACAGTATGGATGGTCAGCCTCATACCAATTAAGGTAGTAAAATTGGTGATTAAAAAAGTAATAAATAGAACAATAAAAAAATATTATCAGCGTATACTCATATACGTGTGAAATGAAATAATACAATTTTCATTAAAAAAACAAGAAGGTAAAGTACCTACTTGTTTTTTAATAGGGTCCGCACGTGGCTTGACATAGAAAAAAAACGTGTCGTCACTCGGCCGGGTTGCCAGGGAATAGTCAAACAAATATTTTGTCAATCTTGCAACAATAAAACAAAACAGTTTTTCCTCACGAGTTGATTTTTTTCCTCGAGCGCCTTCAATCGTTCTTTTGATAATAGATTCGTTTGTTCTCTTCATAATGATGTGATAACATTGAAAGCGCTCGAGGAATTAAATCAACTCGCGAAGAAAAAATGAATCTTCACAATCTCAATCCACAAACCCAATATATATTTTTGATTAGTTGTTTAGCACTGTTGTCCCATACAAGTGTGACATTTGCTTGCCGAGCAAAAAAAATCTCAATTTGTGAAAATATACAGTGTTTCATTTTATTTTGATTCTAAAAAAATATTTCAAATCAGTTAATATGAATTTTCACTGTGTCAATACACAAAACATACAAAATATGAAAAAAGTTCTAAATTCAAAATGGTTTCGAGTCCATGGAAAAGCATGTGTATAAGTGAATGGTTGAAGAGCAATTAGTAACAGGCTGACAAACAGAAAAACAATTAATAAAAAAATATATATATTAAATTAAATAAAAAAAAAAACACAATGACGTACGATGTTTATAGCAGCTGTGTAAGCCAAACCTCCGGGTCCGTAACGACCGGCTACGGTTTGCCTAGCCATCGCGTTCAAAGCACCACTCACAGTCATTTTTCACTGATTTTTAATAAGCAACCATCAAAAAAATAATCATTGATTTATGCGTTCAACTGCCGATGATCCAGGTGTGTGCGGGAGTATGATGGACCGAAGAATGGTACGTGTAATTTTTTTTCTTTTTAAAATCACACAGCACACCTGGCGGCCGCGACGTCGAACGCTAAACTGAGCTATGGAGGTGGAAACGAGTAGTTTTATGTGACTGGGTATTAATTTTTTTTTTTATCAAACCTGCGTAGGTAAGTACCTACTACGAAATCATGGAGAGATTTCACATTTTTTTTAAATTGGCATATTTTTTTTTTTACTTTAATAGACTCGAATTGACATGCAGAAAAAAATGTGACGTCACTAATAGGTTACTAAAGAGAATCTTTGACAAAAAAATAATATTGTGGTTTATTGGAAGTGTGGTGACATTGAATTTTGAGTTTGAAATGAGTTTTTGTATAACTTCTGGGAAATATAATTTGTCAAAAGAACCCTTAACTTTTTTTTTTTTTCAATAAATTTTCCCGCCGAGAAAAAAGGCTTAAATTCAATTTTGTGTCTACAATGTTGCACTAAATGCAACTCTGCAGAGGCTCTGGCCACTTCTAGCAGCGACAGAGTTACTGTTACCGAGTCATTAGCTATCAATTAGACTGTAGCTGCAAGTGGCTCGTTTTTCCGCCAGGGGTGGCCAAAGCCTCTGCAAAGTTACCTCAACTCCTTTCTATAATAATAACAACAATAATTGGGTAATAACTTAACTATTTCAAGTAGTTTTGTCCTGGATAAAAAAGTACCGAAGAACATTCGTTTTGAAGTTTAAATAATGTTATATACTTTGCATACAACTGGTAAAAAAATCTTCAGGTCAACTTAATAAGTCACTTATTCAGTTTTAACTTTAAAGTACCATATGCACACTTATAGAAATACGTGACTACAAAAATCACTTGGTCAAAATATACCTACATGAGGTTGTGGGATGCCTATGAGATAAAATGATTTCCAGAAAAATAACAATCAGATAATTAAATATCAGCGTTATCTATTTTGTGTTCACATTTGCAATCTCTCCATTATACGATTATACATAGAGGAGAAATATTATATTTTTTGCACTACGGCATAAATAAAAATGTATTTTTTTACAACAGGTTTTTCATTGCATGCCATTATGATATGCAGGTACAATAAAATGTGTTTCTCATAGAGAAATAATAATAATTACTCTATGGTGTCCCTACTGCGAGACAATCACAGGTTTTCCCCGAGTGTTGAAATCATTAAACGGTGGGAAAATTGTATGAAAGGAAAAACGAGAAAAATATATAATCAATTAAAAAAAAAACGTTGCCATGGTAATTTCATGGGTTTCTATGGTGATATGTACATAGATTGAAGACGGAGAAGAGACACGTTGCTTAGATTAGAGAAAGTAAAAAAAACGTTTCAAATGTCGTGAGCGAGACGACACTATCAACAATGTACGTTAAAAACGGTGCATCATGTCGATTGGAACTAAATCACAATTATAGTCCCTCCATTATATTTCTACCTCCACGAATTTAACCAATCCTAGATTGCCACCTTTGGTTCTATACGACTCGATTATGAGAACGAATGCAATAAGGGAAAATTGTGGTAATTAAATCAAACCAAACAAATAAATCATTGACTTACTAATATATAGACCGCGTGTCTCCTACAAAAGGAACATACAAATATGGACCCAACTCAACGAGGGTAAATTAACGAAAGTACAAGATTTATCACAAATAGGTATAAACTTGTAGTGCACAATTTTTTTTTTTTTTGCATCTTCAGCCGTGCACTCTTGTGTTTAAAGCTTTATTGTTCATCTAATAGCTCGTTTAAACATTACGAGCGAGGTAAATATACTTTTGTCTCGCTCTGCCCACAGGATGAAACCAATGGATGCTACGAAATATTATTTTTGTGATAATGTAAAGCACCATACATAACATGATTTTTTCTTGTTATGGGTGTGAACAATAATATTAAATCACTTAAAAACCATACATGTATGTACAGACCTTTTACGAGAATAACGGTAAAACATGGCTCTTGCAAAAAATGGTTACCAGAGCCGATTCAGGGTAAGAATACATAATAAAACAAAAAAGATTTTAATATTTAATAATGAAAAATCAAAATATAAGTTGTATATGGTTACAGGACGAGTCAAATTTATTAATGTACAACCAATTTCGAAAACATGATTTCATTTTAATATTAAAAAAACAAATTTCCGTGACTTATAGGGTATGAGGCTGACCACCCATATTGTAAAAAATGGTTCACTTTGCCAATGTCACCCCTGTTTCATTTAAGGCTAGGATTTTATTTATAAGCATTCAGCATTTGTAGGCGCGAACTAGGGCATGGAATACCGGAATAATTTTCATACCGGTATTGATACCGATATTGAAATTTCCAATACCGGTATACCGAAATTTCGGTATTTTTTCGGTATTTTATTAAATACTGCTAATTACTGGTTAAATGATGCCAAAAACGATAAGTAAGTCATTAAAGCAGTTTTCTAAGCTATTTGTCAAAAACACTCGAACTATTGATCAACTCAGTAAAAACCATTTATTGAGTTATTATAGTTAAGGTAATATTAAATAAAATACGTTATTGGATCCAAGAATTATTTAAGTTGTTTTAAAGGCACAAACATCACAATCACATTGGTATTAAAATCAGTCTTACTCTCTAATTATATGAAATCGTGCAACGAGAATTTCTTATATAGCGTACATAAGTTAAAACAAAATCAAATTGTTTTATTTTCTTAAATAAACCAAAATATAGGCGCAGGCGCAATTAACTTAAGTTTATTTTTCAGTCAGATCGCGTTTGTTGGAAAATCGTGCGAAGAAAACATAACGCGTCCAAACTTGCGTCGTTGAGAGATGATCTTATTTTGTTACATAATGTAACTTACAGCTGAAAATGCCCTTTCTGACTCAACGCTCGTCGGTGGAATGCTTAAGAGGTACTTGTAAGCTACGTCCAAAAATCTGCCTCTAGTACCTCCATTTTCATACAATGTCATTTCAATACGAATCAATGTTTGAATATTATCTTCTTCTTCCTCTCCGATCTGACCAACCTGGGATCTGTTTTGATTTGTGGTCATAGATTGAGGGAGGGGTGGAGCGTAGACCATAGTGCCCGGATGCCCAAAAAGAACCGTGCGAGAGGTTTAATACTAATCCAATGTATGAGAGAGAGAGAAAGATGTATGATATAGCGCTTACGTACTTACGTATCGTCTTGTGTTGTGATCGAGCGTGCGCGCGTGCCGGTAGCAGTTAATTGTAGAAGTAAAACATTAGACGAACAACTGAAAGCGATATCATTAAATACCAACTAGATACTATTAAGCATGCAGAATTTTGCGTAGTTGATATTGTGATGATTTTTTCTAATAATCGTGATTCGTCTCATATGAAAACTCATCTGAAGTATGAACAACACTGTGAACCATATAAATCGAGCGTTCTGCATAGTTTTTAAACACCTTTGCAATAATAATTGATATTTTTTTACGAAAAATCGAAATACCGGTATTTTATCCTCAAATACCGGTTTCAAAATACCGAAAATAACAGTCGGTATACCGGTATTTCGGTATACCGGTATCCATGCCCTAGCGTGAACTGGACTTTTTGGTTTGTGGGTATGCATTTGATATGAGTTTTTAATGTAAATATATATTTGCAACTTAGATTGTAGAATATAGAAAGGTTACAAAGTGAATGCCTCATCAATTAAAGATTTTATTATTTTAATTTTAAAAATAATACGACTCGTTTAAAATTGTAACCACATTAATTTAGATGAAATAATCGAGGAATCCACTTGCAAACCACTCTTAGTTTAAAAAAAAGTTTTTTTTGCAATGGCTGTCGTTGCATTGGATTTAAAAAAATGTTGTTCTGTATTTTATTGTACTATTTCAAAACTCGCTAAGTTTCGTATAATTTGAGTTGTTATAATTTGAACTGTCAAATATCATAGCGACTTTTGCAAGAGTATACCGTATTAAGCCTCATTTTTTTTTGTACATATATTCCATTTATTAGTCGAAGAATTCCTAAAATTATCATTTTTGTGCCACTTTGTTTTTTAGTAGTTAGTGGAAAATATTTTTCAAGAGGCTCGATTATTTCGAGTACAGCCCTGGGCGCTGTTGTCCCTTTCTTTCACACGGTAGAACACTATCTTTAAAGTAGACGCACTCTTCTAGCACGCGCCTGTCAATAATTCGTACAAAATATAAATAAAACGTTAATTAGCGTATTAAAAACATAAATTTACATGTGAAATGTGATTTCATCCATGTATTTTACTTTTTTGGACCTATTTTTGCGCCCTTTCACACAGAAAACCACTTTTAACGAGATGTTCACGATCCGAGCGCTGGAGAAATAATAAGACCAAAACCGAGCATTACAAATTGCACGCGGATCGAGGTTCAGCGCTTCAGTCCAAAAAAAAGGGGACATTATTTTGGCCTGGACGTCATCTCTATACCTTTATAACTCTATGAAATAAATATAAAATAATTCCTTCCTAAGCAACCTGCACTACGAGACTGATATGAGGTTGACCAGCAATGCTGAAAAAATATTTTACTTTTTCTGATGTCACCCCTGTTTGAGGAAGAGTTTATGTCGCTTTACAGTTTGTGTTTTCTTCTGTTAAAATTTTGAAATAATGTTAAAATGTCTGCAACTTAGATTATAGATTATTGCAATCTCAAAGGAGCATAAGCCCTGCATCTCTTACTGACCTTCCCTGAAAAAGGGTAAACATTAATTAAGTGAACCAGTTTTTACAGTGGTCAGTCTCATAAGTCATACCAACCAGCAAGGCAGGTATGCGGCTGACCACCCATGCTGTAAAAAATGGTCCACTTTACCAACGTCACCCCTGTTTCAGGGAAGGACGGCAAGAATTGCAGGGTGTATGTCCATTTGAGATGTGGGTTTTTATGTTGTAGGTTCACATGCGGCATGTGCAAGCGCGAACTTGTACGTGTCTGCTTGTGAGAATGCATATCATGTGAAACCCCAATGTTACATATCTTTGCAACTTAGATTGAACAGATTAGATTAGATGAGTAGATGATATGCGAAAGAAAAAGAAGAAGAAGAAGGCAATGAACTGATAATTGAAAAAGCATGACGTCCACGCTTCTTCAAATAATAGCAAACACTGTTTTTTTTCAATCTTCTTTTTGTTGGTCAGCAATCTACCAAATCTCGGGGAGAGCAAAAAAATGAGATTTTTTTGTTGTTTCAAATGGTCGGATATCAAATTCGGTTACCCAGATAGATAGCGCGACTGACGTCAGAGGAAGCGGTGTCGGGGCCGGTTGCCTGCCTCCGATGACGTCACTCTCGCAAACTGGCGAAAGAAATCTATTCTGCTGACGTCGCGTGTCACGGAGTCGTGGTTCCAAACACCTTGAGGGAGCGCTGCCTGCGAACCACTAGCCATGAGGTTCTTATCTTAGGAAATTACTGTAGGCGATGTCCTATCATTGTCAAAGGAGGAGTAAGACAGGGAAGCGTTCTGTCACCTATGCTGTTTAATTTGCATTTAGAAAGGATGCGAGACAGAGAAATGTATCGCTGTCGAAAAGCAGATCTCCATCTAGAGAGGAGTTAGACAAGGATGTATACTATCACCTATGCTATTCAATATGTATTCAGAAAAGATGATGGCACAAGCAACATAGAAAAAAACGTAACTAAGCTACACATACAGAGTAACTTCTTGCCTGCGTCATCCTCAAAAGGATTGCATGTGGCGATTCGGGACCTATTTATTTTTACGGGTAAAGGGGTCGGCCTAACACTAACCTCTTTCAGTTGAAGTGGGGGTTTCCCAACTCCCGGGAGAGCTGGTTCTCATTTCTTGTGAAGGTTGAGCACACCTTGCCGGTATTTATTTTGGGTTTGAAATACACACTGAAACGGGAAATCATTTCTGATACCCTCAGTGGGGATTGAACCCTTGCTCTCGGCATGGAATGCAAGCATTCTACCAACTGAGCTATCGACTGGACTTTTTACGAGCTTGATCGTCGCTACAAAGCGTTAATTCTCGCGCACCCAGTTGCTGTAAGGTTGGATGGACCTTTTGATGACCGGTATTTGGTAATGGTTTATGAATTTTTCAACCCAGCGAAGAGCAAATTTGAAAATATAAATGGTATATTTCTTGTGCTCCGCCGGGATTCGAACCCACAATCTTCCATTTACGAGTCCAAAGTGTAACCACTGGACTACGGACCGGTCGATGTGACAAAGAGAAAGGACTCGTTGTCGAAAAGCAGATATCCATCTAGAGAGGAGTTAGACAAGGATGTGCACTGTCACCTTCGCTGATCGATTTGTACTCAGAAAGGATAATGGCACAAGTAAGCAAGAAAAAAAGCCGCAGTGTGCCGACGACATACGAGTAGTTTCACAGGTGTATCAACAAGTTGTGTTAACATGAATAAAAACAGCTTGCATAGAATCAGGTTAGTCACATTGATATGACGAAAACTAAGACCATGGCCATCAGCAGAGAAACAAACGTCTCAGTACATGTAGATGGCGAAGGCATTGAAAGATGCAAAACTGACACATGGGATGTGAGGTCAATAAAAACTGGGGTGTGCCAAAAATTAAGTACTTACTTCAAGTACGAGTAGAAAACTTGATGTTTAGACTGTCGAAAGTAGCAAAAAATGTGCAAACGCTAAGGTTTAATGATTCGTTGAAGATTTCACTTACTATTTCAATGAGATATGCCATATGGATATGCCAAATAAAGATGAAAGAAGCGTCTGAGATGGAAGAAGTAAAAAAACAAAAACAAAAAAAACAGCGGACTCAATCTACCAGAATCCGTTTGTCTTGACATGGATTTGAACTTTTAGATTAGCAGTGAACTCGACGGAATTTGTAGGTAGCGAGGCAAATGGTGAATGCGCTCGGAGCGAGCTGGAATCGTCAACAGACTGCGATTAATTTGCATAGAGCGTCCTCTGCATTTTCACAAAGCGCACTAAATCCCACCGCATTGAAGATTAGCCGGCAATTTGTTCCGTTTAAGCATGTCACTAATGGTGCAAACAAATATGTTGTAGATACGTCTGCTGGCCTTGAGAGCGCGACTCGGGTCTTTAACATGGCCTTTCTAAAAACAAATTGACAATAATCTGTCACGTTGTGTGGATTTCCTTAAAATGCAAACACGGGCTTAAAGTTTACACTTTGCCAATTTTGGCACAAAGAGATAACAAAATTTATGATTCCTATTTCACAAACAATAAACATTTTCAAGATTCATTGCCGTTTTATGGTCCAATTTAGGACAGGAGCATATGACAAAAAATTAACAACTGAAGAACATAAACTTTGATATGGTCCATACCATGAATGTGAGCATACTGCATTGTAGGGAACTTGCAGCGAATGGACCTTTGGAGATTGGAGCGGATGATTGTGAAGACTAACTCTGAAGGACGAAGGGCAGTGGGATGACTCAAAAGCAATTGGAAGCAATAGTTTTTTTTAAGAGTCCTGTGTGGGACTCTACATTAGTGTACGAAACTTGTTGCAGTGTTGGTGAGCCGGCAATAGGTGTCCTAATATTTTGTAGCAGGGTTTCGGCCGCATTGCTAGTGTTGTTTTTGTTTTGAGATATTGAGAGAAAGTGGCGATTGATGATGGTGTAGAAAAGACCCAGATTCAAATGGAATGAGAACACTCAACACAGATATCATTTCATAAACGGGCAGTTTGGCAAAGGTGAACCCGTAAACCGTCAAGTTCTCATAGTTTTGGCATCGACTGCAAAGAGGTAAATAAGAGTCCTACGAGTTGCCCTTGCTATATCGAGAGAAGGAGGAATACGTGTGGATAGTTCACTAAAACAATCACCGATAGAAGATGCCACATCATGTGAGAGAGCTAGAGGACCATGGAAAGTTCCGGAATGCACTGAAGACAAGCAAATTTCTGGCATCATTTGCACAAGCGCCCTTGGAGTGACCACATCACGAAACGAAATCATCAACTCGATCACTATCAAATAGTCAGAGGGTAAATTAAATTTATAATGAAACTATGCTTAGTTTCGACCGGTAGTTTTAAAAAATAGCCAGAATGACAACAAAATACACACCCTTAAATGTTGTTTCGCGGACGCCGTTAATAGAGCTACTTCTCTTTGAACGTAAATGTGCTCATCTAGGATTCAGTTTTTACAAAAACAAACATCATTAGTCGCGTGATTAACATTACAACGCAAATACACGATTAATTATTCTATTTTTAATTTAATCCTTCACATTATGAACGGAATCTCATTATATGAAACCTGCTTTAAGACGTAAATGAAATTCTAATGTGATGATGATGGCGTAATCAGCTTCCATCAGTCTTGGCATGATGAGTTGGATGAAGGTTATGACTCTTGGATGAAGACTGTTGGATGAAGGTTATGGAGGAAATGAAAGAAGTATGTAAGGACAGAAAGAAATGGCGGTTTATCTGTAATGTCGGCGGCTAGGGTTTTTTAAATTAGAATTTGTTTTCTTTTTTAGTTTTGATGTCCGTAAATATTATTATTGATTCTAAATCTAATCTAAATCTAAGCTGCAAAGATATGTATCATTTGAGATTTATATTAAATGCATTCCCACAAGCAGACACGCATAATTTCGCTCACACATGCCGCATGTGGACCTACAGTATAAAAACCCAATCTCAAATGAACATAAGCTTTTCAACTCTTGCCGACCTTCCCTGAAACAGGGGAGATTGATTTTAAAAATGTACTTTGCTGCGTATGTTCCTTGACTTATAGGTTGGTATGCAGCTGACCACCCATGCTGTAAAAATGGCTCACTTTGCCAATGTCACCCCCTGTTTCAGGGAAGGACAGCAAGAGTTGCAGGGTGTATGCCATTTAAGATTTGGGTTTTTATGTTGGACGTTCACATGCGGCATGTGCAAGCGCGAACTTGTACGTGTCTGTTTGTGGGAATGCATATAATGTGAATCCCCAATGTAAGATATCTTTGCAACTTAGATTAGATTAGATGCCTTCTTTACCAACAACAATAAACTCTGTATTTCCTTGATCATCCATTCCATTGGTTTCCAAGGTTTCCATCGGATGGTCTACTAAGTATCTTTCGTTTCAGGTTAATCCTGACACTTGACAATCTTGAGCGTAAAGCATTACCCACTAGACTATGTCAAGATCAGTCATGGAGACATCGGAAGAAGTATTTTTTTAGTTTTTCTTTGGCGCTTGCGAAAGAACTCGATAGATAAAAAATCACAGTACCTACATCTTATTTTTGGATACGTATCGCCAGCTCGTCGCCTTAGGTCATGAGGATTTAGCAGAATAGCACTCCTGGCCATGATTCTCGCAAGTTTGTCCTTTGGATTTAATTTACAGTCGCGAAACTATTGTTTTCCTAAAGCTAAGAGGTGAACGATTGGTTTATTCCTCAGCTAGGATTGAAATGAAATACGCCAATTGTGTCCACGCAAACTAGTTTTGAATGGACCTTGTATTTTTTATGTCATGGCTGGTTTTCGTTGTGCCTTATACATTTTTCTTTCGTTGCGTAAGCGTTTGTACGCGAGGCAAAATTTTTGCAAAAATCCTGAGACTTCGTAAAATTGGTGTTCGTTTTTTTAATACACAGGAAATAACACAACTATGTATTATAATATCCTATAGGTACGAAGCAAAACGCGTACTGTTATTGTGTTGTATTTTATTATTTAAAAATGTTAGACACAAATCTACGTGTTTTGATATTTTCCTAGAAAACATACTGCAAACCAGCCTTTAAATTTAAATAACCATTTATTTGAGACGCAGTACCTGTAATATGTATTTTTGTACCACAAGCTCTACCGAGGTCGGAATATTTTTTGATTTGGAACTTTTTTCACGGCGAGCAAACGTCAGGCCAGTATGGCACTGCAGTCCTTAGTTTCCAATAACATAATATTTGTATGCCTTTTCCCGAGAAACCCGGCTGGGTGACGACACAATATTATGTATGCAAATTCACTTGTGGACCTCATTTCAGTACAGAAAAGTTGACAGCTTTTAAAATTACCTACCAACATAAATATAGAGCATGTAAAGTTGATATCGGACGGTTCACTTTTCGTTCATGAATAGATTTATTTGTGAATAAATATTGCATTTGGGAAAATATTAGGATTTACAGGAACAAATCATGAATTAATCGATCAATTCAGATATGATTCTGACTTATGAACCGTTTATGAATTTTTCAGTTCAATTATAATTCCTATAAAAGATTGTGACATTGGAAATTCAGAGAATGACATGAAAAATGTAAAAAAAATGCATCAAAAAGGTTCGACTTCAAAAAAATCATAGATGTAACGCGTCACCACAGCTATACCTACTACAATATATTTCGTAATGTCTGATGCACTTATATGTGTGAAACCAGTCGAGGTGTCCATTCACGTTTCTAGAAACTACTAGCAAGGGGACACACACGTGGACGTGAAGGTATCTCATTAAACAAAGAATAATAATCAATATTGGGCAGATATACTCTGAAAAGAAAAAACTCGGAGGGATAGAGTTAGGAATGAATGGGCAAAAAAATAATGTAATTTGAAAGAGGATGTGAAAGTTAAGGTACAAAAGAATGTGATGAGATGGTTTGGGCATGTGGAAAGAATGAATGATGATAGACTGAAAAAGTTTATATACAAATAAAGTGTGAAAGGAAAAAGAGGGAAGGGACGACCGAAAAGAGTATGGAGTAATCAGATTGAGGAGACACGAAAAAGGTGATGGATATGAATTAATTGAAAGGGGTATGTAAGGATAGGAAGAAATGGAGGCGGCTCTGCAGAGGCTCTGGCCACTGAGGCTGAGGCATTGGCGAAAGAGTTACAGTTACAGTTACAGGGGAATTTACGCAATGTTAATACTCGAGGTACAGATGATCCAATACTTAACGCAATCGAGTTCGCGGAACTGAAAGTCTTTGTTGATGATTCACATTTGATTATGCTAATAGAAGATGCAAGCCGTTACGAATCTTATTCACCGACATCATTATCGTTTCCGTTTGCCTTAATGATAATATCATGAAGCAGTCGCATATATGATGGTAAGTACAGTTACTTTTATAAAAAGAAGTCATTAAAAATGGCAGGCAAATAAATAGGTTCCACTCGTCCACTCATTCCACACGCAGGATACAAATGAAGCCTGTCGTATGGCTGCGAACCTAAAACATCCAGAACCAAAGAGACCGCCAAGAAGCATTCGAGATGTAGATTTGGAGGAAGATGACCAAGACGCGCTTGTCCGTTCGAACGTGTGAAGAATTGAGTTGTGAGTGCTTTCCAAAACATATTTTCTAAATCTATCTCGCGCAGGTCATCTATGAGGGCATTCCGTTCAATGCAGTTGGAGCAGCCACCTCGAAGGCTCGCTCTCCAAAAACGGTCTTCTTTTCTCTTCTATTAAATTCCAGACGAAAGGATCCCCTACGAAAAGGTGTTGCAGAGAGTAGAAGAAAAAAGAGAGTTTGTAAGTCACATTTTGAAGAGGAAAAATAAACTAAGAGGACACTCGATTAGACATAGCATCATTGCAAGCAACATATTTGAAGGAAAAATCTCGGGAAGACTAACATGAGGTCGCCCAAGAACATCATACTTCCAGAATTTTAAGCGATTCATAGATGTCTCGTCCTATTCGCAACTCAAGAGGATGGATAACAACAGAGACAGATGGCTGGCACAACAAGGCACTGCCTTTAGAAAACGATAATGAGATATAGGTATCTATAATCTAAGTTGCAAATATATATGATGATAATGATCAGAGACTCGACGGGGAAAAGCCCTACTATAATATGGCATTGGCAAAGTGAGCCATTCTTCACAGTATGGGTGGTCAGATTCATACCAACCTATAACTCAAGGAATAATCATGCCAAGGTCGTTTTTGTTTCTCACCTCATTGCGATCCTTTTTTCATGATACAGGGACCTACGTCAAAGCAGAAAAGGTTACACAACAAGCCCGACCTCAGAGTGTAAGGCGTCACAAATCTCGATGTAAGATTATGAAATACAACCGACACTATTAGCATATTTCACCAAACTTGGGCCCGGTATTTTCAACGTTAGCATGTGTAGGTTGGTATGAGGCCGACCACCCATGCTGTTTCAGGGAAAGAGTTTTTTTTTTAATAGATTTGTGAAGAGGAATGCAGTTCACCAACATATTCTGCCTGGCCAGAAACAGGTATTAATATAATCAATTAATAATTCATTATTGTAAAACTAAAATTAAAAAAACATGGTTTTGTACCACTTGAGTATTTTTTATTGCAAAAACGTTTTCAAAAACTTCACTAAATCAATTTGAAAACTTATTCATAATTGTTTATTTTGATGAATTATTAATTAATAATTACTTACCCAATCACATCTGTTGAACCAGGGTCAAAGTAATGGTCAAATTGTTATTCCATTGCAAACAAGCTAGAAAGATCAGCCATAACACCGACAGTTGCAGGGTGTATGCCCATTTGAGATTTGGGTTTTTTTTGTTGCAGGTTCATATGCGGCATGTGCAAGCGCGAACTTGTACGTGTCTGCATGTGAGAATGCATTTAATGTGAATCCACAATGTAACATATCTATAATGATGAAATATTCTCACGCGTTTGACGTTAGTGCGTACTTTTCACTAAGTACGAGTATAAAGACGCTATGCTAACTTGAAAACTAATCTAATCTAATCTACGTTGCAAAGATATTATGTTACGTTGGAAATTCAAATTACATGCATTTTCACAACCAGACACGTACAAGTTCGCGCTTGCACATGCCGCATGTGAACCTACAACATAAAAACCAAATCTCAAATGGGCATACACCCTGCAACTCTTGCCGTCCTTCCCTGAAACAGGGGTGACATTGGCAAAGTGTACCATTTTTACAGCATGAGTGGTCAGCCGCATACCAACCTATAAGTCAAGGAACGGAAAACACCGGGCCTTATTGCGTAAAAATACATTAAATCTAAAATACAACCCGAATCTGAATTAATCTCTCTGACCCAATTTAAGCCAGATTTTTAAGTGAGTTTCCATGTTATTTTTTAATGTTAAGGTCTGTGTAGTGGTTAAATGATTAATTTAGTATTAGAAATTTATAAATCGATACCTTAAAGGTACAAATTATTAAGTGACATATTAAGCTAAAATGGATCTCTCAGATAAATACACTTTTTTTCCTATTTCCCACGAGAGAAACCAATAAAAAAAGTGTGAAAATCCTATAGTTGAAAACTGTTTCATGAGCACTTTCTTATAATTAGTTTGACACTTACTATGAAAAGTTACACCCAATGACAACTTTTAATTCACTTGTCTTGTATCCTGCCGTCATTCCTCTAGGGGTGGCCGGTACCTCCACACAAGTGCCTCCACTTGACTCTGTCCTTGCATACTTCTTTCATCTCATCTAGTTTCATCACTCTTTTCATGCACGCTCTTCTCTTGTTTCCACACTGTAGATTCCATTCATTCGCAATCTCACATATCTGCTCAATCCATTCTTTCCTAGGTCTTCCCCTTCCACGCTTACCTATTACATTCCCTTTATAGTTTATACACTTTTTTTGTCAGTCGGTCTTCATTCATCCTTTCAATATGTCCAAACCATCGCATCACACTTCTTTGGATTCTCACGATTTCTTTTATTCAGTTTTACCTTTAAGGTGGCGATATATTTTTAATCAAATTATTCATTCGTTTACTAAAGGGCTTATATTAATTAAATCGATAGCTGATTAATTACAGCTGATAAAAGTATTACAAAAGTAGAATAAATTACAAATTTCTAAATTTACTTATTATATATTTTTGCAAATTGATTAATTATATTGTGCATATAAAAATATATATTTTATTCATTGAAAGGAACATAAGTACCTATTTAATGTAAAGGTAAGGTCAGACGACTCAATTTTTAATCATTATTGTAGATATGAACCATTGGTAAATTTAATTGTAGATTTTAGCTTTTGTGGTCCGTAGTTCAGTGGTAACACTTCGGACTCTGAATGGAAGGTTGTGGGTTCAAATCCCGGCGGAGCACAAAAAATATACCATTTATATTTTCAAATTTGCTCTTCGCTGGGTTGAAAAATTCATAAATCTTAACCAATGACCGGTCACCAAATGTCCATCCAGCCTTACAGCAACTGGGTCTTGCTTGAGAATTGGCGCTTTGTAGCGACGACGACCAAGCTCGTAAAAAGGTCGATAGCTCAATTGGTAGAATGCTTGCATTCCATGCCGAGAGCAAGGGTTCGATCGCAAGGTTTACTCAGCCTTCACAAGAAATAAGAACCAGCCCCCCCCCCTCCCGGGAGCTGGGAAACCCCCACTTCAACTGAAAGTGGTTGGGTGAGGCTGGCCCCCTTACCCGTAAAAATAAATAGTTCCCGAATCGCCACACGCGACCCCTTCAGGGATAACGCAGGCAAGAAGTTACACTATATGTGGAGCTTAGTTGCGTTTGCGTGGTTTAGTACTCGAGGGATGTTTTCCAAGATCTGTACCCTGAGAATAAAACATTGCGTGGACTCCCCTCGATCTCGTAAATAGAAAAATAAGTATGGAAACTCATCACTCAATAGGGTTGTTGTATATTTAGTACATTTTTATATTGACGCGATTGAAGGGAATAATATACGCTATGTTTTGTAGGGAGTATTGTTGCCAAAGTCCATCAAAATTGAAGATTCCGTTTGTAAATTGTTCAATTTTTGTTTTATATTTTGAATAGAACAAAAATCGACAGTTTATTCGTTCAAACATGAACGAAAACTGAAACATCTTATTTTTTTTTTGATAAACTTTTAATGTTTATTACTCGTTACTTAACACGTAAAAACAAACTAAATATAGGATGATATAGGCGCAGTATTAATTAATTAATGTCAATCGATGTTATGTAAGTTTACTTTGATTTTATTTATACATTTCGTTATAAAACATTCCAAAGTCCCACTGCCATTAGGGGCCATATTATCAATACATTATCTGTAAGCATGGAAAACTACAAATACTTGTATGTTTTCGAAACGAGAATAATATCGTTTTGTTGCACGCAATCTGCCTGTGATAGCTTTTCACCTAATCTTAACGGGGCTATTCTTAGGACATTTTAGTCGTCGGTTGAGCCCACGCTTTGACAAACTTAAGATGCCTGCGCTCGAAGTTTCATCAGCACGGTCATTCTACCTACCGAATTTTGTAATATTTGTATGAAAACAAATCAGCTGTTCACTTGCGGCCATCTTGGATTGACAGGTCTTCATACCAATGCATCATTAGTTTGTCAAAGCGTGGGCTCAACCGACGACTAAAATGTCTAAGAATAGCCCCGTAAGTAAGTAGACAGTATTCAAAACAATAAAATATTATAAAAAAATCGAATCCTTTGACTGTGCCTTGACGCCAATCCGCCAGGTCATTAGCAATCTCTTTTTTTTTCAGGAAGCTTGTACGTGTAAAAAAAATCCCCAAATAATCAAAGAAGGATGACGCATGCTCAAAGCCCTGTCCGAAAAGCGTGCAAGATTCATAGAGAACGCAATACCCCAGTAAGGTCTCTCAAGGGGACAAACGCCCTAAGACAATCACGCCGAAAGGGCTCACAGAACATGCAAACAGGTATGTATGTGCCGGTACTCCAACTAAGAACTCAAAAATAAACCTTGGATAGAGAGGAATAGAGAAAACCAATACTAGGATTGAAAACAGAGAAGACGCAGGTGAAACTACCTTTGGTTCAGAAAATTGGTGAGAAAAACATGAGTTTTTGGTGCAGCAGATGTCAGTACAGTTGCGTTGTCTTCTTTTAAATTACTGTTTGGTTCCGCAACGCAACTAAGCTACACATATAGTGTAACTTATTGCCCTTGCCGGGACCTATTTATTTTTACGGGTAAGGGTCAACGACGTTAGCCATGTTGAGAGCACCGGTTCCCATAGATCACCGAAGTTAAGCAACATTGGGCGCGGACAGTACTTGGATGGGTGACCGCTCAGGTACACTGCGTGTCGTTGGCATCTTGGACCGGTCCGTAGTTCGTAGTGGCAACACTTCGGACTCGTAAATGGAAGGTTGTGGATTCGGATCTCGGCGGAGCACTAAAAATATACCATTTATATTTCGAATGTGCTCTTCGCTGAGTTGAAAAATTCATAAACCTTTACCAAAGACCGGTCACTGAAAGGTCCATCCAACCTTACAACAACTGGGTCTTGCTTGAGAATTGGCGCTTTCTACAGCGACGACCAAGCTCGCAGAGGGCTCTTGAGGTGTGATACACACAAAAAACAGCGCTCACCAAATAAATCATCCTAATATTATTATTAAGGGGGCCGGCCTCACACCAGCCGCTTTCAGTTGAAGTGGGGGTTTCCCAGCTCCCGGGGGGGATGGTTCTCATTTCTTGTGAAGGCTGAGTAAGCCTTGAGATCGAACCCTTGCATTCGGCATGGAATGCAAGCATTATATCTACCAATTGAGCTATCGATTTTTTTTACGAGTTTGGTCGTCGTCGCTACAAAGCGCCAATTCTCAAGCAAGACCCAGTTGCTGTAAGGTTGTTTGGTACCGTCGATTGATATTTGTTTTAATCGAATTGGGAATGCAACACAGATACTCACAGAGATCTAATCTAATCTAAGTTGCAAAATATAAGTAACATTAGAGATTCACATGATATGCATTTTCACAAAACAGACATGTTTAAGTTCTCGCTTAAACATGCCGCATGTAGTCCTACAATATAAAAACCCGAATCTCAAATGAACATACACCTTGCAACTCCTGCCGACATTCCCTGAAACAGGGGTGACATTGGCAAAGTGAACCATTTACTACAGCATGGGTGGTCAGCCGCATAAACGAGTGGAGTGGCAAAGGAACGACCACACTGAAAGTTTCTTTGAATTGATATCCATTAAGCTGCCTGAAAAATATTTAGACTGCATATCTTAAATAAATAATTACATAGGTGTGTGTACACTTCTCTTATCATTTGCATATTTTCGGATCCCAATATTGAACGATAAAATTCGACTACTACTGAAAGAGGGTTCAATTTTCATGTATTCCCTAATTTCCGCATGAAAAAATTGCTGAACATTTATTCAATAGATCTAACATTGTCTTATTTGTTCATGTATGACTATTAATTGATTTATTCATTCATGAACAAAAGTGGACCGTCTGATATAACCTTAACTTAACTGAACAATAAAATCTTAGCAAAAACTAAACAAAAATATTATGAAATCGAAGTCGTTACAATATGGATGCATATTATTTTTTAAAGAGGAGAAAGTGAACAGAGAAATTAATGAAAAGTGAACCGTCTGATATCAACCTTTCTATGGTATATAATCTATGTTACAAGAATACATTCGTTACATTCAATACGTTCGCGCGAACCAGCCTACCACCACCTTCAGAAAGGAACTGAAGACACTACTTTTCTCCAGAAGCCATGGCGCCCTTGAGATGGTCCTGGACCATTAAATGGCGCCACAGGAAAGAAATCATCCATCATCATCATCATCATCACATATATTATATTTGAGATTACTATTTAAGCAAACACGTGAAAGTTGGCACTTTCACGTGCTGCATGCATTCTAACAAATGAATGAACATGCAATCTGCAACTCTTCACGCCTCTCCCTGAAACAGCGGTTTCATTGAATGGTCACCCTCATACCAACCTTGAATATCCATAATAATAAATTAAGGTAAATATCTACAACAACAAAAAATCCTAAGCTTCAACGTAACACACAGATATTGTGAAAAATGTATGAAATATATTTTCCATTGTGAAAGTATTGCTACGAACTAAGGATTTGAAGTACCCACGCGCGCCTGAACATGTACGCTAGTGTGTAGAACAGTCTGGCTCTAGTATGATGGTAGTAGTACGGTACATAGAACGGCGGTCTGGTATGAGCGAGAGCTCGAATGATCTGGAATATGCAAGAATGCCCTTTTTGTACCTATATATACGGACTGCAAAGGGCATCAGTGGATTAGTTGCATCCAACATTTGGACGTGAATGCCATATACGCAGAGATTAGCAATTATTGTAAATTGTGAACCAAAACAGTGTAAAATAAATTCTGTTACTTAAACAGAACCCCAGTAAAATCGTACAAGTATTATAGAAAGGTTTAGCTTGCAGCTTCGGACTGTTTATAATATCTCTATCGCATGCATTCACTTACAAAAACAAACTTTGATTTCAAAATAAACGTTCTATATTTAAAAACAAGAACAATGGGGCATTTTTTTGATATTAAGGAACAGGCTTGATAAAATGTTATATGAAGTGACGTCATTATCCAAGTATAAAAGCACTGTGCTACTAGAACAGCACCTCTTGCGAGTGTTTTAATTTCCATACATTTTTTGGTATTTAATGCTACTGTTGAGTACGATAAGACGTATTAAATTTAGGGTACAGAAAAATACAAGTCATGTTGGAAGGACAATGATGTCTATTGTGACGTCACACGGCTGGCTTGCTAGGGAAGAGGCAAACAAATATCATGTTATTGGTTTCTAAGTACCTTAGTCCCGTACAAGTGTGACTTTTCCCACCGAGAATAAAGTTCCAAATTTAAATTCAAATTGTGAGTCCATAGATGATGGGAGATGAAGTATTTTTACGAATTTGTGTAAAAAAAATTGTAGTCACGTATTTCTTTTCCATTAAAATTACTTAATTAAGTGATTTAAAAGCAAATTTATTCGTGAAAGCAATTTTAGGAATGCTACTTGTGTGCTTACAAAACAAAAAATCCAAATCTTAAATGAACATGAACCCTGCAGCTCTTGCCGTTTTCCCCTGAAACAGGAGTGAAATTGGAAGAATGAACCAGTTCTTATTGTATCTACAGGTGGTTAGCCTCATAACATCCTTCAAGAAAATATATAAATTACATCTTATTATGAGGCACCCAATACGCTTCTGGTAATTTTTGACGTAAAATGCTACACATGAAATTTTTTCAACATGGTAATTTTTGTAAACACATTTTTTTATCCGCCATGTTTTCAATCTTCCAAAAAAATTAATCCGAACCGCGTTGGATTCCCTGGCAATGTTCCCTGCAAAATATTAAATTACAAAAATAAAACTAGGATTTGTAAGCAGAATAAAATTAAAAACAATGATAACCATTGACAAAATATTTTTTCAGCTGGATTCAGCTGGATTAGAAATCAAACCTGTAGAATAATAAAATAGCAAAGCATTCTGACTCACTTTTGATTTTTTAGAGCGCCTGAGGTCCAAGATTTTCTCATATTGGTCCAAAGCTCGAAGATAAAAGCGGGCTGTCAGCCTTTCCATTCTCGCAGGAAGTGTCATTCTTTGAGGAGAATCTGGTAAACGAACCTCACACATTTCTAATGTCTTGCACTTATTTTAAAACAGAAAACTAATGTCACCTTTTTATTTTCGAAACACAGAAAATCCAGCACGATTTCACTGCACAAAACAGTCTTAAATATTATGTACAGGGGCCACAGAACAATGCATTCATCAAATTTAAAAAAAGGAACAATCCAAATGTCAAATGAAATAAAAGAACATCAATTTAAAATGTCAAACGTTCGAATTTCAAATTCAAGTTGAGGTTAGATTATCGATGTGACATTCACAGATTCAAAATAATGTAATATTTTTATTATTCGATTAATTGCACAAAGCAGACACTCGACTGCAGCAGCTAGAATAAACTGAACCAAAATAAAATGAAATTCGAAATCGTACGATCGCTGTGAATACACGCCAAGCAAGAGTAGTCACGGTCTACGGAGATGGCCGAAGATAGAAATGGTGAGCCGAAAGTTGCCGAAGTTAATATTGACGAGCATGCGTATTGATGTACCACAAATTTAACCCGTGAATTTTCAACCGTGAGATTTTATAAAGAAGGTTCATCGAACGAACTCAATAAAAGTTTTAATTATTTGAAATACAAAATAGCGTGACGTATGTTCTACGTATGCTGATAGTCGATAGATTAATAGTGTGTTGACGGCCTAAAGGATAATGAACTTGGTTTATTTGTGTAGAGCATTTATAAAATACCATTGTCTAATGCTTTTTTTGCAAAACATAAATAATATGCCAGTAAGAAAACTACTTTGTTTTCAGGAAAAATGAAAGTTATTTACCTTTTTTCCAATTTGTATTTATAAATATAAGGATATACATTAAAACACACATAAAGGCTCTAATAACAAAATGTTTTGATTTTTTAACAAAGCATTAGAACAATTAAATTCGTTGACTTAGGTTGGTATGAGGCCGACCACGCATACTGTAAAAAATGATTCACTTTGCCAATGCACCCTTGTTTCAGGGAAGGTCGGCAAAAGTGGCCGGGTTTATGTATGTTCATTTGAGGTTAGAATGTTAATGTGTAATTACACATAAGTATAGCATTTGTAAGCGCCAGCGCACACATGTCTGTTTGTGGGCATGCATTTAATATGAATTTGAAATGTTAACATATCTTTGCAACTTAGATCATAGATTATTATAGATTAGATCCAAAGGTCCATCCAGCCTTACAGCAACTGGGTCTTGCTTGAGAATTGGCGCTTTGTAGCGACAACCATCAAGCTCGTACAAAGGTCGATAGCTCAATTGGTAGAATGCTTGCATTCCATGCCGAGAGCAAGGGTTCGATCTCAAAGGTTTACTCAGCCTTCACAAGAAATGAGAACCAGCCCCCCCGGGAGCTGGGAAACCCCCACTGCATCTGGATTGGTTGGTGTGAGGCCGGCCCCCTTACCTGTAAAAATAAATTGGTCCCAAAGCGACACATGCGACCCCTTCGGGGATAACGCAGGCAATAAGTTACATTATATGTGTAGCTTAGTTGCGTAATAGAACGTAGTCTAGTGGTTAACGTATAGAACATCTGATCAGAATCCAACAAGAACGCGGTTCAATTCGTTTAATGGATAACAAGGACTTGGCCATTGAATATTGAAAATAAATGTTTAGAAAGGTGAACCAAGTTTTATATCAAACAAAAAACTTGTATTTAGATTATAAATTAAAAAAAAAAACGCTTCTCATCAGATCACCGCGAGGATGCTAGATGCTACCTGGATGGGTGACCGCTCAGGTACACCGCGTGTTGTTGGCATTTCTTGGACCGGTCCGTAGTCCAGTGGCAGCACTTCGGACTCGTAAATGGAAGGTTGTGGATTTGAATCCCGGCGGAGCACAAAAATATAGGTACCATTAATATTTCCAAATGTGCCCTTCGCTGGGTTGAAAAATTCATAAACCTTTACCAAAGACCGGTCACTGAAAGGTCCATCCAACCTTACAGCAACTGGGTCTTGCTTGAGAATTGCCGCTTTCTACAGCGATGACCAAGCTCGCAGAGAGATCTTGAGGTGTGATACACACAAAAACAGCGCTCACCAAATACATTATCCTAATATTATTATAAGCAGACTTTGCAAAAAACCACAGCAATATACGAGTATATTTCTACGTGACATGGGGTGAAATTGACTAAAATAATCGCTGAAAAAATGGAAGAAGGCTATATACAACAATGTAGAGACGAAAGATTAAGTTCTATAAAATATTTTTTGTTAATTTTTGGTATAAATACTTCAATTTAATCAACATTTTACATTTTATTTTAACCTTGTACGACCCCACGATTTGTTGGCTAAAATTATCATGGATAACAATAATTCCGATTACATTACAAAATTAAATAATTCGAAAACAATATTTCAATTTAGGTAATAACGCAATATTACGTTTTTGAAAACAAATTTGTCTTCTTTGTAAGTAGATATAGGCACAAACTAGCAGGCATACCGTGCTACACACGATTAGCTGCTACACCCTACGGTTGGCTAAAATTGCTGATTTTAAAAATGCCATTTTGAGGAGTAGACTTTCATATTTTAGCTTGAAAACGAAATCCGCCATTTTGAAATGAATCAAGAATAATGTGATGACATTAATAAAATTTGTTTTTTTTTCAATGTTTCAAGCGTCAAAGAAGAATATCGTTGGTAGCCATGTGAGAAAGCCTTTAAAAAATCTAAACAAAAAAGAGGTATCGGGTTCAGGATGAATCCATTCACTAAAATTATATCTTGATCAATTGTTTTCATAAATTGTAAAGGGTATATACTTATACTATATATTATGATTTTTGACCAGGGGTCGGGGCAGAACAAACATAGCGGGCAATGGTCGAACGGTTGTACTTTTTGTATATTGTATTGTTATGCTAATAGCAAGTACACATAAATATTTAGGTAGGTAGGTATATCATTTATAGCTGATGAGAGTTGTATAAAGTAGGATTAATTATTATAAGTACCTAGGGCCAAGAAATTTTAGAAAGAAGCCACTAGATTGTCTGCTTCGAGAAGATTCTAGCGAAATTCCCCTCTAGTAGTTTCTATTGCTGAGGTATAAAAGGGCGACAACAGCTTGCAGGCAGACAGTCTTCATACGACACTCTACTTTTAAACACAAAAGACAGTGTAAGTGAACACAAACCATCTGTGAAATAAATGTAAATTGCTAAATAAATGTAAATTGCTAAATAAATGTAAATTGCTAAATAAATCTAAAAGTGTAAAAAATAAATCTAAGTGTAAAATAAGTATCCTGTAAAGAAGACCAGTTTTTTTTTAATTTAAAGACTAAAAAACATAACAGTATCTTAACATGTAAAAGGCACCTAGTGCCGTGTATTTTTATAAAAAAAAAAGTGTTAAAGGAAACGCAAAAAAACATTTCACTTGTAGAGCCGATCAAAAAATAAGTAATGCGCTTGACAATAACTACAATCAGCAGACGCTAAATCAAATAAATTAACTAAATTTAATGTAATATGTTTTTTTATCTCTCAAGATGGTTGTTGAGTGTTCTTGTTATAATTTAATCACTGGTGAGGGTCGTTGGGTCAGACGTCGGGCTGACGCTCCCAGCACTGCAGTATTTATAAATTTCCGATCTTGATCACACCAGTTACAATTAGTGAACTTGTTACCATTTATTATCGCACTTTACCCCACTGTCAAGGCCCGAGAAGGGCCGCCACATCGAGTAATAACATAGAGGAGTAGAAACTAACTTACCGCATTGATAAATACTATAGCCCACATTTTGTCTCAGTCCTGTCAAACGTTGCAGTGGTGTAGTCACAGGAAATAAGGCCATTTTGTCCAAATCCATATCGTGTTTCAACATCCAATTATAACACATGCCATAATGTCTTAAAATAATGCATCATTCCTTTAAAATTCGTCAATTATAGCGATCACAATATTTATAACGCGTGTTATCTGTCAACTGGCAGCCATTATTATTCGCAATAGTAACAACTTTCTAGGAACATTTTTACATTCGCCCGAGTTTTTTTGTTCACACGGAAATGCAGCTGTAAAGTTCTTTTTTCTCTTGTCGTAGTTCAACACCCTGCGACTCAGATTATATAGCTCTTTATTAAGTCTAAAATATACATTGTAAGTATAATTTATTAAGATTTAAAAATCAAACAATAGAGTTGCTCCTGCGCGTTGGGAGCTGTGAATGTTTACAGTGCACTATAATTAGGGTAATCTTTTGTGCACAAAAAAAAGACTGCAAAGCCTGGATCATCCAGAAATATGAAAGGGAACGTTAGAGGCGTTCGAGATGTGCATTTTGAGGAAGATGACGTCATCATGGGTCAAAAGGAGGTCCAACTTAAAAGTTTTGTACAAAGTTAAAGAAAGGAGAGAGCTAATAAGTCACATTAGAAGACGAAACCAAACAAATAGGTCACTCAATTAGATTTAAAGAAAAAAAATTGAGAGGACGAAGAAGTGATCGCTTTAGAATGTCATACTTCTAGGATTTGAAGCGGCTCATGAATGCCTCTTCCTTTTCGCAGCTCAAGAGGATAGCAACGAACAGAGACAGATGGTTAGCACATGAATGGAAATTGACATTTCGCCAAATTTGGCCAATTTTGCATGTTTCATTTATTGAGCATCGAGCTTAATAATTAAATATATGCTAAAAAATGTGTTGTTTTTTACATGTTTATATATTAAAGTGAATAAATTAGTTAATTGCCTGAACACGTATACACTTGTCAACTGATATGTAAAACATATTTCAAGTGGGGTCAAATTATCGCCTCCTAAATGGGCGCCAAAGCTGTAAATCAATTTTCAGTCATAAATTAGCCTCATTAAAAATTGGCGTATGATAACAAACTGAATGTTATAGCAGAGAAGTATGCAAAAATGATGTCTTTCTGGGTTTCTTTTGAACCTCGAGCAATTATCTTTTTTGTCTCTTAAAGCTTTAGTGTTTTATTTCAATGATGAAATATGTATAAAAATGAAGGATATGCGAAATAAGAATAAAGATGAAATAAGAATGTGTGAAGAAAATGAAGGATATAAATAAATTGAAGAAGGTTTCCAGGAACGTGAAAAGTGGAGGCATAGGCTTTAAGAATGACGATAGATTTACAGTAACAAATAAATTGCACAGAATCTGTACTCGACTTTCTTGCAAAAATTAACCCACTGTATGACGTATGTAAAGCTAGAATCATCTACCAGCTAATGCCGTTTCAATAAAAATATAATATATCAATAATAAATCAATTTTATTCCACCGCGGTGTGTACCTGCATACTCGTACAATATGGATATAGGCATATAAATACTTAAATGAATATAAATATTTTGTTGATTTATTTGAAAAAGTACCAATTACACAAGAAAGATCCTCGACTCATAGGTTGGTATGAAGCTGACCTCTGTACTGTACTGTACTGGACTGTATCCTGCCACCGTTTCATTAGGGGTGGCCGGTACCTCCGCAGATGCGCCTCCACTTTTTGCTGTCATCACCTTTTTCATACATACTCTTCTCTTATTCTCACTCTGCAGAATCCATCCTTTTGCAATCTCACCTATTTGGTCAAACTATTCTTTCCTCAGCCTTCCCCTTCCGCGCTTTCCTCTGACATTTCCTTTGTACACTTTCTTCGTTAGTTGTTCATCATCCTTTCTTTCAAGATGTCTGAACCATCTCATCGTACTTTTTTGTACTTTCATTCTCATATTCTCTTTTATACCACACTCGTTCATCACTCAAGCATTACGTACTCTATCACTCAGTGTCTTTCCAGCCATTGCTCTCAGGTAAGCCATTTCAACCGTACTTACATACTTTACTCAGCTCACATTCATTAAGCCTCACTTCCACCAACCAATATGCCATTGTGGACCGCCAATCTCATATTCTTCGTAAGTTTCCTATTTCTTGCAATTCTTCCAATCGTTTTCATTACATTTCTTCCTCTACTAGCGCGCTTTTCCAATTATTTCGTCATTTTCGCATTCGACTCAAACTCGCTTCCCAGATAATCAAATTCTTTCACGACCTCCACTCTTTTTTCATTCAGTCTTATCTCAATTTTCTCGCATTTCTCAGTCCTCCCAAAGTGTAAAAAATAATTCACTTTGTCAATGTCACCCCTGTTTCAAGGAAGGTCGGCAAGAGTTGCAGGTTTTATGTTCATTTGGATTTGGTTTTAATTTGTAAGTACAAATTCAGCATTCGTAAGCGCGAACTTACACGTACCTGTTTGTGGGCATGCATTTCATATTAGTTTTAAATGTTTATATTTCATTGCAACTTATATTCTAGATTATTATAGATGGTCATTGAACCCTTCTGTATGCAAACTAGTACTTTGTATGGTGGGTAAACTTTTTAGTTATATTTTGAAAAAGTAACGACTGATTATTATTGGTATTTATAAAATTTTAAGAATCGCAGCCTTTTATCTATTTTTAACCCTTTGACTACCCAGAAAATTGCTATTACATTTTGTATGGAAAATTTTCACTTTGTATGGCGGCTATACTTTTGATTCACTTTTTGGAAAAAATAATGATGGCAATATATAGGTTATTATTATTATTTTACAATTGTGCTACATTACTTTTTTATTAACCCTCTAACTGCCGAGAATTTTTCCATTATTTTTTTCTTTTATATGGCAACTCCCTAAACCGAGATTATGATGAAGAAATGATTATAATTATTGGATAGCACTATTATATAAATGGATTCACAAAAAAAATAAGAAAAATCGTCGGAGCCGTTTTTGAGAAAATCGCACTTTAAATTTTCAGCTCTTCGGAAGCCATCTTGAATTTTCAAAAAAGTAAATAAAAAATGGTTACGAATTAAAGTGATAAGCTTGTTCTTCCTATCAAATCTAAAACAAATTTAAATATCTTGCATTTTAATAGGTTTTTGTAATATTTTCGATTTAAAATTTCAGGTCGTGTAAACGGTGCTTTATATTTATTTTTTCAAAATTTTTTTTTTGTAAATTTGTAGAAATTTATACTGTCCATAATATTGTAGATCATTATTCTTTTGTTGACCCCTTAACTTTCGAGAAAATCACAATCGTTTGTTTTTTTCATATCGCAGCCCATAGACATAGATTAGTAAGAGTGTTGCCATAACTAATTTATTAAGTTTAAAATTAATTAGTGGCAACTCTGAAAATTTAAGAAAAATTCTTGGAGCCGTTTTTGAGAAAAGTGCAATTTTATGTTTTTTTTGTATGGCAGCCATCTTGAATTTTCAAGTTGGTGTAATGCCATGTTATTCATACTTAATATATGTCCAAAAAAGTTGATGTAGCCAAAATTTGGTATCTCTAGGTCTTATACTTTGGAAAGTGACACACACACATACATACATACATACATACATACATACATACATACATACATACATACATACATACAGACGGACGTTTTTGAAAGATAGTGTTTTTTGGCATGTCCTGCACCAGGACAACTCATTTCCGTGAAAACCTCGAAATTTTTTTTTCACACCAAATCATAACTTTCTTTATAGCCTTCGGCTATAGCAAGAAAGTAAAAATAACGGAAGAATCAGGTTTACGAGGATGGAATGGTTTTCTATGGTGAATATCGTAGAACATCGGTGCCATGGATAAACGATCTAAGCCGACGTGACCCAATGAAACGCAATCCCAACTAAGCTACACATATAGTGGAACTTATTGCCTGCGTTATTCCCGAAGGGGTCGCATGTGGCGATTCGGAATCTATTTATTTTTACAGGTAAGCGGGGCGGCCTCACACCAACCACTTTCAGTTGAAGTGGGGTTTTTTCATCTCCCGCGGGAGCTGGTTCCCATTTCTTGTGAAGGCTGAGTATACCTTGCCGGTATTTTATTTTCGTGTTTGAAATAAACACCGCAACGGGAAATCATTTCTGACACACTCGGTGGGATTCGAACCCGGACTCTCGGCACGGAATGCAAGCACTTTACCAACTGAGCTATCGGCCGGAGTGTTACAACAAGATAGTACGAATACGTTAAGATATGTCATCACTCATCAGGATAATTAATACATGGTTGTAGGTGGATACGTTGATATGAAGCTGACCACCCATACTGTAAAAAATGGTTCACTTTGCCAACGTCACCCCTGTTTCAGGAAAGTTCGGCAAAAGCTGCAGGGCTTGTGTTCATTTAAGAATGGGTTTTTATTGTAGGTTCACATGCGGCATGCACTTAAACGTGTTTGTTTGTGGGCATGCATTTGATTTGAGCTTTGAATGTTAATATGCCCTTGCAACTTAGATTATAGATAAGATAACCCAAATATCTCGCTGATTTAATCAAACCAGTCACCCCCGGCAAAAAAAGCCTAACACTGCGCTCGGCTGAAACTGGAGCCAAATCAAAGATTGAAGAACCGATAAGAAGAGTTAACACAATGTTTGGAGAGCGTGCATTTGCAGTTGCTGGTCCTCTGGCCTGGAACCACCTGCCACATCATGTGAGAGAGCTAGAGGACCATGGAAAGTTCCGGAAAGCACTGAAGACAACCAAATTTCTGGCATCATTTGCACAAGCGCCCTTGGAGTGACTACATCAAGAAACGGTGCTATAAAGAAATCATCAACTCATCATCATCAAGAACAAAAATAGAAGGATAAAATCTAATCTGATGCAATAACTGGAACTTGGTGCAAAAAGCGACAGTAAGCAAGGAAAGGTAGCATCGACTCGGCCTACTTATTGCGTGCGTGAAGAGCGGGTCACTATGGTATGCAGGTCACCGAGTTCCGTGGCGGAAGAAGCCAGCAGAGCATCCGTCAGTGCGGCCCCGAGGCAACTAAGTGAGCACTTTTATATATATAAGGCGTACAGTAAAGGTGGGTAAAGACGAGTGATGCATCGATCCGTTAGTTGCTTCTAAATTTATATTTTTAAAAATTATTTTTTTGTATTATTTAAAAAAAAATAGGTATGTGGCGATTCGGGTCCTTTTTTTTTACGAGTAAGGGGGCCGGCCTCACACTAACCACTTATATTTGAAGTGGGGGTTTCCCAGCTCTCGGGGGGGCTGGTTCTCATTTATTGTGAAGGCTGAGCAAACCTTGAGATCGAACCCTTACTCTCGGCATGGAATGCAAGCATTCTACCAATTGAGCCATCAACCTTTTACGAGCTTGGTCGTCGTCATTACAAAGCGCCAATTCTCAAGCAAGACCCAGTTGCTGTGAGGCTGGATGGACCTTTGGTGACCGCAGTCATTGGTAAAGGTTTATGAATTTGTCAACCCAGCGAAGAGCAAATTTGAAAATATAAATGGTATACTTTTTGTGCTCCGCCGGGATTCGAACCCACAACCTTCCAGTCAGAGTCCGAAGTGTTAACACTGAACTACGGACAGGTCTAATTTTTTTTTTTTTTTTTGATATCTTACGTTTATTCTTAGTCATTTTAGTCGTCCGTTTAGCCCACGCTTTGACAAACTAATGATGCATTTATATGAAGACCTGTCAATCCAAGAAATTCGGTAAGTAAGAATGACCGTGGGGATGAGACTTCCAGCCCAGGCATCATTAGTTTGTCAAAGCGTGGGCTCAACGGACGACCAAAATGTCTAAAAATAGCACTGTTAGTTGTTTTGCAATTTATTTAAACACGAGTTTATAATATTTTTCGAATATTTCTTTTGGGTAAAGCAATTTGGCAAAAAAATATTAATTTTCTCACGAAAAAGCAATCAATCAACCTTTTGGTGATTTTAAACAAAGGGATATAATATTATAATAATCTATAATCTAAGTTTTAAGACATCGCGCGTTTAATAATAAAGAGCAATAACTCAAAAAACATGAATGTTGGGAAATCACGTTTGAAGTTCAGACATCCAATACAACTTGTATGGGATGAAAAAGGCGGCCGATGTTTTATCTCGGTCATATTCGTCCAAATTGAACGGCTGTCGCATTCTACCTATTCTTCTCGCATTGTTCTTGCGTTTTATTACAAAATTTCGATTTTCCCAATTTTCGAGTTATTTCTCTTTATTATTAAACGTGCGGGTATTAACATTTAAAAATCATATTAAATGTATGCCTACTTACAGACACAGGTAAGTTCGCGCTTACAAATGCTGTATGTGCACTTACAAATAAAAATCCAAACCTCAAATGAACATAACAATTGGAACTTTTGCCGACCTTCAATGAAACAGGGGTGAAATTGGCAAGTTGGCATTTTTACATAATGGGTGGTCAGCCTCGTACCAATCTATAAGTTAAGGGATCAAATTATCAATGTATGTATAAGTAATAAAATAAGGAGCTTTGATAACAAACATTATTTTTCATCTTCAAAACGTATTTTTATAAAAAAAAAAAACACCTAGTAAAATGTTTATTTATTTTGTCTTAGCAAAACAAAAAAAAATCACAACAGTAAACTTAAGTTTATTCATGTAAACGCACGTAGAGGATTTCTTTACGAACTAAAACTACAATTTTTGAAATTCAAATTTTAGAACGCCACAGGTAGGTACCTACACATGATTCTAAATTTGAAATTTGAATAAATGAGAAGCGCAGGAAGTGCACGTGCGTCAGTTATTAGCCTACTCCACATGTGTCAGTGCTGACTGTCCAGTGCCGGAAGTATGAAACCTCACGTTTAAACTCAATGTAGAATGTATGAAAATGTAAAACGCTCACTAGAGGCGCAGTTTTGGTTTCCATATATATTCTGATAAACGTTACGAATAAGTTTAAAAGGGTATAGAGAAAGGTTCCTCTTTGCAGTTAACGCCAGCTGTCAATCTTCACTGCCTCATATTAGTTTAATTCCGAGGATATTGTAACATCAAGATAGAGAGTGATTCTGTACCTAGCAAGCTTTCGAGTACGATACTAGGTATATGAGTGACCGGTCCTTAGTCTAGTGGTTAACACATCTGACTCGTAAATGGAAGGTTGTGGGTTCGAATTCCGGCGAAGCACAAAAAATTTACCATTTATTTTTTCAAATATCGATGGCTTAATCTACAAACCAGCCAACTCCATGTTGGATAATTTTATAGGAGAGCGAATAAACCTTGTCTATTTGTTAATGTATAGAGTTTCTCAATACCAAATTTGGAATTATTTCATTGAAATGCTTCCAAGGTTGGAATAAATCATTATTTGGAATGAAGAACTCTTATATTTTAAGAATTATGCAGCGTTTTTTATCTTCCAGGTAAAATTATTTCAAATGGAGTTGGCTGGTTTGCAGATTAAGCCAGCGATACCTATGCTCTTTGCTGGGTGGAAAATTCTTATACCTTTACCAAAGACCGGTCACTGAAAGGTCCATCCAGCCTTACAGCAACTGGGTTTCGCTTGAGAATTGGCGCTTTCTACAGCGACGACCAAGCTCGCAGAGGGCTCTTGAGGTGTGATACACACAAAAGCAGCGCTCACCAAATAAATCATCCTAACGAAACATTAGAAAATCCATAAACACAAAAATTCTAATTCTTATAGTTTGATCAATGTTCAAATACCTGCTGCTTCACCTTTGTCATTACTTATTTGTCCCTCTTTGTCGTAACTCAATATTTTTATTTATCTATGGTTTTTGTCTTGTAAATTTTGTAATAGTGTCCTCTTGATAAAATAATGTGATGAGATGGTTTTGGCATGTGGAAAGAATGAATGATGATAGACTGACAAAGTTTGTATACAAAGAAAGTATGAAAGGAAAAAGAGGGAAGGGACGACCGAGAAAAGTATGGAATGATCAGATTGAGGAGATTGTGAAAGAATGGGATATACAAAGTAAGCGTAAAATAAGAAAATGCATGAAAAAAGTGATGGATATGAATGAATTGAAAGAGGTATGTCAGGATAGGAAAAAATGGAGGCCACTCTGCAGACGCTCTGGCCACCCCTAGCGGAATGGCGACAGAGTAACAGTTACAGTTGATAATAACGTGAACAAGTCGAAAGTACTTGATGTGAAATAAACACTCAATTTGTGAAAATAAAACTGCGTTTTTTAAAGTTTTTATAATTTCTTACAAATCATCCTAATATTATAATGTTTTTTTTTTGTGCAGCGCATTGTGTTTGTTGACTACAGTCGAAGTAATTCACATAGACCCAACACTTTCATTAGTGTGATTGTCCACGCGCCCGCAGACCACTTGTATCCATTTATCCTCATATCGCATGACACTTCATTCAGTTATTCTGTCTATAGATTAATTTTTAAGCATTACAACTGTCAGAATGATGGACGGTCTACAGCAAAAACATTTATACACTGAAAAATAGTACTTGCTTTATAAAATAAATTTAAATTATTTGGGATTTATTTCTGCCAGTCGCCATAAGGCCATGGTATAAGCAATGAAAAATAACACCTTCACTATCTTATTATACAAAAAGATTGAGAGGATAAGAAAGCAGTGCCTTGTTAGGCCAGCCATTCTGTGTCAGAATGACTTTGCTGGTCACCATCTTCTTGTAAAGGCAGTATTTTATTGTGCTAGACATTCTGCTAATCTAATCTAATCTAATATAAGCTGCAAGGATATATATAATTTAAGATTTATATTAAAAGCATTCCCACAAGTAGACATGTTTAATTTCGCGCTAACACATGCCGCATGTGGACCTACATTATAAAAACCCAATCTCAAATGAACATAAGCCCTGCAACTCTTGCCGTCCTTCCCTGAAACAGGGGTGACATTGGCAAAGTGAACCATTTTTTAAAGTATGGGTGGTCAGCCGCATACCAACCTATAAGTCAAGGAACAATTGAAAGTAATTTAACTATTAAACTAAGTTAACTATTAAAATATTAGTAAACTTGAAAATACCAGGCCTAAAAAAAAACAATATAATGTGACCAAGTATAAAGGATTATTACATAGGTAAGTACATTAGTTTTTTTTTTTTTTTTAAGAAATCCTGTGCGGGAGACTCCCAAGATTCTAAAGACTCTAGGGGTCTATGACACTTGTTGTAGTGCCGCAGAGGTGTACGAGCTTGGTCGTCGCTACAAAGCGCCAATACTCAAGCAAGACCCAGTTGCTGTAAGGCTGGATGGACCTTTGGTGACCGATCATTGGTAAAGGTTTATGAATTTTTCAACCCAGCGAAGAGCACATTCGAAATATAAATGGTATATTTTTGTGCTTCGCCGGGATCCGAATCCACAACCTTCCATTTACGAGCCCGAAGTGTTGCCACTACGGACTACGGACCGGTCCAAGATTAGTAATTACTTAGTAAACTATTAGAGTTACTAATTATTGGTTATAATGGCACTTTTCATATTCTAAATGTTCACAATACATTAAATGGTTAGAAGGAATAACAAACAATACTTGGTACATTTCTAAGACTAAAAAATACAGAAAAAAATTCACGGGTACAGCAATTTTGTAAATACAAAATGTGAATTAATTAGTGCTGATTGCCATATTGAATTAACAGTGCTGATTGCCATAATTTAGAAAAAGCAGTGCCTTGTTGTGATAGTCATTTGTCTTAGCTTTCCCCCCATCTTCTTGTAAAGACAGTGTCTTGTTATGATAGCCATTTGTCTTAGCTTTCCCCCCATCTTCTTGTAAAGACAGTGTCTTGTTATGATAGCCATTTGTCTTAGCTTTCCCCCCATCTTCTTGTAAAGACAGTGTCTTGTTATGATAGCCATTTGTCTTAGCTTTCCCCCCATCTTCTTGTAAAGACAGTGTCTTGTTATGATAGCCATTTGTCTTAGCTTTTCCCCCATCTTCTTGTAAAGACAGTGCCTTGTTGTGATAGCCATTTGCCCCTGCTGGTCATCCTCTGGGTTGTTAATAGAAGGAGACTTACATAAGCCACTTTAAACACTGTAAAAACGAATTTCTTGGTTCTCTTCCCAAGATTCTGACGTTAAAAAAAGGTTTTACGTCTTTCGAGAACCCTTTGACGGTTGCTCCCCTCTGTATTGTTACTTTGAAAGACTTTCAGTTCATCTTCTCGAGATTCTTCCTTCAAATAGATTGCTGAGGAAGAGGTTATGTCATGTTGAATCCATATGTATCTGACTCATTAGCACTTTTCTTTATTTTAGCGTTTTGTTCTCAAACAGCTAAGCCATGGCTCATCCGCAGCCTGCAGTGAACTTTCCATACAAAAAAATCGATGATCCATAGATCAGTTATAAATCAAAAGCTTTGTGAATAGCACTGTAGGCCTTTGAACTCTCCATTGTTGGACGTATATTTAGATAGGCATTTCATTTTGGACTCCTATTAAATCCATTTTATTGATAAGAAGCTTCCTGTTCAAATTCCAATCGATTTCCTAATTTTTCGACGATAAAAAAAAACCTGAATTTTATTGGTTTAAGATAAACTAGGTATTTTTAGATAATGATTAGTTCAAAGCAATCAGTCAAGGTCCAAGCTTGTTTTAAGGTATTTGATTTGACCTTTAATTCAAGGAACAATGCTTAGAAAATTAAATTCTACATTTACTTAAGTATATTCAAATTCATTGATAGATAATGTTGGAAAGCGGGCTAAAGAATCCAACATTTTCGTAAAAAAGCTGAGAGTTCAAGGAAACTGTGTAAAATTAAGGAATTCTACAAATTAGATCTGATAATTGACCCTACTCTCACAGTCAACCTACATTTCTACGAGCAGTGATAGAATGCTTCTATCGGTACTATCACAACGATTATTTTGATGAAATATCCTCACTTATACCTCCTCCTCTCGTCACAACAAGGGCAATTCGTATAACGGCTCACATTCATCCATTTGCAATTTATGTCAAAACTATGAGAATTTGGTTTATTCACGACTCATTCCTTTGCCAAACTGCCCGTTTATGGATTGATTTCTTGTTATATATTGTCATCCAAATTTGTTGCTGTTGGATGTTGCCCGACACTGGGCAAGAGTAGTGTAGTGTCTGACACGAAGAAGAAGAAGATCCAAATTTGTCCCAAAACAAAGTCAACACAACACTACGCACCTATCATCGCAGCTACAAAGAATCAGGTATCAAAAACTGCAAAATCCCCAACACCACCACCTCTGCAGCACTTTCAAAGTGATGTAGAGTCTGCTGTACAGAACTCCTTGAAAAAAGAAGTCAGATTTCTATCGAAATTTAAATTTGGCACTTAGTGGAGGAGTGCCCCATCAGAAGACACCCTCCTGGCCTGAAACACCTTCACGAAGCCACGCTAGGAGCAGTGAAGAGGATGGAGAGTCTAGATCTTCGACTGTGACGTGACTCAAAGGTAAAAAATTCCGCTCTTCAAACTCTTACCAGCTATAGGCTCAAAATAAAGTACTCGTAATTATCCATTTGTGTTAGTTTTAATTTATACCTACCTGTAGATGTGAGATGTTGCTTCTACCGAAACTAGTAGTGCATAAATCTTTCCTTTCCTTTCCTTCCTTTCTTTTCTCAGCCTTTCTCAATTCATTCCTGGACGTAGGCCTCATCCAATCCTCTCCATGTATGTCTATCGGCTGCTGTGTTCAGCCATCCTCTGCCTGCAGTTCCCTTGATGCCATTCAGTCACGTCAGTTGGGGTCTCCCCACTCCCCGATTGGACGACTCCACGACTGTCTAACGACACAATGTCCACCCGAGAAAATGTCCACGCGACATTATGTCCACCAACAAAATGCCCACCCAAAAAAAATGTCCACGCGACATTATGTCCACCAACAAAATGTCTACCCAACAAAATGTCCACGCGGCAAAATGTCCATCTCAAAATGTCCACGCGACATTATGTCCACCAACAAAATGTCCACCCAACAAAGTGTCCACGCGACATTATGTCCACCAACAAAACGTCCACCCAACAAAATGTCCACGCGACATTATGTCCACCAACAAAATGTCCACCCAACAAAATGTGCACGCGGCAAAATTTCCATCTCAAAATGTCCACGCGACATTATGTCCACCAACAAAATGTCCACCCAACAAAATGTCCACGCGGCAAAATGTCCATTCGACATAGCGTAAAGTTTTTTTTAAAAGGATATTTTGTCGGGAGGACAGTTTATAAGTATCCAAGGCTTAAATAATATAGTAAATGACGTAGGTATAACGTTTAAATATTATTTATTATGATTTATATAAATGTCGTATTTGAAATATAGGTCAGAGCCTCAAAATTTCGACACTATTTATAACACAAGGATAGCACACTTTAAAAATAATATAATTTACTTAAATAACAAGTATTTTAATAACTTTATGACGCGTCGGTCAGCAGATAACATATCGTGCTTGTAAAACTACGCAAAATTTCAGCAAAAATATTTACAACTAACGTCAGAACATTTTTTTTCTGGTTTGTATACATTATACAAGATTCAAGAACTCTAGTGGATACCTATATTTTATCAAAACTAAAGTCTAGGTGTCTTTTAAAAATAAACTTGAACAAAGGGAATGTCGAAGGTAAGCCTGGAAGAGAAAGGCCGAGGGAAGAATGGATTCATCAAATAAGCGAGATTGCAAACGACGGGAATCTGCAGAGTGAGAAAAAAAAGAGCATGTATGAAGTGAGTTATGAATTTGAAGAAGATGGAAGAAGTGTTAAAAGACAAAACGAAGTGGTGACACATCTGCATTGGTACTGGCCACCTCTAGCGAAAGCTATATAAAATACATTTTTGGCCTTCGTTCTTTTTGCGACTCACAACCATGTGGACCATAACATCATATGAGATTGATATAACGCAACTAAGCTGCACATTTAATGCAACTTCTTGTCGCGTTATCCCCGAAAGGTTTCGCAGGTGGCGAGTGAAACCTATTTATTTTTACAGGTAAGGGGGGCGGCATCACGCCAACCACTGCAGTTGAAGTGGAGGTTTCCCAGCTCCCGAGGGGGCTGGTACTCATTTCTTGTGAAGGCTGAGTAAACCTTGGCGGTATTTTATCTTGGGTTTTTGAAATAAACACCGAGACAGGAAAATAAACCTGACACTATCAGTGGGATTGGAACCCGAGCTCTCGGCATGAAATGCAAGCAGTCTACCAGCTGAGCTATCGACCTGACGTAAATATTGGGATGATTTATTTAGTGAGCGCTGTTTTCTGTGTTGATCACACCTGCAAATTTCAAATGCTCTTAGGAAGACAGCACTAATATATATATTTGGATAACTTTTCTTCTTTTGGGCGCCGTTTAGTGGCTCCAGCCACCCCAAGGGCGCCCACCGCTCACTCTCTTCTTGTGAAGATGGTGGTCTTCAGCTCCTTCCTGAAGCGCTCCTCGCTGGTTTCCGTCCTCAGCTTCAAAGGCAGCCGGTTCCAGCACAATGGTCCCGCCGAACTGAACGCCCTATCCCCAAAGCCCGTTCTGCTCCGTCGAGATGGCATTTTCAGCTTGTTGATAGCATCACTCTGCGCCGAGCGAAGAGTGCACTAAGTCAAAAAAGATAGTTTTGCAGGAAAGCCAATTGAATGTTATTTATTCCATGGAGAACAATGCATAAACTATTTTTTACATTTATTTATTAACGAATTTAAAAGAGATAGAGACACGGCTGTCGTCTTGGAATGAAGATAATGATTTGTTACCTTCAGAAATGGAAATAAGTCAAAAACCTAAATTTCGGAGTAACTTCCTTCTTCCTTGGAGCAGTCGATTTCGTGGTCGCTATATAAAGCGTCCATTACACAAGCAAGACCCAATTGCTGTTAGGCTCGAGAGTAAGAGTATACTAGATTTGTTTTTTGTTCAGCTGGGAATCCAACCCGTGACCTTCTGATTACGATTCTATAGCGTTAACCACTAGACTAAATGCCTGCTATAAGCAAATTCTCAGCAAATACTGTGCAAAATCTTATTGACTTATCTCGCAAATCCTTTATTGGTGTAATGGAATATTCCTGAAGATAAGTTATATGGTTCACAACGCGGTCGAGTACAAAATATTGCGTAAAACTCATCTCGATTGCGTAAATCCAAAAAAATGTGAAAACTAAATCGCTCTCTAGGAGCGCCATCGTTTATTCCATACATTTTTTTATTTACGCAGTGAGTTTAACTATATGCCTTATACTCGTAACATAGATTATCCTTCGGTATTTTTTCACTTTGAAATCTCAGAGCACACATACAAGTTGGTCTTATAATATTTGGCCAACAAATTGTAACCTAATACCTTACCCCATTGACTTATGATATCTGTAGACTAGAAATTATTTTAACGAAAATATACATTTTACATCTGTCTCAACCTACTTACGAAAATGGTCATTAGTAAGAAAGAGAACAAAGAACTTCACAGTTTAATTTCCATGTGTACAAAAAAACTACGAGGATTGTAAAAATGTTTTTAGAAAGGTGGGAGCATTGCCACGTGCAGACAGATGGAGTCCCTTAGATCATTGTTACGCGAACATCTGTAAGCAGAGCGTGAAGAGTGAACAGTACATTGTAACCTATATTGTAAAAAAAAATCTAGCGAAATAAACTTAAATCGCAATTCAATTAAAAAATCCCAAGTCAAATAGTAACATTATCCTTGCAATCTAGATTTTAAGTTGATATAATAATATATCAAAATGTATTAAACCAAGAAAACTACAAAATTTAAATAGCCGCGATTATCACCAATCTTCAATATAAGTGGCAACAAAAGAAAAACAGGACAGTTGTTGACTTAAAAACGGTATTATCAAATTTCTGTTTAATTTTGGCTTAGACAATCGCAATTCAAATATGTTTCAAAAAACAACTGAGAGTACGATTTGGCCCGCACGAACCCCATTTTTTATTTTTCACTATTTGCATTTGATAAACACAAATGTTATCAGGATTTTTCAATTTCTTTATTTGCCTGGAGAATAAAAACTTTCAATATTATTCACAATACATCGAATGCTCCAAGGAAGACCAGGGAGGAAGGAAAGCCAATTGAATGTTATTAATTATTCCGTGGAGTACAATGCAAAAACTATTTTTTACATTCATTTATTAACGAATTTAAAGACACGGCTGTCATCTTGGAATGAAGATAATGATTTGTTACCTTCATAAATGGAAATAAGTCAAAATCCTAAATTTCGGAGTTACTTCCTTCTTCCTTGGAGCAGTCGACATGTAAAGTACTAAAGAATACACGCTCATGTTAAATGGTACGTAAGTTGAAATTGTGGATGAATTTAGATAGTTGGGACGTACTCGTATGTTTGAAAAGAATGGGAAGATGACAAGGGAACTTGAGAATAGGGTACGTGTAAGGGAAAGGGTCGGAGCAATAGGAAGAATAGCAAAGAACAAGCGATTGCCGATGGATCTGACTCTGAGAATGGCGGTACACAAAGGCATATTGTTACCGACCTTGATGTATGGAAGTGAAGCATAGACAGTGCCTGATGGGGAAATGAGTTAAGTATGTACCGTAGAAATGAAGAGATTGAGAAGTATGACCGGAAAAACTCTGAATGATAGAGTGAGGAGTAAATGGGTAAAGCAAGAATGTAAGTTGAAAGAGGATGTGAAAGTTAATGTGCAAAAGAATGTGATGAGACGGTCTGGATATGTGGAAAGAATCAATGATGATAGAATGACCAATACAGAGAAAGTGTGAAAGGAAAAAGAAGTAAGGGACGACCAAGAAAAGTATGGAGGGATCAGATTGAGGAGATTGTGAAGGAATGGGATTTACAAAGTGAGCGTAAAAGAAGAAAATGCATGAAAAATGTGATAGATATTAATGAACTGAAGGAGGTATGTAAAGATAGAAAGAAATGGAGGCAGCTCTGCAGAGGCTCTGGCCAGAGGCCACCCCTAGCGAAATGACGAAAGAGTTACAGTTACAGTCGAGTATACATTATATCCGTAGCTGATCCACGGATCATCGTTGTTGAGCCGTGGATTTGCTGTGATTTAAAAACATCGCACTAGTTCTAATATTTGAGATACATAGTTCTACCCCGTGAGCTCGGGTTCGAATCCCACCGAGGAGGGTGTCAGAAATGATTTCCTATTTCGGTGTTTATTTCAAAACCCATATTAAAAATTTCGGCAAGGTTTACTCAGCCTTCACAAGAAATGAGTACCAGCCCCCTCGGGAGCTGGGAAACCCCCACTTCAACTGAAGTGGTTGGCGTAAGGCCGGCCCCCTTACCTGTAAAAATAAATAGGTTCAACTCGCCACATGCGACCCCTTCGGGGATAACGCGGCAAGAAGTTACACTATATGTGTAGCTTAGTTGCGTTGCGTTGCGTTCGGTCATTTGTAATAACGCAACATAAAAGGCAACACTAAATAAGTTCTGATCCACTTATTAGAGAAATGGAAGATTTTATTGTGTGTAACTTCTCATAGTAAGTAAACTTATTATAAGAAAGTAACTGTAACTGTACCTCTGTCGCTATTACGCTAGGGGTGGCCAGAGCTGCCTCCGTTTTCTCCTCTTACATACCTCTTTCAATTCATTCATATCCATCACCTTTTTCATGCATTTTCTTCTTTAACGCTCACTTTGTATATCACATTCTTTCACAATCTCCTCAATCTGATCACTCCATACTTTTCTCGGTCGTCCCTTCCCTCTTTTTCCTTTCACACTTTCTTTGTATACATACTTTGTCAGTCTATCAACATTCATTCTTTCCACATGCCCAAACCTTTTATCACATTCTTTTTTACCTTCACGAAAACCTTTTCTACCTCATGAAAAAATTCTAAACTACAGGATTTTCCCATTTCGTTAGTGTTTTCTTTCGTAGAAAATAGGTGCATTTATCTGAGATACCCACGATAGCATAATATGTCACTTATTCAGTTTTACCTAGAAGGTGTTGATATGTATAAAATTAATACAATAAAAATATAGCGACGCTAGTTGGTAACCTCATCACTCGAGGATCTAAAAGGTACCTAAATGAAAAATAAAATGATTATAGGAAATTGTGAAGGCTTGGTATATACAGAGAGAAGTATGTCAGGATAGGAATAAGTGAAGACGGAGGCTCGGGCCACCCTTGAGGGAAAGGTGGCAGAATAACAGTTACAACCTAGATGGCCGACATTGATTATAAACGACTCAAAATTGAAATGAAGATAGTCGTTAAAAAAATAAACTGCTTCGCTTCGCTTCTAAGCTACACATATATTGTTACTTTTGGTCAAAGGTGTCATATGTGGCGAGTGAACCTATTTATTTTTACTTGTGAGAGGGCCGGCCTTACGCCAAAACCACTTCAGTTGAAGTGCGGCTTTCCTAGCTACCTTATACCTTGCCGGTATTTTATTTTGGGTTCGAAATAAAAACCGACCTTTTTAACACCCTCGGTGGGATTCGAACCCGAGTTATCGGCATGGAATGCAAGCAACTGAGCTATCGACCGGGCTGAGTTTGCCAGAAACTAAATAAATCTCAAATTGCTTTATTCTTTTAACAATTTTTACGTAACTCTTTTTATGCTGTTGCAGCAAAAATAGTGGCATTATTTCGACGGTCAAATTTTACTAAGCGTGACGTTTCCCATTATGGCGTCGATAATCGATTTGTCAGCGAGATTCTATTTTGAGACGAATCAAAGCTTATAGTTTTTTTGCTTGCATTGATAAAAATAACACGAAATCTACTGACCACTTGGAAATTGTGTCGAAATAACAGCTGATTTTTCAATATGGCAGTAAACAGTGGACCAGGATTTTTTTAATTTGGAACTTTTTCTCGGCGAGCAAACGTCAGTCGTGTATGTGATTGCCGCCCTTAGCAACCAATGACAAGTGATGACATAATTTGTCTGTGTCAATTCATTGATAAAATAACACAAAAGTGCAGGACAAAAAGCAACTTAACAGGGACTATGGAGGGAAGCAGCACAAGACATTGGAGATTCCTGGAGGACTGTGGTGCGGGAGACCCTGAGCCTTCAAGGCTTATGAGCCGAAGAAAGTTAAAAAGTAAGTACCTATTTAGAGAATGATCACCGATCTTTGTTAGAAGTGACAATCAAAGAACAAGAAGGAACGAAAACAAAGGAAATGAGACATTCAAAACATGTTGCAGTGTCATCACATGTTTTGTTTGGAACCAATTTCGCGTTAGTGATGTCTCGTCACTTGTTACAGATTCTGCTTCACGCAATTCCCAATTACCATTATGTGGATTTGTCACATTCAGAATACTAGTTTCTGCCTTGTTACGCCTTTTCATGTCAATTACAGTTAGGCTGATCCATAAACATAGCAATTTATCAAACTGTTTCACGATACTGTACTTCATTTTCTTCTTTCTCATCTATTAACCAGTCCATAGTCTAGTTCTTTTTAAGGAATGCTGTGCGGGGAGCTACCCAATTCTTGAAAGTCTTGGGGGTCTATGTCTCCCTGGAAGGGTGTTGCTTCTGTCGTCAGGCGCTACAAGGAAGTGGCGATTGATGTTGGTTTTGAATAACACCAGATTAAATTGGGAAGGAAAGACAGATACTGGTATATCATTCCATAAACGGGCCGTTTGGAAAAGGAATCATGAAAATGCCAAGTTCTCATAGTTTTGAGATCGACTGCAAAGGGATGAATGTAAGTCGTACTAGGAGTTTCCCTTTCTGAAATGCAGTGGTTCCCAAGGGGGCAAAATTACATAGGGACAATTGGTGGGCGATGGAGGTTATATATAGGAAAGCAATAGTCCCCTGAAACCTGTGCCTAAAGAAGACGTCGCTGTTTTCTGGAAAGGCGATTCTCCACGGTCGACCATACATTCAGACATAAGGAGGCGATGAGCTTATCTCTTGCCCATATGCGATGGACGAAAAATAGGCAGAAAACACTGGTCTAGTAGTTAACGCTACAGATTTGTAAACGGAAGATCGCGGGTTCGATTCACGGCGGAGCGAAAAAAATACATCATTTATTTTTTCCGTTTGCGAAAACTTTCTGTGCTTACCTACAGTCTTGATGCAACATTGGCGCTGTCTAGCGACGACCAAGAATGCAGAGGGCTCTTAATGTGTGATTCACACAAAAACAGCGCTCACCAAATAAATCAGCCTAATTTTTTTTAAATGTATTTAAAGGTGACAATTTTCCCTTTCATAACAATTACTTTTTGTTCCAATAACCTTTGATCTGTTTTGCTCTAGACCTCAATATGCACCCTTACTCAAAAGGGATCCATGACAATGTTGCAAAGATATAAAAATGTGTCCCAGTTGCACTGAAATAATTTTTTCATTGTACTTATAATAATGAGTACAAATCTGATGCATCTATGTAAGTAGGTTGAATAATGAGAGCAAGCCATGCGAAAATAAAATGCATCAATTTATGCAACACTTTATTTTTATTGTTGGTGTATTCCTCATGAAAAATGCGATTCTCAAATTTATTTCCCACCAATTACTCCAGGAAATGAAAAACTTGGTTAAATTGTAAGACACCGTACTCAAAGACGATACTATGAAAATCAATGACGCTATGCGTAAATTTACTAATTAAATTACACAACGGCGATACCATGCTGAAAGCACCGGTTCTCATCAGATCACCGAAGTTAAGCGACATTGGGCGCGGATGCTACCTGGATGGGTGACCGCTAGGTACACCGCGTGTTAGCATTTCTTGGACCGGTCCGCAGTCCAGTGGCAACACTTCGGACTCGTAAATGGAAGATTGTGGATTCGAATCCCGGCGGAGCACAAAAAAATACCATTTATATTTCCAAATGTGCTTTTCGCTGGATGGTTGAAAACCAAAAGACCGGTCACTGAAAGGTCCATCCAACCTTACAACAGGCTGTGATGATGTTGACCTACCATACCTACCGTAGAAATTGATTCACTTTTACCAATTTCCCCCCTGTTCATGGAATTGTAGCAAAAGTTACAGGGTTTTCATTTGATTCTTTGGTCTATTTTGTCAAAGGCAACTCGAAGAACGACTCACATTCATCCCTTTGCAGTTGACATAAAAACTATGAGAACTTGGTGTTTTCACGACTCATTCCGTAACCAAACTGCCCGTTTATGGAACCAAAAATCTAATCTAAATCTAAGCTGCAAAGATATGTACCATTCGAGATTCATATTAAACGCACTCCCACAAGCAGACATGTAGATATAAGTTCGCGCTAACACGTGCCGCATGTGGACCTACAATTTAAAAACCCAATCTCAAATTAACATAAGCCCTGCAACTCTTGCAGACCTTCCCGGAAACAGGGGTGAAATTGGCAAAGTGAACCATTTTTTACAGTATGGGTGGTCAGCCTCATACCAACCTATAAGTCAAGGAATAGAACAAGTTACCGATATCTGTGTTCCCACCCCAATTTAACTTTGTTCTATTCAAAACCAACATCAATCGCCACTATCTTTGAGTGTCTCGAAACAAGAGCAACACAACACTACGCAGCTGACAGCCCTGCTTCAAAGGGTCAGGAGTCAGGACATCAATCGCCACGTCACCAACGCTCACACCTCTGCGGCTTTCCGACAAGTGTCGTAGACCTCTAGATTTCCTAAAATCTAGGGAGTCTCCCGCATAGAGGACTCTTTGAAAAAACAGAACGTTCAGCCATAGCAACTTGCTTTTGACAACGCGGCTTTAGAATATTTTTCTTTTGATGAAAATATGGCAATGCAATTCTTGTTGTCGATAAAGGCACGCGCACAACCTTTTTATTTTGTTTGACCTTATTACTAAGTTATCAAAAATAAAATAATATTTATTCAATGCATACACATTCAAGATAAATACATTTTATTGGATCAGCATTTTTACAATATTAACATACTAATTTATAGATGTTAAAAGTATTTATTTATTTAAAAATAAAAATAACGTTTTTGATTAATTTTTTTTTTTAATATTGTTATGATTTTATTTGGGTTCTTTTAATCAAACTGCTATTTGTTTATTTTTCAAAATTAATATTACACAATGTCGGTGTACAATGAACACCGACTCACTATCACTCACTACCACCGTATCACTTTTTCTAGCTCTTAGCTTATCGAATTCACGGCTCAATGTTTCAATCAACCTGCCCTCTGTACCATTGCGGCTCGTTTATATAGGTATGAAAGGGACGATTCTTGCTTGTTATAGATTATTCTATAATGGATTATACCAGACCTCTATACAGTTCGAAATTATTCCAGTTACGCCTACCAGCAAACTACGTGCCAAGTCATATGCACACGCACACACTCACACTTGACTATGCTAAAAGCGGACACACACACACACACAAGCAAGCCCCACGAACTCATACGTTCGTAAGAATATATTTTAGGAAAAAAAACATTAAAAGATTTGAGTACTACAATATATATTCAAGTTGCAAGGGGTGATCTCTCTTTGTAACTGCAGCTAAGATCTATAATCTAGGGATTCATATAAAGTGCATGCCCACAAGCAGACACATATATAAGTTCGCGGTTACATATTATTCCTCATGTGAACTTACAACATTAAAATCCAAATCTCAAATGAATTGCCTTGTAACTCTTGCCGACCATCCCTGAAAATGAGATGAAATTGGCAAAGTGAAATATTTTATAACAGTATGAATGCACAGCCTTATCCCAACCAATAATCCAAGGAATCCAAATAATAAATTGCACTCAGGTATATAAAAACAACAAAACATTAAAAATAAATCTAGACAAAAAGATTCAATAGGTATACAAAAAATAAAGTATACAGTGCACATGAAAAATTTAAAAAGCATAGGATTTTCACACTTAGTGTTTTCTCTTGTAGAAAATAAGACAAAAGGTGCATTCATCTGAGATCTTCAGTTTTACCTTCAAGGTATCGAAATAATATTCATTTTGGAAGTAAGTATAAAAAAAAGTTAATCCATAAATAAATGGTATCCCATCGAGGATTACTAAAACAAACGTGATAGACCAGCCGTCTGCTAGTGGTTTTATAGACTCAACAAACGCTATCACGAAATTCGAGTGTCGCCGTATTTTCCGGCAGCTGGTACCACTGTGCATTGACGTCAATGCTGTGTTACTTTCTACCTGATAAATACATCGACACGTGCAATTCCAATTTCCTAAGAAACCGACACGCAAGCACTAATGCATGGTGCACGAATACATAAACTCTTAAATTGTGGTTTCTGAAGAAAAATATGTTTCTGCAACTTTAAAAATTGTGAAAAAGCATGCTTTGTAAATATACTCTTTTGTGGTGGTCTTTTGTGGATTTTTCATCATATCATCCTAAGCTCGACAGCTCTTGAAGGGCCTTGACTGAATCCAGGTGTTTCTTCCATCCTTGTCGGTGTGTTGCCCACGTTCTCCAATTTCTCACTTACATCACAGATGCATCTGCGTCAACGTTGTCCATCCATCGCATTTTGGGCCTTCCTGATGCGCTATTCTGCTAAATTCCTTACGACCTTTAGGCAACGAGCTGGCGATACGTGTCCAAAACAAGTCGGGAGTGCTAGCGCTTGCGAAATAACTCCATAGATAACAAATCGCAGTACATTTTATTTTTGGATACGAATCGCCAGCTCGTCGCCTTAGGTCTCAAGGAATTTAGCAAAATAGCGTTATGACTCTGGAGGAAATGAAATAAGTATGTAAGGACAGAAAGAAATGGCGGTTGATCTGTAATCTTGGCGGCTAGGGTTTATTAAAGTGAAAATTGTTTTATGTTTTAGTTTTTGATGTCCATATATATTATTATTTATTGATTTAAAAAAAATGAAATTTGTCGTGTATGTTCCTTGACTTATAGGTTGGTATGCGGCTGACCACCCATACTGTAAAAAATGGTTCACTTTGCCAATGTCACCCCTGTTTCAGGGAAGGACGGCAAGAGTTGCAGGGTGTATGTCCATTTGAGCTTTGGTTTTTATGTTGTAGATTCACTCAGATTACAAGTTCACGCTTGCACATGCCTCATGTTGCATACCAAAACTAATGGATAATATCTAAATTAGAATATACTGTTGAGGTTTGCACTACTTAGGTCAGCGTTCCTCTGAAAAAAATTATGTTACAATTTTACTGGGGTTCTCTTTTAATTAAACTATTTTAACATAATTTGTTTTACACGGTTTGGTTCACAATCTACAACAATTGACAATCATTGATTTTATTGGTCTTTCACGGAAAAATGCTTGAAGCGACTAATCTGCTGATGCCCTTTTCACCTGTATATATAGATAGATAGATAGATAGATTTATTTTCATACATTATAGTACATGACAGGGTAAACCTAATACATACAATCATTAAACACATTCATAGAGTGTGTGTGGAAAAGATATTGAAAGTATGTGGAAAGATCTGAAAGAAGGAATGACTGAATGCGCTAAAAAAGCATGTGGGGTAACGAAAGGTGGAAGATTGAAAGGAGATGCCTGGTGGAATGATAGAGTGAAGGAAGCTGTGAAAGTTAAGAAAAAGTGTTACGAAAATTGGTTGAATGATAGAAATGATAGAAAGCTAGAAGAGGAATATAAGATAGCTAAGAGAATGGCGAAGAATATAATTTATGAAAGCAAGATGAATGAACAAAGAAAGATTGATGAAAGGATTAACAAAAGTTTCACCGACAGTAAGAAGGAATTTTGGAGGTGGATCAATGCGGATAGAAATAAATCTTCTGCATTGACCACTCCGGGAGTCAAAAGTGCTGCCGGTGAGATGGTATGGGAGAATGAAGAAGTATGCAAGAGATGGAAGAACTATTTTCAAGAAATTTTTGGTCAGGGTGAAAGAAGAATTTATGAACAGATAGATGAAGCGAATGAATTGAATATTATGAAAGAAGAAATGAAAGTGTCTATTTCACGTCTGAAGAATGGGAAGTCTGCTGGGTTTGATGGTATAAATGGTGAAATGTTGAAAGCAGGAGGTGAATGTGTGATAGATTGGATGTACGAATTATGTAAGCTCTGTGTGAATGCAGGAGTAGTACCGATGGATTGGAGGAAGGCAGTCATTGTTCCCATTTACAAAGGTAAAGGGGACAAAAAAGACTGTCAGAACTTCAGACCAATCAGTCTACTCAGTATACCAGGAAAAGTCTTCTGTAAGGTGATTATAAAAAATGTGATTCTGACTACTAGTGAAAGGATTTCCGATGTACAGTCCGGCTTTATGGCCGGTAGAGGCTGTGTTGATCAGATTTTTACTCTACGACAACTTGTTGAAAAACAATTGTCGGTGAGGCGGAAGCTGTTCACGGCCTTTGTAGATCTGGAAAAGGCTTTTGACTCAGTAGACAGAGGTATGTTATGGGATGTTTTGAAAGCATACGGAGTGAATGGGGCTCTCCTAGGTGCGGTGCATGCAAACTATGAAAATAGTAAGGCATGTGTCCGTATTGATGGTGAGTATAGTGAGTGGTTTGAAGTTTATAAGGGTGTGAGGCAAGGATGTGTGATGAGTCCATGGCTATTTAACATAGTCATGGACAAGTGTGTCAGAGATGCTCGACTTAATGATTGTGGATTGATGATAGGAGAGAGCAAAGTGAGTGTTCTACTGTATGCAGATGATGCAGTTCTTGTATCTGATTCAGCAGTAGAATTGCAAACAATGCTCTCTAGATTGAATGAAGCTTTGAAAGGTAACCATTTGAAGTTGAATGCAAGTAAGACGAAAGTATTGATTTTTGAAAGAGATGATGAAAGTATGAATTATGAATTTAAAATTAATTGAATGAATGTTGATGTCGTAAATGAGTTTGTATACCTGGGAAGTAAGTTTGAAAAGGATGGAAGAATGACCGGTGAATTTGAAAGAAGAATAATGAAAGGCAGGTGCGTACTGGGTGCTACCGCTAGCATCGCCAGGAACCAGAATCTCTCAAAAAATGTTAGATTGGCGGTGCACGGTGGTATACTAGTGCCAACCTTGATGTATGGAAGTGAAGCCTGGACGGTGAGTGAAAGGGAAATTAGTAAAGTCCATACAGTAGAAATGGACTATCTAAGAAGTATGATTGGGAAAAAACGAAGTGACAGAGTGAGGAATGATTTTGTAAGAGAAGAATGTGGTGTAAGGGAAAGTGTGAAAGTGAAGATTAAAAGAAGTATGTTAAGATGGTTCGGGCAAATGGAGAGAATGAGTGATGAAAGATTGACGAAGAAAGTATATGTTGCTAATAGATGGATGTCGTGGTAGAGGAAGACCGAGAAAAGTATGGATGGATCAAATTTCTGAAATAGCGAATGAATGGGATATCCAGAGTCATAATAAAAGGAGGACTTGCATGAAAAAGGTTATGACTCTGGATGAAATGAAAGAAGTGTGCAAGGACAGGAAGAAGTGGCGGCTAATCTGCAATGGTGATTTCTAATGTTGGTGTATTAATTTGCTACATTTTTTGCATAGGAAATTTCTGACTTTTTTGTATAGATTTCTTTGTAAGGTTTTGTTCTTTTATATATTTAAATGTAATTTTTTATTCATATTCCTTGACTTATAGGTTGGTATGAGGCTGACCACCCATACTGTAAAAAATGGTTCACTTTGCCAATGTTACCCCTGTTTCAGGGAAGGTCGGCAAAAGTTGTGGGGCTTATGTTCATTTGAGGTTTGGATTTTATTTGTAAGTACACATTCAGCATTTGTAAGCGCGAACTACACTTGTTGGTTTGTGGGCTTACATCTGAGAGCTTTAAATGAATATATCCTTGCAACTTAGATTATAGATTATAGATTATAGATAAGTAGCCGAAATCAGCTTAGGAGAAACGGAAGCCTCTGTCTAAGCTGATTTTCACTCAGGTGGAAGATATCAACCGAAGAGGAGATCTCATTGAGCATAGCCATTGCCCTCCCCACAATCATAATCCTGGGTAGGTTAGTCCTGCATCTTGGGAGTAGCAATAGTCTATGCTCACGTTGCCTACAATAATTGTCGGGAACATACAGATCAATTTGTCCCAGAAGAGCAGGATTACAAATCTCACCACGAATCAAGCGGATAAAATGAACTATCAAAAATTCATTCCGTCTTGCCTCCAGGCTACTGAAACCAAGCATGCCGAGTACAAACGCACTTGGATATAGCCAAGGATAATACCCATACGTCCTCATGTAGAGAAATCTCAAGATTTTTTTCTGAACCCTCTCCAGCATAAGAACATATTTGGCACTATTTGGAGCCCAAACAAGCGAGCCATACTCAAGCCTGCTCCGCACCAGTGCACTGTACAGCAGGGCTAAAACGTAAGTAGATGTGAACATCCTACTATTTCGAATGACAAATCCCAACATTTTCAGTGCTTTGCCACAAGTTATCTCAATATGGGAACTGAAGTTCAGTTTGCTATCAAACGTAACACCAAGATCTTTTACTGATGACATATGTGCTAAGCTTGCACCGCTCATGGTGTATTTAAGAAATATCAATCTGGTAGCTCTTGTATAAGTCATAACATTGCACTTCGATATGTTTTAAAATGCAATTTGTTGCGCCTACCCCATTCAAAAATATTATCAATATCAGTTTGGAGCAAGTAACAATCATCTAAAGATTTAATTTGAAGAAAAAGTTTCCGGTCATCAGCAAAAAGTAGGAATTTTGCATGAAAAATAAAATCAGATATATATCATTAATAAAAATAGAGAACAACAATGGCCCCAAAACAGATCCCTGAGGCACTCCTGACTGGGTTTCAAATGGTTGAGATTGAAATATACCATGTAACACGTATTGAACTCTTTTTTTAAAATAGCTAGAAAACAGCTTTAACAACGAGTATAAAAATCCGAATTGCCCGAGTTTATTCAGTAAGATGTTATGATCTACTCTATCAAATGTTTTTGAAAAATCAATAGGCACAAAAGGGTTCATTCTTGCATATTCCAGATCATTCGATCTCTCGCTCATACTAGACGCCGTTCTATGCAAGCCAGATTGTTCTATACACTATGTATGCATGTACAAGCTCACATAGGTACTCCAAGTTCGTAGCAATACGTACTTTTTCTTTTCCTTGTCAGTTTGACCACTTTGTGTCTTTTTGTAATAAAACATTAAATTTATTACGGATATTATCCGTCATACAACATGTTATCTCCTAAGTGAAGTATTAAAAATAAATACTTGGGCTCATCTCACGTGTTCATATCAGCTATTGTGGAGAAGTATATATTTTTATTATTCATAATAAATTACTTATAATTGAGTATCTGATCATGTTATGTAAATTATATCACAATTGTTAATTTTTTTTAATTCTTATTTTTCTTCGGAGTGACGATTTCCCAAGAAGTGGATGGGCGTTTGAATGGAAGATTCTTGAATGACATCTTCATGACATCTTCAGTATAACAAGGAGTTCTGTAACATCTATGTGATCAGTTTCATCAAAGTATAATATAAATGCATAATTATTTTTAGTTAGGAGAAAGTCTCCCGAGATAGTGACGCAAGTTGCCTGATGGAATCACTTAGAGAATGCATTGACATTTACAACTAATCTCCGTTCATGACGTCAGCTGCAGCGAGCCCAATTTTATTGCATCTGTATGTCACGACCCCTGGTGATTGAGATGGGCATATCGCTATAACTTTGATCACCAAAATAGCACATATTTTCCATGATACGGTAGTATTTTTTCTGCATATTAAATACGGTATAAATAAATCATCATATCGACACCTTCAAGGTAAAACTGAATAAGTGCTGATTCACTGATTTGAGGAATCGTAACTACAACATTTTATTGGGTGAAACTTCTCATAGCAATAATAATAATATTAGGATGATTTATTCGGTGAGCACCGTTTTTGTGTGAATCACCTCTCTAGAGCCCTCTGCAAGCATGCACGTCGCTATAAATAGCGCCAATTCTCATGCAAGACCCAGTTGCTGTAAGGCTGGATGGACCTTTAGTGACCGGTCTTTGATAAAGGAATATAAATTTTTCACCCAGTACGAGCGTATTTGAAAATATAAATGATATATATATATTTTTTGTGCTCCGTAGGGATTCGAACACACAACCTTCCATTTACAAGTCAGAAGTGTTAACCACTATACAACGGACCGGTCCAAAAAATTAAAAGCGTACGCACCGACGTACAACGGTGATTGACAAACTTATAACGGCCAAAAACTTAAGTGTCGACCGGCCCGTAGTCCAGTGGTAGCACTTCGGACTCGTAAATGGAAGGTTGTGGGTTCGAATTCCGGCGGAGCACAAAAAATAAACCATTTACATTTTCAAATTTGCTCTTCGCTGAGTTGAAAAATTCATAAACCTTTACCAAAGACCGGTCATCAAAAGGTCCATCCAGCCTTACAGCAACTGGGTCTTGCTTGAGAATTGGCGCTTTCTACAGCGACGACCAAGCTCGCAGAGGGCTCTTGAGGTGTGATACACACAAAAACAGTGCTTACCAAATAAACCAGCCTAATTTATTATATTTTTATTTATTAAGGCTTTAAAACAGCTTGGAGAACACGGCCATACGTCGGCTCATGACTGAATGCATGATATCCGTTACAAAAGTGTTAAAAATATATTCCGATTTTGCTTGCGATTTGTGAATCGAACACGGTGCCTTTTGATGTCAAGTGTGAGGAATCAACCACTAAACTACAACAGGTCGAAAGCCATAATTGAATTTTTTAAATTAAATCATATAGCATATACTTCACAAAGAATGTATATCTACTTAGAACTGGGGAATTCGTTGAATAAATAAAAATGAAATTAAGTTCTTGGTATCTGTTTTTATATTCAAGGAAAATCCGTTTGCAAAATCCAAAATATATTCAGGATGTGTTACCAAGAAATATGAATATAATTTGTACAAAAAAATACAAAACATTTTTTTGCTAAATCCATTTCATTCAATCCACAACATCACTACATTAGTCCTGTCGTAATCTAATAAATCCGGGCCCGAAATCAGGTCGACTTTGTGCGATTCCTGGCGGATCACACAAAGTAACTAGTAGATTATGGATCGGTCAGAAAATGTTCCCTATGATTCGCTATTTCCTTTCGGCTTGTTGCGAGAGACTGCCCCCCTCACCTGTGACAATAAATTGATTTCACATAGCCAAATGGCACAATGCACGGCAAAAACGGCTTCTTATCCTTATAATAAAAATGAGATGACGTTCGTGAGTAACCGCATCACTCGAGAACGGCTAAAGTGATTTGACCGCTTTACATCCTAAAATGATTTTGAATAGTTAACTAATTACAAGTTAACTTTTCATAGTAGATGAACTAATAATAATGTTTTTTTTTATATAAATTCAATAGAAAAAACAAATTTGTAAATCACTTTTTTTTTTTTTGCTCGAACGTTTTCGCCTTACAAGACATCTTCAAAAAAAAATACAGTAGACTTTCACTGTGTTAACAGAAATACCCTTAAAAATATAATTGTAAAGAAGTGCTCATGACTTTTAAACTTCAGCATATTGACACTTTTGTAGTGTTTTCTTTCGTAGAAAATAGACAAAATATGCATTTATCTGAAACACCCATGTTAGCTTAACATGCCATTTATTCAGTTTTACCTTTGAGGTATCGACTTAGAATGTTTGGAAGAAATTGATTCACACATCTGTCACCATCAAATTGATTGCTACACATTATATGGGACAAATAAACGCATTACATGAGACAAAATGCAGTTAACATGCGACATTATGACAAGTAAACAAGGCATCAATCGAAATATGACACAAACACGTTAGTTTACTAATGTCTAATGTCATGTTACATTACTAATCATGACAGGTGATTAAGACCTGTGGTGACGTCAATATTTTCATTTTTTTTATCTAAAATATTATATATGCAAATAAATGTTCCACAGCCCCGTTTTAGGCAACCCTCCAAAATTCTACTCGCTAGCTCGCAAATTACGAGTGACTTTTGTTTGGTTGCGAGTGTGCTTTTCTTTATCTGAAAGTATCATCTTGCCAGTTAATAATACCATTGATAATATGCCCATTGAAAATAAAACTGAGAAGTTTTGAAAAATATATGTCGTAAATCTAAATCACCTTTCACATGTTTAAAGGCGTTAAAAATTATAAACAGGAACAGTTCACGGAAGTTTTTTTTTAACCCATGCGAGTTGCGGGTTGGTAGCTCCTAGTCCCCTTTTTTAATATTTCTTGTTCCTCAACTAATAGTTTGATATGAGACTGAACCCCATGCTGTAAAAACTTGGGTCACCTCTGCCAATGCCATCTCGTTTCAGGAAAGTATATGCTCATGTAATGTTGTTTTTTTTACATGTATGCAGAATTTGTAAGCGTGAATCAGGCGCCCGCATAGGTTTTCTCCCATTTCTTTAATCAGTCGGTGCTATGGCCACGGCGGTCAAGACGCTTGTTCAGTTAGCGTATTTGGTTCAGATAACGTTGGTTCGAGCCATGGCTGGCCCCTTTGAGCATAACATTGACCCTGGTTCAGATGTCGTTGCATGCACACAAGCTTCTGCTTTCGCATGAAGACAACTGGCCAGGCAAAATAGGTTGGTGAATTGCAGTCCTCTTCACAAATTTATTTAAAAAAAAAAAAAAAAATTGGCTGAAGTGCTAACGACGGCTCCTATCGAACTTAAATTTTCAATTTTAAACCTGAATATCATGCTTAATGGTTACTTACTATATATTGCCTACCTATTAGGCGTATATGCCTGTATGGGATGCACGCCCCTGGCGTGAACATACACATATCTGCCTATGAGAGGGCAATAAATATAAGCCCTAAATGTGAATATACCTTAGATAGATTATTAGCGAATCAGTCATTACCAAATTTATTGCAATTCGGACAGGACAACATCTGGCAGGTCACCTAGTCACAAGATAATTATTTATTTATTTATTTTTCGTATTATTTATTGCATGGAGTCCTTCTTAGTTGGAATATATATTTTTATGATTATTTGTCACACACACACATGCTGCGTTTGTCACTTATGTTATTATTTTTAGCTCCAATGACGCAAATGGATATAATTTAATGCCATTCGTGGAGTGAGAGAGGCGCTTTCAAATAATGAAAATGTTCATTAGACACGATTTATTTTGTATTTGATAACGCTTACGATTCTTCCAATACAAATGTTATTGTTACATCAGTTCCATACAACAAAAACTTTAAAACTTTAATCTTCTAATTAACAAATAGTTTTTTGTGTTCTTTCGGGTTTGACCATGTTCTACATATTTGCAGCTCTTACATCTACCGACGACGTTTCGCTTTCACGAGCAGAAAGCTTCTCAAGGCAAGTTATCAAAGCGCCGCGGCGGTCTTCGCTGTCTTCGCGGCGCTGTGATAACTCGCCTTGAGGATGCTTTCTGCTCGTCAAAGCGAAACGTCGGTAGATGTAGGCGCTGCAAATAGAACATGGTCAAATCCGAAAGAACACTAAAACGATTTGTCAATTATCAACACCGGCCATGAAAGTGAAAGCTTTACACTTTATTTAATCTTCGAAATCACGTAAATTGACATTAAAATTGGCATCTTCTGGCTAGTTTTCTTTAAGCCCGTTGTTGCGTAAGACTGCTCCCCTTATCTGCGGAAATAAATTAAATCCACATGCCCAAATGGCGCAGTATTGCTAGTCTTTATAATAAAAATGAAATGTCGTTCGTTGGTAACCGCACCACTCGGGAACGACTACAGCGATTCGGCTGTTTATCATCCTGAAATAATGCTTGTAATCTAGCAAATGTAAGGTCCAGTATTTTTAACTCTGTAGATCGTACCGTACCTATTTGAAGCTAGAACTGAATAAAACATGTCGGTGCCTGAACAGCTGATCGTTGTTTCGTATAAAATTGATCAGCTGTTGATATGCCGCCATCTTTTTTCCGTCCTATCTTCAAATAGATAAGTACATACGGTAAGATCTATCGATGGTCATCAAGACTTCCACCTCAGGACTGGAAGTCTCATAACCACGGGAATTCTTAACTACCAAATATGGATAATATTTGTCTGAAGACTAATCAGCTGTTTACTAGCGGACATCTTGGATTGACAGGTCTTTATACAAATATTACCGATATTCGGTAGGTTAGAATTACCGTGGTGATGAAACTTCCAGCCCAGCACTCATCAAATAAATCAGCCTGAAAATTTTCAACTCTAAAACATGACGTGACGTGAAATCAATCACATAGGTAGATTCCATCATCAAAAAATATCTAGTTCAATGACTTGGCTCAAATTCTATAAATATAAATTGCAAGCTGATTTGACAGAGCGTCCCCCCCGTGCTTGTTTGGCTTATCTACCATTTGATTCGTGGCTTATCTACCATTTAATTCAAATATGGCTTTTCAATGAAATAGTCTTAAGAACCACATTCTACCCAATCTGAGCTAAGAAGAAAACGAAAAACTTGAAATTATAAATACTTTTAAAAGGAATCTCCAGTTTTCATAATAATAATAATAATTGGCCAATTTGTACATTGGCCAATACAGCGCCGTTTAGTGGCACTAGCCACTCCAAGGGCGCTTTTATGTGTTGAAGCTTCTGTTAAACAAATGTGTCTCAAGCAACTTCCTGAAACTGACAACACTAGTCTCTGTTCTCAACTCCAGAGGTAGACTGTTCCAACAGGATGGACCAGCCGAACTAAAAGCCCTGTCTCCGAAACCGGTTCTGTTCCGTCGAAGTGGCAGTTGAAGCCTGTTTACGGCGTCACTCTGTGCAGAACGAAGAGTGCGTCATTTTTCACCTATCTGGTCGACTCTGCACAATTCATAACAAGTACGATTGGGCCACATAAGCCACATAGGTTTAGTTTATGTATAAACATTGCTCATGTGAAATTACTTCTCACGAATATAAGGCAAATAAGCACTGAGGGGACGAGTTAGGGGACGAGAGACGTAAAATATTAGTTGGACCTTGTCCTAGCAAGCTGGCCATGTGGCGTCACAATTATGTTGACGTTTTGAAAAGTTTAGACTTTTGATCGCCGAGATAACTTCAGAGAGTTGCATTAAATATTATGAAAATCAATTCCCAGTTTTCATGAGACACGTTGGTTCACTACACACACACACACACACACACACATTGCTCATCTAATCTAAGTTGCAAAGATACGTAACATTGGGAATCACACTATAATATGCATTCTCTCAAGCAGACACGTACAAGTTCGCGCTCGCACGTGCCGTATGTGAACCCAATGTGTGAACCTACGACATAAAAGCCCAAATCTCAAATGGACATACACCATGTAACTCTTGCCGTCCTTCCCTGAACCAGGGGTGACATTTGCAAAGTGAACCATTTTCTACAGCGTGGATGGTCAGCCGCATACCAATCTATAAGTCAAGGAATATACATACCTACCTACATACATGCTCATGTGAAATTACCTCTGATGGACATAGGATAAATAAGCACTGAGGTGATGAGAACGCTTATGAAAGTAGAGTGGCCATTGACGCAAGTTGTCGATGAAAAATATCCATATTATGTATACTCCGAGTATAAAGCACTACCTTCAAACTCATCCGCGTAGTTTACCAAAAATATGTATGAACTTTCAAACAGCGAACTTAGCAAGTGTCTTCATTTCCACACATTATTTTGTAAACGCTATTATTGAGTTTCACGTAAATTTGAAATGTTTTTGATTTCACACACAGATTTCACAAGATTCACTGAACGCCATGTAGGGATGGGCTAATGAAAAAAAAATAGCGATATATCCATCGAATCGATATTTTCAAACACATCGAAATATATCGAGGAAAGGTTTATGTTGTCGGGAAACAAGAGAAGAGCGTGCATGAAAAGAGTGATTAAACTAGATGAGATGAAAGAAGTATGCAAGGACAGAGTCAAGTGGAGGTACTGGCCACTCCTAGAGGAATGGCGGCAGGATACAAGACAAGAAAAGACCCAAATAGTAAGAAACTTGAGTACTATTACTAAATCACTCGATTTTCTACTTATCCCAGGATGACGTTTAAATTCCAAGGTTTATGGGAGTATAATATTATTGTATGAGTAAGAAATGTGAATTATTCGGCTAGTGTCCCAGCATCGGGTCCGTAAGCCCCGGTCAGCCTGCCCAGCGGCGGCGCATTGACGTCATCGGCGACCTCCGTGACCGCGGGGTGTGGAGGCAGGGGCGAGGGGGTCAAAGACATCTGCTGGGAAGTGGTGAGCAATGAGCAGTCAGTAGTTAAGTGAACAGTGGTCAGTGATTTAGTAGTAGGAAGTTAAGGAGATAGTAGTAAGTTGTTAAGGGGATAGTAGTAAGTAGTTAAGGGGATAATAGTAAGTAGTTAAGGGGATGGTAGTAATTAGTTAAGAGGATAATAGTAATTTAATAGAAAATGTAAATAGTAGCTGGTAAGAGAACAGTAATTAAGTTTTAAGTGACAATTAATACAGTGGTTAAGTATTACGTGGCAAGTGGGAATGTTAAGGGGCTGTCCATATTTTACGTCATTCGAATTAAGGGGGGGGGGGGGGAGTCTGGTCTGCGGATGATGGTAAATGATGTACGAGTACCAAAAGTGACGTCGTTCTTGTAAATACCAATTTCTACAAAATATACAAAATATTATGTAAGTACTCGTAGGTAATGTAACATTATTAATTATTAAGCTCATCCATTATTACAGCAAAAGGGGGGGGGGGGTCATTAGATAATGACTATAGGATGATTGTAAGGGGGGGGGGGGTCGAAAATCGGCCAAAATCGATGACGCAATTTATGGACGGCCCCTAAGTAGTTAAGCAGTGAATGCTACAAATAATTTTATAATAATCTCTTTTTCTTATGAAAATAAAACACTGCTTTATTCTACTGATGTTTTTATTTGATTGATAAAATAATGAGTTTTGACCGGTTTAGGCTCTTCAGAAAATATATAAGGCAAATTGAAGTTAGAAAGTTTGAGAAAAGAGCCTCGCACAATGTTTACAAATGGGTAGTTTCAAATAGAATAATAAATGAGAACTACATATAATCTATAATCTAAGCTGCAAAGATATGTTAACATTTAAGGCTCATATTAAATGCATGCCACTGACAGGCACAATATGTAGGTTCGCGCCTTCACATCCTGCGTGAGTGCATACAAATAAAAAATAAAAAACCTCACATGAACATAAACTTTGCAACTCCTGCCGCCTTTCCCTGAAACCGGGGTGGCATTGGCAAAAGTGAACCAATGTTACAGCACGGCGGGTCAGCCTCATATCAATCTATCAGTCATGGAACACATTGTGTAAAGAACGTTTGTCTTTGAAAATGATACATTTTAGATTCCTGATTCAGTAAAATTGAAAATTTTAATAGCATTTATACAACAAATTTGAGCACACTTAACGTTTTATACTAATGACAGAACCTTACATACCTCAACTACTGTCCTGGTGTGAGCCCGCTCGAAGGTTTTCTAGTACTAGCTTCCATAGTTAAATACGAGGTAGGTACTCCAAGCCAACTTCACACGAGATTAGTATAAGTCCTAAGCAATCAATCAGGATTACCTAATACTGAATATGACAGACGTTACTAAAGAGTTATGAAACGAGACACAAAACCGACGCATAAAAAATCATTTTGAGTTTTACTTTACTGGGTAGTAAGTGAGAATCCAAAACTTGTATTGTACTTAATTACAAAATACCTCTAAATTTTCCTAAGGTTTCTCAGTTCCCGAGGCGGCTGATTCTCATTTCTTGTGAAAGCTGAGTACACTTTGCGGGTAATTATTTTGGGTTTAAAATAAGACACCGAAAAGGAAAACCATTTCTGACACCCTCGGTGGGGAATGAATCCTTGCTCTCAGTATAGAATGCAAGCATTCTACCAGCTGAGCTATCGACCGGACTTTTCACGAGCTTGGTCGTCGCTACAAAGCCCAATTCTCAAGCAAACCCAGTTGCTGTAAGGCTGGATGGATCTTTGATGACCGGTCTTTGGTAAAGGTTTATAAAGTTTTCAACCCAGCGAAGAGCAAATTTGAAAATATAAACGGTAGATTTTTTGTGCTCCCCCGGGATTCGAACCCACAACCTTCCATTTACGAGTCAGAAGTGTTAACCACTAGACTACGGACCGGGTATTAAGTTTTTGATGCATTACTCATTAAATAGAGCTGAGATTCCACATAGTAAATTCCAATCTAATATGAATTTATCACGAAGGTTTATGATATTATATTCACAAAGATTAGATGCACCTACGTAAGCTGGAGAGTGTTCATGCTCTTGAAGGTGCAATGAAATACGAGCAGGCTTAATTGTGTTAAAAGAGGAACGAGGTGAAGGCTAGGAAATAATTATTATTTACGTTAGTAGTTTATTGTTATATTTAATTGCTAACACATAAGAAAAGAAGATGGGTGTTTTATAAATCTTATTTTTACTCAGAGTAAATCTTTGTGTCTGTCGGTGTTATGGCCGAGGGCTTCAAGTCGCATGTTCAACTAGCGTATTTGGAACAGAATAACGTTGGTTCAAATCACGTCTGGCCCATTTGACCATAACTTCGACCCTGGTTTAACAGATGCCATTGCCTGCACACAAGCTTCTGTTTTCGCATGAAGACACAGACAACTGGTCAGGCAAAATAGGTTCGTGAATTGCATTCCTCTTTACAAATCAAATTTAAAAAACAAAAGGCAAAAGACTGTCAGCATTCAGAAATCTAGGCTACATCCTCAACGACACGAAAATGCCTGTTTACCTGAAACGCAGGGTCTTTGAGTCATGCGTGCTTCCAGTATCCACCTATGGCTTGGAAACAAAAGGGCTCACTCAGTACAGCGCCAACAGACTGAGGACGTGCCAAAGAGCCATTGCAAGTAGGATGCTGGGAATCAGCCTCAGAGACAGGGTTCCAAACCAAGAGACCCGTAAACGCACTGATGTCATACAGCGAGTGGCCGGCTTCAATTGGCGCTGGACTGGTCACGTCCCAAGGCAGGACCATGACAGGTGGCCTAAAAGGATCGTCCGGTGGCGATCCAGGATGTCCAAGCGGGGAGTGGGGAGACCCCAACTGAGGTGGCTGGACGACATCAAGGGAACTGCAGGCAAAGGATGGCTGAACACAGCAGCTGATAGACAAACATGGTGAAGATTGGAGGAGGCCTACGTCCAAGAGTTGACTGGGGAAGGCTGAGTAATATAAAGAAGAAGAAGACGGCAAAAAGAAGAGAAATACAATATCCATACCTACATTTTTAATTTACTATGGATGACGTCACATAGCACGCAAAACGCAACTATGCAACTAAGCTACACATATAGTGTAACTTCTTGCCGCGTTATCCCCGAAGGGTTTGCATGTGGCATGCGGAACCTATTTTATTTTGTTTTCACTTTGGGGTTCAAAATAAACACCGAAATTAACGTATTTTATTTTGGAATTTGAAATTAACACCGAAACGGGAAATTATTTCTAACACCCTCGGTGGGATTCGAACCCGAGCTCACGGCATGGAATGCAAGCACTCTACCAACTGAGCCGAAGGATATTTTGAATTTTTGGAGTCTGTGAAATCCTTGGTGCCACGTTGATATTTCTCGAGTTCGGTCTCAACTTCATCCACGATATATTACTTCATGTCTTCCTCAAACAAACTCCCGGATGGAATACCTAAGTGCGCATTATACAGATAATGAGTTATTAGAATCATCTAACTACAATGCCTCGTGATTTCTAGTCGAGATATTGTTCAGCTCGACAGCTCATTTACCTGAGATGTCACGTAGACATGAACAGCACAGACAGGTAAAGTGCAGCATGACAACTTGTCTTCATAATCATAATTTTCTAAAGGCAGTGCCTTGTCGTGACAGCTACACGCATTGAATTGTGATATCTACGGACTATAAATTAATAAAGTAAGACTACGGATAAGGTCGGGAGTAACCGATGTCATAGAGAGAGTGGCAAAGCTAAAATAGTCCTTTGCGGGGCATGTTGCTAGAACCACCGACCAGAGATGGACGAAGAGATTGGTAGAGTGGAGACCTCGGGAAGATAGGAGAAGCAAGCAGAGGGAGACCTCCCACGAGATGGTCTGATGATATAAGAAGGCTTGCTGGAGACTGGATTCAGAAAGCGCAAGACAGAGATGGATGGAGAGATATGGGGGAGGCCTATGTCCAGCAGTGGATGGAAATGGCTGTATAAGAAGAAGAATAAATTATATTAACGAAAATAGACAGTATATACATCTGTTTCAACCTACTTACGAAAATGGTTATTAGTAAGAAAGAGAACAAAGAACTTCACAGTTGCATCTCCATGTGTACAAAAAAACTCAGGCGAATATAAAAATGTTTCTAGAAGGGTGGCAGCATTGCCGCGTGCATACTATGCCCGAAGCAGTCCGAACATGGACGCATGCGGTATAAATCTTGTGATCGATAAAATTGACGAATTTTAAAGGTTTATTTTTTTACTTCAAGAAAGTTTATTTTCAAAACCGCTTTTAATTTCGCTTGTAGGTAGTGTAGAGAAAAAAAACATTGGAGTTACTATAAATCTTCCTTATTCCATTGGTATGTCATGAAGCGAAAAGTTTATTTCGGTTGTAAAAGACACACATAATTCGAAAACAGAATTTGTACATCAAATTTTTAAAACGGCATAAAAAGTTGTTTTTATTTTAAACAGCAAATAAAGACAGCAGATAAAAGCAGCAGATAATAGATGACCACACGCTTAATAATAAAGAGCAATAACTCAAAAATTGGGAAAATCGAGATTTTGTAATAAAATGCAAGAACAATGCGAGAAGAATAGGTAGAATGCGACAGCCGTTCAATTTGGACGAATATGACCGAGATAAAACATCGGCCGCCTTTTCATCCCATACAAATTGTACTGGTTGTCTGAACTTCAAACGTGATTTCCCAACATTCTTATTTTTCGAGTTATTCCTCTTTATGATTAAGCGTGCGATGTGATGAAAAAATAATGAAAAGATAAAATTACTAATGATGGCCAACGCAACTAAGCTACACACATAGTGTAGCTTCTTGCCGCGTTATCCCCGAAGGGCAATTCGTGTCCACGCTTTACAATGTATACAGTAAACCTTCGGGGGCATTTCTTTTGGGATAAACACGAATTGCGAAGTACGGGTTAGTCGAATTGCAGAGATGTAATACATCCGTGTAATACAAGATGCACTAGTTACAGGTACCTGGGATGTGTGGTCAACGAAAAGTGGGACATGTATCAAGAAGTAGACTAGAGCTAGCCCGAAATGTCTTCGCTAAAATGAGCAAAGTACTGTTGTGCCAAAATTTAAGCCTTGAACTCCGGAAGCGGATAGTGAGGTGCTACGTTTTCCCAAATGCTCTGTATGGTATGGAGGGATGGACTCTCACGCAGGCACTAGAGAGACGATTTGAAGCATTCGAGATGTGTCTATACCGAAAAATGCTTCGGATCTCTTGGCATGATCGAGTCACCAATGAAGAAACTCCTTCAACGAATGCGCACTACAAAGGAGCTCCTGCCTACCATTAAGCAGAGAAAGCTTATGTACTTCGGTCACATTATGAGAAATGAGAAGTACCGTCTCCTTCATCTTATCATTCAGGGTAAGATTGAGGGGAGAAGATCTCAGGGACGCCGAAGGACATCGTGGCTAAAAAACCTGCGACAGTGGTTCGGCAGAAGCACCAAGTCCCTGTTTCGAGTCGCAGCATCTGAAGTCAAAATAGCCATGATGATCGCCGATCTTCGATAGACGTGGCACAAAAAAAGAAGAAGGAGAATACATCCATGAGCGAATGTGACCCCAACTAGACGCTCGCCTCGAATATTCAGCGAGCATTTCCACGAGCCCGCCACGAAACTTCTACGGAATAATATGAAATACTCGTAACACCAAGAACATAACACGATTATTGTAATAGTAAAAACTAAGCAAGAATGAGAAGCGACTTGTCAATGTCGAGGAAGAGCACAAGTCGCGTCGAAACTGACAGGAGCTCCATCAATTTTCTAGTGAATACAAACTTCAAGGACGGCTTGTTTATCAGCGCGAAGTTGACGTGGAAAAAAAGCCTGAAATTAATGGCCGTCACTAGACACCTACGTAATCCCATGCACTCGTATAATCCCAAATGAACAGCTATTTCTTATGCTGCAATCATTGATGCTGCAACCAACTTATGCACAACTAACCTATCGACCGGACTAATCGATCCGGTCTATTACACACAGTTGGGGGACCTTGCAATCAATCTAAAGATTATGTTAATGATGAAAATTTGGAAATAAAAATTATTGGAATATTTGTTGCTGCCATTGATTTATAATATAGAGGAGAAGATAGTAACTTGCGGCATCGATACACACTATAGCAGCATTGGGCGCGGATGCTACTTGGATGGGTGACCGCTAGGTACACCGCTTGTTGTTGGCATTTCTTGGACCGGTCCGTAGTCCAGTGGCAACACTTCTGACTCGTAAATGAAAGGTTGTGGATTCGAATCCCGGCGGAGCACAAAAAATATACAATTTATATTTCCAAATTTGCTCTTCGCTGGGTTGAAAAATTCATAAACCTTTACCAATGACCAATCACCAAAGGTCCATCAAGCCCTACAGCAACTGGGTCTTGCTTGAGAATTGGCGCTTTGTAGCGACGACGACCAAGCTCGTAAAAAAGGTTGATAGCTCAATTGGTAGAATGCTTGCATTCTATGCTGAGAGCAAGGGGTCGATCTCAAGGCTTACTCAGCCTTCACAAGAAATGAGAACCAGCCCCCCCGGAAGCTGGAAAACCCCCACTTCAACTGAAAGTGGTTGGTGTAAGGCCGGCCCCCTTACCCGTAAAAATAAATAGGTTCTGCTTGTTCCACATTCGAAACCCCTCGGAAATAACGGAAGACTAATCAGCTGTTCACTTGCGGCCATCTTGGACTGACAGGTCTTCATACAAATATTACCGGTAGTGAGAATTACCGTGGTGATGAGACTTCCAGCCCTGGTATTGGATAGGAAAAAAACCATAGACGAACCGCGTAGACTGCGTTTAGTATGGAAAACCACTCACGCGTGTATTTGATCGTAAAAGTATTCCATCTATCCTACTTTAAAATGTAAATGAATGTATATTATGAGCACAGCAGTTCCGCGTTTTGCTTGCTACATTATGTATTTCGGAGCCGACCGCTGCAACCTTGCAGATTTTCTGCGGAGTGACCTTTCTCCATGGAACTAAATGCTAAAACAGCTCACCGCAGACTCGAACCAATGTCGTTCAAAGCATTCGCTCGCAGTCATTCATCAAGCCATGTGTAAGCAAATTTTAAGTCGAAACGGTAAGCCTAAGAGCCTTCTGCATTGACTTTTAGGTTGGTATTGTTACGATTTACTTTGGGTTCACTTAAACATCACATTTACATGATTGGGTTAACATAAAAAAATCGCCTTAATTCATTTTAAACGATTTATTTTAGAATTTGCTTCCATATGGTTACTACTTTAAGGGCCTATTGCACAACCTCCTATCAATTTTTGATTGCTTAATTCTGGTAAGCACCTCGGTCAAATATTGCTTGGAGGTGGGTAATAATATGATGAAATTTAAATATAAAATATGATGTACATCAGCTGACTTACGTATATGCAACCAAATTTTTGATTTGATGGGAGAAATCACACTTACTTTTGATTTTTATCTGATTGGAGTTTGGTGCAACAGGCCCTTTCTATTGTACCGGTGGCTTGGTATGCGGCTGCCCATGCTGTATAAACTACATGCTCATTTGAGATTCGGGTTTTTATATTGTAAGTTCACATGCGGCATGTTTAAGCGCGAACTTATACGTGTCTGCTTGTGGGAATACATTTAATATGAATCTTAAATGTTGGTCTAAAAAAGGTTCGGATGTAGGAATAAGAAAGGATGGTGGGGAAGAGAGGAATCCTGGGCAAAGCTGGAGAGGACTACAACTCGCAGAAATCAAACTCGATGTTTTTTCAACACGCCATTTATTTGGCTCACTGCCGCAAACACATGTTGACAGGTGGATGGTCAGAAGACTCAGAACACGAGAGAGTTTAACTACTAAAAAAAATGACATAAGACGTCAGACAAGTCTTCTTCGTCTTTTATCTTTTTAGTTGTTAGACAAAATGATATTAGACGTCAGAATCGTCTTCTTCTTCTTTTAATATTAGTTATCATATTAAATTCAGACCAAATGTAATATACAATCTTCGCAACTAAGATTATAGATAAGCTAATTTTTCTTTAAAATAAACAGAGTTTTGTTTTCACAAACTTGAGTACTTATTTCCCCTCAAGTACTTGCTTACGTAATTTTCAAGAAGACGCTGCGCTGTTACAAAATTGGCAATCCAAAACCATAGAGAAATAGTGTATTTTTTTTGAGAAATAGTGTATCGGTTTTCCTTTTAAAATGAGGCAAAAATGATTATAAAGTAGACTGCATAGTTTCAATGGGGGAAAAATACGTATTGTTTCTTTGGTTTTAAGTGTATTTTTTTTACTTTGTGCCTTTATTTTTTAACTACTTTGTTGCCTCATTTTAAAAGGGAGGCCGATGGGAATCGAGTTGTATGGCACCCTTCGCCACTGTGACTCACTATTTACAAAGATTTTTTTAATAAACAAAATCTTACAGAGATCGTTTGATCTTAACGGCCAACTTGTCTTTTATGAGTGCGGTTTAATGAGCTGGAAATATAATCAAGTATTCAGGAAGAGACCACAATCAAATAATTAATGGTATAGAATAACGCTTTATTTCATTTGTGTTTCGGAAATGCTAATCCACATGCGCAATATTCACGGCTGTAACCTATTTATTTACACTCGTTATGACATTTAGTGTGTGGGCATAATACGGCAGGGCTGGCACAAATTAATTACTTGAAGATTTTTTGACCGGTCCGTAGTCTAGTGGTAACACTTCGTACTAATGAATGGAAGGTTGTGAGTACGAATCCCAGCGAAGCACAAAAAAAAATATTTTCAAATTTGCTCTTCGCTGGGTTGAAAAATTCATACACCTTTACCAAGGACCGGTCATCAAAAGGTCCATCCTGCCTTACAACAACTGGGTCTTGCTTGAGAATTGGCGTTTTGAAGCGACGACTAAGCTCGTAAAAAGTCCGGTCGATAACTCAATTGGTAGAATGCTTGCATTCCATGCCGAGAGCAAGGGTTCGATCCCAAGATTTACTCAGCCTTCACAAGAAATGAGAACCAGCCTGGGAGCTGGGAACCCCCCCCATCAACTGAAAGTGGTTGGTGTGATGCCGCGGCCCCCTTACCCGTAAAAAAAAATAGGTCCCGAATCGCCACATCCGACTCCTTTCGGGATAACGCAGGCAAGGAGTTACACTATATGTGTAGCTTAGTTGCGTTGCGAAGATTTTGAGAACATTTTACTTTTTTACATAGAGCTCAAAAAGTACACGAGAAGCTCTGAAAAATTGGAATTTTCTTTCATCTGTTTTGCAACATAGCTCACAACTAAGCTGCATACATATTGTTACGAATGTAAATTAATCGTGGATTACACATTTTATTGGGGGTAACTTTTCATAGGAAGTGAACTAATCATAAGGAAATGCTCATGACAAACTTCTAAGCTACAGGATTTTCACACTTTTGTTCTGTTTTCTCTCGTACAACATATGAAATAGTGTGCATTTGTGTGAGAAACCCATGCTAGCTAAATATGTCACTTATTCACTTGTACCTTATAGATTTGCATGGAAATTCAGAAGGGTCTTTGAGAGGAGGCTTTAGCCAACCCTGGTTCTTGGTTCACATAACACTATATTATGAAATATGACCAAACGCCCACTCGATATTATTTGATTAATATTATAATCAAATACAAAATTACGATAATCATAAAATTCATTCATATAACGTATCGCGAATTGTGTCGAAACTTAGATATTATAATGATTTTAAGCGGGTTCTATTTCATAAAAACTGCAGTGATTTATTTTACACAATTTATTTCAGATTCGGTTCGGATACTGAGTCACTTTACACTTGCACAATAATTGATCAGATCTTCTCATACTTTCGATAACACTAGAATCTAATCTAATCTAATCTAATCTAAGCTGCAAATATATATATCATTTAAGATTTATATTAAATGCAATCCCACAAGCAGACATGTATAATTTCGCGCTAACACATGCCGCATGTGGACCTACAATATAAAAACTCAATCTCAAATGAACATAAGCCCTGCAACTCTTGCCGTCCTTCCCTGAAACAGGGGTGACATTGGCAAAGTGAACCATTTTTTACAGTATGGGTGGTCAGCCGCATACCAACCTTTAAGTCAATACCATAACAAATATCGTTGCTATGGTGATTTCATAGGTTTCTATGGTGATATGTACATATATTTAAGACGGAGTAGAGGCATGTTGCTGACATAGAAAATGACAACAACATTTCATGTGTCGAGAACGAGACAGCACTATAAGCAATGTCTTGCGTCAAAACCGTTGCTTCATGTCGTTAAGAACTGAATCACATTTATAACCACTTGATGGAATTATTATCTCCATTAGGTACTGAAAATGAAGTATGGTATGCGGCTGACCACCTATGCTGTAGAAAATGGTTCACTTTGCCAATGTCACCCCTGTTCCAGGAAAGGTCAGCAAGAGTTGTAGGGTGTATGGTCATTTGAGATTTCGGTTTTTGTATATTGTAAGTTAACATGCGGCGTGTTTCAGCGTGAACTTTTACGTGTCTGCTTGTGAAAATGCATAAAATGAGAATCCCCAAATGTTACATATCTTTGCAACTTAGATTAGATTAGATTAGATCAATGTCTATCGGCATATCAACTAGTTTTCTCGAATGCAACATTTTCTTTATTAAGAACGCATATTTTTTGTCCCAAACAGCAGTTAACAACACCTCTGGTTTTTCACGCTCGGGGGGCACAGTTTTTGCCATTGACTTCTAATAAAAAGGATCCGAAACTATTAAATACAAATGCATATCCGATCGAATATCAGTTGGTAGCGTGCTTGCATCCATACCGAGATCTTGAGTTCAAATCCCACCGAGGGTGTCAGAAATGATTTCCCGTTTCGGTGTTTATTTCAAACCCAAAATAAAAATACCAGCCTTCACAAGAAATGAGTACTAGCCCCCTCGGGAGCTGGGAAACTCCCCACTTCAACTGAAGGGGTTGGCCGGCCGCCGGCCCCCGGCCACCGGCCCCCTTACCCGTAAAAATAAATAGGCTCCACTCGCCACATGCGACCACATCGGGGAAAACGTGGCAAGAAGTTACACTATATGTGTAGCTTAGTAGTAGCGCAGCGAACCTTTTTAACCGGCCTCAACACAAATCTTTCTATGTTAGAAAGAGAAAAAAGATGCTCCGATTACGACTTCATTGTTAAAAGGCAAGTGAGAGATGCTAAGAAATTTGACTGTTATGTTCGCATTACTAAAATGCCATCTCTGCGCGAAAATTGTGCGCACGCATTAAGTTGTTTTTTTCAGAAAATGTGTCCATTTTTAAAGAAAAAAATGTATTGTTATAAAACATCATGGTATTTTTAATTATTGGGTGTCAAAACACAAGATGGAGAAAGCAAGAAAACATAGGATTTCACATGGCTACTAAGCAATCCGTGGTATTTGACAGGTTCGGTTGACAAGTATGTACCATAATATGTTTCTATGCCGTAAGCTAGTTTCGCCTCCACCAATATTCTCACTCAATACGGTAAATAACGCTTTAACTCAATACGATAAATACTCCTGATTATTAAGAAAAAAATAAGTGTTATTATTGAGTGTCAAAACACATGATAGAGGAAGCAAGAAAACATAGGATTTCACATGGCTACTAAGCAATCCGTGGTATTTGACAGGTTCGGTTGACAAGTATGTACCATAATATGTTTCTATGCCGTAAGCTAGTTTCGCCTCCACCAATATTCTCACTCAATACGGTAAATAACGCTTTAACTCAATACGATAAATACTCCTGATTATTAAGAAAAAAATAAGTGTTATTATTGAGTGTCAAAACACATGATAGAGGAAGCAAGAAAACATAGGATTTCACATGATTATCGAGTATTCTGCAGTGTTTGAAAGGTCTGTGTTTTGACAGCTCCGACTGACAGCTTTGTACCATAGTATGCTTCAATGCCGTAAACTGGTTTCGGCTCCACTTGTATTATACCTCAACGGTTTTTGCACTAGCGGAAAAGCAGTCCACGTTTCAGCGCAAAAAGAGGTCGAGTTAAAAATAGTGCACTGGTGAAATAAACCTCGCAAAACTTTTATTATTTCGGATTATTTCGCCATTTCGGTTTTTTCGCGCTCGGATCAGAAGTTAAGCGCGAATTAAAAAAAACGTATTGCTCAAACCCTCCTCGTACCTGTCATGCACGTATGTGTCAGAAGGACCCACAGCACATGGACGCTCATACAAAGCTATATATTTTCTCAAGTGGCGGAAGGCCTTCCCGTGAATTAAAAGCAAGGCACGACAAAATCTAATCCTCTAGGTCAGAGGCGTGCCCATGACTCTAAAAGTAAATGGTTCGATGTTACTGAAGCTAATAGCATACCTCGGGTGACACTCAAAAAACATTTCTCGTTCGAAAAGTTAATCTGTCTCTGCCAAAGACTGGTCACCAAATAGGTCCATCCAGCCTTTCTTGAGAATAGGCGATATCCACAGCGACAACCAAGCTCGCAGAGGGCTCTTAAGGTGTGATTCACACAAAACAAATAAATCAGCTTAGTATTATTTTTATGAGGCTTTCCCCCATGCTGTAAAAACTTGGTTTATTTTCGGCAATGCCACCCGGGTTTCAGGGGAAGGCGGCAGGATTTGCGAGCTTAAGTTTATGTGAGGATTGGTTTATTTTGTATGAAGGTGGGTACACATGAAGCATGTGTAAGCGCGAACTAATAACACGCGTCTGCTTGTGGGCATGAGCCTTCAATGTCAAAATACATTTGTATAGATTCATATTTAATGCATGCCCACAAGCAGACATGTGCATCGTGCAAGTTACCGCTTACACATAAACAAGATGTATTTTCTTACAATTAATTGAGTGACGATTTCAACTAAATCAAAAACGCAATGAGCCCAAAACGGAAGTAAAACATAAAATAATAATTATTGCACGCAAGCTATTCAAAATAATGGCATTTAGTATCTGGTTTTATTGTATTAGATACATTTGGTTTCCGTGATGTATGCTTTGAGTTATATTTTTTTGTATACGAACAATCTACGTAATAAATTCATACAAAAAAAAACATAAACGTCAATGCCAAAATATGTAGGTACATACAAAAAGCCATTGACTTTTTTATGTATCAGCATACAAAACTAAACAAATCCATTCAGCGTACTATGCATGGGGAAGTGTTTCTAATCCTGTGCCGTTGATCATCATATATAACAAAAATTGACATATACTGTAACTGTAAACTGTCCGCCATTCCGCTAGGGGTGGCCAGATTTTCTTCTTTTTCGCTCGCTATGTATGTCCCATTTTTTCCCAATCTCCTCAATCTGATCACTTCAACATTTCTCGGTCGTCTCTTTTTCTTTTCACACTTCTTCTGTATATATACTTTGTCAGTCTATCATCATTCATTCTTTCCACATGCCCAAACCAACTCATCATTTATATATATTTTTTTTTATTGTAGCAAAATAATGCTAATTTAAACAATTACATATCAAAAAGTCAAAACAAAAAACAGTTATGTTATGTCAGAGGCGCCTTGCAAGTAGGAACCTGACAGCGTCATAGTTTGCTTGATTTCCGCTGGTACTTTATTATATTCATCAAATCCTCTGTGCACAACTCCTCTGTCATATTTCACCGTTCTTACTCTTAACTTTCTTTAATCCTTCCCTCTAGTCATGTCATTGTCATTGTCCATGTCATTTCATTGTCATGTCATTGTCCTCTAGAATGTCATTTCACGCTAACATATAGTTGTGGCGCTTGATGTTTTTAATATTATTAGAATATATAATCTAAGTTGCACGGATACAATAAATTTTATAATTCATATTCAATGCATGCCCCCCTGGAGACACGAGTGGGTTCGCGCTTATAAATGCTGCATGTGAACTTAAAAATTAAAATTAAGGCCTGTAATGAACATAAGCCCTGCAACTTTTGCCATCCTTTTCAAAAACAGGGAAAACCTTTGTCAAGTGAACCATTTTTTGCGATATGGGTATTCAGGCTCATACTAACCTATAAGTCAAGGAATTTGAGTTTTAAAATCCTTAAACAACGTTAATCTTAATTTATAATCTAAAGTTCCAAAAAATGTTATTTGATGATTAAAATTGAATGCATACCCACAAGCTGGCAAATGTCATTTCACGCTAAAATATAATTGTGGCGCTTGATTTTTTTAATATTAGAATATATAATCTAAGTTGCACAGATACAATAACTTTTATAATTCATATTCAATGCATACCCCAATGGAGACACGAGTGGGTTCGCGTTTATAAATGCTGCATGTGAACTTACAAATTAAAATTAAGGCCTGTAATGAACATAAGCCCTGCAACTTTTGCCAACCTTTACAGAAACAGGGGGAACATTAGTCAAGTACCTTACCATAAAAGTAAAACGGAATAATTGACATATTAAGTCAACAAGGATTTCTAGGATATATGAAACTTTTTTCGTATTTTCTACGAGAGAAAACACTAAACGAGTGTGAAAACCCTGTAGTTTAGTTTTCATGATTATTTTCTTATAATTCATTCACTTTCTATGAGAAGTTCTCCGCAATGAAATGTTGTATCCACGATTTCCCAAATCAGTGAATGAAGCACTTATTCAGTTTTACCTTTAATTCGGCGATATAATGTCTGTCTTTTCTTTATAAGTTACTGAAATTAACTTATCTATTACATATTCTAACATTACAGGTTCTTCAACTGCAAAAAATGTTTTCAAATTCAACTTAAATGCGTTTTCTATGAATCCAAGATACTCAGAACATCTAATCTAATTTGCAAAGACATGTTACATTGGAGATTCACATTACATGCACATAACATGAAAAGAGCTCAATTATCTTTTTACCGCCAAAATTTTTCAAATTACTTCTTAAAGCATTTAATTCACATAAAGAAGGTAAAGGTAAAAATGATTGCGAAGCCAGACTTAAAACTGTCCGTAGGGCCTAACAGCCAACCGTGCGACAGCACGGTCGGTCTGCTAGTTGATTTATAAAATGTAATTTGTCGTGTATGTTCCTTACTTATATGTTGGTATGCGGCTGACCCCCCCATGCTGTAAAAATGGTTCACTTTGCCAATGTCACCCCTGTTTCAAGGAAGGACGGCAAGAGTTGCAGGGTGTATGTCCATTTAAGATTTGGTTCTTATGGTGTAGGTTCACATGAGGCATGTGCAAGCGCGAACTTGTACGTGTCTGGTTGTGGGAATGCATGTAATGTGAATCTCCAATGAAACATATCTTTGCAACTTAGATTAGATTAGATTAGAATCCTTTATTTGTTTCCATTTTTACATGAGCATTTTTGAAAAGGTTATGTTTTTTATGAATGCTTGTTTGGCTAGCGTTATCCTTCTTGTCTGCACTCTGGTGATTCAGTAAGACAAGGTTACGTGGAGGTGTACCAGTAGTACACACCTGGTTTTTAACTAACTAACTCTTAAGATTTAATTTCATTGTTAATTTTTCAATGAAAGCGCAAACTGCCGTGAGAATCATATCTTTAATCTAAGTTGCACAGATTTATCCACATCTGAAATGGCAGAGGTCACCAAAAAAGTAATGAAGATCTAATCTAATCTAAGTTGCAAAGATATGTAACATTGAGGATTCGCATTATATGCATTCTAACAAGCAGACACATACAAGTTTGCGCTTCCACATGACGCATGTGGACCTACAACATAAAACCCCAATCTCAAATGAACATAAGCCCTGCAACTCTTGCCGTCCTTCCCTGAAACAGGGTTGACATTGGCAAAGTGAACCATTTTCTACAGCATGGCGAGTTAGCCGCATACCAACCTATTAGTCAAGTAGCATACACAACAAGTTACATTTTTTTAATAAATAAATAATACTATGTACCTATAAACATTGAAAACAAGTACAAAATTATAATTTAAAATTAAAAAACAAATAAAAAGCCTCCAGCATTACAGATAAACCGCATAACTGTATTTTTTCCTTCTCTTCTCTTCTTTATTGATCTTCTTTCTCCTTTCTTCTTTGTTCCTCTTATTTTTGTTTATGTTATTAATTTAATTTATTTTTGACATAATCTATTTTTTATTTTTTTGTCAGCTACTTTTAATTTTTAACATATTTGTAGGTTTTTTTTAGGATTAAGGCACTTTACTGTATATGTATCCATTTCTCTTGTTTTAATAATTGTGTGTCTGTATCGGTTTTTTTCTCCTCAATAAAATAAAATAAATCAAAATAAAATAACTGTAAAAAATTGTTACTATTAAAATAACACCCCTATTTCAGGGTAAGGCGACAAAAGTTGTAACATTTCACTATAATATGTAGATGGGTAACGTATAGATATTAATTATTATTATTAATTAATTATTAATTTCACTATAATATTATGTAGATGGGTAACGTATAGATATTAATTAGTCTAAAGCTGTGTTAATTAAATTTAGGTATCATAAATCACACAAAAACTCAACTTTTTGTTGCAAATTCCATTTGTCACATTTACAAGGGGTTTTCCCAGCTACGGAAAAAACTGAACAGTAATGCTTATTAAAGTTTACTTTATATTTATTTATTTATTAACCTAATTAACCATTAACGTCATAATATTAAAAAATACACTAGACACTATAAAATTCTACGTATTGGAAAATTCATTTTTTTACGGCTGGACTTTGCCGTCGTTAAAAGACACTTGTTTTATCTTGTTTGACTTAAAAAAAAAGATCATATGTTTGCAACTTTAAATATAATCTATAGAGATTATTATGGATCTAATTCTTCGGGGTTTGTGTATTTACAGAGTGAAAAGAAAGTTAAAAAATGTTTAAAAAACAGAGTTTTGCATTTATTTCACCTCGAGTACTTTCGACTTGGTAACGTCATTTCCAAGAGGACGCTGTAACAGAATTGACAAGACAAAAACCATAGAGAAATGAGAAGGATGCGTAATGGCAAAGAGGTAATGCAACTAATGCAACTAAGCTACACATATAGTGTAACTTCTTGCCTGCGTTTCCCCGAAGGGGTCGCATGTGGCGCTTCGGGACCTATTTTTTTTTACTGGTAAGGGGGCCGGCCTCACACCAACCACTTTCAGTTGAAGTGGAGGTTTTCCAGCTCCCGGGGGGGCTGGTTCTCATTTCTTGTTTGGCACTCCAGCCTCCTTAACAAATTGTCATCATTTGGACTTCCCTTCTCATATAATGGATTTCCAGCTTTCTAAAAGACAGATCTATCCAAACAGTCATCGATGGTAGTAAATCAGCCCTGCTACCAATCAATTCCGGTGTCCCCCAAGGATCCGTCTTGTCTCCGACACTTTTTCTTATGCACATCAATGATTTACTGTCCTGTGCTCCTATCCACTGCTATGCCGATGACAGTACAATAAATGACAGTTTCTCTTTTACAAAGCCCCCAAATAGTTCAGCGATATCTATTGCTCGTGAATCATTAGCTTCAAAGATCAATACAGATCTAAGGGCTGTCAGCCGTTGGGGCACTGACAACTTTGTAGAGTTCAACATCAAAAAGACTCAAGCATGTCTGATATCCTTAAAGAGGATTCCAAACAACTATCTCCCAACTTTCGATTCTATTGAGTCTCGCACAACTTCCGCTTTCCGGCGACTCAGCATATTATACAGAGCCCGTAGGTTTTTTACTTCAGCCCAGTTATTGACTCTGTATAAATCCCAAATCCGCCCCATTATCGAGTATGGCAGCCATCTCTGGTGTGGTATGTCCAAGAAGTTGAGTGACCAACTTGATTCTGTGCAAAGGAGGGCAGTGAGGTTGATCAATGATCCTTCTCTGACATCCGATCTGCAGCCGCTCCAGCACAGAAGAAAAGTTGGAATGCTCAGTCTTTTTTATCGATATTACCACGGAGCTTGATCTAATGAGCTCCATTCATTAATCCCTCCCCCTCACATTTCAGAAAGGGAAACTCGTAGTACGACTCTTATTCATCCCTTTGCAGTCGATCTCAAAACTATGAGAACTTTGGCGTTTTCATGACTCATTCCTTTGCCAAACTGCCCGTTTATGGAATGGTCTACCAGTATCTGTGATCTCTTCCCAATTTATTCCGGTTTTATTCAAAACCAACATCAATCACCACTTCCTTGCAGCGCCTCACGATAGAAGCAAGAACTCAAGCAACACCTCTGCGGCACCCTTCCAGAGTGACATAGACCCCCAAGACTGTTAAGAATTGGGGAGCCTCCCGCACAGGATTCCTTAAAAAAAAAAAAAAAAAACCTTTGAGATCGAACCCTTGCTCTCGGCATGGAATGCAAGCATTCTAACAATAGGAAAATTCACTGTTTTCACTCACGACTTTTAGAAATCCATGATTAATAAATTATCTAAGTTGCAAAGATTGCACTCTCCACGTACAAGCCCTTAGCAGACACGTGTAGTTTAACACGTTATTCTTATAGTTTGGCCAATGTTCAGCTTCCTGCTGCTTCCCCTTTGTTATCACCTAATTAATTGGCCGGTCCGCAGTCTAGTGGTTAAAACTTCTGACTCGTGAATGGGAGGTCGTGGTTTCAAATCCCAGCCGAGCACAAAAAATATACCATTTATATTTTCAAATTTGCTCTTCGCTGGGAAAAAAATTCAAAAACATTTACCAAAGGCCGGTCATCAAAAAGCCCATCCAGCCTTACAGCAATTGGATCTTGTTTGAGAACCGGCGCTTTGTAGCGACGACCAAGCTCGTAAAAAGTCTAGTCGATAATTCAGTTGGTAGAATGCTTGCATTCTATGCCGAGGGCAAGGGTTCGATACCCACCGGAGGGTGTCAGAAATGATTTCCCGTTTCGGTGTCTATTTCAAGCCCAAAATAAATACCGGCTAGGTTTAGTCAGTCTTCACACGAAATGAGAACCAGCCCCCTCTCCCCCCCCCCCCCCCCCCCCGGGAGCTGGGAATCCCCTACTTCCACTGAAAGTGGTTGGTGGGAGGCCGGCCCCCTTACCCGTAAAAAGAAATAGGTCCCGAAGCGCCACATGCGACCCCTTCGGGAATAACGCAGGCAAGAAGCTACACTTTATGTGTAGCTTAGTTGCATTACCTCTTTGTCATTACGCATCCTTCTCATTTCTCTATGGTTTTTCTCTTGTCAATTCTGTTACAGCGTCCTCTTGGCAAGTCGAAAGTACTCGAGGTGAAATAAATGCAAAACTCTCTCAGTGCTATTCTTAGACATTTTAGTCGTCCGTTGAGCCCACGCTTTGACAAACTTATGATGCATTTGTATGAAGATTGAAGACCTGTCAATCCAAGATGGCCGCAAGTGAACAGCTAATTAGTTTTCATACAAATGTTACCAAAATTCGGTAAGTAAGAATGACCGTGGGGGTGAGGCTTTCAGGCCAGGCATCATTAGTTTGTCAAAGCGTGGGCTCAACGGACGACCAAAATGTCTAAGAATAGCCCCGTCTGTTTTTTATACATTTTTGTATTTTTTTTTTCACTGTGTAAATACACACACCCTGAGGTATTTGATCCATAATAATATATAATTAAAGTTGGAAACATATGATAAGTAAAAAAATCTTTTTTGGATAAATTTGGATACATCAATCAGGCACGTTCGTGTCAACATTTAACTTATTATTTTTGGTAAAACAAAAAACGTTTTCGATAAACGACGAGTAATCGCTGTTCTCAGACAACTCGCATTGACGTCATTCGGAATCTGTGTATTAAATATAATAATTTTAATGTTTATTTCATGGACTATCTCATCATTTAATTATAGCAACAAACAAAAGCAAAGTACGAGTATTAATATAAATAAATATTAATAATAAATAAATGCTCCTTCGTTTGTAAGATTTCAGCCCCATTTTCTTAGCAAATCTTTATTTTATCAAATTTTGTGAAATGTGAAAGGAAAAAGTAGAAATGGAAGGCGGATCAATGAGTGGTTCGATCACTAATACTAATAGTTTGGTAGGAGACTGATCTCTCATACTAAAAAAAATGGTTCTATATATATATAATATACCTACTCTATAATCTAAGTTGCAAGGATATATTCATTTAAAGCTCTCAGATGTATGCCCACAAACCAACACGTGTAGTTCGCGCTTACAAATGCTGAATGCGTACTTAAAAATAAAATCCAAACCTCAAATGAACATAAGCCCCACAACTTTTGCCGACCTTCCCTGAAACAGGAGTGACATTGGCAAAGTGAACCATTTTTTACAGTATGGGTGGTCAGCCTCATACCAACCTATAAGTCAAGGAATTTCACTTTGCAGAATATCACCCTTGTTTTTGGGGAAGGTCGGCAAGAGTCGCAGAGCTTATGTTCATTTGAGATTGGGTTTTTATGTTGTAAGTTCACATGCGGTATTTGTAAGCGCTAACTAATACGTCCTGCTGGTGGGAGTACCTACATCTAATGTCAACCTTAAATGTTAATAAATCTTTGCAACATATATTTTAGATTATAGACTATCAAATCTACATTAATTTTCGTGGACCTCGACGCACAGCTTGTGGACCTGCATCTCAAACTCGTAAATGGAAGGTTGTGGGTTCGAATCCCGGCGGAGTCCAAAAAAATACCATTTATATTTTCAAATATGCTCTTCGCTGGATTGAAAAAATCATGCACCTTTACAAAAGACCGGTCACCAAAGGTACATCTGGTACAGGAACTGGGTCTTGCTTGAGAATTGGTTGGCTTTCTACAGCGACGACCAAGCTCGCAGAGGGCTTTTGAGGTGTGATGCACACAAAAAAAGCGCTCACTAAATAAATCATCCTAATATTATTCTTATTATAAGAGACAGGTATTCAATAATTGATTTCAGGTGTAAAATTTGCAGGTTAACTTAACTGCCGAGTCTGCCTTGAGTTCTCGTCGTTTCAGTGCAGTGTACTCTGGATCATTATGCAAATATGATGTGCAAAAATATTGCAAAGGGCCTTGAGATTCACACCAAATAAGCAACACATGTAATGTAAGTACCTCTTTAGACATGCTATTAAACAACCTCGATTAAATGAAGTCAGCACTTGGTCAAAATGAAGTAAAACAAGACTGATCTGGTGCATCACGGTTTCTTAATCAAAATAATAATGTTACCTACGCGTACCTATGCATGTGCGATAGTGTGGGAGTAGTGCATAGATCGGCGTTCTGGTGTGAGCGAGAAATCGAAGAATGATCTGGAATATGCGAGAAAGATCTCTTTTGTACCTATGTATAGGGACTGCAATGGTGCGGAGAGAGATTAGTCGCTTCAAGCATTTTGCCGTGAAGACCAATAAACGCAGAGATTATCAATTATTGTAAATTGTGAACCAAACCGTGTAAAATACATATTTTTAAAATAAACAATTGCACCTTTCACGTTTGTTATTACATATTTGTACCTCTTTATCGTAACTCAATATTTTAATTTCTCTATGGTTTTTGTCATGCCAATTTTGTAATAGTGTCCTCGTGATAATGACGTGAACAAGTCGAAAGTGCTCGAGGTGAAATATACTCTCAATTCGTGAAAATAAAACTCTGTGTTTTTTTAAGTTTTTATAAATTATTATAAATAATTGCAGTTTAATTAAAAGAGTAATTTCTTGATTGACGTAGCAGAAATAATAATAAGAAGTATAGAATAATAAAATTACGAGTCGCAGCAAGATGCATAAACCATTTCTGCTGTTATCTCATGTCATAAAAATGCAGTTTACCAGACCAGCTGGAACCAAAATGCAACCAGCTATGCTTCCATTATAGTCGATTCATTCAAACCAGCTGCAATGCACGAGGCACAACCAGAAAGTTAGATTACTGAGAACGAGAAAAAGTTCCAAGGTTTAGAATCCTACTGAATGATGGTAGAAGCATGAAAACTTTGATTGAGAGACAAAAAGCACCCATGAACTAAAAGTGTGGGAAATATTTTGGCAAAATCCATGCAAATGCAAAGTCTAATCTAAATCTAAATCTAAGCTGCAAAGATATGTTTCATTTGAGATTCATATTAAATGCATTCCCACTAGCAGACATGCATAATTTCGCGCTTACACATGCTGCATGTGGACCTTCTTCTTCTTCTTCTTCTTCCTTAGCCATCTCTCCACTGCTGGATATAGGCCTCTTCCATGTTTCTCCACTCCTTTCTATCCTGTGCCCTCTGAATCCATTTCCGCCCCGCGACTGGAACAATGTCATCTGACCATCTTTTTTGTGGTCTGCCGACGCTTCTTTTATCTTCCCATGGTCGCCACTTGAGGATTTTCGTTGCCCATCGGTTGTCATCTCGTCTTGCCATATGGCCTGCCCATTGCCATTTTAGTTTTGCAATACGATCCATGATGTCTGTGATGTGGACCTACAATATAAAAACCCCAATCTCAAATGAACATAAGCCCTGCAACTCTTGCCGACCTTCTCTGAAGCAGGGGTAACATTGGCAAAGTGAACCATTTTTTACAGTATGGGTGGTCAGCCGCATACCAACCCAACTATTTATAGGAAAACATGAAAAAAAACATAAAAATACATTATAAATTCGATTTTTTTTTATCAATTTTAGTTTTTGCGTATGGAGCTAAGGAGCCACAACTTCACACCCAAAGAGCCGCATGTGGCTCGCGAGCCGCAGGTTGCCGACCCCTGCACTAGACTACAGACCGTTCTAAATAAACACTAATTACAATATTCTTATGCGCACGGCAGCCGCTGGTAAGTTTGTTATTGTGATTTATTGTTATTATTTATGTTGCTTTACTTTTTGTTATAAACTTATTCATATTTAGGTTGAGTGAACCTAACTTAACACGGTGCCGTGTCTATAAGTTTGCAACTTTGCGAATAAAGTAAGTCAACTTCGCCGCACGGTTCCGTGCATATAATAACAACCAACTAATCAATAAATAAAATACAAAAGGGTACAATCATCGTTATCATTTTTTTGTTGTTATAAAATAAAAAAAATGACACAGAATACCTTGTCAATTTTGCAGTACAAATAAAGACAATCACACAAAATTTGAAAGCATCTAGAATTCTAACTTTTTGCATATGCCTCGTGATATATGCACATAAATAAATATAAATAACGTACCAATAACTACTGCCACGCAACAAAACGTTGATTCGACATCCGTAAGCAGAAATAATTATGATTGAACAGTGCTTACGGCATGCTGTCCGCCATATTGTCTCACGTGTTTCATTCATTTAACATAATTTGCAATTTTAAACAAAAAATCGTCATTGGAAACAATATACCTATCGGTATCCTAAAAAGGTTCACTTTGCCAATGTCACCCTGTCTCAGGGAAGGACGGCAAGAGTTGCAGGGCTTATGTTCATTTGAGATGGGTTCTTATAATGTAGGTCCACATGCGGCATGTGTTAGCGCGATACCTTACTATTAAGTTTTCCCTCAGCTTTTTCAACATCTTTACAAGGAAAATAATTCGATTTATAAAGAAGATTGCAGGGCTCGGCATGTGTCTTTTTTTCAGTAAACGCGTAGGTTACCCTCAATATAGATCGTATGAAGTTTGATGCCGATCGAACAGGAAACTTTTTTCTTGTCTGATCGATAGCTCAGTTGGTAGAATGCTTGCATTCCAATTTCCATGTCGTGAGCTCGGGTTCGAATCCCATCGAGGATATCAGAAATGATTTCCTGTTTCGGTATTTATTTCAAATCCCAAAATAAAATACCGTCAAGCTGGGAAACCCCCACTTTAACTGAAGTGCTTGGTATAAGGCCGGCCCCCTTACCTGTAAAAATAAATAAGTTCTACACGCCAAATGCAACCCCTTCCGGGGTGATTCGGTCTAAAGTTTCACTATATGTGTAGCTTAGTTGCGTTGCGTTGCTATAGACCGGACGCAAAAAAAAAAAACGCAACTAAGCTACACATATATGTAACGTCTTGCCGCGTTATCCCCGAAGGGGTCGCATGTGGCGAGTTGAACCTATTTATTTTTACAGGTAAGGGGGTCGGCCTTACGCCAACCACTTCAGTTGAAGTGGAGGTTTCCCAGCTCCCGAGAGTGCTGGTACTCATTTCTTGTGAAGGCTGAGTAAACCTTGCCGGTATTTTTATTTTGGGGTTTGAAATAAACACCGAAACGGGAAATCATTTCTGACACCCTCGCCTCGGTGGGATTCGAACCCGAGCTTTCGGCATGCAAGCACTCTACCACCTGAGCTATCGACCGGACAGACAATGATTCAATAATAATAATAATAATATTAGGCTGATTTTTTTGGTAAGTGCTGTTTTTGTGTGAATCACACCTCAAGAGCCATCTACGAGCTTGGTTGTCGCTGTAGCAATACCCAGTTGCTGCAAGGCTGGATGGACCTTTAGTGACCGGTCTTTGGTAAAAGTATAATTATGAATTTGTTACCCAGCAAAGAGCATACTTGAAAATATAAATGGTATATTTTTTGTGCTCCGCCGGGATTCGAACCCACAACCTTCCATTTACGAGTCAGAAGTGTTAGCCACTAGACTATGGACCGGTCAATAATCAAGAGTGCCGTATCTGTTTTGGAGTTTCCACATTATTTTTTCAAGAGAAGACTGTTATGGATCAAATAACCCGAGATCCACTTTTTTCAGTATTTTCAATAAATTAATCAAGAGCGTTCAATTTTTTTGCGGAAAGCGATGACGTCAGATAGCTAGGTAGACGTCAACAGAAAACAGCACTAGATATTTAATCTCAGTTTTTTTGTACAATTTTCGGCAATAAAATGTTGCAAGTTAGATGTTAAAAATAGCTTTGCGAAAAAACCTACAATAGGTATAATTATCTGACTCAGCGCTAATACATTTTTTTTTCTTGGCGTCACACTTGTGTGGAACTACGGTCCTTAGCAATCAATAAAAAATATTAGTTTGCCGTTTCCCTAGCAACCCTACCATGTTACAATTTGGTCTCTCACGGTGCTATTCTTAGACATTTTCGTCGTCCGTTGAGCCCACGCTTTGACAAACTAATGATGCAGTTGTATGAAGACATGTCAATCCAAGGTGGCCGCAAGTGGGCAGCTGATTAGACTTCATACAAATATTACCAAAATTCGGTAGGTAAGAATGACCGTGGTGATGAGACTTCCAGCCCAGGCATCATTAGTTTGTCAAAGCGTGGGCTCAACGGACGAGCAACATGTCTAAGAATAGCACTGATTGAAATCTAAAAACCTGTAAATAATAGGAAGTAAATCATAGACAGAAGAAAGTACCTACAATATATCTTAAGTTTAAGCAAAATACGATTGTTTTAAAAAGTTTTTTTTACTTTAATTTTAATTAAGTACCTATGTTTTTATATTCTCGACTTCATGTAACTTTCATATTATCTGTTACGTTTTAATAAAATATATAAATAAGACCTTGTGTTGTCACATTTACACAAAAGTCAGGCTATAAACCTAGTCATAAGAAATATTGCACTAAACTACGTATAATAAATAAATCTACGTTTCTATGAAACATATGCAGTTGACAGTTGACAAGTATAGGGGACATCAATCGAAATATAACATAAACATGTTAGTTTAATTTTATATAACGATAGCTGTACCCTGCCAAGCGTTGTGCTGTCCTGTGCGGGAGAATCCCTAGATTTCAGAGACTCTAGGGGTCTATGACACTTGTTGTAGTGCCGCAGTTCGCGTTTGTACATGCCGCATGTGAATGTACAACGTAAAAACCCAAATCTCAAATAAACATACACCCTGCAACTCTTGCCGACCTTCCCTGAAACAGGGGTGACATTGAAAAAGTGAACCATTTTCTACAGCATGGGGGGTCAGACAAATACCAACCTATAAGTCAAGGAACATAATATAGAACAAGTTACATTTTTTAAATCACAAATAATAATATGTATAAACATAAAAACAAATACAGAATACAAATTTGTATCCTAGCCGCCTACATTAGATATTGACCGGTCCGTAGTCCAAGTGGTAACACTTCGGACTCGTAACTGGAAGGTTGTGGGTTCGAATCCCAGTGGAGCACAAAAAATATACCATTTATATTTTCAAATTTGCTCTTCGCTGGGTTGAAAAATTCATACACCTTTACCAAAGACCGGTCATCAAAAGGTCCATCCAGCCTTACAACAACTGGGTCTTGCATGAGAATTGGCGCTTTCTACAGCGACGACCAAGCTCGCAGAGGGCTCTTGAGGTGTGATAGACACAAAAACAGCGTTTACCAAATAAATCAGCCTTTTTTTTTTTTTTTTAAATATCAACCGCCATTCAACAATAATGAATGGGTATTCAATTGCACATTAGATCAAAAGACTTACAAGGGCGCAGCATCTCAGGAATCTGTTGAATTTCTCTCCGAGGTTACAATCGTACTGCGTGGACTGGAAGTCACTCTTTTCTCCCTGAAAAAGGAAACCATGGTAATGAGTCCTTCTTTTCTGCCATCTTCTTTTCAGTCACTAACTTGTATGGAAGTATGGAAGTGAAGTATCGAACTTGTGTGATGTATGGAAGTGAAGCATGGACAGTGAACGATAGCGAAATTAGTAAAGTATGTACGGTGGAAATGAAACATTTGAGAAGCATGACAGGAAAAACTCTGAGGGATAGAGTTAGGAATGAATGGGTAAAAAAAGAATGTAATTCGAAAGATGATGTGAAAGTTAAGGTACAAAATAATGTGGTGAGATGGTTTGGGCATGTGGAAAGAATGAATGATGATAGACTGACAAAGTATGTATACAAAGAAAGTGTGAAAGGAAAAAAAGGGAAAGGACGACCGAGAAAAGTGTACCAGTAGGTACCAGTGACGTAGGGTCCTAATAACATGATTCTCATCGGCTTCCCTTTTGAAATTACGCAAAAGTTATGCATAAAACTATTTATTTCTTTAGTTAAAAAATAAACTAACAACCGGAATTTTTAAAACTACGCGAACTTCCTTCTTGTCTTGTCTTATCTTGTATCCTGCCGCCATTCCTCTAGGGGTGGCCGGTACCTCCACACAAGTGCCTCCACCTGACTCTGTCCTTGCATACTTCTTTCCTTTAATCTCATCTAATTTCATCACTCTTTTCATGCATGCTCTTCTCTTGTTTCCACTCTGTAAATTCCATTCATTCACAATCTCACTTATCTGATCAATCCATTCTTTCCTAGGTCTTCCCTTTCCACACTTACCTATTACATTCCCTTTATACACTCTTAGTCAGTCGGTCTTCATTCATCCTTTCAATATGTCCAAACCATCGCATCACACTTCTTTGAACTTTCACTTTCACGTTTTCTTTTACTCCGCAGTCATTCAGAACCCATTCGTTTCTCACTCTATCTTTCAGTGTTTTTCCTGTCATACTTCTCAAATGAGCCTTCAATGGTGTAAAATACAGCTGCAGACCGACGAAAACAGCCGAATACACCCGACTCTCGATTCCTGGCGGACCTACCAGCCTGTTGTTTCGACAAACTATGGGATGGTGTCTCAATCGAGTTACCTTCTGAAAAAATCACCCTTCCCCACTGCTAAGTTGGTACCTATATATTATATATACTTACTAAAGGTCAAATACAGTCAGAAGCGGTATTCTGCTAAATTCCTTACGATCTTCAGGCGACGAGATAACGATTCGTGTCCTAAAATAAGGTGCAGTGAGATTTTTTTATGTATGGAGTTCTTTCGAAAGCGCTAGCAAGCTCCGACTTGGATTGATAACCAAAGTCTAAGGAATTTAACAGAATAGCGCTTCAGGTAAGTTACAGTCTTTTCACATGAGAACCATTCTGTCTGGATTGTCTACGCTTTGTCTATGGATTACCGTACTCTAGCTTTCATACAACCCCATTCGCTACTGAAGGTTCACTACTTACTCAGTTGCTAGAATGAAGAGGCTACGTAGGGTTCGGACCCCATTCCGCACCAAGGGTGTCAGAAATGTTTTACCGTGTCGGCATTATTTCAAACCCAAAATTCAATACCGGCAAGGTTAACTCAACCTTCACAAGAAATGAGTACAAGTTCCCCGGGAACTGGGAAACCCCCTCTTCAACTGAAGTGATTGTGGTAAGGTAGCTCCCGTACCTTAAAAAATAAATGAGCTCCTACGTGCAACACCTTCGGAGACAACGCGATAAAAAGTTGCACTACATGTGCAGCTTAGTTGCGTTTTACATTTATTTGTTACCTACCTAAATTAATCTGAAATTCAAAAGTTTGCAGTTTGGTTTTTGCAACAATAAAAAATAAAAACAACGTTTGAGAACATAAGATAATAGATTTTTATTTATTTTAAAATTTCAATCGACGAAATCTTTTTTTCATAATTATAATTTTGTTTAATGAAACAAAACGTATGCGCACCGCGCGCTACAATGAAGCTAACCTGTCAGACACGGCTGTTACAAGAAATAAGAATGGCTACATAAAGATAACCTCTAAGCATGGACTCACATTCTGTATTGTTCTGTCAAATAACGGCGAAGTGGAGAATCTCCTTGGCGGGAATCGCGACGCGGCCGACGCCATTTTCGAACGCGTTTCAAATCAAAAATTTAAATTTTTAAACTTCACATTCGCCGGAATCGAACACAAACCACGACACGGACCGAGCGCCACCGGCCACTAGAGGAAACAGAGAAACCACTGAAAAAGATTTACATTCAAACTCAACCACAACGTTTTAACAAAAATAAATATCTATACTAAAACGTTCAACAGACATGCTGTTTAATTTTCTTTACATATTTTGGTAAGCGCTGCGGTAAAGTTTACACGTTATGGTTTGTATTCGGGGTAGTGACAGGAGCTGACCAATGGCGGACAATCGAACAGCTGACTTCCTATTCAAACAACCAAATAAATATACGTACCCCGGGATATAAGAAAGAGATAATTTTACTTTTACGAATAATATTTTAGGAGATTACTGGCGACATAACAATAATGATATTTTGTTTTTGCACAATTAGTAAGCGCCTATGTACCTACATATGAAAATGTTATTTTTGTACTGTAGACATTGACTGTAGATAAATTTAGGCAATGTTTTATCTTTATATTTTTTATGGTTTGTGTATTAACACTGTGGAAATTCATGTTTTTGGATTGTTATTTAAATAAACAACACTTAAAATTTTTTTTTTTTTTTAAAACACTGTTTTAATTTCACACATTTATAATATATTTAAAAAAAATTTTTTTAAATAAGTAATACTAACGTTTTCGACTATATAGTCATCATCCTTAATAATTAATTAATTCCTTGACTTATAGGTTGGTATGAGGCTGACCACCCATACTGTAAAAAATGGTTCACTTTGCCAATGTCACCCCTGTTTCAGGGAAGGTCGGCAAAAGTTGTGGGGCTTATGTTCATTTGAGGTTTGGATTTTATTTGTAAGTACACATTCAGCATTTGTAAGCGCGAACTACACTTGTTGGTTTGTGGGCATACATCTGAGAGCTTTAAATGAATATATCCTTGCAACTTAGATTATAGATTATAGATCCTAATTTATTTATAGTCATAATCCTTTATTTTATGTCTGCTTCTAGGCTGAGAAATAAAGATTTTTTAAGTATTTTAATTTTAAAAATTCAATAGTAGGTAATCTATAAAAAATAAGCAGGAATTTCATTAAGATGGGACAAAAAATCTAGAAAAAATTAGTCATATAGAATTAAAGGCATCAATCGTAGATTTTTCCTAAAATTAAATAAACGTATGAAAACACAATAAATAATTTTCTTACTATTTCCATATATTTTTTTAGTTTAGGAAAAATTCTAGATTGCCATCTTTGAATTTATAAGACTCGATTGTCGCGTCACACAGCCGGGTTGATTCAGAATGCTAACTCATGCTTTTCCATTGTTTGCTAAGGACTCTAGTCCCCTATACTTGTAATGGCAAAAAAACGAGGGAAAACGACTCTGATTTGGCCCTAAATAAAAAATGAGTAACAAAAGTAACTACTTACACAGTATCATAGGGTAAATATGAAATGGACAGCCGAGGAAAGTGTGAAAGTTGATCAGATTGGGGAAATTCTTAAAGAGTATGATATGCAATGTAAAATTAGAAAATGTATGAAAAAGGTTATGGATATGATAAATTTGAAAGAGGTAGGCAAGGATAGGTGGAAATGGAGGCAACTCTGTAGAGGTTCTGGTCCCCCTTAATGTAACAAAGACAGGGTTGTAGTTAGGTACAGCTGGAGTCGAGAAATCATTAATTTACTTTATTGTTCAAAATGATAAATAACAATGATTATTTTCTTTAAATAAACAAAAAACTTGGTATTGATTTGAAAAGTCTTAAGGTTCCTTAAATATTGTTCTATGGTCCAAAATATGATTTCAATACGTCTTGTAAATTTACTCCTCATAATTTTTACAGTGAAATTAATGGAGAGCAAAATCAAAATAAATGGAAATAATATGTTTTTGCATTTTTCATAAAGGTTGATTTCCAGTCAATAGCTCAGTTGGTAGAGTGCTTGCATTCCATGCTGAGAGCTAGGGTTCAAAACCCACAGAGGGTGTCGGACATGATTTCCCTTTTCTGTTTTATTTCTAACCCAAATTTAAAAATCCTGGCAAGGTTTACTCAGCCTTCACAAGAAAAAAGTACCAACGGCCTCGTGAGCTGGGAAACCCTCGCTTTAACTGAAGTGGCCCCTTCTTACCTATGAAAATAAATATGATCCACTCCCCACTTATGACTCCTTTGACGACAACTCGGCAAGAAGTTACACAGTATGTTTTGTTGAGTTTGTTGTTGGATATTGTGTTATTAGGACTCTGAGCCACTGGCAGTTGATATTATTATTTTTCTTTAAGGCGAATTCCCAAAGAGAGCAGGGGCACCAGTCGCACGTTTAATAATAAAGAGCAATAACTCAAAAAACAAAAATGTTGGGAAATCACGTTTGAAGTTCTCACAACCAGTACAACTTGTATGGGATGAAAAAGGCGACCAATGTTTTATCTCTGTCATATTCTTCCAAATTGAACGGCTGTCGCATTCTACCTATTCTTCTCGCATTTTTCTTGCGTTTTATAACAAAATCTTGATTTTCCGAATTTTCAAAGTTATTGCTCTTTATTATTAAGCGTGCGCAGTGTCAAGTTGTCTTAATTTGGGGCCATTAATATTCTTCTTTTAATGCTTCTTCTATTGTTGATGATTGCTCATCATCAGTGCCAACCTGCCCCTTACCAATCTTTTCATTTCTGAATATTCTGGCTGTATGAATACCCCCAGTGCGGAATACTTCTCCTAGCACATTTTTTAAAACATTTATCGATTTCCTACCTTATTTGATTGACGACGCTTCAAACTATGTGAACAGTCACATGTATTAGTTATTCAACAATAAAAATCACAAAAGGTTTAGCACATAGTTCCACTTGCAGACTTTTGAATTCTTGAACACACATGTCAGGGATAAGTCAAAGTTGGATGACGTCTATGATTGACAGCCGCACTGTATGCAAGCTTACACTTGACGCCTATGCGTGTCACCCGCAGTTGAAGGGCTAAATAAAGGTTCTGAAATCATGGCTTCTTTTCTTTGCAATGAATGATTGTCAGAGAAATGAGCGGAAATCGAGGATTTTTAGGAGAAAATAACAGTTTATCTCTTTTTTAGAAACAAATCTAGATTTATATTTTGTATTGTTTGTGTTTTAACACTGTGAAAATTCATATTGTTTAATTTATAATTTTTTGAATGAATTCAAACAAAACACTGTTTATTTTCACAATAAAATTTATAAAGAAACGTTTTCGACCTAGTAATAGGTACCTGATGATGACCTACTAGGTCGAAAAGTAGTAATAGGTACCTGATGATGACCTACTAGGTCGAAAACGTTTGTATTTTGTTTTAAAGATTTTAATCTTTTTAAATAAATTTTATTGTGAAAATAAACAGTGTTTTATTATTATTGGTAAATTTTTTCTGCGCCTTTTCATGACCGTTGGTCATCCCAAAGGCGCAGGGAAAGACCGCTGTTTTGTTTGAATTCATTCAAAAAATTATAAATTAAAATTTAGATTTATTTACTGCTCAAATAAAACAAACAGCTTAATATTTCATTGTTTTATTTTTCAATATTTTTACTGAACTAAGAGTGTGACACAACCAAAAACATGTGAAAAACACAAATTCATATTAATAAATTATTTACTTAATTCACTTACAATACAGGAACATTAAAGCGGAGGCAATTTATAAAGGCTTCCGCCACCCTTAGTGGAAAGGCAACAGTCATAGAAACAATAACTGAACAATGTAATAAGAAAATGTAGATATATGGTTATTTATCAACAAAACCTACCATCTCTTTAATGTAGTGTAAGTAGCTTGATCCCCACCAAGGGTGTGAGAAATAATTTCTTATAACCGATAAGGTTTATTCAGTCCTCCCAAGAATTGAGAACCTACTTTGAATAAGATAGTTGGCGTACGGCCAACCCCTTACATCTGAAAATGAACAGATTTCTTCCAATTCCTTTGTGGACAATGTGATAAGAAGTTACACTATATATGAAACTTAGTTGCATTGCGTAGATGCCTACAAATTTGTCTATCCTTATTATAAATATTTAAAAACAATTTAATTTTACTTAATTATACCTATAATGGACGGACGAGTACCTTGAGTATAAACTCCCCTCGATTGCGTAACTAGGAAAATGTATGGAAAATACAAAAGCACCCCTAGTGAGTGATTTAGTTGTCAAACATTTTTTTCTATTCACAAGATCGAGGAGATCTCACACAATGTTTATAATAATATAATATAATAATAATAATCTAAGTTGCAAGGATATATTCATTCAAAGCTCTCAGATGTATGCCCACAAACAAACACGCGTAGTTCGCGCTTACAAATGCTGATTGTGTACTTACAAATAAAATCCAAACCTCAAATGAACATAAGCCCTGCAACTCTTGCCGACATTCCCTGAAACAGGGGTGACATGGCAAAGTGAACCATTTTTTACAGTATGGGTGGTCAGCCTCATACCAACCTATAAGTCAAGGAATAGTACTTGGAGAATTATACTTGGAGTAAAGAGTACAATTAAAAATACAACTATTAAGGGACTGTTGCACCAACTCCTATCAGACAAAAATCAAAATTAAGTGTGATTTCTCCAAAAAAAATTAAAATTTGGTCGCATATACGTACATCATATTTCCTGTTCAAATTCCATTATATCATATGGTACCCACTTCCGAAAAATATTTATCCGAGGTATATACCAGAATTAAGCAAACAAATTTGATGTCTCAATCAAATATTGATCGGAGGTGCAACAGGCTCTAAAAGTGTGTAATAATTTAAAAAATACCTTTCAACAAAATGTAAACTTAAAAAGAATGTGCAATCCACATTGCCTGGGTCACATACAGCGATTGTACCATCAGAGCCTGGAGAGGATAGTTGTGATGGCAGACCCTGAAGGACGCAGGGTAGTGGGAAACCCAGATCGAATAACTCCAAATTTCTTCCCTTTCTTTTTTTTTTCAACTATGTCCCGTCATTATCGGAGCCTTCTCCCGAGAGATGCGAGTATTTATCTTACAAATATTAATTCAAAATCTGCTTACAAATCGGCTGATGCTATTTTAACTTGACTTTCAAAGCTTATGACTCATATTTACAATGGCTAGGAATGCCCTCGTTGTGTTTGTGTTACTGGAGGAGGTTGATTACATATGATATCATTTGCGCAGCTTGCTCAGTCTCCTCTCTCTCGGTGGAATATTTCAGATGGTGTAAACAGTCAGTCAGTTTTGAGGCCAGGCCAGCTGTGCGCAGCGATAGTTTAGCCTGAAATTCACACAAACACTCGTAAACAAAACTATAAAACAATTCAATTTTATCAATTGGAAACAGGTGTTGTTGAAAAACTATTTTGAGATTTATTTATTTTACAGATTTTTGCTCTATATATCATTTAATACACTCTTGATATGTCTTTGCATTCTTTCAGTAAGTATTTTGAAACATTTTTCTCTCTCTCTTTTTGGGAATTAACTCAATACAAAACATTAAACCACGACACAAAGCTATTCATTTCTACATACCCTTTTGTAACAAATTCTAACTAAATTATATTAATAGTCCAACGAAAAAGTGTCGCAGGTAGTAGAAGACAGAAGAGAGCTTTTAAGTCACACTTTGATGAGAAAATCCAAACTAATAAGACACTCGATTAGATATAACACTTCTCTTAGCTACATCTTTGAAGAAAAAACTTCGGAAGACAAACAAGAGGTCGCCCAAGAACTTTATAGTTCCAGGGTTTGAAGCGGCTCATGGATGTCTCGCCCTATTTGCAGCTCAAGAACATGGAAACCAACAGAGACGGATGGCTGGCACAATAAGGCACTGCCTTTACGAGAGGATAGCGAGATAGAGGATGGATTTACAAGATGATTTACCAGCCCGTAGTCTAGTGGTTAACACTTCTGAATCGTAAATGGAAGGTTGTGGATTCGAATCCCGGCGTAGCACACAAAAAAAAAAATCATATACGTTTACCAAAGACTGGTCACTAAAGGTCCATCCAACCTTACAGCAACTGGGTCTTGTTTGAGAATTGGTACTTTCTACAGCGATGATCAAGCTCATAGAGGGCTCTTGAGGTGTGATACACACAAAAACAGCTCTCATCAAATGAATCATCCTAATATTATTATTAATAATAAAGACAGATGGCTGGCCCAACAAGGCACTGCCTCTAGAAGATGCACCATTACCTTGTGATTGTTTGCCGCCAAGGCCCATATGGCTCCGCATACCATCAGCTTGTCCTCCAGGCTGCGGTCAGAGGTGAGCATGGAGGAGAACAGGTGAAGGAGCTCAGCTGAAATAACAAGGCAAAGAGAATCAATGATTTCAACAATCAAAGTGTAAACACATGCATTGAGATTTTGTAAATATTTGGTTGGTGTGTTTAAGGCGTGTTATAAAGCTAAATCTGCCATTTTTGTTTCTTACACTTTATGGTCTTAGCAAAATAGTTACAGTAATTAAAAAAATCAAGCATGTTTATTAATTTTTTATCTTAATTATAAAGCTTAAAGAAAATATATAACTTAAGAATTGCCACCACAAAAGAATATTTTAAAAAACGCATTTTTTTTACATTTTTAGCTTTTTTTTCGTGTGTGCTGTATTTTGGTTTTTTTTTTTTGCTTTTTACTTACAGAACTATACATTGTGTAGGTTCAATACTTAACATTTTTTCAATAATGTCAATAGTTTTTGAGTAAATATGGAAAAACTGTGTTCTTTGATTTAATTAAAATTTAATTCATTTAGTAGTTTCAGTTTTTCCATATTTACTCAAAAACTATTGACATTATTGAAAAAATGTTGAGTATTGAACCTAAACAATGTATAGTTCTGTAAGTAAAAAGCAAAAAAAAAATCCAAAATACAGCACACACGAAAAAAAAGCTAAAAATGTAAAAAAAACGCGTTTTTTTCAATATTTTTTTGTGGTGGCAATTCTTAAGTTATATATTTTGTTTAAAGTTTATAATTAAGATAAAAAATTAATAAACATGCTTGATTTTTTTCATTACTGTAACTATTTTGCTAAGACCATAAAGTGTAAGAAACAAAAACGGCAGATTTAGCTTTATAACACGCCTTAATAAGTGAAAATGGAATGGTTTATCCATTTGTTTATGTCTAAAATATTATTTGTTGTATATATTCCTTGACTTATAGGTTGGTATGCGGCTGACCGCCCATGCTGTAGAAAATGTTTCACTTTGCCGATGTCACCCCTGTTTCAGGGAAGGTCTGCAAGAGTTGCAGGGTGAATGTCCATCTGAGATTTGGTTCTTATATTGTAGGTTCACATGCCGCATGCGCAAGCGCAAACTTGTATGTGGCTGCTGTGAGAATGCATGTCATGTGAATCCCCAATGTTACATATCTTTGCAACTTAGATTAGATTAGATTAGAATAACCCTGCTTGAAATTAAGCTGAAGACAACAGAGACAAGAAATCTATTGGTATTCTAAGTTGCAAAAATATATAAACAATCAACCCACAATTTTTGACTTATAGGTTGGTATGAGGCTAACCAGCCCTACTGTAAAAAATAGTTCACTTTCCCAATGTCACCTCTGTTTCATGTTTATGTTCATTTGCGGTTTGGTTTTCATTTGTAAGTACATATTAAGCATTTCTAAGCGCAAACTTATATGTGTCTGTTTTTTTTTAAAATAGATTTGTACCTATAGAGGAATACAATTCACCAACCTATTCTGCCTGGCCAGAAACAGGTAGAAATATTATCAATTAATAATTCATTATAGTATATTTTTCATGAATTATTAATTAATAATTACCCAATAACATCTGTTTAACCGAGGTCAAAGTTATGGTCAAATGACCCAGGCGGGGATCGAACCAACGCTATTGGATTCCAAACACGCTAGAAGATCAGCCCACTTGGCCCCCTCGGCCATAACACCGACAGTTTGTGGGCAAACATTTGATATAAGTTTTGAATATTAATATATCCTTGCAACTTAGATTATAGATTATATAGAAGGTTTCTAAATTTATATCAATCCAAAATAAGTCAAAAATATTACCTGATCCCAGCAGTCTCGGTCTATTGCTGGGATTGAAGGCGCAGTTCCTCAGCACCGGCAGCATGCGACCTTGAGCCTGGTGCACCAGAGCACACAGCAGCCCCAGGCTCTCCGCCACCTTCATCTGACCTTCAGGATATCTGGTGAGGCAGATGCACAGCTTCTCCCACACCTCCTCCACCTGCCTCCAGTGGGGCTGTCTCTTAGTCACGGCAGGATGAAGCTTATTCAGGTGACTGAATATTTCACTCTATAAATGAAGACATTGTAATAATCAGTCCTGGATTAAGGGCGGTTTGAGTGGTGCAACCAAACCAGGGCTCCCACGCCCAGGGAGCCAAAAAAAAATGTATATTTTTGTCAGTGTCTAAGTCTTTGCAATCAGGGTGTCAGAGCAGAGCAGAGCAGCTGTTCCTTGACTTATAGGTTGGGTTGCGGCTGACCACCCATGCTGTAGAAAATAGTTCACTGTGTCAATAACACCCCTGTTTCAGGGAAAGACGGCAAGAGTTGCAGGGTGTATGTCCATTTGAGATTTGTGTTTTTGTATTGTAGGTTCACATGCGGCATGTTTTTGCGCGAATTTGTGCATGCCTGCTTGTGAAAATGCATAGGTATATTGTGAATCCTTAATCAATAATAATAATACTAGAATGATTTATTTTGAGTGCTGTATTTTTGTGAAACACATCAAGAACCTTCTGTGAGCTCGGTCGTAGCTAAAAAAAAGTGTCAATTCTCAAGAAATTCCCATCCTCAGGAGACATCTTTTTTGAAGACTCTGATAAAGAGGCCAACAAAACCAAAACTGAATTTCTCATGTCAACCTACATATTATTTAAAAATATCTATCTTAAATTTTTATAAACGTATGAGGGGAATTCCAATTTTAATTCTGTGTAAAAAATAAACATTTACCTAAGTAATTTATAAAAAGTTTTCCTCCTTAATGTTCAACACTGGTTTTTCTAATGATAACAGCCATTTGGTGGATTTTTTTTCCTCTCAATAAAACTGAGGTCCATACTAACAAATACTTAGTGATTATGATACAGTTATAATCATCATCTTCTAAAGGCAGTGCCTTGTTGTGTCAGTCATCTGTCTGTTGGTTGCCATCCTCTAGAGAAGGGGTCGGCAACCTTTTGTTGTAAAAGGGCCAAATATTTTACGTGGGATTTAGTGCAGGCCGCACTTGGGCAGTGACGGATCTAATGGGCAGCATTTCAGCAAATGCTGACCAGCACCCCCCCCCCCCCCCGGGGCCCTCTTGTGAGATTTACAGAGATACGTGGTTGTAAATGGAGTCAGAAACAGTCCCGCTTGCAAACCTCCATCGCAAGATAGTTCTATCAGAGATTCCTTTTCACTTACACTTACATTTTCACGAACATTATCCAGATCCGAAACGAATGGGTTCCTTATCCCATTGAACACCTTTTTTTAAATATTCTTCAAATGTTTTACAATCATTGGGCTGTGATTTTTTATGTTATTGATGACACTTTCACTCACTTTAAGTTCATTTTCACTCACTGTAAGTTCATTTTCAGTTACAATTTTTTCCAAATCAGGATGAGATGCCAGGTTCTCGAGATGCTCCTTTTAATCATTTGAAATATCTTGATAAATGCTTTTATTTTGTCATTTACTGAAAATTGATTTGTAGTTAGACACGTGTGTTGCAGCGAATATCTTGCGGGCGGCACCAAGACGCCTCAAGGGCTGCATGCGGCCTGCGGGCCGCATGGTTGCCGACCCATGCTGTAGAGCTGTGAATAGGACGAGACATGAGTCTCTTCAAATCCTGGAAGTATGAAGTTCAATTTAGTTTTCCTCTTCAAAATGTGTTTCCTCTTCATCATATACTTGCTGTAATCGAATACAAAATTGTGTTTATTTTATCTATGAAAAAATAGTTTACATTACCTTCAAGATGACTGCTCGACAATGAATATGGGGAGAGACATTCTCCAGGATCTGTAAGCATCCCTGCAGGGTGGCCAGGGATCTCTTGGAGCTCAGAAGACTCATCTCCTTGCCAGCCAAGTCCACCACTTCCATCAACAGGGAACGGGAGCCCACACACGAGTGCATCGCTTGATTGGCTAAAAACATTCAAGGTTTGGGATATTACTTTTTAGAATAAGCAATCTCACAATTAATGAGTCCGACTTGTAATCAAAAGGTTGTGAGTTCGAATCCCGGCGGAGAACAAAAAATATACCATTTCAAATATGCTTTTCACTGAGTTGAAAAATTCATCAACCTTTACCAAAGACCAGTCACCAAAGGTTTATCCAGCCTTGCAGCAACTGGATCTTGCTTGAAAATTTGGCGCTTAGTCCGGTCAATAGCTCAGTTGGTAGAATGCTTGCATTCTATGCCGATAGCAAGAGTCTATCCCCACCAAGGCTGTCAGAAATGATTTCCCGTTTCGCTGTCTATTTCAAACCCAAAAAAAATACCGGCAAGGTGTACTCAGCCTTCTCAAGAAATGAGAACCAGCAGAATCCCTCTCAGGAGCTGGGAAACCCCCACTTCAATTAAAAGAGGTTGGTGTGAGGTCGGCCCCCTTAATATAAAATAAAAATAAACAGGTCCTGAATTGCCACATGCTAGCGCTTTGGGGGTAACGCAGGCAAGAAGTTACACTATATGCCTAGCTTAGTTGCGTTTTTTTGTAATCTAAGGGAGTTTATGCAATATCTTATAGTCTGAGTAAAGGTCTACTACATTGATTTCTTTACCTTTAGGACAATCATTAGTAAATACGCACAGCATCTGAATAGTATTATGCCGTAATTTACCCGACGCAATACACCACGGCCACAACCTATTCAAATGTACTGCGAAATAATGATCGGCACACTGCTCTTTTGCCGTTGGACAATTCGTCATACAGTTGCACAGTAACTGAATCGTCCAATCCAATCTGTGCAGGAACGGGTTGGTTTGCTTGATGCGTGAAATGTCTGAAGGCGAGACAACCGTAGATATCGAGTACTGTATTTCGCTCAGGTATTCTATCAGGTCTTGAATGAATCCCAAATCAACGGCTGTCAGTTTGGCTTTTTGGCTGACTCCAAATAAGCTGGACAACCCAGCAGCCACTGATTCATATAGCGCTGCAATCAAAATCAAAAAAAAAAATCAGTAAAAATACAGTGGAACCTTTCATAACGAGCATAATTCGTTTGATTAATTAAGATCGACACAAATATTATCATATACAAATGGACCGGTCCGTAGTGGCAACCCTTCGGACTCGTAAATGGAAGGTTGTGGATTCGGATCCCGGCGGAGCACAAAAATATACCATTTATATCTTGAATGTGCTCTTCGCTGGGTTGAAAAATTCATAAAAATCTTTACCAATGACCGGTCACCAAAGGTCCATCCAGCCTTACAGCAACTAGGGTCTTGCTTGAGTATTGGCGCTTTGTAGCGACGACCAAGCTCGTACCCCTCTGCGGCACTACAACAAGTTTCATAGACCCCTAGAGTCTTTAGAATCTAGGGAGTCTCCCGCACAGGATTTCTTAAAAAAAAAAAAAAAATTACTTACCGTTTTGAGAAGTATTTGTCAAATTCTGATTGTGAAAAGATTTGTACAACGGCACTAAGATCATGCAAATTCTTTCACTGTAAACTGCATCACAGTTATCTTCATTTTCCAGTCTAGTAACAGTGCCATCTTTGTTGTTTTTAGAAAGATTTAGATGGCTTGTAGACGGTTTACATTTAACATCAGAATCTAGGACTGGTGCTGAAGTTTTGTCTAGAATTGACTCTATATTAACAATAGGAGTATTTTCAAAACTGCTTCCCTGAAGAATATTAACCATGCAATGTATGGCTGAAGATCGAACATCTGAAAGTAAAACAAACACTTAAGGATATACGAGTACAGTGAAACCTATGCAGGAGGCCCTGAGCCTTCAAGGCTTGTGAGCATGATTAAGAAAGTAAATAAATAAGTATGTAATGTATTTCTAAGACAATTCTTTCTTATACCTTTGTATTGGTTGTCACTTATTGATATAAGTAAGCTCTCGAGAAAGGAGAGCATTCCGGCTTCTGATAAAATACTCCAAACACAGTTATATCCTCTAGATGTTTCTACCAGAGATCCCATCAAAAGAAACGCCCATTTCCACAGATCCTTCAAACACTTTGAAAGAATTTTGTCATCCTTTAGCACTGGAAAAAAATAAGAAACAACATTATATCTATAAATATAGGTTGCCATTAATTTTCTATGTATAATTCTTAAAACCATTGGCTTGGGTCACAACCAGGGAATGGACCATCTGAGCCTGGAAAATTATCGACCAAAAGGTCACAGGACAGTGAAGGATCCCAGATAGGATTAAATATAAGCTGGGCCTCACTTTACATAAGGCACTGCATGGAGTAGCGCGGGAGTACCTGCAGGAACTGATAATAAGGAAGAGTCTGAGCGTTAGGGAGCTCACTTTGCGATCTGTCGACAGTTCACTAACCACTCATAGCGTACCATGCAGAAAAAGGAGCACAGTGTTCGCAGACTGCACTTTCCCCATTGCAGGATCGTCTACTTGGAATCAGCTGCCCCCAGAAGTGCGCGCCAAGGAAGAAATTGAGAGCTTCAAGAGGGGAATGAAGACCCACTTCTTCACCAACACGCCAAGACTGAAAGCGCCCTTACAGTGACAGTGGTCACGAAACGGTGTTCTATAAATCATCATCATCATCAAGACCCAGGTTAAGACCCAGAGTGGTAACAGACTGCCGTGTAGTAGAGTGTGTAGAGTGAGTGGTAACAGACTGCCGCAATAGGAGCGTGAGAATCAAGGAGGAGGGTGTTAGACAGGCAACGATGGCTGTGGTTGATCAAGGAGGCTCAACACCCACCCCGAGGTGCCACCTGTTTAAATAACTGCATACTTACTTATAAACTCAGCACCAAAGAGGCTAAGAAAGGCGCTCACACAATCATGAGTATCAGATAAGGCAGAATGGATCTTTTTGGACAGATTCACAGCCAAGTACACCACTCTACAGGTAGAGGCGAGCATCACGAGCTTGGGTTTGCTCATCGGCATTTGCAGCGTGACACATCTGAAAAACAAACAATTAAACATCACGGATTGAAAAGAAGGCATTTGCAGCGTGACACATCTGAAAAACAAACAATAAAACATCACGGATTGAAAAGAAGGCATTTGCAGCGTGACACATCTGAAAAACAAACAATAAAACATCACGGATTGAAAAGAAGGCATTTTCAGCGTGACACATCTGAAAAACAAACAAACAAAACATCACGGATTGAAAAGAAGGCATTTGCAGCGTGACACATCTGAAAAACAAACAATAAAACATCACGGATTGAAAAGAAGGCATTTGCAGCGTGACACATCTGAAAAACAAACAAAACATCACGGATTGAAAAGAAGGCATTTGCAGCGTGACGCATCTGAAAAACAAACAATAAAACATCACGGATTGAAAAGACGGCATTTGCAGCGTGACACATCTGAAAAACAAACAATAAAACATCACGGATTGAAAAGAAGGCATTTGCAGCGTGACACATCTGAAAAGCAAACAAACAAAACATCGGATTGAAAAGAAGGCATTTGCAGCATGACCAGTCCGTAGTTCAGTGGTATCACTTCGAACTCTGAATAGAAGGTTGTGGGTTTGAATCCCGGCGGAGCACAAAAGGAGCACACAGCACAAAAAATATACCATTTATATTTTCAAATTTTGCTCTTTGCTGGGTTGAAAAATTCATAAACCTTTACCAATGACCGGTCACCAATGGTCCATCCAGCCTTACAGCAACTAGGTCTTGCTTGAGAATTGGAACGACGACCAATCTAGTAAAAAGGTTGATAGCTCAATTGGTGGAATGCTTGCATTCCATGCCGAGAGCGAGGGTTCAATCTCAAGGTTTACTCAGCCTTCACAAGAAATGAGAACCAGCCCCCCCGGGAGCTGGGAAACCCCCACTTTAACTGATAGTGGTTGGTGTGAGGTCGGCCCCCTTACTCGTAAAAATAAATAGGTCCTGAATCGCCACATGCGACCCCTTTGAGGATAACGCAGGCAAGAAGTTACACTATATGTGTAGCTTAGTTATAAAGTTATATTATAATAAAAACACATCTGAAAAACAAACAAACAAAACATCACAGATTGAAAAGAAGTCCGAGAGGCCGTTGCAAGACTTCGTACAGAAAGCAGGGTTTCTTCCCTTATTTCAGCAGTAAACAATTATGCTACTAAGCTGCACATACGGTACAACTTCTTAGCAGAGTCAAGGATCATATAATTGCCAGTCTTGCCAGTAGCTCAGTTGGTAGAATTCTTGCATTCCTTGCCAGAGAGCTAACATTCGATCCCCAACGAGGGTGTCAGAAATTATTTACCATTTCAGTGTTGATTTCAAACCAAGTGACATGTTTATTCAGCCTTCACAAGAAATCGGTAGAAAAATTGGTAGAAAAAAATCATAAAGCCTTTACCAAAGACCGGTCACTACAGGTCCATCCAGCCTTACAGCAACTGGGTCTTGCTTGAGTATTAGCGCTTTGTAGCGACGACCAAGCTCGTACACCTCTGCGGCACTACAACAAGTGTCATAGACCCCTAGAGTCTCTAGAATCTCACAGGATTTCTTAAAAAAAAAAAATTAGCACTACTGGGAAGCCCCCACTTCAATTGGAGTAGTTGCCGTAAAGCTGGCCCTGTTACCCATATAAATAAACAGGTTCCACTCGGCACATGCAACCTCTTTGGGGACAACGCTGCAAGAAGTTACATGATATCTGCAGCTCAGCTGGCTTTCTTAGATTACCTGAACAATATTCTGAAGTTCCCCAAGTCGCTGATGGTTTCCGGAATCTTCTGACCTTGGAGCAGTATATTGTAGATCACATCACAGATGGCAGTGACCAAGCCAATAGAGCATCTTGGGGAATGACTGTCGTTTATGTTCATCGGAATAATAAAATCATTCTTGGAAAGCGCCACCTCCATTTGGTCTCTGTTGACTAAAGCATCCAACGATATGTTGTCTCCTGAGAAAAAAAATAAACAAAAAATATTACAGCTTGCATCAAACTGAAACGGTGAAAAATATTTTAAAACAAAAGTATGGTTGTCTGTCTCATTTTTGGTTTTGGTGAGATGTCACATCTTTCCCATTGTACTCTATGGCACGGCAGGGTGGGCCCTTACACAGTGCCTCGGGAACAGGATCACTGCCTTTAAAATGTGGATGGCTTGAGTCTCAAATGCAGAGGTTCTTTCCCGTATGAATGCCAGAGCCAAACTTGTGATGTCTGCAACAGGCAAACATTGGTTTATTTTGGTTGCATAATGAGAATTGAGAAATATTATTTTTTAAGCCTTGCCTTTAATTCTTTGACTTATAGGTTGGTATGAGGCTGACCACCCATACTGTAAAATATTGTTACTTTGCCAATGGCACCCATGTTTCAGGGAAGGTCGACAAAAGTAGCAGGGTTCATTTGAGGGTTGGATTTTAATTTGTAAATACACATGCAACATTTTTTTAAGCGCAAACTTACATGTGTCTGTGGACATGCATTCAATTTGAATTTAAATGTTTATATACCTTATTCAATTTAGATTACAGATTATAGATAGAAGCAAGGGAGAATATAATTTTTACAAATACATGAACATTTTTTGACCCGCACCATTGAGAGTCTGAGTCGCTCGACTGTTCTTGCTTTCTACAGACTGTGTACGCTCTCAAGCATGCACTTGCTTACTTCCAATGCATCGTCCCTTTTCCTAGCAATATATATGTTGCAAGAATAGATGGATGTCGTGGAAGAGAAAGACCGAGAAAAGTATGGTTGGATCAAATTCGCAATTCTAAAATTGCGAATGAATGGGATATCCAGAGTCATAATAAAAGGAGGGCTTGTATGAAAAACGTTATGACTCTGGATGAAATGAAAGAAGTATGCAAGTACAGGAAGAAGTGGCGGCTAATCTACAATGTTGATTTGTAATGTTGGTTTATTAATTTGTTACATTTTTTTGTATAGGAAATTATTGACTTTTTTGTATAGATTTCTTTTTAAGGTTTTGTTCTTTTTTTATACTTAAATGTTATTTATTATTTGTATTCCTTGACTTATAGGTTGGTATGAGGCTGACCACCCATACTGTAAAAAATGGTTTACTTTGCCAACGTCACCCCTGTGTCAGGGAAAGTCGGCAAAAGTTGTAGGGCTTATGTTCATTAGAGGTTTGGATTTTATTTGTAACTACACATTCAGCATTTGTAAACGCGAACTACAGGTGTTTGTTTGTGGGCATGCATTTGAGAGCTCTAAATGAATATATTCTTGCAACTTAGATTATAGATTATAAATATCAAAATCAGAAAACTGCTTTTTGTGGGAAAAAAAATAATGTAAAGAATGGATTATAAACTCACCAGCATTAAAAATATCTTGCTCCTTCAAGCATACTTTGGTCAAGGTTACAAATATTTTGCTATAAAACTCAGTGCTAAAGAAATTAAATGACGATGAATTATCAATTTGAAGATATTCCTGGGAACAAAAAAAATATACTTCAGTTACAAATCCATAAGTAGGTCATAAAAAACTGGAGAGCATACCCCTAGCCTCAGTATAAAATATTGCACTAACTCTCCTGGATTACGATAATAGAGAAATGTATGGAAAATATAACGGCACCAGTGGCAAACCAACGGCAAAGTGTTTGCACATATTTTTTTTAGTTTTAAACATTTGATGGTTAAAAAGTGAATAATACCATAATAAAATGGCAAATGAAAAGTATAAAATGGTAAAAATTCTTACTTACCTTGGATGTGTTTTTGGACGCTAACAAATTACTCAACAAAATGGCCGCTTGCTCTCTAACAAAACTGGCCTCCGTTAAATCCACCAAAACATTTATAACAATCTCAATGATGTTTGCGTCGCTATCCGTAGCTTCTGAAATTTAAAAATATATTCCATCAATAATCTATTTGTCAATTTTTAACCTTATTTTTTTTGTTTAATTTTTTAATTTTTGGACGAATTCAAACAAAACACTGTTTATTTTCACTATAAAATTTATTTAAAAAAATTTAAAATCTTTAAACAAATTACACTAACGTTTTCAACCTAGCAGGTCATCATCAAGATAGACCTGATGATGACCTACTGATGATCCAAAAATTATAAAATTAAACAATATGAATTTTCACAGTGTTAATACACAAACAATACAAAATATTATTTTTTTGTGTTTGTATTTTGATTTTTGATTAATCTAGACCATGGGTCGGAAATCTGCGGCCCGCGGGCCGCATGCGGCCCTTGAGGCGTCTTGGTGCGGCCCGCAACGTACGTGCCGGAAAACTACAAATCGATTTTCAGTAAATGACAAAGTAAAAGCGTTTATCAAGAAATTTAAAATTATAAAAATAAGCGTATTGAATGAGAACCTGTCGGTCGATAGCTCAGTTGGTAGAGTGCTTGCATTCTACCCCGTGAGCTCGGGTTCGAATCCCACCGAGGAGGGTCTCAGAAATGATTTCCAATTTCGGTGTGTATTTAAAACCCCATTATATAAATACCGGCGAGGTTTACTCAGCCTTTACAAGAAATGAGTACCAGCCCCCTCGGGAGCTGGGAAATTCCCACTTCAACTGAAGTGGTTGGCGTAAGGCCGGCCCCCTTACCTGTAAAAATAAATAGGTTCAACTCGCCACATGCGACCCCTTCGGGGATAACGCGGCAAGAAGTTACACTATATGTGTAGCTTAGTTGCGTTTTTTTTTGCGTTTACCTGAAAGAATCGTGGGATTCCCAAATTGAATTGGCGGGAATTCTACAATTTGATTTTTTTTTGGGGGGTAGAATTAATAGTGACTTTGGGGGTAATTTTCATTTGCAGTTCGCACGTCAATTGATTAATATTTACGATGCATGACTTACAAGAGGGTCCCATGGGCTGCGGCAGGGGAGGGGGGGGGGGTGCTAGTCAGCATTTGCTGAAATGCTGACCATTAGATCGCCACTGCCCAAGTGCGGCCCGCACTAAATCCCATGTAAAATATTTGGCCCTTTTACAACAAAAGGTTGCCGACCCCTGATCTAGACTAGTCCGGTCGATAGCTCAGTTGGTAGAGTGCTTGCATTCCATGCTGAAAGCTGGGGCTCGAATCCTACCGAGGGTGTCAGAAATGATTTCCCATTTCGGTGTTTATTTCAAACCCAAAATTTACTCAGCCTTCACAAGAAATGAGTACCCCCACTTCAACTGAGTAGTTGGCGTGAGGCCAGCCCCCTTGCCTGTAAAAATAATTAGGTTCCACTCGCCATATGCGACCCCTTTGGGGAAAACGCGGCAATAAGTTACACTATACGTGTAGCTTAGTAGTAGTAGTAGCGAAAACTAATCATCATTATAGTCGCTGGGTTGATCCAGGGGATAAGGCGCTGGCCCTCAAATTTGGGTTATTGACACTAACGCCGGTTCGAACCCGGTCTTGTCCTATCAACAATAACTTCGACCCTGGTTCAACAGATGTCATTGCATGCACACAAGCTTCCGCTTTCACATGAAGACAACTGGCCAGGCAAAATAGGTTGTTGAATTTCATTCCTCTTCACAAATCTGTTTAATGTTTTTTTATCATTAGCTTGACAGTCCTACATTGGGCATTCACTGAACCCAGGATTCTCCTCCACTCCCGCCTGTTCATCGCCTTTTAGTGGTCTATCACACTTGTTATAGTGCCCCAGAGGTGTTGTTTACGAGCTTGGTCGTTGTCGCTACAAAGTGCCAATTCTCAAGCAAGACCCAGTTGCTATAAGGCTGGATGGACCTTCAGTGACCGGTCTTTGGTCAAGGTTTTATGAGTTTTTCAACCCAGCGAAGAGCATATTTGAAAATATAAATGGTACATTTTTTGTGCTCCACCGGGATTCAAACCCATAACCTTCCATTTACGAGTCCGAAGTAGTGTTGCCACTGGACTATGGACCGGTCAAACTTTGATGGAACTGATCACTTCCTTATCTAGTAGTCCATGCAAATTAGATTTAGATTTGAATAAGACTTACTATCTTCAATGAACACTATGTTTGACGGCACTGAAGCTAAGCCGGACAATATCTTGAAGGACAAGGCTTGGATTAAGGAGTGCTGTGAGTTGTGCCACAGCATACAGGCTGACAGAACGCTGTCATCTTTGTCGCTTATCCAGTTCTCCATCCAATACTGTAACAGAAAAACATTTATTAATCATAACATACACTTTTTACATTTGAATGGTTGATACAAAAAAGGAAACAAGTTCCATAGAGGTAAGTAAGGTAAGTAGTCAAGTGGAGGCACTTGTTTGGAGGTACCGGCTACTAGGGAATGCAATCTTGGTATACCGAGATCTCGCATCAATCTTGAAAGACCAATCTCGCATCGAAAACAGTGCGAGATCTCGCAAGATTTGCGAGATCAAGCGACAGCGCGCCACGTGTGCTATCAGCGCGCGAGTGACGACGCGGGTGGACGCAATGCTGTTGGTGTTGCCTCTCTTGCTCCTACACCTACCCAATCTACTTCTGCGGTAATACAACTCGACAAAGATGACGACGTGCCACTCTCTGCAGTCTCTGTTAGAAATTTGCAGCTTTAAGCACAGCGGCGGCTCTTTAACCAATCACTTCAGAAAGAGTTGGAAAATACCCTGAAATCTTGTAAACACTCTACTCCCGTTCCAATGCACACTTCAATGTCAACCCTAGAATCCAACATCAAAAAAGAAATGCACCTCTTTAAATATGGCGAATCAAGAGGAAGATATTAACAGTATGCCTATGATAGTCTGGTGACAATAGTGCCGACGAGCGTGGAATCTGAGAGGGCCTTTTCTTCAGCAGGCTACGTATTGTCTCACGTAAGATTATCTGATGCCACGATTGACATTCCATGCTTCTTAAGAAGTTTTTTTTTCAAAAATCCATGCCATGAGTTAACTGATAAACATATTAAATGAAAAGTCTATGATTCTGATTAGCTTGTATTTCTGATTCGAATAAAAAAAAATCACAATAAAAGTTTTTTTAATATACTTTCCTTGTCAACCTAAAGCAAAATGACACTTTTTAGCAAAAAAAAATGTTACCATGTGGCCACTAAATGCGAGATCTTGCAAATACCGAGATCTTGCGAGATCGGATTTACATAATCTCGCTAATACCGAGATTGCAATTTTTCTGCAAGATTGCATTCCCTACCGGCCCCCCCTAGAGGAATAGCGGCAGGATACAAGACAAGGTGGCTGAAGAAAGTGTTGGCAGACTGTCGTGCCTTAGAGTATGGAACTGGAGGAGGAAGGCGTTGGACAGGCAGCAATGGTAGCAGTTAGTATTCAAAAGTTTACCTGAGCGCCATTGTCTTCGGTCAGCGCTATTTCAAGCAGGTGGCACAACGCAATGAAGGAATTCTGCACCAGATCATAGCCCTTGTATCCATGGTAGTCGTTCCCTATATAAGATACGCAGACAATGTGCGCCAGGGCTTTAACGAGGACAGACTGCGTGAGGTATTTACATGCGAGTCCGTGCACTGGTGTGTGCGTCAAATGCATCAGACATTCTACAATTTGACTTACGTATGCTGAAAATACAAACAATTTCATTTTAATTTTGATCTGTAATCTATATAAAGTTGCAAAGATACATTAAATTTAAGATTCATATTAAACGCATTCCCATAAACCGACACATATAGGTTAACATGCCGCATGTGGACTTACAACATAAAAACCAAATCTCAAATGAACATAAGCCCTGCAATTCTTGCCGACCTTCCCTGAAACAGCAGTGACATTGGCAAAGTAAACCATTTTTTTACAGTATGGGTGGTCAGCTTCATACCAACCTAAAAGTCATAATGACGCAACTCAACTAAGCTGCACATATAGTGTAACTTCTTGCCGCATTATCCCTGAAGGGGTCGCATGTGGCGAGTTGAACCTATTTATTTTTAAAGGTAAGGGGGCCAGCCTTACACCAACCATTTCAGGTGAAGTGGGGGTTTCCCAGTTCTTGAGAGGGCTGGTACTCATTTCTAGTAAAGGCTGAGTAAAACTTGCCGGTATTTTATTTTGGGGTTTGAAATAAACACCAAAACGGCAAATCATTTCTGACACCTTCGGTGGGATTCGAACCCGAGCTCACGGCATGGAATGCAAGCATTCTAGCAACTGAGCTATGGACCGGATATCGACGATGATGATTAATGACTATTAATAACCCTTGGGGTGGCTCGAGCAACTAAACGGCGCTATATAAAATTGACCAATTATTATTATTATGAATTGATGATGTTAATACCTATTTGTGCCCGGGCAAAATCAGTTATTTAATTGCATTTCTCTTCACAAACCTATTTACAAAAATGCTTTTAAAAAATAAGTATACAATACTGGAGAGATGTTTTCCGGGATCTGTTGCCGTGGTCTATGGGAGCTGGAGCTTCCGGACGTTTTACCCATGTTTACGATGGGCTTCTTCAGCATGAAGTGTGATGATGAAGATGATCTTGATGAAAACTATGAGAAGTATACAATATAACTTTATTTACCGAGACTGTAGAAATTAAACAAATCGATGCCCGTCAGACACTGGCTCAAAAATTCAGTAACTCCACTCCACGACATTTCACAATTGTTCTTCAACTTGAAGTCCACCGTGTGTTTTTCAAACAGGATATTGTCGTACAGAACCGACGACCCGCTGAGCAGATGGAGGATGTTCTGTCGCAGTCGGTACGGAGTGTGATCATGATCGTCGGACCAATTGGAGTCGGACTCGTTAAACTTTAAGATGGCCGTGATTCCGCGAGACGTCTCCAAGACCGACTCTACTATCCACAAGGAAACTGACGGCTCTCTGCAACCTGAAAAACAATAAGCAAAAGATTTGAAACATTACAATAGCGTATTAAAATTCATAATGATGATGATGATGAATTGATGATTTCTTTAGAAAGCCGTTTCGTGACACTCTAAGTGCGCACATTTTTTTAAATACAACCTGTGCGGGATACTCCCAAGATTTCAGAGACTCTAGGGGTCTATGACACTTGTTGTAGTGCCGCAGAGATGTTAATGAGCTTGGTTGTCGCTACAAAGAGCCAATATTGAAGCAAGATCCAGTTGCTGTAAGGCTGAATGGACCTTTAGTGACCAGTCTTTGGTAATCCGTGATCGGAGAGGGCCCTTGAGGTGTGACACACACAAAAACGGCGCTCTCTTATCATGTGCAATTAAAAATAAATAAGCCTGATATATATATATATATATAAAGGTTTCTTTTATGAATTTTTCATCCCAGCTAAAAGTATATTTGAACATATAAATGGTGCATTTTTTGTACTTTGCCGGGATTCCAACCCACAATCTTCCATTTACAAAACCGAAGTGTTGCCACTGGACTACGGACCGGTCGGATTTTTTTTGCATTTGCTCATGCAAATGATGCCAGAAGTTTGCCTGTCTTCAGTGCATTTTGGAATCCCCCGGGTCCTCTATCTTCCTGACATGATGAAGCAGCTGGTTCCAGGCCAGAGGATCAGCAGCCATAACGTGTGGTGCAGCGATCTCCACAATATTGCAAAACATATACGAGTACATTTGAAAATGACCCGTTTCTTCTTCCTCTTTTTCTTGATTTAGATCTTTGAATATGTCATTCACAAAAAACTTCACATCGGCTCTTGGATCCAGGGATAAGGATATCAAATTGTCTTTCCAAAATTGTCTGTTTATTTCAAAAATGTTATTTGTTGTGTATGTTCCTTGACGTATAGGTTGATATGCAGCTGACCACCCATGCTGTAGAAAATGGTTCAATTTGCCAATGAAGAAGGTTATGACTCTGGAGGAAATGAAAGAAGTATGTAAGGACAGAAAGAAATGGCGGTTGATCTGTAATGTTGGCGGCTAGGGTTTTTTTAATTGGAATTTGTTTTCCGTTTTAGTTTTGATGCCCATACAAACTATTATTTATTGATTTAAAAAATGTAAATTGTCGTGTATGCTCCTTCACTTATAGGCTGGTATGCTGACCACCCATGCTGTAGAAAATGGTTCACTTTGCCAATGTCACCCCTGTTTCAGGGAAGGTCGGCAAGAGTTGCAGGGTGAACATTCATTTGAGATTTGGGTTTATATGTTGTAAGTCCACATGCGGCATGCTTAAGCGCAAACTTATACGTGTCTGATTGTGAAAATGCATATAATGTGAATCCCTAAAGTAACATAACTTTGTAACTTAGATTAGATTAGATTTTCCCCTTTTAAGAGGACTTCCAGCTGGGCATTGGGTCATTGGCATCTAATGAGCTACAATGTGTACGTGCCTTTCATGACTCATTCTGGAGACTTAATTTCTTCGAAATCCCCTCCTGGATCTGATCCATCTCACTATTATCCTCTATTCCACAGGATATTTGTATGTCGTCATTGAAGATGAAATCTCACAATGCTACAACGCCCTTCCATTTAGTCTTAATTCTAAAAAAAAAAATCAAAAAGGTTTTATTTACCTGTGACAATTAAACAATTCAAAAACGTCACCAAGAATTTCGTCACACGCAAAAGGAGAAGCGAATCTTTGGGGCTCGCAGGTGGCGACGTAATAAATCTACGAAGAGTCGTATGCCACGGCAGGGCATCAAAATCGTTCATGCCTCGCTTCAAATCCGAACTCAGCAGAATATACCCGACCAGGGTGTCTAAAGCGTCATCCACAGATCTGTGCGACGACGCATTCTGCACTTGGTAGAGGGCAGAGACGCAGCCTTGAATGGGGCAGGTGGCTTTCAAGGAATTCAGGTCATCGTTGGTCATCATGAGAGCCGAGGAGAAGCCGTCTTCATTGTCCGGAATGTACGGCCAACGCACCACTCTGTCTGCGCCTCCGTACCACTTGGTGCACCAGTAGATGCGCAGATAACTGCTGGTGGACGGGTCACTCATTAAATAATCTGTGAAAATAAATATAATGCTACATTCAGTATATGTTGCAAGAATAGATGGATGCCGTAGTAGAGGAAGACCGAGAAAGGTATGGATGGACCAAATTTCCGAAATTGTGAATGAATGGAATATCCAGAGTCATAATAAAAGGAGAGCCTGTATAAAGAAGGTTGACTCTGGAGGAAATGAAAGAAGTGTGTAAGGACAGAAAGAAATGGCGGTTGATCTGTGATGTTGGCGGCTAGGGTTTTTTAAATTAGAATTTGTTTTCTGTTTGTTTTTGATGTCCATAGATGTTATAATTTTTTGATATTAGAAATGTAATTTGTTGTGTATGTTCCTTGACTTATAGGTTAGTATGCGGCTGACCACCCATGCTGTAGAAAATGGTTCACTTTGCCAATGTCACCCTTGTTTTAGAGAAGGTCGGCAAACGTTGCAGGGTTTATGTTCATTTGTAGTTTGGATTTCAATTTGTAAGTACACATTCAGCATTTGTAAGTGCGAATTTACACGTTTCTGTTTGTGGGCATGCATTTAATATGAATTTTAAATGTTAGTATATCTTTGCAACTTAGATTATATAGTCCAGTAATAACTCAATCGATAGAATGTTTGTATTCCTAATCTTAAACATGGATAAGACGGAGATACTCTGGGCAGCCACATCGAGGCGTGACCACCTTCTGGTGAATAGAGTACCACTCTCCATAGGAGGTAAGCTAATCCAGCCTTCTGATTCGGTAAGACTTCTAGGAGTCTTACTGGATCGTAACCTGACACTGGATAGGCAAATAGATGCCACAATAGCTTCTTCTTTTTTTTCGCTTCGCCAAATAAAGGCAATAAGAAAATGTCTGCCGTCAGATGCGGTTAAGACCCTGGTGAGTGCGTTTGTGATGTCTCGGATTGACTATTGCTCGACGCTTTATAGTGGTCAGCCGAAGAAACAGTTTAATCGCTTTCAATCTGTGTTGAATTCGGCAGCAAGACTCATATTCGGGATTCCCAAATTCGCTCACATCACCCCGCTGTTAAAAAAACTTCATTGGCTTCGTTTCCCGGAGAGGGTGGTCTTCCGTGTTTGTTTAATGGTATATAAAGCCATCAATGGCTTGGCCCCACCTTATCTGGCTGATATGATTTCACCTGTTGAAATGGGTGTTAGGAGGCAGACACTCAGATCTGCGGGTGATGGAGTAGTCAATTTGGTTCAGCCGCGCCGTCAGATTCGTACAAACTTCGGAGACCGCGCTTTCCGTGTTGCGGGGCCGGTGGAGTGGAACAGACTGCCACCCGGAGTGAAGAACTCCAAATCTGTGGGTGTATTTCGAGGAGCACTCAAGGCACACTTGTTTAGAAAGTCTTATCCATGATCGGAGAGGGCCCTTGAGGTGTGACACACACAAAAACGGCGCTCTCTTATCATGTGTAATTTAAAATAAATCAGCCTGTTATTATTATTATTATTATTCCAAGTCGAAGACTAGGGTTCGCCATTCGATCGCCACCAAGGGTGTCATAAATGATTTTCCGTTTCAGTGTTCATTTCAAACCCAAAATAATAAAAATCTCCTTGCACAGTAGGAGAGCCCCGACATCAAGAATATAGTAGTTGGTGCTAAACTGACCTCCTTACTTGTAAAAAGAAATATTTTCCTCTGGGCAAATTTAATCCCTTTTTGTAATAATGTAACCTGTACCCCAAGTATAAAACATGCAAATTAAAAAAAATGTACGAAAACTAAGTCACTCACTAGGAGTGCTGTCGTATCTTCTGTTTGTATACTAGAACGACATATGGATGTGTAGAATAATGCCTCTGTGTATCTGCATATTGTTTTCTTATGTTTACAATGTTATACATATGTATTGTGACATTTTGGTGTCTCACTGTCAGTCTGTAGGTACATACTTGTTAAATAAATAAATACTCTACATAAATTTTCGATTCAAGCGATAAAGTGGTGTTTATGTAAATGTTTTGTAATCGGGGTAAAGGGGTGTCATACAACAAGCAGGTTAGGTGCACATAAGATAATACTACCTTTTTTTTCTTGAATTCGGTGTTGGCTCTCCTTGGAATGTGAATTGCTGGGAAATGGAGCGTTTGTCCTCTTGGCAATGCAATACGGCAGGGACACAATCCCTTTGGATGCATCACATAAAGTATTGACAGCACATTGTGAGAATGCCAGCAAGTACAGCACCTGGCAAGACATTGTGACGAAGGATTCATCGTTTGGAAACAAAAGCAGAGCTGAAAATATAAAGTAAATTAGACGTCATAATTTCTCCCAACCGAAAGTTTAGTCAATGGCTCATTTTTTGGATACGGGCGTAAAACCAAAAGGCTAGAGTTCAAAACCCATCTTGAATGTTAGACATGATTTCTCATTTCGGTGTTTTTTCTAGTCCAAATCATAGTACCACTTAGGTTTTTTCTGCCTTCACAAGAAATGGCACTCCCTACACAGGAGGGAAACTCCTACTTCAAGCAAAGGGCAGTGGTGAGGGTGTTGGTGAGCTGTCAGTTGATGTCCTGATCCTTTCTAGCCTTTAATTTGAGACACTAAAAAGAAGCAGCGATAGACATTGGTTTTGAATAGAACAAAGTTAAATTGCCGTGTGAACACAGATATTGGTAACTCCTTCCATAAGCGGGCAGTTTGGCAAAGGAATGAGTTGTGAAAACACCAAGTTCTCATAGTTTTAATGTCGACTGCAAAGGGATGAATGTGAACAGTTCTACGAGTTGCCTTCTTGCCGATGGCGCTACAGCTCAATTTGAACCTTGACTTTCTTCAACTTCTGCCTCAAACTCCACCTGTCTTCTGACGCCGTTCTCCTGCACAAACTGACCCTCATCATTCATTCATTGCTCGAAGATTCAATGTCGAAATGTGTATATTTTTTCCTTACCTCTGATCACATTCAAGATTAAATCCTTCTGCTCCGACGCCCAATGTCGGATGTTAGTATTCACGCAGCACAAGCTGTTCAACATTGAAATACAGCTGATGGCAGATTCGGGAAAAGTTGTGTATTCATACGCAGTCAACGATGCTCTGAAAACAAAACAAAATAAGTAGATAAATATTCACGGCCGGATTCAGATGCTTGATATTGTCCTTCTGGGCTATGACAGTGGTTAATAGATTTTTCTTCTTTTATAAATGGACTCACCTTAAATAGTGGGCTATCATTTCGCAGCCATTGTTTTGGAGAAATGCTTTATGCAGAGAAGGTTGCTGCAGCATCACAGCCAGCTGAGCCAAGGCCGACTTCCTGAAGGACGGATCAACTCCTGGCAAAGGCGGGTCACTTCGGATACTCTCGTATTCAACCTCCGTTCTCTTGTCAAACTTAAGCAGCCTCAGGACTTGTAACATGGACTCTTCCTGTTCAAAAAAATACAAATCATGAATGGACTCCAAACAGTCAAAATATCCCTCGGCTATGTGGCATCACCCATAGTAAATAAAAAATTGGTTCCCGATAATCAGGGATTTTTTTCTAGTTCACAACACTGCCAGTCCATACACTTGTCGGAAATGCTAAATTGTAGTACAGTGCATGCCTTTTATTATTAATTCAAAATGTGAATTATTTTCATTTATTTGTTAGAGTTTGATTTTTTTTTAGTACCTCGGTTTATTAAATACTTTACATACATAAATACGGTTACAGAGATGAAGAAACCTGCGAGTGTGGCTCCGTGCAAAACTACAAACATCTTTTTTCTTGTCCCCTGATTGGAGCAACGTGCACGCTTGAGGACGTGGTGATGGCGAGCGGAAGTGGAGTTCGTGTGGCCGAGTACTGGGGGCTGCACATATGATGGTGTTCCGCACACGGAAAGTAAGTATTAAATACTTTTGTAAGTAAATAAATTATGGGAAAATGAGAAGTTATGGAAGGAGTGTGTCGATTAGAAATAGGTGGTGCCCGGCACGCTACCGATATTTTAGAATGTGCTCTAGAGTACAAATAGGCTTGGAGCCCCTGCTTTAGCTGATCCTGGTCTTGATCTTGGAGAAAGGTGACCAAGACATCATGGATCGAAGGAAGTCTAAGAAAAAGGTGTTGCAGAAAGTAGAAGAAAGAAGAGAGCTTATAAGTCATATTTTGTAGAGGAAAATCAAACTAATGAAACATTTTGATAAGACAGTAAACAATTTCTTTGAAAGAAAAATCTTAGCATGACAAACAAAAAAGTCACCCAAAAACAAGGCACTGCCTTTACAAGAGGATGGCGACCAGCAAAGACAAATGGCTAGCACAACAAGACACTGTCTTTACAAGAGGATGATGATGATGAAGAATTACCTGATAGAATGATGGGTCATCCACTTTAACAATATTGAAGTTTTTCACCAACACTGATTGAAGAGCTGATGTCAATATATCTGCTCTGACACTTTCTATCTTGGGTAGAAGGTTACTTCCATCTGAAAATACATTTTCATAAGCACATAATAAATACAATTTATGAATCACACTTACACATGTCTGCTTGTGGGCGTGCATTTAATAAGAATTTTAACCCTTGGGACGCCGGAACGCAGATCTGCGCTGTCCCCGTAGAGCGCCGGAACGCAGATCTGCGCTCGAAGGACATATCGCGATTTTTATTTTTTTTCTTTAGTTTTTGTGTAGCAATAAGACTGAAAATCGCTCAACATGTTCCTATTGGGTGAAGCCATCAACTAATCAAATCACGGCATTCATTTCGGTTATGAAGGGCTTGTGGAAAATATTCAAAAGTTCGAAAGTTTTCGCCGTGAGTGGACGTGCATTGGACCTCAAAGTTTACGGATTATAAATACATCATTTGAAAAACGTAAGTAAAGTCTATATTTTCTATATTTAGATCATTATCCTAATAGCATTGAATAAAAATATTACGAATAAGTAAGTAAAATCATTTGATAAATCAACATAAACTTTGATACTGACTGTTAGTCAGAGCAACGGTACTTTTGAATATTTTATTTCTTCATATTCTTATTCTACCGTGAATATGTTTTATACACAGTTTTGAAGATAATTTTGTAAGCATTTCGTTGAAATACAACAATAGAAGCAAGCTAGAGTATTTTTTTCTAAATTCTTGTCGAAACTTGTAGGTAGCCGTCAGAGCGCAGATCTGCGCTTCCGGCCCAGCGGTTTAGGTACAGGCTGGTTCGAAACATTTTGACCCTTGTATGCCCAAACGTATTTCCGTCAAATATTTGTTAAGTAATGCATTAAAAATTAGTAAGTGGTAAAATATGACACAGTGTGCACAAAGCCAAAAGTAAGTTTTATACAGACTAGATCTGTTCTGAAATTGTGTTTTTATTATTTCGTCTTTTTTTTCTATTGCACTCGAAAGAGGCATAAATTAAATTACGTTTGAGGGTGAATTTCGTATGTATTTCGTCTTTTTAGATTTTCTTAAATTTTTTTTTTACCTGCTTTTCACCTGCACTTTAGAGAAGCAAAAAAGAAATTTAATGTTGGCGTGAAATTTGTACAGACCAAGTCTTTAGTGTTTCTTAAATTGTGGTGTTTTTTTTTTATTTATTTTTCTTTTTTTTTTCACTTTTTCCAAAGAGGCTGAAATTAAATAATGTGTAAGCGTGAATTTCGTATATAGGTTGTAGATACTAGATCTATTCAGACTTTCTTAAATTGTGTTTTATTTTATTATTTCCCTTGTCTCACTTGCAAATGAAGATTATTTTTGTTATTGTTAAAATAATAAGAAGCAAAGATATTTTAGTAGTAAAGATATTTAAATGAAATAAAAACGACTGCACAGAAAACAAGACAGCATCTCATATTATTTTGCATAATAAAAAAAATGCTTTGCTATTTTTGAAAAAAAAAAACAATTTAAAACATTAATATTTCCTATCCACACTGTACACACTCCCAAGTACACAAAAAAATGAAGGTTTTGTTTACACAAAGATGCACCCCTAGTTGTAAACATCCACCTACCTGCTATTATTCTCCTAGCTTTTGGCCTACGTGACAACCCAAATGTACACCTGCTGCAGGTAGGTACAGGTTCTTGACATGGGATGACTCATCATGGTTTGTAAAATTTTTGTAAAATAAATTAGGAAAAGAATATTCCTTATAAACAATATACAAACTTTTTATTATAAAGAATTATAGCTTGCCTTAACTTTTCTCATATTCTATCTCAAACACCCAGTACAGGTCACGTGCGCGGACAATAATGTGGCCTTGAAAATACTCCAAAAAATGACAATAGTAAAACTCGTTTTTTTTCATTTTTCTTCATCAGCCAAAATCATTTTATTATGTAATCAAGTTCACAATATATCTAAGGATATGATAAATCCAGAAAAACTTAAATTCAAGTCACTGCTTTTATATTACAGGACTTTTTCCAAAGTACTATGATTTTTTTCCGATTCATAAGAGATAATGCCTTGTAGTAAATATACGACTGATGCTGTTTTTGTAAATTATATACCAATAAAAGCATTATTTCACTAGCTTTTAAAATCAATAATCCAAAATGAGGTAAGTTTTATATCTTTCGAGATATTTGATATCAAACACATGACCTGTGTTGCTGCATTACTGCTGCAAATGGCTGGCACACAGAGGTAACAAGATTTCGCCACTAGGGGCGCTCCAAGGGTTAAATGTTAATATATCTTTGGAACTAAGACTATAAGACACTTCAAAAGCCCTCTACGAGCTTGGTTGTCACTATAGAAAACATCAATTCTCGAGCAAGTCACTCAGGCTGGACTAGTCACTGCTGGGAATCGGACCCACCAACTTCCGATTAAGAGTCTGAAGCATTAAACACTAGACTACGAATCTTAGGTATTAGAACAGTAATATTCTAAAATCAATTTTACAGTAAATAAAATGATTCAATCATAGACAACATTTTAAGTGTTTTTTTGTGAAATTTTACCAAAAGAGCACTGCCTGATTTATTTGGAGATCGTCAATTTTCTGTTTATCTTGGTCATTGTTATATTTACCAAGCAAGATCTAGTTGCCATAAAGCTGGAATAATTTTGTGGCAGCTAATTTTTTATTGAAACATGAGTCCAAGTAAGAAAAAAAGCACTTAAAACCTTATGAGAAAGTCTAATAATTAAAAAAAAACACTGAGTTTGTATTTTCACAAGTTGAGCATTTATTTCACCTCGAGTACCTTCGACTTGCTTACGTCATTTTCAAGAGGACACTGTGACACAATTGACAAGACAAAAACCATGGAGAAATGAGATTGATGAGTTACGACAAAGAGGTACAATTAGGTAATAACAAAGGGGAAGCAGCAGGAATCTGAACATTGACCAAACTATAAGAATTATAACAGTGTCCTCTTGAAAACGATGATACTTTCTCATAAAAATGAATTTTCACTATGTAACTACACAAACTCTAAAAAGAAGTAAAAACAATGAGAAAATGACCAAAGAACTTAAGAATGGGGAGTGTAAGGGAAAGCAAGTGGTTGGTGCAATAGGAAGAATAGCAAAGAACAAGCGGTCGAAGATTGATCTGAGAATGGCGGTACGCAATGGCTGTTACCGACTTTGATGTATGGAAGTGAAGCATGGACAGTGAATGATGGTGAAATGTGTAAAGTATGTATGGTGGAAATGAAGCATTTGAGAAGCATGACAGGAAAAACTTTGAAGGATAGAGTTAGGAATGAATGGGTTAAGAAAGAATGTAAGTTGGAACTTGGAAGAGGATTTGAAAGTTTAGGTACAAAAGAATGTGACGAGATGGTTTGGGAATGTGGAAAGAATGAATGATGATAGACTGACAAAGTATACTTATATACCATTATACAGAGGTAGTGTGAAAATAAGAGAGGTAAAGGACGACCAAGAAAGTATGAAGTGATCAGATTGAGGAGATTATGAAAGAATGGGATGTATACAAAGTGAGGATAAAAGAAGAAAATGCATGAAAAAGGTGATGGATATGAATAAATCGAAAGAGGTACATATATCAGGATAGGAAGAAATGGAGGCAGCTCTGCAGAGGCTCTGGCCACAGAATGGCGACAGAGTTACAGTTACACACCTTGTTGATTATTGAGGTACTTGATCAGATTGAGTGAGCCCTCCATCTGTGATGAAAAGCATTTGGTGAAGAGAAGTCTAATGTTCCCCGCCATCAAATCAATCTCAGGTATGAGCATCAGCTGCCCTATCTTAACATCTAACGTCTTGACGATGGATTTACCTGCAAACAGAAATATTAAAACTGTTAGTGAGAATAAAAAATTGCCTTTCAAGCATTTGTAAGTTGATCTGTAATGCTGCTAGGGCTGAGGTTTTTTTTAAATTGAAAATTAGAATTTTGTATTTTTTTTTTTAATAGAATTGTGAAAAGGAATACAATTCACCAACCTATGCTGCCTGGCTAGAAACAGGTATTAATATCATCAATTAATAATTCATTTTAATGAATTATTAACACATCGTTTGCGGGAAACTAGTTAACTCATCATACACCTTTTTATAGTAACGTGCGGGAGACGTGTAAACTCGTTTCGTCGCGCCTAGCGGTAGGGCGCGGGAAACTTGTAAAAACGTGGCAAAAATTAAAAAAAAAAAAAAAAAATTAAAAAAATGAAAAGGTGAAAATTTCAAAAAACACCCAAACACGCGGGAAAATGCCCGCATACATAGTGTTAATAAATAATTACCCAATTACATTTGTTGAACCAGGGTCAAAGTTATGGTCAAATGAACCAGGCGGGGATCGAACCAATGTTATTCTATTCCAAATACCCTAGAAAGATCAGCCCACTTGGCCCCCTCGGCCATAACACCGATGTTTATACATAATATTATTATTTGTTTATTTAAAAAATGAAATTTGTTGTGTATATTCCTTGACCTATAGGTTGGTATGCGGCTGACCACCCATGCTGTAGAAAGTGGTTCACTTTGCCAATGTCATCCCTGTTTCAGGGAAGGTCGGCAAAATATGCAGAGTTTATGTTCATTTGAGATTTTGATTTTAATTTGTAAGTACAGGAACATATACAACAAGTTCTATAATCTAAGCTGCAAAGATATATAACATTTAAGGCTCATATTAAATGCATGCCCACAGACAGGCACATGTAGGTTCGCGCCTACACATTCTGCATGCGTGCATACAAATAAACAAAACCTCACATGAACATAAACCTTGCAACTCCTGCCGCCTTTCCCTGAAACCGGGGTGGCATTGGCAAAAGTGAACCGATTTTTACAGCACGGGGGGTCAGCCTCATACCAACCTATCAGTCAAGGAGCACAAAAAATTATAACTGATTTACAAAAAATACTTTTAGAAACACCTTCGAGAACTCCAATTAAAAATAAAAAATAATCTTAAAATTAATACATTTTTAAGTTTAATTTTTTTAAATCACAAATAAGGATCATCAGAGTATAGATTGTATCTAAACTTACCAAATGCTTCATCGTGGGCTGCAAATGTGTGTAATATTGGCAGAACTGGCAGAACGGCTTCTAGTAAAGTATTCCAGATGACATCCGACATCATGAGTTTTCCCCGTAAAAGATTCTGCATTATATCCTCAGCCGAATGCTTCACCTCAATAATTAAAATAAAAAAGTTTATTAACCTTCAGGTTACTTTCCGAGAAATAGGTAAAAAATAATCAGGAATCAAAACCACAATGTACATACTCCCGACTTTTGAAGAGTATGTATGAAAAATTACAAAACTTCAAACAACCGATCGCTTAGCCTGCCCTTGAGGAACTAACTTGTCTAATTATTCATTTATGTTTTTAAAATTAAAAAAAAAACACTATTTTTTTATTAAAACATTGTTTTATTTCACACACAATATTGATATATTTGAATTATAATTTTACAAACGTTTTCGACCTATATCTTCAGGTCATCTTCAGGTAGGATTGCATGTGTAATCCTACCTGAGCTCAAGAAGAACTTGAGTTCAAGTACGAGCCTTGAAGAAGTCAGTCATAAGTTCACTGACGAAATGTAGCAGCCTTCTAAGAAGAAAAAAGCAGCGTACAGAAGAAATACTGGACCATGGTCTACAAGCCCGGAAAAATGGATGCTGCATCCTTATCATCATCAGACATGTGTAAGTTTACGCTTACAAATGTTGAATGTGTCCTTAAAGTTAAAATCCAAACCGCAAATTAACATAAACCCTGCAACTTTTGCCGACCTTTCCTGAAACAGGGGAGACAATAGATAAATATAGATTGCTTACATTTTCATTGGGAGAATCCAATCCATATAGGCAGACTTCAGTCAAAACTGCTTCATCAAGCAAGAATCTCAAGGACTCCTCAGTGTACATTGAATACTTCTCTCTGGATGACTTAGATCCGCTCAATACTTTTGCCACGACGTCCCGAATCGCGGAATAGAATGAGATTTGCACCCAGTCGCAGTGTGACAGCAATTTCACAGTTATATTTCTCACATGCTTCCAATGGCTCAAATTTAAAGTCCAGTTCTTGATTCTGACGCAGAAAACGTCAATGAAGTGTGCGATGACGTTGGCGTTTTTGTAAAATTCCAATGACGGCAACGATTCACTGATGATTTGAATAATACTCGGTGACGTAGATAGAGAATTGTAGTTTTGAAGCAGTCCTATTGCAGAATTCATGCTGTTGCATATCTTTACAGTGTTTTGATACATTTGCAGGCATTCCTTATCTTCTATTGTAACGTTCACCCAATTCTGCAAAAAAAAAGTTGTATTAACTAATATAATTACATGAATAATATTTCATATTATCGAATGGAATTGTCCAGTGGATAGCTCAGTTGGTAGAGTGCTTGCATTCCATGCCGAGAGCTCGAGTTTGAATCCCACCGAAGGTCTCAGAAATGATTTCCTGTTTCGGTGTTATTTCAAACCCAAAATAAAACACCAGCAAGGTTAACTCAGCCTTCACAAGAAATGAATACCAGCCCCCTCTATAGCTGGGAAACCCCCACTTCAACTGAAGTGGTTGGCATAAGGCCGGCTCCCTTGCCTGTAAAAATAAATCCACCGTCATCTGCGACCCATTTGGAGATAGCGCAGCAAGAACTTACACTATGTGTGTAGCTTATTTGCGAATGAATGTATGTACGCATGTTCCTTATGGACTCTGTTCAACTGATTTAAATAAAAGTTTCAGAAAATATGTAAAATATTCTTGGAATGGTTTGTGTAAGGTTTGATGTTGATTGAAATAAAAACCAAATATAATCATCCGCACATGATTTCTGAATAATGTTTTCTTCAGAGAAAAATACTGTCATCTGTGGAATAAAAAAGGCTAAACTGATTCAACTTACTTTAACTCCCTAGATTTCAGAGACTCTAAGGGTCTATGACACTTGTTGTAGTGCCGCAGAGGTATCGTTTACGAGCTTGGTCGTCGCTAAAAAGCGCCAATTCTGAAGCAAGATCCAGTTTCTGTAAGGCTGGATGGACCTTTGATAACCGGTCTTTGGTAAAGGTTTATGAATTTTTCAACCCAGCGAAGACCAAATTTGGAAATATAAATGGTATATTTTTTGTGCTCCATCGGGATTCAAACCCACAACCCTCCATTCACGAGTCCAAAGTATTACCACTGGACTACGGACCGGCCTGTACAAAAAACTGTACACAAAACAAAAAAGTCATAGCATATCAACATTATTGTTAAGCAATTACAAACCTTAAGTATATTCTCCAAATGATTATGTAATAAAGGATACACGGCAGCACAAGGCACATCAGTGATGGAGTTGAATAGGCTTGAGGTAAAAGTGTGTGGAATAAGTGACGCGTAGTTACACCACCTGGCTAAATCAGTGCAAAATGAGAGCAGCCGCAGATATGAGATCCTGTAAAACGGCTGGCACATCTCCCACATCACAAAAGCAGTCCTACAACAAACAACAACAAAAACATTCATTTGATGAAATTCACATTCTCAAATATTTCCTTGAGTCCCATTTTTCAATCACAGCAACCTGGGTAATGACAAAAAAAAACTGAGACCTTCTAATCTAATCTAAGTTGCAAATATATGTAGTATTAAAGATTTACATTAAATGCATTCTTGATTTTGGCCTTGATTGCAACACTTCTGACTCACAAATGGAAGGTTGTGGTTTTGAATCCCGGCGGAGCAACAAAAAATACCATTTATAATTTCAAATGTGCTCTTCCCTGGGTGAAAAATTAATATACTGTTATGTTTTTAAGGTCCGAAAAGTCTACAAATTAAAATACACAGGTCTTCTTTCAAGTTATTTATTTACACGTGATTTATTTCTTACAAATTTATATTTATCTTTAACTCTTTTACTACACAAATTTATATTTCACAGTTTATGTATCGCTGACACTCGTCGATCAAAGCCGATAATGTAACTGCCCGGCTGTACTCGACTCTCAGCTTTATATTCTTCACGGACAGAATATTCCAGTGAGTAAATTCGCTAGCCCATTCCTGAACAGTCTACCAATTTTGAGAATCATTAATTTCTAGCAATACCTACGGTGTACACATATATAACCCTACTTATGACATAATGCTAATATAACTATATACTACCTACCTGCTATAATAACTATGTATGTAATAACTACCTAATCTACCATTTACATTACAATACCTTTATTCATATACCTACTAAAAGTCCTTATTCATATACCTACTAAAGGTCCATCCAGCCTTACATCAACTGAGTCTTGCTTGAGAATTGGCGCGTTCTACAGCGACGATCAAGCTCCCAGAGGGCTCTTGAGGTGTAATACACACAAAAACAGCGCGCACCAAATACACCATCCTAATATTATTATTATTATCATTATAGCACTATTTATACTAAAAACAAAACTGAAAAGGTTCTTTCACATCTATAATCTATAATATAAGTTGCAAGGATACATTCATTTAAATTTCTAAAATGCATGCCCACAAACAAACACGTGTAGTTCGCGCTTACAAATGCTGAATGTGTACTTACAAATAAAATCCAAACCTTAAATGAACATAATATATGTATATAGATTATTTTATTTTAGCAAATTACTAATTACAACTTAGACTTTTTAAAGTTTGTGTATTCACACAGTGAAAATTCATTTTTATAAATAATTATAAAAAATTATAAAAAAAACACAGAGTTTTATTTTCACAAATTGAGTATTTAATACCACCTCAAGTACTTTCGACTTATTCACGTCATTATCAAGAGGATACTAGTATCCTATCAAGAGGATACTAGTATCCTCTTGATAATGACGTGAATAAGTCGAAAGTACTTGAGGTGGTATTAAATACTCAATTTGTGAAAATAAAACTCTGTGTTTTTTTTATAATTTTTTATAATTATTTATAATTACAACTTAATATTGTTATGTAAATATAAATATTGAAATAAGTATGGGTAGTTATAGTTATAAGAGTCCTCATAGGTATAGGTAGGTAGGATCGATAATTGTGTATAAGTGTAGAATTCTCTAGGCTAAGTAGGTACTTGTTATAATTATAGGAATTCTGTATTACATTTGTAGGTAGGATTTTGGTTGTATCTCTAGGTAGTACGTGAAGCGTCGAGAAGTAATAATTACTCTGGAACCGTCTAGCAACTTTGGTTCTAGATCATACTGCTCTACAGAGTATAAAGGTGCGAATGGCCTGCAGAGCGGGCCAGTATCATAGCGACTAACAAAGACATCGAAGCCATCTGATCAGTGAACCGAAACCAAGTAGAATAATCGAGAAAGTAGTGTGAAAATAAATTTTGTAACTGTGTAAAATAAATAACTATTGAAGAAGACCTGTGTATTTTTAATTTGAAGACAATTGAACCCTAATTTCGTAACAATTGGCGTCAGGTGCGGAATTGTCAAGAAAAATTAAGATCTTCTGTCTAAAAATAAATAAAATAAATTAAATAGTGTTAAAATGAACTTTATTCAAATTGAACTTTGTGTGAACTGACTTTTGTGAAAACAAGTGTTTAAATAAATTTTTGTTAAAAGAAAAGACGCAAAAGCAAGTTGCTTATAAATTCTAGAACATCATATGGAACATAATTCTGGACATAACATAATGACTATTTTACCGCATTGAGAAAGTCATCAAATTGGACCATAGTTTTTTTATTATTGTGTGTGATTAAAAAAAAAAAAAAAAAAATAAATAAAAATCTTGAAAAATATTACAAAAGAACGTTCCAGATTCATCGAGAAAAAGTTTTTGAATAACTATCCTTTGTTTACAAGTGTGTGAATGTACATTAAGTACCTACCTGTGTGTTTGAAAGACTTGAGACGAAATAAATAATTATGTACTATCAGACATTATTATGTTAAAAATATTGGTGAATTAAAAATAAATATTAAAAGACAGTACCTACCAATCAGTGTAATCAGAAAAAAAAAATATTATTTTTGCTAAAGTACGTATTCAAAACAGCTATATATATAAAACTCAAAACTTGTATTAAATAAATTTGAAAATATTTTTGTTTTGACGTAAATTTTGAAAAAAAAATGGCAACTAAAGTGAACGTCAAGGACCTCAAAGTCACTGAGCTTAAAAATGAGCTTCTGGAGAGGGACCTGGAGACCTCAGGAGGAAAGGCAGCCTTACAAGCACGCCTCATAGAGGCCTTGGAACAATCAGGCGAAGACCCGGCATATTTTGTCATGGCGTCTGGAGGGGACCGCGCCTTGGACGAGCTAAATATCAGCATCACAAAGTCCATGAAGGAGGAGCTAACCAGCAACCTGACAGGACTGAAGACTGAGATGGCTGACAACGCCAAGACCCTGAAGGAGGACCTGACCGGGCTGGAGGAGAAGATGGCTGACAACGCCAAGACCCTGCAGGAGAACCTGACGGACCTGAAAGTGGAGATGGCTGAAAACGCCAAGGCCCTGCAGGAAGACCTCGCCAACATGAAAGAGAAGATGAACGAGAATCTCACAACCCTGAAGGGAGAAATGGAGGAGAAGATGACAGCCCTGAAGGGGGAAATGGAGACTCGGATGTCAAATCTGGAGGTACATCTGCGTGCCGAGCTGGCCGACAAGGGCCAGATGGAGTCCACCAGAATATCCCCCAAAGGCCTTCACGACGAGACCGACCAGGGATGCTCAACTCCAACCAGGGTCACTAGAGGGGATGATGACCCTTCGCTGGCGAAGCACAACCTCCCGACCTTCGACGGGAAGACGTCGTGGGAGGAGTATTTGACCCTCTTTGAAACGGCTGCCATGATGGGAGCCTGGAGCCAGCAGAAGAAGGCTTCGGTTCTCAGCCTGTCGCTCCGAGGAGACGCTCTCAGGGTTCTGCAGGCCATACCCCTGGACAACCGTGGTGACTTTGGGCAACTGAAGCAGCGCTTGGATATGCGCTATGGCCACAAGTGCCTGGAGCAGCTGTACAAGTCGCAGCTGAACACAAGGGTGCAGAAGCCCAACGAGAGCCTCCAGGAGTTTGAGATGGACATCGTCCACCTAGTACGAGACGCTTACCCGACATTCCCTGATGACATCTGCGAGAGCTTGGCAGTGGACAAGTTCCTGAACGGATTGAGAGAATGGGAGACGCAGCAAGCAGTGAAGCTGGCTCTTCCGAAGACGTTGAACGAGGCGCTAAGCCGAGCTCTCGAATTTGAGGCTGTCAAACAGTCCATCAGGGGCCACGCCAGGGTTTGTGCAATCAAGGCAGAGGAGGTCAAACTACCTACAACCGAGGAAATAATAGAAAAAGTGCTGCAGCAACTTGAGCCAACGAGACAGAAGGCGCACTGCTGGACGTGTGGCCAGCAAGGACACCTGAGCGCGAGGTGCCCAAAGTCTCAAGGACCGGAGAAATTGGAAGACGACCGCAAGGATGTAGAGACCACCATGGAGATGAACAAACGGCTGAGGAAACAGCTCCAGGATGCCGAGAGAAAGGTCAAAGTCATGGAGACGGAGAACAGGCAGCTGACGAAGAACTTGGCCAGCAGTGAAAGGGTCCGGCGAACAGCGGAGGCCGAGAGGGACGAGTTGCACGAGACTGTGCTGAGCCTGGAGAGACAGAACAAGGGGCTTAAGACTAAGCCCCAGCAGCTGGAAGCTGGGCAGGGGCCCAGGACGAAGGACACCATCGCCAACCTGGAGTCCAAGAACAGCAACACCAAGGAGGCGGGAGCTCGAATGAAGGATAACCACCGGCCAACTCAAAGAGCAAAGTGGTCAAACAATGACCAGCCCGCCCAGAGAGTACAAAAATGCGTCGCATCCAAAGAAGCGCCCCTGTTTGAGACGTTCTGGAGCAAGGTGCAAGAGGGACAGAAGATTCGCCATGGGGTGACCACAGAAGTCCACAAGGACTTATTTGAGGTCACTGGGGACCACACACTGGCATGCAGTGTACCGGAAGATCTAGATATGTCTAGAGGAATTGCACGGGTCTTCCGATACAAATTCGGAGAACCGCAACCCTCGAGCAGCCCGCAAGGAAGAGCTCTGAGACTACCGAAGGGGCGTCAACAAGCATACTGCCTGGTTGTCCCGGATTCCAGCAACCTGGAAGAGGACTACAAGGCATTGTGGGACGGCCTTGTTGAGCTGCGTGACTACATGTTGGAGGATCAGCAGGCGCGTCTGGCAATACCGAAGATGGGTGGCGGCCGCGCTAATCGAGACTGGCGGATAATCCGGAGTATGATTGAAGCAGTGTTCTCGGGAGTCGGCATCAGCGTCATGGTGTGCTGCGAGCAAGCGCAGCCGAGAGCCAGTGGGGAGAAATCCGTGAACTGCCACTTCTTCCTGACCACAGGGTGTCGACGTGGATCAGCATGCCCCTACCTACACAGAGTCAAGACTGTTCCGGGACGAAACAGTCTAGGTGGGGGGTAGTGTTATGTAAATATAAATATTGAAATAAGTATGGGTAGTTATAGTTATAAGAGTCCTCATAGGTATAGGTAGGTAGGATCGATAATTGTGTATAAGTGTAGAATTCTCTAGGCTAAGTAGGTACTTGTTATAATTATAGGAATTCTGTATTACATTTGTAGGTAGGATTTTGGTTGTATCTCTAGGTAGTACGTGAAGCGTCGAGAAGTAATAATTACTCTGGAACCGTCTAGCAACTTTGGTTCTAGATCATACTGCTCTACAGAGTATAAAGGTGCGAATGGCCTGCAGAGCGGGCCAGTATCATAGCGACTAACAAAGACATCGAAGCCATCTGATCAGTGAACCGAAACCAAGTAGAATAATCGAGAAAGTAGTGTGAAAATAAATTTTGTAACTGTGTAAAATAAATAACTATTGAAGAAGACCTGTGTATTTTTAATTTGAAGACAATTGAACCCTAATTTCGTAACAATATACATAAGCCCTTCAACTTTTGCCGACCTTCCCTGACACAGGGGTGACATTGGTAAAGTGAACCATTTTTAACAGTATGGGTGGTCAGCCTCATACCAACCTATAAGTCAAGGAATATAATGATTAATTCAAATACTGAAAGTTTACCCTGAATGATGTTGATGATGTGTTACCTGAATTTATTGAGGACGTCTCCGCATGATCTGAGAACCACGATGACCTTTTGGACTATTTCTTGAGTCAATTTATTGGCAGAGCTTTCCTTCCACAGTTCATCTGTCACGACTTCTTGAAGGATTTTTCCCAATTTAACACAGAGAGTAATGGCTACATTGCCTTCTTTCTACAAAAATAACAAAGATTCCAATATGAACAAAATATTCAATTTAATTGTTAAATACAGTGTGTAAGACAATATTTCCTGTTTTGATCTTATCTTCTAGTCATGGACATCTCACAAAGTGTTATATGTCCATGGTATAACTACAGTTAAAAAAATATCGGATATTACACAAATGTTATAAGAGAACTGACATTATTCTCAATGTTTCGTTAGCTACGTAGCTAACGTCTTCAGGAGACACCCTCTCTGCACGATGACTGAGGATGAACTGATTCATAGATAAGTATACCTACTATAATAAGACATATTACTGATTTTTACAATAACACCTGTCACAAATCATGGCATACCTTCAAGCCAAGGTAGTAATTATGATAAGGTTTGTCATGAATATTTACACTTTTATTCTCTTTCCAGACCACATCACCAGATGCCACTATGATATCCATCTTGAATGCTTTGATTTGACCAACATTGCAGAGTAGTATTCTAGCTTTTCTGTTTAGATACTTTTAGTAATGAAGTTTCAAGAATACAATGGGGATGACCAAGGAATGTTGAAGAAAAAAAAGGACTTACCATCTTGAATACAGTCTCCGATCGGTTTGATTTGGAAGTCAGCGATGTGCCCTGTCCAAGGGCATTTAACACTATATAAATGGTATCCAGGCAGAACATTGGCAGGGATAATTGCTTGAGGGTATTTTGATGACCAGTTTGTCTGCGATCACTTCCAGTATTCAATAGATTACTGCGTACACTGTATGGATGATTAGTTAGTGGATCCATATTCTTATCAAGTCTCTGTAATGAAATGGAAATCAAATCATACTAAGTAAATTTTTTAACTTCCAATTTTATGGTTAGTTTTAAATCACACTCATCTCTCCAATCACAAATAAGGAAGCCGATAGAGATAAGGACAACAAATAATACAGCCATACCAACAGTAAGTAGACGCAAAGACCTCCTTGTCGCTTTGATAACTAGCCTGAAAATACTTTCTGCTCATGAAAACGAAACAATGACAAATAGAAAAGCTGCGAATACAACATGGTCTAACGTGAAAGAGCTCCAAAAAAAATTTACAAATATTAAATTTTTCAACAACTTTCAACTAAGCTACACATATAGTGTAACTTCTTGCCGCGTTATCCCCGAAGGGGTCGCATGTGGCGAGTTGAACCTATTTATTTTTACAGGTAAGGGGGCCGGCCTTACGCCAACCACTTCAGTTGAAGTGGAGGGTTCCCAGCTCCCGAGAGTGCTGGTACTCATTTCTTGTGAAGGCTGAGTAAACCTTGCCGGTATTTTATTTTGAGGTTTGAAATAAACACCGAAACGGGAAATCATTTCTGACATCCTCGGTGGGATTCGAACCCGAGCTTTCGGCATGGAATGCAAGCACTCTACCACCTGAGCTATCGACCGGTCTTGTTTTGTTTAAATTGATTATTTAATATTATTTATTTTAGAGTTTTCGTTAAATTTGTCCACAGAAGTATAATAAATATGGAGGAATTGAAAGAAGTATGCCAGGGGAAAACGACCACAGATTCACGTTTCTAACTCGGAGGCTAGAGCAAGACTGAATATAGAAAGTTCTTTACGTCGTTTATAAATACTGTTTGTAATGTGAAGTGTAGGGGGCGGGGCTTGGTGTACTGGCATGAAAAAGTGGTGTGGTTTATTTTTTAGAATGCGGGATAAAACCAAGTTGCATGAAATTTCATCTCTTGAAAGAAATAACAAAATTAAGTCTCCAAAGATGTCGCACACAATTGGAGATGAAACGTCAATCTAATGTAACAAAATTTAAACAACAAACAATGGCAGAAGAAGTGTTATCATCTGATGAATGAAACCTAGAATTATAATTTAGATTAATGTAATTTTGAATTGTAAACCTTGCATCGGGCCAATGTAGAATCACAAAGATGGTGTATTCTTGTATGTAAGGCACATGCTAGCGCATCCAAGGCTTCCATAGACAAGACGCTCAAATCTGCTTTATTTATCATGCCATGAATGCACTGAAAATACATTGAAAAAATACAGTTATAAAGACAAATATTTACAAGGATATTCAGTGTTGTTTAGTGATAGTTTGAGTGACTTTATGCTGACTAAAAAAAATTAATGCAAAGCTCTCAAAAGTTTGTCTTTTTCTTTCAGTTTAAAGTCACTTAAGTATTGTAGAAACAACATTATCTTAGAGTCAATCGTAAACTTAAATACTGTTACGTTTAACGAGTTCAATTTAATAAAAACTCGGTTAATTTATTTCACACAATTTATTTTAAGATTCCGTTTACAGTTAACGTTTGTACTGTCTTACTCAATGGCTCTGATACTAGTCTGCGATACAGACGGCTTAAGCCCTTGTAATGAGATGAATTTGTTTCGTGAAATGGAACATAGGGATTTGAATTTGAATTAGAAAATGAAAACAAAAGAAACGAAAAACAAAAAAGAGGATATGCTTCGCTGGTTTCAGAGCCACAAGCATGTGAATTTGGTTATAATCAATATTGTTGTGGTTTGATTGTGTTGTGGATAAATAAAAAATTTAATAAAGTTTTGGTTCATTGTCCTCTTTTGTAAGTGATATGGTTCCTGGCGCTCTGCACTCAAGCAAAGTCATAATCTGGGATGAAGAATTCTTCAGAGCACGGCCAAACACCTCATTGAAGATCCTTATCGAAAATAAACAAAAACCCTCACACCCTTTATAAAGTGTGTCATAAAGACGGTTCTCGAAACATCGGGAACCATAACATTCGTGACTTTGCCAGAACTTCGAGCAAATACTAGTACAATTATCCAAAAACCTACATCTAGAGACACACAATCAAAACACACATACATACAGTGGTGCCTCGCATAAAGAACGCCTCGCACAGCGAACACTGCACACATCGAACTTCCTGTTCGTTCATTTCACGATTCATACAACGAACTTCGCTTCACACAACGAAGTCGCCCGAGCTTCCACGACTGCTTCGCCCGAGCTTCCACGATCGCTGCCGATGTATTGCATACTCCCGCGCAGGCACTGCAGGCACTACTCTGTGTGCAGGCAGTCGTTAGTCACTGCGCTGAACTTACGCACGTATCGCGGCAATCGTTCTTCATTACGAATTAAATCACGCACGTATCACGGCAGTCGTCCTTTTAAGTTAAACTCAATATGTTGGAAAAAAAAAAAAACAAACGACTTTGGACAGGTTTTTCATGAAACCATCTGCCAAAAAGCAGAAAATGGATGAAGATGTGCAAGATTCGGTAGACTCTCCTTAGTCTGTCTTAAAATTAAAAAAAAAATGTTTTTGTTAGATGTATCTAAATAAAAATAATAACAAAAAAAATTTCTTTTTTTAAGTCATCTTAGCATATTTTATGCTACAGAACGATTTTTTTTTTTAACATGTATTGTTATGGGGAAACGCGTTTCACATAACGAACTTTTCGCATAACAAACTTGCTCCCGGAACGAATTAAGTTCGTTGTGTGAGGCACCACTGTACAATCACACATTGGTAACAATACAATAAAAATAAAAACATAATTTTACCTTCACCGAGTCAACATCACAGGAGAAAGGAAACTTGTAGCAAACAGCCCAGCAGGTCTAAACCAAGACAAAGAAAAAGTATTCAAAGCATTTGTGGAATCACCTGAACGATTGTGGGTCTGTTGAGAAACACTTCGGCCGGAAAATCTTTTAGCAAGACATCAATGAAGAATCTCGTCGATCTCTCAAGGGCGTCTCCAGCGAGTAAGGAACTTTCAATCAAAGCAATTGTGTTGACATCTGATTCACAAAGGTTCCTCCATGGCAATAGATATACCTTCACTCCCTTTCTGTAATTCAAAGACATATTATAAATTTATTTTTGAAAAGATCCTTCACGGTAGATCCCCCAGATTTTTGGAAATTTGTAAATCTAGCAAATTTTGTTTTTAAGCTTGTCAGGAGTCTGGTCCACTCTATTTTTCTCTATGCTGCTGAAATGACGTTTTCAAAATGTGGTGCTGGAGGCGCATGCTTCGAATCCCATGGACAGCTAGACGCACCAATGAGTCCATTCATCGGATGGCTTGACTCTGGCCAGCATAAGTACAAGCCATGATTCTTCAGTTCTTCGGACACGTTGTCCGTGGCAATGAGGATAGCCTAGAACGACTGGTTGTGATCGGTGGCTTGGAGGGGAAGAGAGGAAGAGGTAGATCCCCCACATGATGGGCCAATCAAGTAAAGGCAGCAGCAGGCACCTCCGTGGTTGGAGCGTTGCGGGCAGCGCAGTCAAGAGAGACCTGGAGAAGATTGGTTGCTTCCACAAGGGTCACAGCCCTCAGTAATGAGGAACAAGATTAAGAAGAGCAAATTTCGGGAATTCATTTTGTTGCATTGTCACACTTTTTGCTTGTGTCTAATGTGACAGTACCTAGGTACTTGCTAGTTCAACTCTAGAATTTGACTCAAACAATCATTGTGATAATAATAATAATAATTGGACAATTTGTATACAGCGCCGTTTAGTGGCACTAGCCACCCCAAGGGCGCTTTTATGTGTTGAAGCCAATGTTAAACAAATGTGTCTTAAGCAACTTCCTGAAACTGCCAACACTGGTCTCTGTTCTCAACTCCAGAGGTAGACTATTCCAGCAGGATGGACCAGCCGAACTAAAAGCCCTGTCTCCGAAACCGGTTCTGTTCCGTCGAAGAGGCAGTTGAAGCCTGTTTACGGCGTCACTCTGTGCAGAACGAAGAGTGCATCGTTTTCCACCTATCTGGTCGACTCTGCACAATTCACACAAGTACGATGGGGCAACTCCTCTGAGGGAATTAAAAACAGAAACACATATTTTGTACTCAATCCTCTCTGGGACCCGCAGCCAATGAAGGCGCCGCAACAGAGGAGAGACATGGTCAGTTTTTCGTCCTCCTAAAAGTAATTTGGCTGCAGCATTAAAGACAGACTGCAGTCTAGACTGCTGAAACCTTGGAAGACCCCAGAACAGACCATTGCAATAATCCAGTCTCGACACAACAAAGGACGCAATGAGAATCTTAGCAGCTTCGGATGTCAAACAGTTTCTGACATGATTGATAAGGGCAGATTTTCTGCTTGCTTGCATTGATAAACTGCAACCAAAAACAATCACTGAAACTCAAAATAACATAACGGCACTATTAAACAAGCAGACACCGATGCTCAAACCCTCCTCATACCCGTCCTGTATGTGTGTATCAAAAGGACCAACAGCACATGGATGCTCATACAAAGCTATATATTTTCTCAAGTGGTGGAAGGCCTTCCCGTGAAGTAAAAGCAACGGCACGACAAAACAAGAACCTCAGGTTAGAGGCGTGCCCCTCAGCCTTCACAAGAAATGAGTACCAGCCCCCTCAGAAGCTGGGAGTCCCCCAGTTGAACTGAAATATTTGGTGTAAGGCCAGCCCTCTTACCTGTAAAATTACATAGGTTCCACTTGCAGCATGCAACGTGGCAATTACACTATATGTTTAGCTCAGTTCCTTGACTTATAGGTTGGTATGCGGCTGACCACCCATACTGTGAAAAAATGGTTCACTTTGCCAATGTCACCCCTGTCTCAGGGAAGGACGGCAAGAGTTGCAGGGCTTATGTTCATTTGAGATGGGTTCTTATAATGTAGGTCCACATGCGGCATGTGTTAGCGCGAAATTATACATGTCTGCTTGTGGGAATGCATTTAATATAAATCTTAAAGGGTATATATCCTTGCAGCTTAGATTAGATTAGATTAGTACCCAAGTACTCAAACATGCAAAGCTACCAACCACCTTTGGAACAACGGATCTAAGATACAGTTAAAGTAAGAAATAAATAAATGCTTACAGATTGAGTGAGCTGTCGCCATCTAGGAGTCCCTTTGAAAGTCTGTTATGAGAATTATTGCCAGCGTTGCTCGCATCAATCAAACCAATCGTTCTCTTAGTTGTCTCTGCGTTTTCATTAATGTTTGAACTCATATTTCTCTCCGATCTAAAAAATAATCACAATAATAAATACACACGAGTATTCCAGTATTTTCAATTGATGAGGCATTTACTTTGAAGCCCTTTATTAACCTTTTCGCTTCTGAATATTGTGGCTATATGAATACCCTCAGTACGGAATACTTTTTCACACACTTTTTTAGAATACTTATTGATTTCTTACCTTGATTGATTGAAGACACTCTAAACTATTTGAAACAGTCACATGTATTAGTTATTCAATAACATAAATCCCAAGGGTATAGCACATATTTCCACTTGCAAACTTTTGAATTCTTGAACATAGGTGTCAGGAATAAGTTCAAAGTTGGATGACGTCTATGATTGACAGCCGCACTGTATGCAAGTTTATACTTGACGCCTATTACACGTGTCACCAGCAGTTGAAGCGTTAAAAATAAAGAGGCTAACAATTTTATTGACTAGACGCCTCTGGTAGATAGTGCTATTATTACTTATAAGCCGCAGTTTCCTTAACTCCGTGCAGCCTTTGAATACGCAGCCGGCGGGGGAGAGATTGCACTTGTGGAATCTGGAGCGACCTGTAAACTTTGTGCAGCCAGGCGAGAGCCTCCCACCTGGACGGGATCTTGAGTGGCCTGCACTCAACAGGCTGAGAACGGGTGTTGGCAGAGCTCGCTGTAACATGAGGGCCTGGGGAATCCTTCATCAAGATGACACCAAGCTCTGTGAATGCGGAGCCCAACAGTCAATGGATCATCTTGGGATCTGCCCGGCCTGCCCAACAAGCTGCTCACTGGCCGACCTAATGAAGAGTAATGGTGAAGCAGTGGATGTTGCCCGACACTGGGCAAGAGTAGTGTAGTGTCTGACACGACGAAGAAGACTTATAAGCACAAAGAAGAAACCATTTAAAATGCAGAAATGTTCACTTACTCTATCGTAGCTGTTATATCCAGTTTGGGTATACTATTATCTTGTTCTGTATTGCATGTTTCTGCTTTTATTATGTTGATTATTTCATTGTACAGATATAAATATTTTGGATTAATTTTTGACTTGATTTGTTCAAAGTCTCTCAGGAGAATCTGGTCGCCTATGAACTTGATTAATATCGGAGCTGATTTCAACTGAAACATAAAAGTAATTTGTTAGTTTTCTTTCTGTAGTCAAATAGGTCTCATCACCACAGTAATAGGGAAGTATCACATAATTTTTTCATTGTATAAAATGGTAGAATACATTTTTAAAAATGCATCTGCGTTTTCAAAAAAAAAATATCTTGCTTAGTTTTTAAACTAAAGCTCTTTAAAATTAGCGTATTCTCGATTTTCGGAAAAAAGGTCATTTTGTTTATTTAGGCAGATATGACGCCGATGCATTTTCGGAGTGCAGGTATCGGCTGCGTTTTGGCGCGACTAAAATTCTCCGCATTTTATTTTTTTAAATTATCAATGATATTTTTATTTTTACTCCACAACAAATATATGGTTGTGATCCTTGAAATGTACTCTACAGAACCATATTATTTTCAACCGTTTTCCCTACCACTGCAACTACCCTATTCTCACCTACCGAATATTGGTAACATTTGTATGAAGACCTGTCAATCCAAGATGGCTGCAAGTGAACAGCTGATTAGTCTTCATACAAATATTACCGATACTTGGTAGGTAAGAATGAGCGTGGTGATGAGACTTCCAGCCCAGACATCATTAGTTTGTCAAAGCGTGGACTCAACGGACGACCAAAATGTCTAAGAATAGCACTGTTAGAATTTACTTATCATCTAAATAGCAAATATATGTGAACACTTACAGGGTTATTCACAACATATTTAATCCATAGCTGATCCATGGATCATCACTTTTTTTTATGAAAAATCCAGGTTAGGTGGCGGTTGAGCCATGGATCTGCTGTGTGTGAATAACACCGTTAAGATTCATAGTTATAAACGCACACCTACAAGCGAATATGTTTAAGTCTGCGTTTACACATGCTGCATGCGTACTTACAAAATAAGACCCAAACATCAAATAAATACAAGCCCTGCAACTCTTGCCGAATTTCCCTGAAAAAGGGGTAACATTGAGCGGCATATGAACCAACTTTTACAGTATGGAAGGTCAGTCTCGTATCAACCTATTAGTCAAGTAACAAATATTAATAAAGTATGATGATGATGAAGATCTTGATGAGAACTGTGAGTTCTCATCAAGACACAGTTCAAGTTCACAGTTCAAGTTCACGTTCACAGTTCTCATCAAGATCTTCATCATCATCATACTTCACGCTGAAGAAGCCCATCGTAGAAATGGGCGAAACGTCCGGAAGCTACAGCTCCCACAGACCACGGCAACAGATCCCGGAAAACATCACTCTAGGTTAGGGCTGCCATACGTCCCGACACGTCGGGACATGTCACCGTTGTGTGCTCATCTGTCCCAACGTCCCGATGTGAACACTAAATGTCCCGACGACCGACAACACGCGGCGATGTTGCGCGTTCGTATGGCTAGAGTTTTTTTACTATTTTCTATTTTATATCTACACTACTATTTTCTTTAAAATGTCCAAATAAACGTAATTTTAATAAACCCGGGTTTTTATTTATCCTTCCGACTTGGGTGTCCCCGGTAGGGATGGGCGATAAATATCGATATATATCGAAACCCGATATATATTTTTTAAATATCAATATTTATCGCCCGGAGCAAAATATTATCCTTAACTTATAGGTTGGTATGAGGCTGATCACCCATACTGTAAAAAATGATTCAATTAGCCTATGTCAACCCTGTTTCAGGGAAAGACGGCAGAAGGTGCAGAGTCTGTGTTCATTTACAGTTGTTTCTCTTTATATAAATATGTCTGCAATTTACATATGTAAGCGCGAACTAACATATGGTTGCATATGTATGCATATGATTGTAAGCTGTAAATGTTAATATATCTACAGATTAGATTAGATCGCTGATATTTTATATATAAGAAATATCAAAATCATGTCTTTTTTGATATTTTTTCTATGACCGATATTTTTTGGAACACGATTTGCACCCCCCCCCCCCCCCCCTAGTGTCCCGACGACTCACTTCGAATTTATGGCAGCCCTACTCTAGGTACACTTTCTTCGTTTGTTTTTTAATCTATCAATATGAAAAAACTGTTGATTCAAGTTTATTTAAATTAATTAATTCAATAAAACTTACTTTAAGAACCATAGACATGATTTCCAAAATGAGGCCATAGTGTTCAGAGTTGTCTCTTTCAAACCAAGCAAACAAAATTTGTAAAAGCTCCTTGCTTTGAGGTAATTCATTTTCGAATTGAACTCCGTACTTTAATTTCGAATACAGACTTTCCAACGCTCTCTCTCGTATCTCTTTAATGCTATGCGCTGAAAACAAAACGAAAAATATTAAAATATTATTGTACCACAAATTAGGAAGTAAAACAAAATTAAGTGGTTTTTTTTGTGTTTCGGGATAAGTTTAAGAAGAAATTTTCATACCTAATTTTCTGATGTTTGAAGACGATATTTTAGGCTCTGTCATTTTGAAAACACGACTGAAATATGACTACATTTAATTAAAAGAATATGCTGCCGAAGGATTGTTTACAAAAACTGTTAAACGTCATTTAAATTCAAAAATTGGTTGGTGCTACATCCCCCATACAAGTTGAGAAAGGTCGTATAAAGCACAAGGGCTTTGGTGACGTATATCGAAAAATATTTAAATATGAAACTCACACCAAATTTAAATAATGATTTTACATTCACGCGAGCTGTCCGGTCGAAAAAAACGACTCTGTGATTTTTGACAGCTGAATCATCGCCTTTACCAGTGGGCGTGTCTGATTTATTTTTTGGCAGTGGGGAGATATTTAAATAGTTACTAGGTTGTCACTCAAAGTAAATTTATGCGTTGCTGTTGTCCAGAATGTTTGAAATCATCTTAAAAAACATATTGTGCTCGTCAATGTTTTCACAATTATTTTAGAAGTTTCCAAGACGTATTTTTTACGTCTGATTCTTTAAAAGTGCATAATGTTTTTCATACTTTTGATTGCGAATTTTGATATACGTCATGGAAACCTTGTCGCTTTATACGACCATCCTCATCACCTTGGATGGAAGGTATGCAACCCAATACATATCATAGACACTAAAATATTCGGAAACAAAATGTTCGATTTAAGCCATCCCAGCTGATTTCGAATATTTTTTTCGTATGTTGTCAAATATGACAGCTGAGTCAAATTTGTGCTAAATTCTTTGAACGCATACGTCTCTTTTTATTTTACTCGCAACCCATTTTATATGCTTTGATCTTTTTTTAAATTTGTATGAAAGATAACTGCTCAGATTATTTACCTTCTTAAATGAATCATCAGTTCAAAAGGTCACAATGAGAGCGAAATTATCAAATCAAACTTTGCTCTTTCCGACAATAACATGTTTACGGCCTCTCTTTGTTTTGCGTTCAAGTCTTGTTTTATGAACAATTTTATTCTCTGTAAAATTCAATACTTTTGATGGTAATTTTTTTACTTCGTTAGCAAGATGGAAGGTTTGAATAAAAATGAGAAAATTGTGTGGTCGTGTTGGGAAACTAAAACTCCTAGAGAAGTTGTGAGGGAGGCTGCCTCCAAAGGAACCCACAACATTACATTGGCTTACAAATTTTTGCAACACAAACAAAACTGGGACGCGACAACTGCAGAAGAATGGTTCACAGCGGAGGTACATCATTATTTATATTATTGTTACCAAGATAATTTATTTCTCTCTATTCTCTTATTGTTTATTGAACCCAAATTAATTTAGTTTGTACATCATTGTATCATCAGTCACAAAATCATTAAAATCTTCTCAAGAAGTTGAGTGTAAACACAGCTTTACAAAATTAAAAATGGAGGAGGAATTCAAAATTGGAACGCCCAATGAAAAAGTATAAATACAATAAATTTTCATTTTTTTTAGTTCGAGTGACATTAACAATGCTGGTGTCTACACCTTGTCTTTAAAAAAAAGGTCCTTATTAGGACCACAAAATTTTTTTGGAAAATTTAAATGGATTGTCTCAAAGTATGGTAATTTTTTAATGACACCTATAATCTTACAAATATTTTTCAGGTGTTTTCTTGGGTGCTGCAGCTTCTATCAAGAAAGCAATACTTCAAAGCCTCTCACGTCCTCAGTAAAATAAACGTAGACCCAGACAAGCACATATTTAAAGTCGCTCTTGAATCTGTCGACGACGTGCTCAGGGACTACATTGTTGAACAGTTGATGAAGTCGGCCCATCAACTGCAGAAGGAAGATCCTGAGAAATGGAAGTCGTTCATCAACAGTTGGAACTTCTTGAAACTCTTGCATAAATCTTTTGAAGTTGACGGGACCATGAAGCATAGTAAAGCATTTGGACAAGGAAAAGATCTCCTATTGATTACAATATCACATCTTAAATCGTTGACCATTGAAAAGGTTATAAATTTTTCTTCAGAGTACAAAAATCAGATTGCTTCATATTTGTTTTTGGATACGATAGGTGAGAATATTTTATCTTTTTTAAATACTAAAGTCTGAGTATAAAATATCAAATAAATTCCTCTTGATTGCGTAAATAGAAAAGTGTATGGAAGATACAATAGCACCCCTAGTTAGTGATTTAGTTATATATTTTTTTTTCGATTTACGCGATGGAGAATATTTTTATACTCGGGGTACCTATGTCTAATTTCAGTTACCTTTTAACTTAAATGGGGCAGGAATGGAAGTTCCAAATTTGATATTTTTTCTGTGGACAAATGTTCTGGGCTATGTGACTAAGGTACTTAGCAACCAACAATTATTAGTCTGCTTTCTCCCTGGCGACCTGGGCTGGAAGTCTCATCACGACGGTAATGCTTACCTACCGAATATCAGTAATATTTGTATGAAGACCAATCAGCTGTTCACTTGCGGCCATCTTGGATTGACAGGTCTTCATACAAATATTACCAATATTGGGTAGTTAAGAATTACCGTGGGGATGAGACTTCCAGCCCTGGCCGGGTAACCAAAGAAACAATAACACATTGTGATTTGGCAACTTCACAAAGGCGACAGGCTTATAAAAGTTCGGCAATCGACAATATATTTCAAAAATAAATTTGGAGATGATTTTCTGTGTTTTGTCTTTTTGGGGAAAAAACCTAGAATGTTGTCTTTGATTCTCTATGACTCTTCTGTATTTGTTTCAGATTTCAGCCTAGCAGATTTTTTGGAGCCCATGTGTTTGTGGAAGATCCTATTACAAAGAAATAAAGCTGTTGTTTTGAAAAGATGGATGTGCATGGCTTACAATAAGGACGACACGACAAAAAATGATTACTTCCCGGAAAACAAATGGCTGACCAGAGATCTGATTATATTGGAAGATTCCATGAAATTGGAAAAGCTGGATAAACTTTTCGAGACGTGGCCGATATCAAAAGAAATGATTGAGTGCATTGAACAAAGCGATTGTTTTGACTTTACAAAAATGTGTGCTTATGATGCCCTGTGTTCGTTTGGATATCTAACTGCTAACGAGATTAAAAACATTAAATGTATCTTGAAAAGACTAACGAGATGTCGACAATTAAGCGAAGCAGATAAAATATTTTCACAAAGTGATGCCGTGATGAATGTTAACCAATTTAACGAAATGTTAGCGCAGTATTGTATCTTGAACAAGAGATATAACGTTATAACTTTGTGTTTGAATGATTACAACAATTTAGAAAGTAAGTGTGCTGTGCCCACGGCTAACTGTCTAGATCTCTGGTTACTTTATAAGCAGATCACAAAAGGAGAAATGGAAGCTGACAAAATAGTAGCGGCGATCTATGAAACTTGTAGCTACTTACCTGATATAATATCCAGCGATCCTCTTGTCGTCCTAGCGATGATCCTGTTTGACGGGAAATCGTCGTTGTTTGACGTTTTCAATGAAGAAAAAATGATCAAATTCTCAAACGTAACGGCAAGGTGGGGTAGTCCGTTTGATAAAAAACTTCCGCACTTGTATTCTGTTTACAGCAAATGGAAAAACAACACTTTGGTTGTGGAGAATGATATAAATGTCTATCAATTGCTGAGGAATTACAAAGGATTAGATATATCTAAAGTGTTTGAGTTTCAATTATTCTCGCACGCGATGAAAGCCAAAAATAAATTGTACGGGAATAAGATGTTGAGCTCTCAAGAACTGCGGAATCCTCTAGATGACTCTTATAGCGATGAAAACAAAAGTGACAGCAACGTGAGTAGCTACGATATGCCACACTTTTCTAATCAACTGTTGGTTTCTAAGTACGGATTCCAGAGGCGATTGAATTATTTGTATTACTTGAAACAAAACAGGCCTTGTATGGCGAGTCAAGCCTTCCTCATGCAGCAATATCAGTGCTATGGACGAGTCAATTTTAAATCGAGTAATGAAGTTTGTACGCAGGCTCATGTCTTAGCGCTACAAAACTGGAGCGACAGCCTCATCCCTGCCAGTTGCATCGCCTTCATATCCATGATTGGATACGATGTTACAAAATGTCGCACTCACATCACTTGCGCCAACATAATCGCCAACTTCCTGGAAAAAAATCTCGGCAAACAAAAAGCCACAAAACAAGTGAATAGCATCATGGATAATGTGATATCAAATAACTTGGACGAGTTTGAAAATATTTATCAGTTGTTGGAGCAAGCTGTGAATGCCGAAATCAACGATAATATTTTGTCTAAACAGTTTGATATTGGAAGGATATTATTTGAATGGCAGACGGTAATCAGGTTTGCCAATTTCCATTCGCTCCCTCTGCCAGTGTTGCCGTTGAAATGCTTTGCCCTGGAAAACCTCTGGATACCGTTTCTTTTGTTTGGTGATGTGTTCAATTACCCGCAAAACATCATGATTGATTTGAGTCAGAACTTCACGAGTCGGACTTTAGCGGAACATGTGCAGCACTCGATCTGTAATCAGCAATCGGACGAAGTAAACAGGAAGGAGTATTATCAGACGCTAAAAGGAGAGCAAAGGAAAATTTCAAAGGAAAGCTCTACGGATTCGGTAAGATGAACTTCATTATAGTATGTATGTATATCTTTGAATATTCTTTTAATGAAAAGTGGCATTTTTAAATGAGACAAACTTCTAAAGCCACTTATGTTAGTAATAATATTATGATGAATTTATTTTTATAAAAAAAACACAGTTTCAATTCACTTTTTATTTTATATTCTATAACATTTTCGCCTCAAAAGGCATCATCAGAAGCAATGTGAACCACCAAACCCTAACAAATATTATGATGATTTATTTGGTGAGCGCTGTTTTTGTGTGACTCACACCTCAAGAGCCTTTTGTGTTCTTGTTCGTCGCTATAGAATGTGCCAATTCTCAAACAAGACCCAGTTGCTGTAAGGCTGGATGGACTTTTGGTTAAGGTATATGAACTTTTCAACCTAGGAAAGAGCATAGTTGAAAATATGAATGTAATATTTTTTGTGCTCCGCCGAGATTCAAACCCACAACCTTCCCTTTATGAGCCCGAAGTGCTAACCACTAGTCTACAGACCGGTAATAATGGAAGCTGCCGATTCAAGGTAAGTTACTCTGAAACAATGCATCTTCAGAGTCTTCCTGGAAGCAGCTTTAGTGTTCATTCTTTGAATAAATAGTCTTATATAGCTCAGCAGGTAAGATGTTTGCTTTCAAAGCCAGAGTGCTAGGGTCATTTCTGACACCCTTGAAGTCACAAATCAATTCCCATTTCACTGTGTATTTCAAACCTACAATCATAGTACCTGCAAAGCTTACTCAGCTTTCACAAGAAATGTATACTTGCTCCCTAGGGAGCAGGCAAACGAGCAAGGAAAGGATTGTCGTGAGGCTCCTTTACTTGTAAATATTGTTGCAAACTTATGAGCCCGATTGTGTGACTTGCTTATGTGTGTGTCCGCCTCTAGTATAGTCTACTGTGAGTTTGAATGTGTGCATGTGCCTAAGCACGTAGTTGTTGTTATGCGTAACTAGAATAATATGGAACAATACAGAAGTGCGTAGTTCACTATAGAAGGGTCCGGAATATGCGAGAGGCGTCCGTTTAGATGCTATATATTTGGACCGCGATTGTGTGAGAGAGGAGAGTCGATTGAAACATTGAGCCGTGAAGTCGATAGGCCAACAGCTACAAATCAGTACTTGGAAACCGACATTCTGTAAAATAAATCTTGAAAAATAAATTGCAGTTTATTTTATTTTATTTTAATAGGACAACAAACAGCGTTACATAAGAAATATAATAATAACAATTACAAAAAATATGGCCAATTATATGTTGAAAGAATTACAAGTTGTTAATTACAAGCGCCTAATTACAAGAAAAAAAATACTTTATTTAATTAAAAGAACCCAACTAAAATCATAATATAAATAGGTTCCACTTAGAAGGCACTTTGAAGCTACTTTCAAAGCCTCTTCTTAGAAAGGCTAAATAAATTATATTGCTTCATTCATTACCTATGGAAACATTTATAGTATATCTGTCCATTGTTTTAGACGACCATGAACATCAACTACGCCTCCTTTGAGGACCTCTGGGAAGTGATGGCAGTGTGCCACGGACAAGAAGATCCACCAAGTGCCCTGATAAAAGCGGCATCTTTCTTAAAATGTCCAATCTTGGCTCTAATGGCCACTTGCTATGAGGTGAGCGTTGCATATCTATCATCATCATTACTGCCACCACTGACTTATGATATCTGTGGACTAGAAATTATTTTAATGAAAATATACATTATATATCTGTTTCAACCTACTTACGAAAATGGTTATTATATAATATGAATAGAGACTTTTTCAACTTCAGCCTGACGCAGTGGACCTCTGCTGGTCGCAGTGGCTGCACAGCAGTCTGGGCTGCGAGCTCCCCGTGCTGCCCTCCGGAGACCAGTGGGACGCATCGGAGACGCAGATAACTGACGAGGAGATCCTGAACATTGTGCGGCTGTCTCTTGAAGCGGGATACTACAAAACTCTGGCTGAGTCTTTTGCTATATTCTACCCGGTAAGCTTTATTTTATTAACTATTTTAAAGATACTTAAAATATAATTTTAAAATCTTTTCATCCTCTAATTCAGTGATTAGTCCGGTTGCAAACTCCATAGTTTGCAACGCCTCAAAAACTCTTGCCCGCCGCTGCATATTTCGCATTTGTCGGGAGATTGCATTGTCATTTTTACACAAAATGTGTTGTCGCGTTGACACTTGTCAACGTACTGACCTCAAATCGGTCTCGTTGCGTAGGGGAAAGGTCAGACTACACGGAAGTGTAGCCAATATGTCAAAATTAAAATCCATCCGGTCGTGAGAGCCTCAGTATACTTACTTTGTGGACAAGCTTCGTGTGTTTTGTAAATTTTCATTTTATCTCACATTGTTTTGTTCTAGGAAAGCCCCATTTACATATTGATGAAGTTCATCCTGAAAGTTGTTGTTGATTTGGATTTTCGTGATGGCTCATTGGCGCTTCTTGACTCGTTCAATAAATGGCACACTAGGAGGTCTTCCTTGTTCGGAGGGATGGACAGAAAATCCAGGATGCAAAAGCCGCAGCTCATTCAGTCGCTGGCCCTGAAAATTGTCATAGCTGTGCTGGCAAGAGGTTTCAGAAGTGCCTATCATCAGCAGGCTTTCCTAACCTGTCTGTACGTCTCACAATTCACCAATAACTTGCATTTAGTGTCATACCCAGACTTCTACAAGATCTCAAGCCTTTTACAAATAGCCATCGACTGTGAAATGGTCTTTGATTTGGAGAGTATCTGCCAGGACAAATCAGCAAAGTCGTTAACGGAATTTGTTGATCAATTAATCGCAAAGGATATGTTTGATAAGGCGTTGGAATTCGCGACAATCGCCAAAGTTCCGAGTGTATTTGATAATGTTTTGATTGCCGATTGGACCGAGAAGTACAATGTTTTTAAAAATTCCGAGGAATACAAAACACAAAGTGATGACAAGATGACAATTATTTTTTGGGCGAAGTGTAGCAAAGCACTGCAAGAAGCGGACGCAGATCCTAAGACGTGCATCGAGTTTTTAAAGAAACAATGCGACGCAGATGACCTTAATAATTTTCAAAGGTTTTATGTTTTACGCTTGATTGTCGGATGGTATGACAAGTTGACGTATCAAACTTTCACCGAACCTGGACTCTACAAATCGAGTGTCGAACAGGAGATGTGGATGTCGTATATATCATGCGTTACCGATGAACATTTCCATTTTCCAAGTTTAGATTCCACGTGTGAATATATTCTAAATGGAAATTTAGAATGCGAAAGTGCGGCTTCAAAAGATGAACCTTTTAGGATGCTGTTGAACGAAATAGAAAGACACACGGAAGACTTGTCGTCTACTCCACGTAAGCTGATTTCTATTGAGGCTGATAGGTTCCACCGTGCGATAGGCAAGTTGCTGGATGCCGGGCTGATGATGGAAGCCTGGCGCTTGGACAGGATGTTCTCCGTCCCTCTTGGATGTGAGCCTCGGCCGCTGCAGTCGCTGCAGCTGGTGGAATCCTCTCTGAAACTCGCTGAAGGATCTATACATCCATTTGAACTGCCTCAGGCTCTCCGAGTGATTGTTAGAACTTCATCAAGCCATTTCAGGATATCAGGTGAGCTTGTAGAGTATTGCTTTGAATTCTTAAGTCACTAAACATGAATTAAATTGTGAGAAATATACAAATACAAGAAAGGCAACGCTGGCTGCAGTCGATTGAGGAGGCCAAGACAAATCTCAAGTTGTTGCGCCATAGAAAATGATAATCTATGTATAAATACCTCTAAGGTGCTATGTTATAGCTATATGTTAACATTTATGACTCATATTCAACACTCACAAGTAGGCACATGTAAGTTCGCACTTATACATTTTATTTTAGGTCCATATGCGTCACGTGTTAGCGCAAACTTACGTGTCTGCTTGTGGGAATGCATACACACTCCCTGACCCTGGAAACCTAAAACGATGGGGTAAAAATATAACTGCTTCCTGTGATCTCTGTGCCATTGACAAATGCACAGCAAGACATATTCTAACAGGGTGCAAAGTGGCCCTTGAAAATGGCAGATATACCTACAGACACGACAGGGTACTGGAAATACTAAGGGAGAGTATAAGCCTAACAATTATCAGAGCAAACAAAGGTTTAACAAGAGAGTCCATTGAAAAAATAAAATTTGTTAAGCCTGGAGAAAAGGGAAAGCGAAGGGCCAGGACCCAGATTTCCATTTTAAAAAAGGCAAAGGACTGGAGGCTTGTGATGGATTCGACCACAGGACGATACATTTTCCCAGGAGAACTATGTACTACGGCTTTGAGACCCGACATAGTTCTATACTCAAATGAACTAAAGCAAGTACTCTTGGTTGAATTGATGGTGCCGTGGGAGATGAACATCCCTAAGGACCATGCCTACAAACTAATTAGGTATAAAGGACTAGTGGATGAAATCACAAAGAATGGATATATCACAAGATTGTATGCAGTGGAGGTGGGAGCGAGAGGACTGCCAGCCAAATCGGTATATACTTTCCTTAAGGATCTGGGACTGAATAGATCCCAAATAAATGAATTTCTGGAAAGACTAACAAAGGCGGCCATCTCGGGATCATACCACATTTGGCTGCGAAGATCTGAGAGCCCAGACACCTCTGGACATGCAATGTAGTTAATCAGACTTACATATTGGAAGGAAGGATGAGTTGGGAGGAATTGGGAACGTTGTCATGACGAAAGGATCCTTAACCAATCAGAGACAGGTCGTAAGTCCTGTGACTCCCATCTCATCCTGACTCCGTGCGGCGGGCCTGAGTTTGGGTCTTGGATTTTCAAAATTAGAGACCTGACTCGGTGAGACCGTGGATGCTCAGCTATTTCACAAAAAAAAAATACGAATGTCAAATAATATATAGCTTTGCAACTTAGATTTAGATTAGATACTGGTAATTGACCGGTCCGTAGCTTAGTGGTAGCACTGCGGACTCTGTATGGGAAGGTTGTGGGTTTGAATCCCGGCGGAGCACAAAAAATATACCATTTATATTTTCAAATTTACTCTTCGCTGGGTTGAAAAATTCATAAACCTTTACCAATGACCGGTCACCAAAGGTCCATCCAGCCTTACAGCAACTGGGTCTTGCTTGAGTATTGGCGCTTTGTAGCGACGACCAAGCTCGTACAGCTCTGCGGCACTACAACAAGTGTCATAGACCCCTAGAGTTTCTAGAATCTAGGGAGTCTCCCGCACAGGATTTCTTGAAAAAAAAAAAAAAACTCGTTTTTTTTTACAGAATCCGAGTCCCACTGTTCGGACAGCAGTTTTGAAGAGCTCGTCCTCATAGCGGACAAGCAAGACGAGACCCCGGACGCCAATTGCCATCTTGCCGGTCGACAGGAGGCCGATTGTCTCTCGGCCTTGGAAGCCTTGGCCTCCCGGAGTGGATCCAAGATTGTCAAGCAAGTGGCCAGCTACTACAGAATCTCTCTGCAGATCGGGTGGGCGTATGAAAAGGTCCTGAAGTACGAGGGCAGCCCACTAGATTTTATAAACTACCTGACTGGAAGAAACAGGATGCCCTTGGCCAAGATAACATTCCGTACATACGAAATACCCGCTGACAAGGTTGGATTTTTGTTGTTATTTTGAAGTTTTCTTTGTCTCTCATACACTCTTTCTCATTTATTTCAGATGCTCACGATTTTCGTAATTCCGTTTTTTCATTTCTGTCTTTTTAATGATTTCCGTTATTTCTAGCTGTTCTATTAAAAAAAAAAATGATTCATAGCTGATCTACGGATCATCGAATTTTTGTAAGTAAAATTTACTGTAGGCGGGGGATGAGGGCCATGGCTTTGGTTTGAGAATAACTACGTAAGGATTTAACTTCATACATGAAAATTGAAAAAATATTTTTCAAGCCACTTTTATTTATTAAGTTTTACTTGCAAAATTGGAGCTATTTTTTTAGAATTAATATTTTATTTATCCTTTTGGAATTTTAATGTTTTACGGCTTTATTTTTTTCAATCGGGTTACCTTACTGAAAAAATCACCCTTCCCCACTGATGCTTTATAATTCTCTTCTTTTATTCTATTATCTTACACAAAGTATTTTATGCCACTACAGGTAATTAGCCATTGTAACACTCGTGCGGTCAATTATTAAACGAGCACTCATATTACAATGGCCCTCATTGCTTGGCAGTAGCATAAGTAACTATTGTATTTCAATACAGTATGTATGCTAATGCAGCGCCTCACGACAGAAACAACAATTGCCCTCATTGCTTGGCAGTAGCATAAGTAACTATTGTATTTCAATACAGTATGTATGCTAATGCAGCGCCTCACGACAGAAACAAAAATTTAAGCAACACCTCTGCATCACCCTTCTAGGGTGACATAGACCCCCAAGTCTTTCAAGAATTGGGGAACCTCCCCCATAGGATTCCTTAAAAAAAAATACAGTAATCACTCATTCCATGAAACGGGTGTTACAGGTCGTACGCACATAACATTAAAAATCTCTAGTATTTTGTATGACAGTGTATTAGTAATATTCACTTAACACATACCTTTTACACTACTAGTGATGACACAATAGTAAAAGGATGGCTAATATTTGTAAAAAAAGACTAATTGAAACTTAAGTACCCGTTACGGGTGTTACTCAGTTTTTCCCATACTTCCTGGGTACATTGACATAATTGCATTTTTCTGCGAATTTTCAAAGATACCTTATATTTTTTCAACTGAAATTTCAAAACTTAGTATATTATATTTCTAAAACATTACTCAGTTTTCATGCTGAGTGATTATTCTTTTTAATTTTAAATTTTGAAAATGTAACGGGTGTTACAAGCTTTTGTTACGGGTGTTACGAGTACGAAATGAAGCAACGGTTTTAAGAAATAATACTGTAGCTTTATTAAAGTAATAACAATAATAATGGGAAAATACCAATAAATAATATTTAAAGCCATTTTCTTCATTTTTCATACACATCCGGTGTTCCGGTTCGGTGTTACATCCGGTTTTCATACACACTTGACCGGTCCGTAGCTCAGTGGTAACACTGCGGACTCTGAATGGGAAGGTTGTGGGTTTGAATCCCGGCGGAGCACAAAAAATATACCATTTATATTTTCAAATTTGCTCTTCGCTTTGTTGAAAAATTCATACACTTTTACCAATGACCAGTCACCAAAAGTCCATCCAGCCTTACAGCAACTGCGTCTTGCTTGAGTATTGGCGCTTTGTAATGGCGACCGAGCTCGTACACCTCTACGGCACTACAAGTGTCATAGACCCCTAGAGTCTCTAGAATCTAGGGAGTCTCCCGCACAGGATTTCTTAAAAAAAAAAAAACATCCACAGCACAAGAAAATTCATAGTAAGTAGGATTTCCTTTGGTGATGACTTATAGGTTGTTATGAGGCTGACCACCCACACTGTAAAAAATGGTTCACTTTGCCAATGTCACCCCTGTTTCAGGGAATGTCGGCAAGAGTTGCAGGGCTTATGTTCATTTGAGGTTTGGATTTTATTTGTAAGTACACAATCAGCATTTGTAAGCGCGAACTACACGTGTTTGTTTGTGGGCATACATCTGAGAGCTTTGAATGAATATATCCTTGCAACTTAGATTATAGATAGATAGATTATAGATGAGGGCTGGATTGGGTAGAATACTTATTATGTTTTCGAAGGGGATGTCGGGGATGACCTTTTCATTGCAAATAAATATTTTTGCAGATTCTCTAGCCACCTTAAAAAACATTATTCTTACTTCTCCATCTCACACCACTTTGGCATACACCAGCATATTTGTATACAATACTTCGCTTACGAATGCCTTCAGGAAGTATCTTGGCCAGTATGAAAACACCTGGTTGAATGTTTTTGACTTGTGAGGAACTAAAGCGAACGGTTCCGCTTCATCTTCTGAATCTGTACCTATATAATTATGTTGGTGTATGGAACTTTCTCAGCATGAAGTCTTGAACATCCAGGCTGTAACATTTCTTCAGCTGTAATGTTTTTCAGCATTGCTACGGGCTGCAGATCTTCGTCGTCCCAGATGTCACAATTTGTGTCCATGATGACTGTTTTAACAGCGTTTCTGATGTCCTGCCAACCAATATGGCTGGGGCGTTTACTCAACTTAAGCGAAGTTGGGATTTACAATCCATTCTAATCAAAATTTTAACAGAAATGTATACAACATGTAATATTTAGGCAATTTTGAGATAATGCTAAACGCCAACATAGACTGGTAACACTTTAAAACACTACAAAATACTACTGGTTATATTTACAAGTAAATACAGTAATAAAAAAACACATTACCAAGACAATATATTTACGTAACACCCGTAATGTCACGGGTGTTACAAGATTTTGAATTTAAATAAAACACCTTACATTATGTTTACATCAAAACTCGATGTATTTACAAATAAGTTACAAACATACCCTTACTTTCACAAAGCTTGACCTTAACTACTTGTAAAATGAAGTAATGAAATTAACTTTTACCTGTTTTGTGTAACGGGTGTTACTTTGATGCTGATCTGTCGGAAATACCTTTTAATAACTGAAATTCGAACTTTTATAACATAACAACCACTCTCATATGAAGTTCTGGATATTTCCCAAACTAGTGAAGTGTCAGTGTCACTGTAACATGACAGTTAGCTGTATGATAGTTGCCACCGTCTGATATTATAAATCTCCTTTATAATCCCTTACATGTTGCTCAACTTTGACATGGTAGAAAAATTATAAAACCAACATAAATGTCTTGTTTTTCTTTCGCATATATAAATTTACATCTTTTTCTATTATACTAAAAAATAAATGACATTGTTTGTGCAACTTTGTTTGTGAGGCATACGGTAGCGTTTTTCATGGAATGAGTGTAATGTAAAACTATTCAATTGATGAAACTCATATTGTTTTTTTTTCAGATTGTAGAGTATCTTTGTACTGAAATCGTCGGCGCAGTCATATCCCCTCACCTCACAAGAACCTCGGGCTTCCGTCAAAAGGAGCATTTCCACTACACCCTGTGGGGCTACCCCTTAAACTCGGACTTTGAAATGTTCCTGAACCTGCGCCCCGACGACAACTCATCTTTGGGTCGCATGATAATGGACCATCTGACTGCATTCAGGAAATCCTACAAGACCCAAGTGTATCCTATTGCGCCGACTCAAGATGTGGAAACCGTTAATGAAATCGAAGATGTGGACGCTTTAGTTGACGAGGAATACCAAAACATTGAAGAGGATGAAGTGGAGAGTGTTGCCAGTCAGGGCAGCTCAAAGACGGTGCAATACTTTGCACCTCTGGCGACACAAACAGATAACCAGTCTATTGTTTCGGGCTCCACCAGCGTGTATAGCTACGCGACTAGAGTTGGTCGGGATAAGAAGCCGCAGTTTGATGTTATAGCCTGTACGAACGTGAAAGTTAAACCCAGGATAAGGAACAATATTAAGCAATTGATAAAGGGAGCAAAACTGACTACAAAACAGGTATGTTTTATTTGTAAAATATGGTCTTCAAGATTTTTAAAGAAAGTGGCATTTTATTTGATAGTTCAGGCGATAGAATGCTTGCGATCCTCGCCAGAGGGCTAGGTTTCCATCTCCACCAAGGGTGATAAAAAAAACTTCTTTTTAACTCAGTACACACTGTACAATTCCTAACATCATATTGTTACGAATGTGTGTTTTTACTTGTGTGAGTGTGTCTGTGTCTCTAAATGCAGGTACTTGTATGATTGTACTTGTATTTGTTCGATATTGTGTGAGTATTTGCTTGAATATTCTAAATAGAATATTCTTGCGTGGTCTAGCATGTGCCAGAATAACTCTTATACACCTATAAGTAGAGTTACAGAGAGGCTTGTATCTAAACCGTTGAGCTAATGAGTAGTCAAGCAACTGTGGTGTAAAGTTAACCCTGAATGTGAACCGTTTCTTAAGATTTTCGATTCTGAATTTATTTGCTACATACGCACCGCCAGAACGGAATACTTTTTTGATGTTATTTTTTTACACATAAATTGATTTCCTACCTTAATTACTTGATGAAACTTAAAAATTTATAAAGAAGTATATTCATTAGTTATCCAGGAACACAAATCACAAACTTTCAACACATGTTTTCACTTGTTGTTTATATAAAAACAAGTAAATCACAATGATATTACTTAAAAATATATATTATACGCACATTCCATAACTAGATTTTATATCCATTAGGTTTTAAACATTTTTTTACTCACTTAAATACTCGGCACTAAAGAGAAAAATATATTAGTTATTTTACAAAAAAACAAAAAGCGTTAACAGTTATATCTATCTGAATAGAGTATACTTGCCTGGATTTTGTTTATAAACATTGGTACACACCCGCGGGACGAGAGATCGAGCTGTTCTGACAAAATATTTGAGAAAGAAAATTTTCAAAATATGTATAATATGAGATTATATTAGTGTACCTATAATGTAAGCAACAATAAAGTTTGAAAAATTTGAACACCGATGGCAGGGAAAGCTTTAAACTTCGATGACATGGATAGATGCCAGCCGCACTGTATGCAAGTTACGTCATGACATCTATGCATGCCAGCCGCAGCCAAAGGGTTAAAATAGATTGTGCAAAATAAATGTGTTAATTAATTAAATGTGCAAAATAATAGGTGTTGCGGGACGTAAAAGAGAGAAGAGAGCTTATACGTCACATATTGAAGAGGAAAGCCAAGCTAATAGGCTTCTCGATTAGACATAACACCTTTCTTAACAACATCTTCGAAAGCAAAATCTTGGTAAAACGAACGAGAAGTCGCCCAAGAACTTCATACTTCAAGGATGTGAAGTGTCTCATGGATGTCTCCTCCTATTGGCGTTGCAAGAAGATGACAATAGACAGAGACAAATGGCTGACACAACAAGGCGCTGCCTTCAGAAGATGATGATGCAAAATAAATGAACTGAAGTTTGTATTCAATTTAAACCCGTAAATCAAAACAACATTTACTGCTTTCAGATCAACATCATCACAATAGAGCTGCTAGTGCTGATTCACGAGTGCTTCTCTTCAGTGTGTGACACAGAGGGCATAGCCACCACGCTCCGATCAGCCCAAACCCTCACCACTCACCTCATGGTGGCCAAATCCTGGAGACTGATGGTCCGGCTGCTGACTGGGCTGGCCCGCTACACGGAGATGGCCTACGTCTTCCAGATCCTGAAGGACAACCACCAGTTTGAGTTTCTTCTCGGCCAGTTTGATTACATGCTCGGACAGCATGAAGACAAGATTACAAATTTTAAACAGGGTATGCGCTTTGTAAATCATTTAGTTGAATAAATGAGAATGAATTAATAAATATAAATTTAATTTGTTGTGTATGTTCCTTGTCTTATAGGTTGGTATGCGGCTGACCACCCATGCTGTAGAAAATGGTTCACTTTGCCAGTGTCACTCCTGTGTCAGGGAAGGTTGGCAAGAGTTGCAGGGTGTATGTTCATTTGAGATTTGGGTTTTTATGTCGTAGGTTCGCATGCGGCATGTGCAAGCGCAAACTTATACGTGTCTGCTTGTGAGAATACATATAATATGAACCCCTAATGTTACATATCTCTGCAACTTAGATTATATTAGATTAGATTACCTCTCATCTCAGACGTCCGAAATAGCTTCTTGGCAATTAATAATAATATTAGGATGATTTATTTGGCGAGCGCTGTTTTTGTGTCAATCACACCTCAAGAGCCCTTTGCGAGCTTGGTCGTCGCTGTAGAAAGCGCCAATTCTCAAGCAATATATATTAATTTTTCACCCAGCAAAGAGTGTATTTGAAAATATAAATGGTACATTTTTTTGTGCTCTGCCGGGATTCTACTCCACAACCTTCCATTTACGAGTCAGAAGTGTTAACCACTAGACTACAGACCGGTCAAATTATCTTGGCAATTAATATTGTTTTTATAATTGTAGGAGTCCTGGAATTCCTGAGAACCCACTGTCCTGGTGATACAGAGCTATACTGCCTGGTGGCCCTCCATTTCTCCATGTACTCCGAAGCTGCAGAAGTCAAGAAGAAGCAAGCCAACGACCTGATAGTCACCCTCACGCAAATGGCCTTGGACAACATGAAGGCTCTGAAGAAGAAGAAATCCCAGCAGCCGGAGTGGATCCTGCTGGAAAACAACGATAGCAACAGACTGCTGTTGGATACGGCCATGAGCCATTGCTCTGAAGGGGCGGAACTGTTTGCTAAGGGCGGACGCTTGGGCGCCGCGAGGGAAATGGCCGGCTTGGCACAACTTGTGGCTCTGCAGATGGCGTTGCTCTCCAATCCACCGGCTAAATGCATATTCAATCTCACTCAAGACAAAATGGCCAAGATCATAGATGGCTACCTGAGGTGCGTACTTATTTTTCGAGTCTTTATATTTCTCAATTGTGAAACAAAACAAGAAGTTTACCATGTTCTTTTCTTCCCGTTTTAAGAGACAAGTGTATACTTAATAAATATTGTTATTCCTAAAGGGGCCGCAATGTGTCGTTTGAAACCTATTTTTTTTTACATGTAAGTGAACCAGCCTTATGCCAACCACTTCACATGAATTGGGGGTATCCCAGCTCCTGAGAAGGCTGGCTGAGTAAACCTTGCCAGAATTTTATTTTGAGTTTGAAATAAACATTGAAATGGGAAAAGATTAATTATTAATCGTTCCTTGACTTATAGGTTGGTATGCGGCTGACCACCCATGCTGTAAAAATGGTTCACTTTGCCAATGTCACCCCTGTCTCAGGGAAGGACGGTAAGAGTTGCAGGGTGTATGTCCATTTGAGATTTGGTTTTTATGTTGTAGGTTCACATGAGGGATGTGTAAGCGCAAACTTGTACGTGTCTGGTTGTGAGAATGCATGTATTGTGAATCTCCAATGTAACATATCTTAGCAACTTAGATTAGATTAGATTAGGTTGGAATTGAACCCTAGCGTGTTTGAAAAGAATGCAAGCATTCTATTACCTGAGCTATCCACCGGACTTTATGACAGAGTTATAGAAAATAAAAATTGTGATTATTTGATGGAGGGGGTACATGTTTGATCTAATATTGTATTTTTAGTTTCATGGAGGGCCTTGTGTTTGCGTATGCCACTGACAGCGGGGGCGGGGGCTTCATCGGCAGGTGGAGGGACCTGGTGTACCAGAGGGCAGTCTTGGGCAACGATCCTGGCTTCATCAGAGACATCTCCACGCACAGGCCCGACATCGCCTACTTCATCATCCAAAGGTAGCTTTCTGAATTCAACTCGTTAACTCCATTACAGCTTCATATGAGTTAATTCTCAATCGTTGTGCAGAGACGGTGCCTCCTGAAGGCGTTGGCTATGTCTAATCTAATCTAAACTAAGTTGCATAGATATGTAACATAAGGATTCATCTTAAATTTATTCCCACAAGCAGACATGTATCGTACAAGTTTGCGCTTAAACATGCCGCCTGTGTAATTACAATATTAAAACCCAAATTCCTAATGAACATACACCCTGCAACTCTTGCCGACCTTCTCTGAAACAGGGATGACGTTGGCAGAGTGAACCATTTTCTACAGCATGGGTGGTCAGCCTCATACCAACCTGTAAGTCAAGCTATGTGACCAATTAAATATCGAGAATAATATACAAGTTTTACCTACCATTAAAACTTTAATTGTGGTGCTTCCTTTATCCAAGGCAGTTGAAAGTAATCTTCCGTATTTTGGCCAGTTCACGTGAGTTTGACATTTTATACCTACCAAACTTGATTTTACAATATAGGGGTTCATTTTGCCTATTACGGTTTGTCTGATATACAAAAAGTGTAACTAACCTTGAAATTTAATAAATTATTGTATAATAAATCATCCTGATAGTATTTTTACTTTATAGCAGTCCGAAGGAACTGTTATAAAGTATTGTATTCGTCCGAAAAAAAAAAAACGAGGTTTCAACGGAAATGAGTTGTCCTGCACCAGGACATGCAAAAAAACCTAATTTGTCAAACCTGTCCATCCGTCCGTCCGTATGGATGTATGGATGTATGTATGTCCCAGCCGGAACTACTATTCGTAGAGACACCAATTTTTGGATTTAGAGAATTGACTACCACAGATTTTGATGGACCGACTGGCATGGCACCACCCTGAAAATTCAAGATGGCTGCCATACAAAAAAAACATAAAATTGCACTTTTCTTAAAAACTGCTCTAACGATTTTCTTTAAAATTTCAGTGTGGTCGTTGCTTAAATTGTCACGAAGAAAATTTGTTATGCCAACACTCTTCCCAACCTGCGTCTATGAGTTGCCATATGAAAGAAAAAAACGATTGTGATTATCTCGGAAATGGCTGGGTTGACAAAAAAAAATGGTTTACAATATTACGCGCAATATTAATTTATACAAAAATTTAAAGAATACTTAAAAAAAAAAATTACTTAAAGTACCGTTTACACGATCTCAAAATTTTCATCGAAAATATTAAAAAGACCCATAAAAACGCAATTTTGTAAAACTTTTTTTAGGTTCACAAGAAAGAAAAATTTATAAAGTTCTTTGCACTATAATTTGTTTTTCACTATTTTGAGAATTCAAGATGGCTTCCAAAGAGGAGAAAACTTCAAATGCGATTTTCTCAAAAACGGCTCGAACGATTTTTTTTAAATTTTCAGTAAAGTAGTTGCTTGATACATTCTTACCAAATTTAGTTATGGCAACATTTTTGCTAATCTGCGTCTATGAGTTGCCATATGAAAAAAATAAACAATTGTGATTTTCTCAGAAGTGAAAGCGTTGACAAAAAAGATATATTCTACAATATTATACGTAACATCAAATTCTTTATAAAAATAAATAAAAATTTTGAAAATAAAAACATAAAGTGCCGTTTACATGATATCAAAAATTGAAATTAAAAGGCTACAAAAACCCATCAGAACGCAAAAAACTTTATGTTTCTTAACTTTATCAGAAAAAACTTTTTTATCACTATAATTCATAGTGAAACATTTTTCAAATTTTAGAAAATTCAAGATGGCTTCTATATAAAGTATAGCCACCATACAAAGTGACAAATTTTCATACAAAAAATTATTGTAATATTTTTGGTAGCAGAACGTCTAATACCCATAAATAAACCTACATAACAATTCGCTCAATCAATTGCTATAAAACAACAATAAGCATTGCCTCTTAATACTCTTTGTTTTGGGGGCTGCCATACAAGAGAAAACAATATTTTAAATTTTCCCAGCAGAGAACGGGTTAACTAAAAAATAATGTTCTACAATTGACCTACATACATTAATCATTCTTTTTTTCAAATAAATATTATAAGGTGTAGCCACCATACAAAGTGACAAATTTTAATACAAAAATAATTGTAATATTCTTGGTACTAAAACGCCTAATATAAAATACTAGGCTACGAGTCTTACAATCTAGTAAGTTGTACCCATATAATAATCAATCATAACTCTCCAAAATATCAATGAAAAGTATAGGTACCCACCAAACAAAGTGTTAGGTTTGATTCAAACGGGATCAATGATAATACTGCAAAAAGACGATTGCTTAAAAAGATTAGCTTCATTACTTACACACAACTAAATGTTTTGTGATGAAAATTGGCTATGACCTAAACATGACCGTATTTTGTGCTATAAAGTCATGTGCAGTCCACTGAACAATTTATTTTATTTTATTGCAGATCATCTGCCATTTGTTTCAGATTGTTTCAATAAACTCGCTCTCTCGGTTTCAGATATGAAAAACAGAAGAATCCCACAAACCAGGCACACGCTCTCGTTGCCGAACTGCGTGCGTGTTTCAAGTGATTCCAAATTCAAAATGTTGTGTTGAGGCCATTTCATAAGTACCTAATAATCTTAAAAAGCCCTTACTTGACGATTTTTGATATTATGAGCTTAAAAATAGAATAAGAAGTAATAGTGAATTTTATCCTTTTATAAAAAATTGTAAACCAGTTTAGAAAATAGTTATATGTTTATGAATGTTATGAGAAATATCTAAAAGTTTGTTTTTTATGATGATAGTTTTAGTGAATATTGACTCGACGCAAATTCCATAGACAAAAATAATTGCCATCTGTTATTAGTAAAAGCTAAACTAGAATTGTGTTTTTGGTTGCTAAGGAGCCTAGTCACTAAGAGCTATGACGTTTGCCCGCCAAGAAAAAAATGTAATATTAAATTTTGTGGCGTGTCCATTAAGCATTGTTTTTTATTGTATTATTCCTAAGTACTTCTCATCAAGCATCAGAGGCACATTTAAATTCAAATGAAGAACATTTTTTTTAAATTATGTGCAAGTTTGACGCTGCAAATGTTCATAATATCAGGGCTGGAAGTCTCGTCACCACGGTAATTCTTACCTACCGAATATCGGTAATATATGTATGAAGACCGGTCAATCCAAGATGGCCGCAAGGGAACAGCTGATTAGTCTTCATACAAATATTACCGATATTCGGTAGGTAAGAATTACCGTGGTGATGAGACTACTAGCCCAGCCCTTTATAGGAGTCAAACAGAATTATAGACAGCGATCTAGGGTTTGTTTAAAAACTGAAATGAATGTATGGAAATGATGAGATTATGACATCCTATGTTAATCTCATATTCGGTAAAAATCCTAGATTGCCGCCATTGGTTCTGTACAACTCAGGTAAACTTATGTTATGTGCTATTTTTACGCCAGTGTCAAACTAGCATTGATTCAATAAGGTAAACTATGCGTACTGCCTTTATTTTTAAAATTCAACATGCTCTAAGCTATGGCTACTATATTTTTGACTAAAAACAACAAGTTTGTCTATGGTTACCTTCAAATTCTGAAATTAAAAATGTTTATTTTCTGTTGGTTGCACGCATCCATCAACATAAAAGATATAGATCGAGCATGCAAGCTGTATTGTGTACCAAAAAACAGTGCACCCTTGGGCATCAGCTTCATACAAAATCTTGTTATAAGCAGTTTCCAGGCAACCGACATGTTTATGTCTCTTTTTGACGCATGAATTTAATATCTAATGTCAAATTTTTTCACTGTTGACCTATTCTTGTGTGTTCATGGCGCGTTTGTTACTATGGGAAGAAACAGGCGTGCGCCATCTATGTCTTTTATATGGATTGATGATTGCACGATTCACAGCCTATTGGGGTTCTAAGAGTTATATGAGGTAAAATTTCCTGTGATATTATATATGCATGCAACTAAAATATAAAAAATCACAATGTTATACTTATTTTTGTACCAATATGAAATATAACCTATGTTTATCCAAATAAATAAATATAAAAAAATTACATGGACTTTTTTTCTGAGTACCTACTTTGAAATTTTTAATACATAGGTACTTACCAATAATAATAATAATATTAGGCTGATTTATTTGGTGAGCGCTGTTTTTGTGTGTATCACACCTCAAGAGCTCTCTGCGAGCTTGGTCGTCGCTGTAGAAAGTGCCAATTCTCAAGCAAGACCCAGTTGCTGTAAGGCTGGATGGACCTTTAGTGACTGGTCTTCGGTAAAGGTATATAATTTTTTCACCCAGTGAAGAGCATATTTGAAAATATAAATGGTATATTGTTTGTGCTCTGCCGGGATTTAAACCCACAACCTTCCATTCACGTGTCAGAAGTGTTAACCACTAAACTATGGACCGGTCTGACCAAAGTGTGCAGACTTAACGGGCATCAGTAAATCTTACCTACCATGTATCTATTTGAAGATAGCAAGCAATAAAACATGGTGGGGCGTTAACAGCAGAAGTGAAGAGCGTCTGTAGTTCTAGTCCATATTTTAACAAAAGCTAAAAGGGAGGTTTGCCAATTTCAAAAATAAAAGATTCTTTCACCCGTATTTCATTCTTTAATATAAAAAAAACAGTCTCTTATATAAAAATAATTCAATGTAAAATAGCTTTTCATGTATTACAATAATTGTTATCTTTTTTTATGAAGATTCTTGTAAAATATCATGGTGACTTGCACGGTAACCCTATGACAAACTGTCAATCATTCATATGGACTCCATATATCTTTGTTAAACTTCTCTCATTCATATGGAATCTACTTTTTTATGCTAAGCTCTCTTTCATTTGTATGAAAGCCACACTTCTGAGACAAACTTGTGTTCATTCCATAGATAACGCTTCTTTTCTTGATCTGTGGTTCATTCATTTGGAATCCACACTTCTCAGATATTCTTTCTTTCATACACCATTCTATAATATACTGTCTTTCATTCATATGGACTCCACACTTCATGAAAAGCTCGTTTTCATTCATATTAATGGGCTCTATAGTCCACACTTCCACAATAAATTATCACTCTTTATACAAACTCAGTACGTCAACATTAAGCTGTCTTTAATTCATATCCATGTGGACTCCACGCTTCTATAATAACCTCTCATTCATTCATATGGACTCCACAGTTCTATGATAAACTCTCTTTCATTCAATAAAGTTTTAAACTTTCACTTTCATGGCTGGTGTTAATAATAAATAAATCACTTTTGTGTTCTTTCGGGTTTGACCATGTTCCACTTGCAGCACCCACATCTGCGTTTGGAGACGTTTCGTTGGAAGACGTTCCGCTTTCACGAGCAGAAAGCATCTTCAAGGCGAGTTTAGCGAAGGAAGATAAGAACAACCCATCGCATTCCCAATCAGTTTACTTACACCAACGCGCGTCCGCGAAGACAATGAAAACCGCCACGGCGCTTAGAAAACTCGCCTTGAAGATGCTTTCTGCTTGTAAAAGCGAAACGTCGGCAGATGTGGGAGCTGCAAGTGGAACATGGTCAAACCCGAAAGAGCACAAAAGTGATTTATTTATTCTCTTTCATTCATATTCATAAAGAATCCCTACTTTCCCAAGAAACTTTCTTACATCCATATGGACTCCACAGTTCTATGATAAGCTGTATTTCATTTATATGGATTATTTTTTCTACGATAAACTCTCTTCCATTCATATTCACACTAACTCCACAACTTTATTTTATTCATACGGACTCCTTTAAATAACTTAATATTTGCTTTTACAATTTGGCAAGTCTTTCTTTCTACAAAGTAATTTTATCAGCCTACGGCAATGTTTCTAGGAATGTTTCAAACTGAGATAATTACAAAAAAATATTACAATGTACGGAATTACAAAATACTTTTAATGATAAAAATATTGGTTAACTTGAGACGTTGAGCAATCACTATATTCTTAAATAAATTAATTTCATAATTTACAGATATTCAATGGACGGATAATTTTTCACATATATGAGTACACTTTGTTCAAATGATATTTCATTTTTGACGTCACAGCACTAAAACAAATTTAAAAATTGTTTTACAAAAACAAGACTTTCTTACCCTTCTATTCAATAATCTTACTAACACTTCCTTTAGGCTTTACTGGCGCTTAGATTGATTTTATTTCTCAATATGGTCAGAGGGACGAACATTTAGTATGTGCAGACAGCAGAGGACTCCAGGATAATCAGAAATGTCTTGGATGGTGCCCCCTCAGGTGTTAGACCACTCGGACGTCCCAGGATGAGGTGGGCAAACAATATCAAGGCCAACGCCAAAGTTCTGGGAGTAAGGGGACCATAGAGGGAAGAAGCACAAGACAGAGCATTGAGTACTAACATAGAGGAACGAAAACTAAATTACTGCATTGATACATACTATCGCCCATATTTGTCTCAGTCCTGTCAAATGTTGCAGTTGTGTAGTCATACAAAACATGTTTTTACGTGTCAAATTTTATGTTTTCTTGCTTTCTCCATTTTGTGTTTTGACACCCATTTACAACACATGCCATAATGTCTTACAATAATGCCTTTTTCCTTTAAAATTTGTCAATTTTATCGATCACAATATTAATACCGCATGTGTCTATGTTCGGACTGCTCCGGGCATAGTACGCACGCGGCAATGCTTCCACCTTTTTAGGAACATTTTTACATTCGCCTGAGTTTTTTTGCACACACGGAAATGCAACTGTGAAGTTCTTTGTTCTCTTTCTTACTAATGACCATTTTCGTAAGTAAGTTGAAACAGATATATATTATAATGTCTATTTTAGTTAAAATAATTTCTAGTCCACAGACAGTCAATGAGACAGAGAGTCCTGGAGGATTGTGGTGCGGGAGGCCCTGAGCTTTTAAGGCTTTTGATCCGAAGGTAGTAAAGTAAGTAAGTATATGGTGCATAAATAAAAGCCAATCTTAGCGCTAGTGAAGCCAAAGTGAAATGTTGGTAGGATCAGTGAATACGGGGGGGAATTTGAAAGTAAAAATCACAGTTTTTTTTTCAGCTACACAAAAATTTCAGTTAGGATTTTAAAATGTCTTTTTGAGGAACATAGAGCTTTTGAGTTTTCACATGTGCGTGATCTGGTAGGCTTCCTTTTCTTCCAGGACTGTGTTGAGGGTGTCTCTTATGTTGTACGGGAGATGATCCAGGAGCATTCTTGGCATGACTTGCAGTTCCATAAAGTCTTCGGGGCACGCCCATCTCATCTCAAATGTCGGCTCATGAATTTTTACTTTTCTGAAAAATAAGATAATTGTCAATTTTGTTAAGCTGTCTAGAAAATGTCTGTAGGTACATTCAAAATATCCCTGTATGTATAACCGATAATCAGAAATGTATTTTTATTTTACAGCATTGTAAAATATGCAACGGTGACAGCTGTCTAAATGCAGGCGATAAGTCTATCATCTGGACTTTGTGCCAACACCTAACAAATCCTTTGCATGTTTAATCATCAATAGTTCTTTGTCATGGTTTTTATATTTAGAGCTTGAGGTAGCCTTGAGAGCCTTGTGATCTTTTAGGGAAGAGGTTAATCTCCGATGTAATGAACATTTGTTGTGTTAATGACCAAGGATGAACTGATTATCGCATATCACTTTTATTAGATTTTGTAGGGTTTGTGTATTCACACAGTGAAAATTCATTTTATTTTATTTCACTTTTATTTTAATTTTATTATGTAGGTACCCATGAGGGTGATTTAAAGCTGTCATTAGCATTGCAACAATGATTTTGTTTTGAGTGAATCCCATAGATGGTGGAGAACTGTCAAAAATCTAAAAAGTAACCAGCATGGGCTACTATCCTTAGCAATAAGGTTTATTATCAAAAATAAATACTCTATCGGGGATATTCTTAGATATTTTAGTCGTCGGTTGAGCCGATGAACTAATGATGCATTTGTATGAAGACCTGTCTATCCAAGATGGCCGCAAGTGAACAGCTGATTTGTCTTCATACAAGTATTACAAAATTCGGTAGGTAAAAATGAACGTGCTGATGAAACTTCCAGCGCAGGCACTATTAGTTTGTCAAAGTGTGGGCTCAACCGACGACTAAAATTTCGAAGAATAGCCCCGTATATTTTGTCTTTTCTTAAATAAAAGAAATACAAAAACAAGAAACGGCTTACATTGAATTTAAATGACAGCAAAGAACAATACCGTTATCTCTATGCCACCCACGCACAATCGTGGGCGGCATGTAACCTATGTATAATCTAAGTTGCAAAGATATATTACATTTAAGATTTATATTAAACGTATTCCCACAAGCAGGCATGTTTAAGTTCGCGCTTAAACATGCGGCATGTGAACCTACAATATAAAACCCAATCTCAAATGAACATAAGCCCGGCAACTTTTGGCGACCTTCCCTGTAACAGGGTACCAACTTGTATAAATACAAAATCCATCTCACTTTTCTATTCCTATTCTTTTTCTCCTGACGATGTGGAGGATCCTGCCCGGGGTGTACAGCCTCACTTTTGAAAATCTCCTTAAATGTATATTTCTCGACAACAGCGCAGCTTCCTTAAACATACAAATGGTAAATATTAGACAAATAAATAGCAAACTCGAGTAGCCATTACCTAATTAACTTTCTTTAAAAAATGTATTTTAAACATTAGGTCAACATGCTTTTGCAAGTCTGTTCTTGTTTGAGAAAGGCTACTTTTTTTAACATGAATACTGTTTGAGAACCAAATCGAGATATTGCTTTAAGACTCCTTAGGTGTTTATTTCTTTGGAATCTTTTTTAAGAAGGCTCCACTTTTTTTTACTTTCAGAAAAGTAAAAAAAGTTCAACCTTTGTGATGAAAGTATCGTGTTTTCTGCTTTAACCTCCCTTCCTTCAGGTTACTTTCCGAGAAATAGGCAAAAAATAATCAGCAATCGAAACCACAATGTACGCACCCTTGACTTTTGAAGAATATGTATGAAAAATGACAAAATGTCATCATACAACCGAACGCTTAGCCTGCCCTTGAGGAACTTACTTGTCTAGACTTGTAATGATGTGACTTTGGAACTCAGGTGCACGCCAGGCGGTTTGTAGTTTTCAAACATATTATTTTTTCTCAAGTGCGTATAATATGCGATACGGGATGTAGCAGAATGGTACACTCAAAGCTTGCATATTGCGTACGTTCATATGCATAGGATGGTTAAAACAAAGTGATTAATCGTTGAGGCACCAACCCTGTTAGAAAAAGACTTCCAGATTGACCAGATTATAGTTGTTATCTTACACTTGATATGTTGACGGTGCTGATGAGTAAAGGATCCTGTCCCTCCACATCTGGAGTGTTCTCCAGGTCTTCGGGATCCCTCCACGTGGACTCCAGGTCTCTCGCTGGCACGCCAAACAGAGCATAGCCGAAGCCGTTGAGCATTATTCGGTACTGAAAATTAAATGACAACAAAGGGGTTTGTAAATGTAATTTTTGTGAATTTTTCAGATGTATTGTAATTTGGCGCTCTGTTTTGTCTGTGTGATTTTAATCTGTAAAATCTCTTTTGGCAAGTAAACTGCATATAAAGTACAATTTTTTACTGCGTTTGATAGGGATCGCATTTGGCGTATGGAACCTAAATATTTATTTTACAGGTAAGAGGGTCGGCCTTATGCCTGTTACTGTTACTGTATCCTGCCGCCGTTCCGCTAGGGGTGGCCGGTACCTCCGCAGATGCATCTCCACATTTTTCTGTCCTCGCATACCTCTTTCATCTCTTCAACATTCATCAGTTTCTTCATACATACTGTTTTCTTATTCTCACTCTGCAGGTTCCATTGTTTCGCAATCTCACCTATTTGGTCTATCGATTCCTTCCTCAATCTTCCCCTTCCACGCTTTCCTCTGACATTTCCTCTGTACACTTTATTCAAACAATTATTTTGAAACTTGAGTAAACCTTGCTGGTATTTTATTTCTGGTGGAAAATAAACAAACAGGAAATAATTTTTGTTGCTCTTTGTGGATATCGAGCCCCAGCTGTCGGCATGGAATTCAAGCATTCTACCAACTGAGCTGTCGAACGGAAAATGCAGATCTTCGTATTGTGCCTCTTTAGTGAAGATTGGCAATCATTAATCAATCATGAATTTGTACCTTCAATACTGCTGAATGAAAGACGCAAATGCAAAGAAAGTAAATCTTAATAAATGTTATGAGTCATCACCTTGGGTAGCTTGGTGGCGTGTATAGTCTGCATGATCTTGGTCCTGAGGTTCTCCGCACTCTCAACACTGAGCCTCATCACCAGGTCGTCTCCCACTCCAACAGTGAAGACAAAGGATTCCGTCCATCGGGCTGCTTCTCTGCTCAAAACACCGGCTGCAACATCAGGCAACAACTGTCTCATCTGAATCTTTACAATGCACTCATTAACATTCAAAATATCCCTAGGCTATGTGACGGTACAAATAATTGACTTAGGATATCTGTCGACTAGAAATTATTTTAACAAAAATAGACAACCTACTTACGAAAATGGTCATTAGTAAAAAAAAGAGAACAAAGAACTTCACGCATTTCCATGCGTACAAAAAAACTCGGGCGAATGTAAACATGCTTCAATAAAGGGGAAACACATTGCCACGTTCGTACCATGCCCGGAGCAGTCCGAACATAGAGGCATGTAGGGGCATAAATCTTGTGATCGATAAAATTGACAAATTTTAAAGGTAAAATGCATTATTTTAAGACATTATGGAATGTATTGTAATTGGGTGTCAAAACACGAAATGGAGAAGACAGTTTGACAGAAAAGACGTTGGATTTCTGGGTAGAAAGATAATGTGGTCCGGGTGGACCACGCCGCCCCTCAATCGTCCCAATCAGTTTAGTTTTTCAATCCGATTTCACTTCAGTTTTTTCATTTCACGCTGACTTTTGACATTCCTTAGTAGATCCTCCTCTTCTCCAGATGCTTCATTGGCTCCGTGTCCCAGAGCACATCGAGTTCAAAGTGCGCTTGATGGTCCACAAAGCTTTATTTGAAAAGACACCCAAAATATCTCGCTGATTTAATCAATCCCGTCGCCCTCGGCAAAAAAAGCCTCACACTACGCTCGGCAGAAACCGGAGCCACGTCACGTATTAAAGAGCCGATAAGAAGAGTTAAACACAGTGCTTGAAGAGTGTGCATTCACAGTTGCTGGTCCTCTGGCCTGGAACCACCCGCCTCATCATGCGAGAGTGCTAAAGGAACATGAAAAGTTCCAAAATGCACAGAAGACAAGCAAATTTCTAGCACCCTTGGAATGAATACATTACAAAACAGTGCCATAATGAAATCATCAACTCATCATCATATTTTGTATGGGCTTGGAGATATTATTAGAAAGGACTAACCTGGAGTGGAGAATGCGTACACCCTCAGGTCTGGATATTTAGGTCGCAGCTTTAAAGCCAATAAAACTGCAACACCAGCTCCGAGACTGTGACCTGAAAACAGAAGATGGTTCAGTTAAATCTAAATCTGATTCAGGAGTTCTGAATTTTATAGATGCTATGCTTTTTTATAGTTCTTTTTATTTAATTCTAAGATCTCAATAGTTGTAACACAACAGTTATAATGGTTTGTCAATTTTTCTAAAAGTGCACTTAATTATTAGTTATGAACTTGATTTTAATTGATGAAATTTATACTGATAGGTTGGTATGAAGCTGACCTGCCATTCTGTAAAAGCTGGTTCACTTTTGCCAATGCCACCCCGTTTCAGGGAAAGGCGGCAAGAGTTGCAGGGTGTATGTCCATTTGAGATTTGGTTTTTATGTTGTATGTTCGCATAAGGCATGTGCAAGCGTGAACTTGTACGTGTCTGGTTGTGAGAATGCATGTAATGTGAATCTCTTATGTAACATATCTTTGCAACTTAGATTAGATTAGATTAGATTAGACTCATTGTTGGGGTTGAAAAATTCATGTGCTTTTACAATGACCGGTCACCAAAAATCCATCCAACTTCACAGTAGTTGGGTGCTGCTTGAGAATTGGCGCTAGGTGCGAGGTGTGATTCACACAAAAACAGCGCTGCTCACCGAATAAATCATCCTAATATTATTATTATTACCGGTGATGACGAGCGTATAGTGTGGATACTGATAGAATGCCCTCTCCAGCAAGGAGGCCAGCTTATGCGCCAGTTTGGTGGCCCCCACGGCCATGCCCCGATGCGCCGAGGTATCAGGGGGAAGGCCGGCCGCCTCGAAGCGCTCCGCCCCCGCAGACAGGTCTGTGAAGATGTCTCTCAGGGACATGGAGCCCCTGATGGCAACCACCACGCTCTGAGTGGCGTGGTCGGCTATCACGCAGAACGGCAGCTGAAATCACATGGACTTTTATTTTGCATACAACAGTCATCTCTGGGGTGGAAGTATAATCACCACGTTAATTTTTACCTATTGAATATCGGTAATATTTGCATGAAGACTTATCAGCTGTTCACTTGCGGCCATCTTGGATTCACAGGTCTTCATACAAATATTCCCGATATTCGGTAGGTAAGAATTATCGTGGTGATGAGACTTCCAGCCCTGGTCAGATATATCAAAGATACTGCATGATCAACTTGATTCTGTGCAAAGAAGAGCAGTGAAGCTCATTGATGACCCTACTCTCACAGCCAACGTACATTCCTTTGAACATAAAATGAGGGTTGGAATTTGGCTGTGTGACGTCACTCTTAGTAAATAAAAAATGGATTCCCGATAATCAGGGATTCTTTGTAGTTCACAGCACTGTGAGCTTGAGGGATATTATTAGAATGTTCAAAGTCCATTCTATGTGCCTTTTTTGACGTATGACGCTGCTAATTTGAGTCTTTTTCTGTTCCACTCCACCGGACCCGCAACACGGAAAGCGCGATCTCCAAAGTTTGTATGAATTAGACGGCGCAACTGAACTAAATTGAATGCTCCATCGCCTGTGGATCTGAGTGTTTGTCTCCTTACACCCATCTGAACAGGCAAAATAATGTCAGTCAGATAAGGTGGAGCCAAGCCATTGATGGTTTTATATACCATCAAACAAACACGGTAGACCAACCTCCCCGGAAAACAAGTAAAATGTAGTTTTTTTAACAGCGGAGTGATGTGAGTTAATTTAGATATCCCGAATACGAGCCTTGCTGCCGAATTCAACACAGATTGAAAGAAGTTGAACTGCTTCTTTAGCTGACCACTATAAAGCGTTGAGCAATAATAAATCCTAGACATCACAAATGCGCTCACTAGGGTCTTAACCGCATCTGACGGTGGTCATGCTAACTGTATCTTTTATTTTGATCCATGATAACATACACTTGTTCTAGGAGTAGAAAGAGGAGACGGTTTTAGAGGGACCTTGTAAACCACATGAAAGAAAGTAGGTTAACTCAAACCATTACACACAAAATACCAGACGGCCAGCATCTATCAGGCCAACCACCCAAAAGGTGGAAAAGCAGCTAGGCTGAATCACAGGAGGAAGTTCAGGAATAAGAAAATCTTAGATTTTGATGACTGGTCCATAATCCAGTTGTAAAACTTCGGACTCGTGAATAAAAGGTTGTGGGTATACCAGTTATATTTTCAAATATGCTCTACGCTGGGTTGAAAAAATCCTAAAACCTTTATAAAAGATCGGTCATCAAGAGGTCCATCCAGCCTTACAGCAGCTGGGTCTTGCTTGAGAATTGGCACTTTGTAGCGACGACCAAACTCGTAAAAAGTCCGGTCGACAGCTCAGTTGGTAGGATGCTTGCATTCTATGCCGAGAGCAAGAAGTTGCACTATATGTGCAGCTTAGTTGTGTAGTTGTGTTGCATAGTTAGATGTGATGTAAGAAAAAGAGATGGTGACATGTGATGCTTACTTCAAAGACATGGTTCTTGAAGGAAGCGAAGAGCACATCCTCTGAGGGCAGACCAGAGATGTAGCGGATTCCCGCCAGGTTGCACATGCAGCAGTTGTCATCTGTCACCACCCGGGACTTGGGTCTGTAATCATTTAAATCCTGATAAATTTAAGTAATTCATATTGCGATAGATTATAATAACAATGACAGTTTCTATACCATTTGCTTTTAAGTTTGGTTTACCGAGTTCATCAGAGGTCTTTAAAAGTTCGAACTGGTGGGCTGAACCAGAAATTTTCCAAAAGTGGTGGACCATTCATAGCACCATTGAACAGAGAAAGAATTTAAAGGTCTGAGAGAGGAGAGATGTCACACAGCTTGACAAGTTGGAGCATGGATGTAGGGGACAATAGTTAGAATTGGTGCCGTCAAAAACAGGCGCAGAATTTGTAAGACCATGGAGAGATTTGGGCTGTGGTGCCATTGGAGAAAATGAATACCAAGTCCATAGCACATGATGAAGTGCAATAACTTGCAGATGTCCAACAAGAGGAATTTGACATGCAGCACTTGGGAGGCTACGGAGAAATTTGAACTGTAGCATCATTAACCAGTGAGAGAGAATGCAAAAGATGGAGTGATGAAAGATGTCACACAGCTTGGCAAGTTTGAGGGAGTTAGAAGACAAGAGAAATTGGAAGAACAAGAAGAAATTTGAGCTGTGGTGTCATTCAACGAAAAGAGAATGCAAAAGATGGAGTGAGGAAAGATTCCACACAGCTTGATGAATTAAAGAATCGAAGCCGGGAATATGAGCAGTGAGAGATGCAGATTTTGAAGACCAGGTTGAGATTTGGACTGTAGTGCCATTGAAGAGGGAGTAGAGTATGGATGCAGGGGACAATCAGAGTTAGAGGCGCAGCATTTGGGAGGCCAGTGAGATATTTGAGCTGTGGTGCCATAAAGAGAATGAAAATGCCTCTCACCTACAACATCCGCAGCACGTGACGAAGCGCACCAGCTTGCAGATGCCTGTGAAGCAGTTGGTGAACATGACGTAGGGCCAGCCGTAGGAGGCCGTGGACAACTTCAGGAAGTGCGCTGCGTCCTTCAGGTTCATCCAGGGGGGCACCTCAGAAAACACCTTGCTCACGTCTGGAAGCAATCAATGGGCATTTCATCATCATTTCTCACAGGGCAAGGGGGCCAGCATTTGTGGCGCCAGCTTTACACTAACTACGTCACTTCCTTCATACCAAATTTCATCAAATTTTGAGATCATCGAGTAATTTTTTTGACTAAAGTGTGTTGATTTTTCTCAGAATTGCTCTGATATAGATATTCGATTGAAAAGTAAGTGAGTAAACCTTGTCAATATTTAATTTTGGTTTTGAAATAAACACCAAAACGTAAAATCATTCCTGACACCCTGGCTGGGGATTGAGCCCCAGCTGTCAGCGTGGCACTCTACCAGTTGAGCTGTTAACTGTATCAAATAATTCATTGTACATTAACTAATTTATACAACTAATATCTGTTTGTTTTGAGTTTTGAAGCTTCATTTCAGATCAGTGAATACATACTCCATTGTGTTGTTGTTGTAATTAATAAGGTACTGCTACAATTATTACCTGCCTTTGTTGAAGTTGCGCCACTGCCGAGTGTTATAATTCTTACGCATTGTTTGTTCCGCGCGAATGCCTTCACTTACGGCGTAGTGCAGTGGTTGTGCGGAGTAGATGGGTTCCCCTTCGTTGATCATGTGTATCCTCCTCATCTCCCTCACTTGTGGTGCTAGGAGTAGTGGTTGTATAACAACCTGTGGAGTAGATGGGTTCCTCCTCGTTGATCATGTGTATCCTCCTCATCTCCCTCACTTGTGGTGCTAGGAGTAGTGGTTGTATAACAACCTGTGGAGTAGATGGGCTCCTTCTAATTTCCCTCACTTGTGGTGCTAGGAGTAGTGGTTGTATAATAACCTGTGGAGTAGATGGGTTCCTCCTCGTTGATCATCTGTATCCTCCTCATCTCCCTGGTCTCCCTCTTTTGACGCACGCGCAGCAGCACACAGCCGGCCATGACGTCAGAGGGCACCAGGTCTGTGGTACGGAAGATGGCGCTGAGCAATGCTGAAAAGAAAATGTTGCATAGTATTTAAAATATGTCATGAAACATATTTTAGAATATTCTGTCTTTTTTATCGTCGTCGTTGCCTTCGTCATCATCGCTGTCATTGTCGTCGTCGTCATCATCTTTCTTATCATTATTGTCGTCGTTGTCATCGTCGTCCTCATCATCATCATCATCATCGTCACCGTCGTCGTTATCATCGTCGTCGTCGTCATCCTCATCATCGTTATCATCGTCGTCAAAGTCGTAGTGTATTTCTGTCTTTTTTCAAAGTCGTCCTCGTTTACTTCCAATATGGTAAAGGGAGTGCACTCACCGGCGACCTGCTGGAACGCCTCGTCTCCGTACTCGTCCTTCTTGAGGCAGCAGCACGCCCAGCGGAAGCGGCGCGACCACAGCCCCGTGACCTTCTTGTGGTGGCGCGACTGGTTGGGAGTGTCCTGGATGTCGCCGTACCTCACGGAGCCCAGCGGGTCAAACACGATGAACAGGCCAAACACCGTCAGCGCGAACAGCACCCAGTTGAAGACGACGATTCCTGAAAATACAATTCAATTCACACACTAAAGTCCTTTGAATTTGGACATCCTTACCTACTTTTTCTGTATTAGAAATTCGGAAGTTCAGTAGCGTTCGGTAAGATGGTAAAGTGACACTGCCGCACTAGATCTCTAGTACGGTCTTTGTCCTTTCAATTTGAACATCTGTACCTACTTTTACTGTATTAGAAATTCAAGAAGAAATTTGGAAGTTCAGTGGCGTTCGGTAAGATGGTAAAGCGACACTGCCGTGCTAGGACTCCAGTACGGTGTTTGTTCATAATGGGGAGCCATTCCAATTCCCTGTCCTTCTAGAATCTAGACGGATGCTTGCTTGCAATGTTTGTTCTGCCCGACTTTGGTCAAAGTGAGGAGAAACCCTTTGTTCATTGTGTGTGAAGGTCGATTTTTTTGTATGTTGAGGCGATGAGGCACGGACAGTTAGTTTATGGAGAAATGATCTGTGTCGTCTCTATTGGTAACGTCAGTTGGAATATCGTACAACTTTTTATATATTTTGATTCCTTACAATTCTTAACAATCAGGGACATAGATAGACTCAGGGCCTGTTGCATCAACCTCCAATCAATATTTGATTGACACATCAAATTTGAGTCCTTAATTCTGGTAAGGACCTCGGTTAAATAATTCTCGGAAGTGGGTAATAATATGATAGAATTTGAACAGGACAGATGATGTACATTACTTATCTGATTTACGTGTATGCAACCAAATTTTGGATTTGTTTGGAGAAATACCATTTACTTTTGATTTTTGTCTGATTTGAGTTTGGTGCAACAGGCCCGCAGTTGTGTACATTTGTTTATGGCCATTGCAAACTCAAACGCAACTTAACTACACAAATATTGCAACTTCTTGCCGCGTTATCCCCGAAAGGTCTAAATCAAAATATATTAATGGCATAGATGGAGTATGCCAGTAATTTTCGTAGTAATAGAGTAAAATACCAGTCATACAGTAAAAATTGATTTTCTTTTGACAGTGCTCGTTGATGGTTGCCTGAAAGTTGATTATAACAAGATCTCGCTGACGCCCTAAAATGTCTTCGATTGAGCACACCCAGATAGCTCTGATGCTGTATCTATTTATTTATATTGATCGATCGCTGTAGCTTACACATCCATCGATATAAGAAACGGTTATTTTTTTGCAGCGTTAACAAATTGAGTAAGTACCTACCTACAAAAAAAAAACAATTCATCAATGCCTACATAAACAATTATGAACTTGGACCCTAGGTTTTCCTTTCAAATCTAGGTTGAATCCAATCGGAAGCACGCAGCTGCGCTTGACTATGATTGCAAAATACTTAGGTACTGTAGAATATCGTCGATTCTGCGGAACTAGATGTGGTCAAAATAAAATTAACAATATACGAGTATATAGTACGAGGCCATGGTACCGTTGTGGGTATTATTATTTATTTGATTTTGTCTCGGCCATGCCTTTTTGCTTCTGCCCGCAATACGCATTCTATTGTCATTTTTATTGTTGTTGATAATTTTATTCTAAACTCAAATGCTTTCGATGTTATTCACCCATAGCCACAGACAAACCATTGCTTATCCACCAGCATCAAATGAAACTCTTGCCGCCTTGCAACTCTTGCCCACCTTCCCTGAAACAGGGGAGACATTGGCAAAGTTGGTAAAGATTTTATTAATTTTTCAACGCAGCGAAGAGCATATTTGAAAATATAAATGGCATTTTTTTTGTGCTCCGCCGAGATTCGAACCCACAACCTTCCATTTACGAGTCCGAAGTGTTGCCACTGGTCATATCGGACCACATCAATGTTTTGAAACAGGACGTATATTTCATATTTTTTTCTTCTTCGACATATTGTAGTGTTGGTAGTGAAAGCAAGAGGACTTCAGTGGGCCGGACATGTAAGACGTGCAGAGGACTCCAGGATCATCAGAAATGTCTTGGATGGTGCCCCCTCAGGTGTAAGACCACTTGGACGTCCCAGGATGCGGTGGGCATAGACAATGTCGAAGCCGACGCCGAAGTTCTGGGAGTAAGGTGACAATGGAGGGAAGCAGTACAAGACAGAGAGTCCTCGGAGGATTGTGGTGCGGGAGGCTCTGAGCCTTCAAGGCTTTTGAGCCGAAGAAAGTAAGTAAATTCCCCATGTCAAACGACCCTAATGCCAATTTAAAAGTTACTAGCTTCATTTGTATTGGTGCAATTAATACTTCTTCATGATATTTTTAAGTGTAAATCTATTCAGTATTCACACAGTGAAAGTCCATTGTATTATTTATAAATTCGATAGGATAAAACCACAGATCACGGAATATAAAGATAAAACAGAGTTTTAATTCACTTTTTATTTCCTTTTTTTGCACAAACGTTTTCGCCTAATAAGGCACCTTCAGGAGCATAGCATTGTCACCTGAAGATGAGAGCATAAGCATTGTCACCTGAAGATGCCTTATTAGGCGAAAACGTTTGAGCAAAAAAATGAAATAAAAAGTGAATTAAAACTCTGTTTTATCCTTCTTCATGGTGTTTGGAAGTGTAAGAGGATTTCACTAAGAGACATATTCAATATTCATAATAATATCAAGATGACAACAAATAAAATGCAGGAGATATAGGTCAGTAGGTGCACGTTCCAACATCTTCAAACACAAAACATAGATCAACAGTTATGAGAGAGACAAACAAAAAATAGCTCTACAGTAAAAAATATACGGAAAATGAAACAGCGGCAGTACAGAGCGTTTAAGTTCCAGTTATTTTTTATCAAACGCTATGGTGCGGTTTTATACTTAAAACGGTTCTGAGAGTGACTATCTCAAAAGGTATTTTCTGTCGTGTTGAATTTAATCGTGACTGCATCTACATACATGTCTGTATTTATGAACATGTTAACATACATACGTAAGCTTTGTGCATGTTAGAATCCAACAAGAAAGCGAAATCTCATAAATGGCACGATGCACCAACATTTTTTGCGAAAAATCAGTTGTTTATCATGTACCTAATTTTATAAAAATTTAAGATGCGCCTGTTTGGAGCATTATGTAGTGAGACTGTAAAACCTAACAATCCAGAAATATGAAAGAGGCAGCTAAGAAGCATTCATATCTAATCTAATCTAAGTTGCAAATATATGTAATATTGGGGATTCACATTACATGCATTCTCACAAGCAGACACGTACAAGTTCGCGCTTGAGCATGCCGCATGTGAACCTACAGCATAAAAACTAAATCTCAAATGGCAACTCCTGCCGACCTTCCCTGAAACAGGGTTGACATTGGCAAAGTGAACCATTTTCTACAGCATGGGTGGTCAGTCACATACCAACCTATAAGTCAAGGAATACACAACAAATAACATTTTAGACATAAACAAATGGATAAACATTAAAATCAAATACAAAATTCCCATCTAAAATTTACAAATTCGGGATGTGGATTTGGAGGAAGTTGACCACGACATCATGGGTCGAACGAAAATCCAATCCATTGGGAAGACAAACAAGAGGTCCAGGATTAAAAGGGGATCGTCCTATTCGCAGCTCAGGATGATGGCAACCAGTAGAGATAGTCTAAGAGCTAGACGTATGAAACCTTACCTCATCGACTACCAGGCAGAGACATGGTCAGGCTGGTAGTTTGCATCGAGTATATGATTTTTTCACAGATCTGCCGTTTCCTATCCTGGAGCGTTTTGGATGCGGCCTCTTCAAAGAGGCCCAAAAAATGGTGCAAACTACCTCATCGACTACCAGGCAGAGACTAGTAAAAACTAATGCTCCATATTAATTACCTGCTTTTTGCATAAAAAAAAATATTCCAAACCTGGAGCGTTTTGAATGCGGCCATTTTTTTGTAAATTATAAAAAACGATCTTTTGAAGTTAGTTGTATGAGCCATGGAAATAAAGTAAAAAAATATGATATTACATACATTACTTGTAATAAGAGGATAAACATACTACAAATTTGTATTTCCAACCCTTCTTGTTTAGGAGAAAAAGGGGTAAAATGTTATTTTTTACAATATATTTTATAACTCAAAAACAAAATAGAAAATATGATATTTTTGTACGTCAAATATAAGAACATAAATTTTTATACAATAATAATCTCTTACATATTCTTGCTATCTGCTGTAGTTTCAGAGCATTTTCTAAAAAACTTTACGGCAGTTCCCGTTTTTGGTTCAAAATTCGGTTTGAACGCCTTAGTATTTCATTTTAAAAATTTATAAAAAATACCATCACCTAGAAGATTAAATTTCCTTTAAAATTGTATGAATATTTACTCTTTTATTGTGAAAGGATTGTATGTTATAGCGGTTTAACTTTTGTAACGTATTTTGATGGTTGTATATAAGTACCTACCTATCTAGCACGAGTATCTGCGTAATATTATGATGATTTCATATTATCATCATAATATCACGCAAAATATGTTACCACAAGATTAACCGCTATTCTGTTCAAACCTTTCACGATAAAATAGTTTATATCCATACAGTTTTACAGGCAATTTAATCTTCTAGGGGATGGTATTTTTTATATATTTTTACAATCAAACACTAAGGCGTTCAAACCGGATTTTGACCAAAAAACGGGAAACGCTGTAACGGTTTTTGGGAAAATATTTCACTTCAAACTTTATTTTCTCTGAAACTATAGCAGATAGCAAGAGTATGTAAGAGGTCATTATTGTATAAAAATTTATGTTTCTATATTTTACGTACAAAAATATCACAATTTCTATTTTGTTTTTGAGTTATAAAATATATTGTAAAAAATAACATTTTACCCCCTTTTCTCCTGAACAAGAAGGGTTGGAAATACAAATTTGTAGTATGTTTATCCTCTTATTACAAGTAATGTATGTAGTATAATATTTTTTTACTTTATTTCCATGGCTCATACATGGTGCGGTGCATGCAAACTATGAAAATAGTAAGGCATGTGTCCGTATTGATGGTGAGTATAGCGAGTGGTTTGAAGTTTATAAGGGTGTGAGGCAAGGATGTGTGATGAGTCCATGGCTATTTAACATAGTTATGGACAAGTGTGTCAGGGATGCTAGACTTAATGATTGTGGATTGATGATAGGAGAGAGCAAAGTGAGTGTTCTACTGTATGCAGATGATGCAGTTCTTGTATCTGATTCTGCAGTAGAATTGCAAACAATGCTCTCTAGATTGAATGAAGCTTTGTTAGGTAACCATCTGAAGTTGAATGCAAGTAAGACGAAAGTATTGATTTTTGAAAGAGATGATGAAAGTATGAATTATGAATTTAAAATTAATGGAATGAATGTTGATGTCGTAAATGAGTTTGTATACCTGGGAAGTAAGTTTGAAAAAGATGGAAGAATGACCGGTGAATTTGAAAGAAGAGTAATGAAGGGCAGGTGTGTACTGGGTGCCACAGCTTGTATCGCCAAAAATCAAAACATATCTAAAAATGCTCGATTGGCGGTACGCAGTGGCATACTTTTACCCACCTTGATGTATGGAAGCGAGGCCTGGACGGTGAATGAAAGTGAAATTAGTAAAGTCCATACTGTTGAAATGGACTTTCTAAGAAGTATGATTGGGAAAAAACGGAGTGACAGGGTGAGGAATGATTTTGTAAGAGAAGAATGTGGTGCAAGAGAAAGTGTGAAAGTGAAGATTAAAAGAAGTTTGTTAAGATGGTTTGGGCATATGGAGAGAATGAATGAGGAAAGACTGACGAAGAAAGTATATGTTGGTAGAATAGATGGATGTCGTGGTAGAGGAAGACCGAGAAAGGTATGGATGGACCAAATATCCGAAATTGCGAATGAATGGAATATCCAGAGTCATAATAAAAGAAGAGCTTGTATGAAGAAGGTTATGACTCTGGAGGAAATGAAAGAAGTATGTAAGGATAGAAAGAAATGGCGGTTGATCTGTGATGTTGGCGGCTAGGGTTTGTTAAAGTAAAATTGGTTTTTATGATTTAGTTTTTTATGTCCATGTATATATTATAATTTATTGATTTTAAAAATGTAATTTGTCATGTATGTTCCTTGACTTATAGGTTGTTATGTGGCTGACCACCCATACTGTAAAAAATTGGTTCACTTTGCCAATGTCACCCCTGTTTCAGGGAAGGACGGCAAGAGTTGCAAGGCTTATGTTCATTTGAGATTGGGTTTTTATATTGTAGGTCCACATGCGGCATGTGTTAGCGCGAAATTATACATGTCTGCTTGTGGGAATGCATTTAATATAAATCTTAAATGATATATATCTTTGCAGCTTAGATTAGATTAGATTAGATTAGATACAACTAACTTCAAAAGATCGTTTTTTATAATTTACAAAAAAATGGCCGCATTCAAAACGCTCCAGGTTTGGAACATTAATTTTTGTGCTAAAAGCAGGTAATTAATGTGGAGCATCACCTCTTACTAGTCTCTGCCTGGTAGAAATGAGGTAAGGTTTCGTGCGGCCGGCTCTTACACTAAGATGAATGGATGCCACAGCAAGGCACTTCGTTTAGAATATTACAAAACACAACTAAGCTACACATATAGTATAACTTCTTGCCTGCGTTCAAATTCTCGGCATTTTATTTTTGAAAATAATCAATGATATCTTTATTTTCACTACTTAATAAATATATGGTTGTGATCCTTGAAATGTACTCTACACAACCATAGTATTTTAAACCATTTTCCCAAACACTGCAATTACCCTAAGAACCCAACTAAAATCATAACAATATTAATAAATTGCACAGAATCTGTACTCGACTTTCTTGCAAAAATTAACCCACTGTATGACGTATGTAAAGCTAGAATCATCTACCAGCTTATGCCGTTTCAATAAAAATATAATATATCAATAATAAATCAATTTTATTCCACCGCGGTGTGTAGGTACCTGCATACTCGTACAATATGGATATAGCCATATAAATACTTAAATGAATATAAATATTTGGTTGATTTATTTGTTGAGCACCGTTTTGTGTGAATCACACCTCAAGAGCCCTCTGCGAGGTTGGTCTTCTCTGGAAAAAGCGCCAATTACACAAGAAAGATCTTTGACTTATAGGTTGGTATAAAGCTGACCACCCATTGTGTAAAAAATAATTCACTTTGTCAATGTCACCCCTGTTTCAAAGAAGGTCGGCAAGAGTTGCAGGTTTTATGTTCATTTGAGATTTGGTTTTAATTTGTAAGTACACATTCAGCGTTTTTAAGCGCGAATTTACACGTGTCTGTTTGTGGGCATGCATTTGATATGAGTTTTTAATTTTAATACATCTTTACAACTTAGATTTTAGAATCTAAAATCTAGATAATTATAGATGGTCATTGAACCCTTTTGTATGACAACTAGGACTTTGTATGGTGGGTCAACTTTTTAGTTATATTTTGAAAAAGTAACGACTGATTATTACTGGTATTTATAAAATTTTAAGAATCGCAGCCTTTTATCTATTTTTAACCCTTTGACTACCAAGAAAATTGCTAATACATTTTGTATGGAAAATTTTCACTTTGTATGGCGGCTATACTTCTAATTCACTTTTTGGAAAAAATAATGATGGCAATATATAAGTTATCATTATTTACTTACATTTGTAGAAGATTATTTTTTTATTAACCCTCTAACTGCCGAGAATTTTTAAATATTTTTTTTTCTTTTGTATGGCAACTCCCTAAATAAAGATCACGATGAAGCAATGATTTTAATCGTTAGATAGCACTATTTTATAAACGGATTCACAGAAAATTTAAGAAAAATCGTTGGAGTCGTTTTTGAGAAAATCGCATTTAAAATTTTCAGCTCTTCGGAAGCCATCTTGAATTTTCAAAAACGTAAAAAAAATGATTACGAATTAAAGTTATAAACTTATTATTTCTATCAAATCTAAAACAAATTTAAATATCTTGCATTTTAATGGGTTTTTGTAATATTTTCGATTTAAAATTTCAGATCGTGTAAACGGTGCTTTATATTTATTTTTTCCAAAAAAAAAATTTTATTTGTAGAAATTTATGTTGTCCATAATATTGTAGAACATTATATTCTTGTTGACCCCTTAACTTTCGAGAAAATCACAATCGTTTGTTTTTTTCATATCGCAACCCATAGACACAGATTAGTAAGAGTGTTGCCATAACTAATTTATTAAGTTAAAAACTAATTAATGGCTACTCTGAAAATTTAAGAAAAATTCTTGGAGCCGTTTTTGAGAAAAGTGCAATTTTATGTTTTTTTTTGTATGGCAGCCATCTTGAATTTTCAAGTTGGTGTAATTCCATGTTATTCATACTTAATACATGTCCAAAAAAGTTGATGTAGCCAAAATTTGGTATCTCTAGGTCTTATACTTTGGAAAGTGACACACATACACACATACACACACACACACACACACATACAGACGGACGTTTTTGAAAGATAGTGTTTTTGGCATGTCCTGCACCAGGACAACTCATTTCCGTGAAAACCTCGAAAATTTTTTTTCACACCAAATCAAAACTTTCTTTATAGCCTTCAGCTATAGCAAGAAAGTAAAAATAATTATGTAAATTGATTAACAATCGTAATGGCCTTCTTACCTTGAATGACTATTTTTGAGAATTCGTCATCTGGTGAACATGGAATTATCTTGCAGAATATCCAGACTGTTCCCATCACATTCAGCAGAACTTCTGGTATGATGAAGGCTACTCTGAAAAGAAAAAACAATCCACCAATGTATTGCCATGAACATGTTTAGAAATAATCGGATGAAGGTGTGGGTTGAACCTGTTTAATCAAACAAACATTTATGTAGTAAGTGACAACCAAAATCAAACACCTGGTACAAAAATCCAAAATAAATGTTTTAATAATAATAATTTAAATCTAATCTAATCTTATCTATGTTGCAAAGATATGTAACATTGGGGATTCACATTATATGCATTTTCACAAGCAAACACGTATAAGTTCGTACTTGTACATACCGCATATGAACCTACAACATAAAAACCTAAATCTTAGATGAACATACATCTTGCAACTTTTGCTGAACTTTCCTGAAACAGGGGTGACATTGGCAAAGTGAACCATTTTCTACAGCATGGGTAGTCAGTCACATACCAACCTATAATTCAAGGAATAATATCAATTAAATCATCCTAATAATAATAATAATAATAATATTAGGATGATTTATTTGGTGAGCGCTGTTTTTGTGTGAATCACACCTCAATAGACCTCCCTCTACGAGCTTGGTCGCTGCTAAATAAAGTGCCAATACTCAAGCAAGACTCAGTTGCTGTAAGGCTGGATGGACCTTTGGTGACCGGTCTTTGGTAAAGTTATATGAATTTTTCAACCCAGTGAAAAGCATATTTGAAACTGTAAATGGTTTATTTTTTGTACTTCGTCGGAATTCGAGCCCACAACCTTCCATTTACGACCACTAGACTACGGACCGATAGCTTCTAATAGCTATCTATAGAGCAGGATTCTAAGAGATTAAATAAAAATTAAGAGATCAAGTAGACTTGGGAGAAAAAATACATTGACGCAAGAAGTAAAGCAAGAAGATTTAGGACACTAAAAGGCATCATCAGACTCAGAGTCCTAATAAAAGAAGAGCTTGTATGAGGAAGGTTATGACTCTGGAGGAAATGAAAGAAGAATGTGAGGACAGAAAGAAATGGCGGTCGATCTGTAATGATGACGGCTAGGGCTAGGGTTGTTAATTAATTTTTAAATTGGAATTCCGTAGTTGTAATTGTTTTGATATATATATTATTGATTATGAATTTAATATTTAATCATTATTATTTGTGAATTATGTTCCTCAACTTATAGGTTGGTATGCGGTTGACCACCCATGCTGTAGAAAATGGTTCACTTTGCCAGTGTCACCCCTGTTTCAGGGAAGGTCGGCAAGAATTGCAGGGTGTATGTTTGCAATCCACCAACCTATGTTTTGCCTGGCCAGTTGTCTTCATGCGAAAGCAGAAGCTTGTGTGCATGCAATGGCATCTGTTGAACCAGGGTCAAAGTTATGGTCAAGTGGGCTAGACGCAAGATTCGAACCAACGTTATTCTGTCCAAATACGCTAGTCAAAGATGCGCCTCTAGCCCCTCGGCCATAACACCGACGTTCATTTGAGATTTGTGTTTTATGTCGTAGGTTCACATGCGACATGTGCAAGCGCGATCTTGTGTCTGCTTGTGAGAATACATATAATATGAATCCCTAATGTTACATAATCTTTGCAACTTCGATTAGATTAGATTGCTCCTGATGATTTAAAAGAAGATGATAATAAAAAAAAACTATATAACTCTAAGGTTTTCGCCTAAATCTACGTCTCATGGTGCACCAATTTTTAGTTCCGTTTCCATGGACCTCCAACATGTCAAAATGCACCGTTTTGGGAAGTTACGAGGAACAGAAATACTGAACAGGCTCTCTTTCTTTTGGTCGCGGCATTTTGGGTCAAGCGACCACGTGCGCTCGGAAACATTGATGTCTAATATGTTAACACACCTACAGCTCTAAAACCAGTTTCATTTCTCAATGGCAACTCTCCACTGCTCGTGTGATCATTGATTTCATGTTTCAATGTTTGTTATATTGTATGTTGATGTTTCGGGTGAAATATGAATTTGATTGCCTCATCAGCATCATAAAGACTCATCTCTTTCTCTATGCACACACCTCTTTTTCGACATTTTTTTTTACAACAGAACTTTCAATGTTTGCATCACAAACGTTAGTAGTATAATTTAAAATTTAATTAATAATTTTTTAATTATATTGTTTTTGTGAAATTAAAAACAGTGTTTAAAAGTTAAAAGTGTTGTTTATTTGAATAACTATTGAAGGAGTTGTAAGTCAAAAATATTGTTACGAACTATCGGTGCTATTCTTAGACATTTTAGTCGTCGGTTGAGCCCACGCTTTGACAAACTAATGATGCATTTGTATGAAGACCTGTCAATCCAGGATGTCCGCAAGTGAACAGCTGATTTGTCTTCATACAAATATTACAAAATTCGGTAGTTAAGAATGACCGTGCTGATGAAACTTCCAGATCAGGCACCATTAATTTGTCAAAGCGTGGGCTCAACCGACGACTAAAATGTCTAAGAATAGCCACGTATGAGTTTGTGTGCACATGTATCTAGGTACGTGCGCATAAGCACTTAATCTAAATCTAAGGTGCAAAAATATGTATCATTTGAGATTCATATTAAATGCATTCCCACAAGCAGACACGCATAATTTCGCGCTCACACATGCCGCATGTGGATCTACAATATAAAAACCCAATCTCAAATAAACACAAGCCAACTGCAACTCTTGCCAACCTTCCCTAAAACAGGGGTGACATTCTATACCTATGATCTCTTAATTTATCTTTGATCAATAATGTCTATAATCTATAACTTTTACAATAATTGAATATTTAATTCGCATGTAGGCCAATCTAGACAAAATTGTCAATAAAAATTGTCTCGACACTTAATGGAGTAATCCGCCATTTATTGCTTTAGGTGGGAATGAGAAATGTTACTTCGAGCCAAACGCTGTGGAAGCTAGAAAAAAAGTGTGACGTATGTGGGCAAGTAGCTTTACAGCAAGCAAACCGAGTATAAAACATCGCTTAAGTAGAAAACCAAGTGAGAAATAGATGATCGTCATACGACCGGCCGATAGTTCAGTTGGTAGAGTGCTTAAATTCCATGCCGAGAGCTGTGGTTCGAGTCGCACCGAGGGTGTCAGAAATGAATTCCCGCTTCGGTTAACTTTGCCAATGCCTACGTTTTATCTTTCAATATGTATACTAATACTACTTACTATATAGACGTGTTTGGCACATCTCCTGGCCACATATCTCGCGCCTCCCCTGGCCGGACTGAAAACCGCTGACTTAGATTAATTATAGATCATCATTGCTTACATAATATCGATAAAAAAAATCCCACTGATGACTAATGGTTGATTTGCAATTCTAAGCAGGTGTCGCTTCAAATTATATATTTGTACTATAGACCGGAGAAAACAGTTCAAGGTTTCATTCCATTAAATAATCATTATTTTCTTCCTCTTTTTTTTGTATCTTTCTGAAAGAAAATTCCAACTCTATCGTATGATTCCAACGATGTTATTCACGCGCAGAAAATCCACAGCTCAAGCGCCACCTAAAGTGAATTTTCCGTACAAAAAACACGATGATTCATGGCTCAGCTATGGATCAAATGTGTTGTGAATTATATTTGCAATTATTTATTTTAACAGAATGTATTTTACACAATTTGTTTCACAATTAACAATTGATTTCTAGCTCTGGCTTTCAAACTTCATGGCTGAATGTTGAATCAAAATTCTGCCCTTCACACGATTTCGGCTTACATTTATACTCGTTTATACGGACATACAGACGGTTCTCGACTGTTCTCAAACATAGTGGATGATTCAAATACCAGAGCGTTCCACTGGCGTGATAAGGATCACGCATGCAAGAATACTAACATGGATCATACTAGTGCTAGACTGTTCTATGTATGCATGTACAGTCGCACGTAGACACTCCAAGTTGGTAACAATATACATATTTATCTACTTTGATTGATGTGGCTGTTTGCTTACTTGATGGTGAGCAACGGCGCCACGTACTTCCTGGCGTCCGTGTCCGTCATGGTGCCCCTGGCACTGTGGCACGCCAGTAGCAGCAGCAGCAGTAGCAGCACGGCCTGCAGCAGCACCAGCCCGCCCAGGTACACGCGCACGTACGTGCCGCCGCGCCAGCCGCTCGTGGAGCACGCCCAGGCAGCGGGGAAGGTGGCCGAGCACGTGATGGCGGTCAGCACCAGCCTACAACACAACACAACACAGTCAGTATGACAGAGGATGCCCGTCAGCACTAGCCTGCAACACAACACAGACAGGGTGACAGAGGATGCCCGTCAGCACCAGCCTGCAACACAACACAGACAGGGTGACAGAGGATGCCCGTCAGCACTAGCCTGCAACACAACACAGACAGGGTGACAGAGGATGCCCGTCAGCACTAGCCTGCAACACAACACAGACAGGGTGACAGAGGATGCCCGTCAGCACTAGCCTGCAACACAACACAGACAGGGTGACAGAGGATGCCCGTCAGCACTAGCCTGCAACACAACACAGACAGGGTGACAGAGGATGCCCGTCAGCACCAGCAAGCAACACAACACAGTCAGGGTGACAGAGGATGCCCGTCAGCACCAGCCTGCAACACAACACAGTCAGGGTAACAGAGGATGCCCGTCAGCACCAGCCTGCAACACAACACAGTCAGGATGACAGAGGATGCCCGTCAAGCACCAGCCTGCAACACAACACAGTCAGGGTGACAGAGGATGCCAGTCAGCACCAGCCTGCAACACAACACAGTCAGGGTAACAGAGGATGCCCGTCAGCACCAGCCTGCAACACAACACAGTCAGGGTAACAGAGGATGCCCGTCAGCACCAGCCTGCAACACAACACAGTTAGGGTGACAGAGGATGCCCGTCAGCACCAGCCTGCAACACAACACAGTCAGGATGACAGAGGATGCCCGTCAAGCACCAGCCTGCAACACAACACAGTCAGGGTGACAGAGGATGCCAGTCAGCACCAGCCTGCAACACAACACAGTCAGGGTAACAGAGGATGCCCGTCAGCACCAGCCTGCAACACAACACAGTCAGGGTGACAGAGGATGCCAGTCAGCACCAGCCTGCAACACAACACAGTCAGGCAGCCTGCAACACAACACAGTCAGGGTGACAGAGGATGCCCGTCAGCACCAGCCTGCAACACAACACAGTCAGGGTGACAGAGGATGCCCGTCAGCACCAGCCTGCAACACAACACAGTCAGTGTGACAGAGGATGCCAGTCAGCACCAGCCTGCAAGATAAGACATTCAGTTAATATGCATATTAAGATGATTAATGTGGTGAGCGCATTTTGTGTAAATCACACCTCAAGAGTCCTCTGAAAACTAGTTCGTCGCTGTCCACAGCACAAATTCTCAAGCTCAAATTCTACCAACTGAGCTATCAACCAAACTTTTTACGAGCTTGGTCGTCGCTACAAAGCGCTAATTCTCAAGCAAGACACATTTGCTGTTAGGTTGGATGGACCTTCGGGTGACCGGCCTTTGGTAAAGGTATATGAATTTCTCAACCCAACGATGAGAACATTTGAAAATACAAACGGTATATTTTTGCTTATTTAAAAATTTAAATGGGTAAAACAAAGTTTTAAATCACTTATTTATTTATTTTTTGTGCTCAAACATTTTCGTCTAATGAGGCATCTTCAGGAGCAGAATGGTTACTGTGTGTGCCTCATTAGGCGAAAATGTTCGAGCACAAAAAATAAGTAAATAAGTGAATTAAAACTGTGTTTACCCATTTGAATTTTTAAATAAGAAAAGATGGACTTTCACTGTGTTATCAGATTTAACACTAAAAAATATAATGGTACATTTTTGTGCTGCGCCGGGATTCGAACCCACTCTCCCTTCCATTCACAAGTCCGAAGCGTTCCCACTAGACTACGGACCGGTCACACGAAGATGAGAGATTTACATATTTTTAAACTTACATTGTAAATATTAGTATTTGTTTCAATTACGTAAACACGAGTTGTAATGAAAACAAATACAAAAGCACGATATACACGTGCATCGTCATTGTAAGGTCACTTCTCTATTATCCAATCATTAACTGATGTACAAAATGTATGAAAACTGAAACGCTCTCTAGAGGCACTGTTTCACTTTTCATACATTTATATTTAAATGTGCTATAATATTAAATAGTTTTATACTTGGGGTACCAAGTTTGATATTTAATGATTGTACTGTAGTAATTGTTTGATAAAAGCATCAGGAGGATGTTTATAACCATCATAATCTTACATAGAACATAATAGACTAAATAAATAGGTTCCACATTTGAATGGGAAATTATGATCACGTATGACTGCTATTGCATGTTCATTATTTTTATTGTATTGCCATTTTTATTGATTTAATCTATGTAAAGGATTTTGTTAAATGTAGGTTTGTATAGAATACATATTTTATTGTGTTAGTAAGTTCAATGAAAAAAATTACATTTGAAAAAAAATATATTTCTATGTAAATAACAAATACTATAAATGTGAGGTAGGTAGGTAGGTGTATTAGTTATAGCCGATGACAGTTGGAGTAATTATTATAGGTACCTACGAAAGAGACATTCAATTATGTACCTACTGGAAGCTTTTTGTTCAGGAAGGTTCTAGCAAAATTGGCATCTAGTAACTACTGTCTTTAGGTGTATAAAGGGCTGCAAGCGGCTCGCACGAGTCAGTTCATATACGTCGCTCTGCTTTTGAACAAGAAAGACTTTGTAAGTGAAGACCAACTGTGAAGTAAATGTAAAGTGCTAACGCATAAATGTGAATTGTTATAAATAAATATAAATTGTTAAATAAATCAAAGTGCAAAATAAATATCCATGAAAGAAGACCAGTTTTTTTAAATTTAAAGACTGTTTTTTTAACCCAAAAAACAATAATATTCCCACATTTTTCTTCGTTTTGCTTGACTGGTTTTTAAAAACGTTTGTACATAGGACTTAAAGATATATTTTATTTATATCGATCGTTATAAGTAAAAAGAAAAAGTACTTAAATCTACAGAAAATAATTCAAGAAACGATAAATACCATATGAATCTGAACATGAGTTCGAAGATACTGGGGAAGACGAGGTCGTCGGAAGCTGCGAGCCATTTCCTTCCCAGCAGCCGCAATGCGGGCATTCTGCAAGACAGAGGAAGAAAATGTTGTGACATCACAAAACAAGAAGAAAAGTAAAAAAATATTATAAAAATATTTAAAAAAAAAACATAAAAAAAAAAAATTAGGCTGATTTATTTGGTGAGCGCTGTTTTTGTGTGTATTACACCTCAAGAGCCCTCTGCGAGCTTGGTCGTCGCTGAAAAAAGCGTCAATTCTTAAGCAAGACCCAGTTGCTGTAAGGCTGGATGGACCTTTTGATGACCGGTCTTTGGTAAAGGTTTATGAATTTTTCAACCCAGCGAAGAGCAAATTTGAAAATATGGATGGTATATTTTTTGTGCTCCGCCGGGGTTCGAACCCACAACCTTCCATTTACGAGTCCGAAGTGTTACCACTGGACTACGGACCGGTTAATTAGTGTTCTATCGATACTGATGATACAGTTGAAATGTTCTTCCTAAGATGTATGATTGGGAAAAAACGAAGTGATAGGGTGAGGAATGATTTTGTAAGAGAAGAATGTGGTGTAAGAGACAGTGTGCAAATAAAGATTAAAATAAGTTTGTAAAGATGGTTTGGGCATATGAAGAGAATGAATGATGAAAGACCGACGAAGAAAGTATATGTTGCAAGAATAGATGGATGTCGTGGTAGAGGAAGACCGAGAAAGGTATGGACGGACTAAATTTGAGAAATTGCGAATGAATGGAATATCCAGAGTCACTATAAAAGGAGAGCCTGTATGAAGAAGGTTATGACTCTGGAGGAAATGAAAGAAGTACGTAAGGACAGAAAGAAATGACGGTTGATCTGTAATGTTGGCGGCTAGGGTTTTTAAAATTAGAATTTGTTTTTCTATTTAGTTTTTGATGTCCATACACATTATTATTTGTTGATTTTAAAAATTATAATTTGTTGTGTATGTAGGCTGACTACCCATGCTGGAGAAAATGGTTCACTTTGCCAATGTCACCCCTGTTTCAGGGAAGGTCGGCAGGAGTTGCAGGGTGTATGTTTATTTGAGATTATTTGAACTTATACGTGTCTGCTTGTGAATATGCATATAAGGCGAATCTTTAATGTAACATAAATTTGCAACTTAGATTAGATTACATGATACAGTATTGCTACGAACGTATAGGTTCGTACGTGTGCCTAAGCATGCTGGTAGGTCGAACAATCTGGTATAGTGTCGAACAATCCCATGGAAGTATGTGGCATGTTCTCGAATACGCGAGAACTAACGGTATGAGCCGTATAAATAGAGACGGCGCGGCGCGGCGGTTGTGTGAGGGATAGAAAATAGACGACAAACGACGATACCATGTTGAAAGCACCGGTTCTCATCAGATCACCGAAGTTAAGCAACATTGGGCGCGGATGCTACTTGGATGGGTGACCGCTCAGGTACACCGCGTCTTGTTGGCATTTCTTGGATCGGTCCATAGTTCAGTGGCAACACTTCGGACTCGTAAATGGAAGGTTGTGGATTCGAATCCCGGCGGAGCACAAAAATATACCATTTATATTTCCAAATGTGCTGGGTTGAAAAATTCATAAACCTTTACCAAAGACCGGTCACAGAAAACTTACAACAACTGGGGTCTTGTTTGAGAATTGGCGCTTTCTACAGCGACGACCAAGCTCGCAGAGGGCTCTTGAGGTGTGATACACACAAAAACAGCGCTCCTCAAATAAATCATCCTAATATTATTATTATTATTATAGAGTCGCTTTGAACATTGTAACGCAAAGACTGCAGGCTGAGAAAAAAGAGTGAACACTACATTGTTGTAACGGGGTTGTAACCTAACATTGGGAAAATAAATCTTGTGAAATAAATTTAAATCGCAGTTGTATTAAAAGATCCTCAAGCAAAATCATAACAGTATATTAAAATGAAGACTAAAAATAAAAATAAAATAATGTCACACAGTTTTGACAGAAGCATTCATGATCGAATTTTAAATTTGTGCTGTTTCATAATTGGAACAGAAAAAAATATTTAAAACTAGAGAGATATTTAACCTCACCTTGAATAAAAATATAAACATTTTTAAAATGGTTTCAAACTATTAAACAAAGGAATAATCCAGAAATATTTTTTATAGCCTAAGATTTCAAAATATTAATAAACTATATAAAAATATAATAAACTAAATATAAATAAACTAATTTGTTTAATTTTTGTTTTTGTTTCAAAGAAATGTAAACAAAAACAAAAAGGTTCTTCAGATATTCGTAACATTGTTATGATAGCAGTATTCACTATTTTCACTATTTTCCTCCCAAATTTTACAAAAAGTTTTCGGTTATCGGAGTTCAGAACTTCATCAGGTACATGGAGTCCTTATAAATCCATGATCAGGTAAACATAATTTGAAAAAAAAAACAAATAAATTAGTCATAAAACTGTGTGTGCGGGAGGTAATAATAATAATAATATTAGGATGATTTATTTGGTGAGCGCTGTTTTTGTGTGCATCACACATCAATGATGATGATGGTGATGATGATGAGTTGATGATTTCTTTATAGCGCCGTTTCGTGATGTAATCACTTCAAGGGCGCTTGAACAAGAACCCTCTGCGAGCTTGGTCGTCGCTCTAGAAAGCGCCCATTCTCAAGTAAGACCCAGTTGCTATTAAGCTGGATGGACCTTTAGTGACCGGTCTTTGGTAAAGGTATATTTATTTTTCACCGAGCGAAGAGCATATTTATAAATAAAAATGGTATATTTTTTGTGCTCCGCCGGGATTTGAACCAACAACCTTCCATTTACTAGTCGGAAGTGTTAACCACTAGACTAAGGCCCGGTCAAGGGATGTGATGGATATCCGTATCCGTCACCGAAACCGTTAAATTTTTTTTGGATAATTTCGGATTTAGAATATTGACATCTAAGGTTCATATTTAATTCATGCCCACAAGCAAGCACATGTTAGTTCGCGATTACACGTAGGTACTGCATGTGTACCTATGTACATACAAAATAAAGCAAACCTAAAATTAATATGAGCCTTGCAACTCTTGCCACCTTTCCTTGAAACAGGGTGGCAGTGGTAAAAGTAAACCAAGCTTTTACAGCATGGAGGGGTCAGCCTCCACCTGAAGTGCTATTCTGCAAAATTCATTACACTATCAATCTAAGTCGGAGCTTGCTAGCGCTTGCGAAAGAACTCCAAAGATAAAAAAAAAAACACGGTACACTTTATTTTTGGACACGAATCTCTATCTCGTCGCCTTAAAGGAATATAGCAGAATAGCGCTTCTGATAGTCAAGGCTTTTCTTTTTCGTATTTAAATTTAAAATATTTAAATTGAGCAAACTATTAATGAAAAAAAAATGCAAGGAAAAACGGGCTTTTATTTCTTCCTGTATATTTTAACTATTTTTGTGTAAAAAAATTGCAAATGTTTTCGGTCCTCAAACCATCATCATATATGTATAATGTTTATACATAAATTTAAAAATTAGGCGTAAAAATTGTGTGTAGGGACACAGTTTTATGACTGCTTTAACTACTAAAAAAACTTGTTTTTCGTTAAATACGTATTTCTATGAAAAAAAAAATGTCAGTGTTAATACGCAAACCATTAAAAATGTAATTTGTTTAATTTCACATAATGTTTTTTGTCGGAATGCTTTTTTTGCACGGATGTTTGAAATTTGAATTTTCCGCGGCATGCAAACATCACAAGTATATCACCTTTAGCAATCAGTTAAATCACCTTTGTAAATCTTTGCCTGAGCAACCTGACCGCGTGACGTCACATTTTTTATGCTTTGAAATGTGCAAGCCTCATCAATATGCGGTGTCGTTTTTTGTGTGTCACCCCTTAAGAGCCCTGTATGATGTAACTCTCTGTAACTGTCGCCATTGCACTAGAAGTGGCCAGAGCCTCTGCAGAGTTGCCTCCATTTTTTCCTATCCTAACATACCTCTTTCAATTCATTCATATCCATCACCTTTTTCATGCATTTTCTTCTTTACGCTCACTTTGTATATCCCCTTCTTTCACAATCTCCTCAATCTGATCACTCCATACTTTTCTCGGTCGTCGCTTCCCTCATTTTCCTTTCACACTTTCTTTGTATACATACTTTGTCAGTCTATCATCTTTCATTCTTTCCACATGCCCAAACCATCTCATCACATTCTTTTGTACCTTAACTTTCACATCCTCTTTCAAATTACTTTCTTTTTTTACCCATTCATTCCTAACTCTATCCCTCAGAGTTTTTCCTGTCATGCTTCTCAAATGCTTCATTTCCACCGTACATACTTTACTCATTTCGCTATCATTCACTGTCCATGCTTCACTTCCATACATCAAAGTCGGTAACAATATGCCATTGTGTACCGCCATTCTCAGATCCATCGTCAATCGCTTATTCTTTGCTATTCTTCCTATTGCACCGACCACTTGCTTTCCCTTTCACACCCTATTCTCAAGTTCTCTTGTCATCTTTCCATCATTGTTAAACATACTTCCCAAGTATCTGATGATGATATCTGATTTCGGAATTCTCGGAAAGGGGCATTTTATATTGTTCTTCTTCTTCTTTTGGTGCCACTTCTATCGAAGATCGGATCAAGGCTGTTTGTCCGTGGATGCTGCTGCTCGAAACAGGGACACCACTACCTAATATCTAATGTAATATAAGTTGCAAAGATATTATATGCATTCTCATAAGCAGACACGTACAAGTTCGCGCTTGCACATGCCTCATGTGAACCTAATACATTAAAACCCTGAATTAGAAATCTGAAATGGATGCAACCTTGCAACTCTTGCCGTCCTTCCCTGAAACACGGGTGACATCGGCAAAGTGAACCATTTTCTACAGCATGGGTGGTCAGCCGCATACCAACATATAAGTCGAGGAACAAAATGAACAAACTGAAAACACGAAAAAATTTCTATCCCAAATCTCTTGCTGCAAATAATTGCAAATAATTGTGATGGTTGCCAGTTTTCAGCAGTAGGAAGAGAAGATGGTTCTGGAGGGACCGTGTAGACCGCATGAGCGAAATTAGGTCAACCAGACGGCCAGCGTCTACCAGGCCGACTAGCCAAAAGATGGGAGAACAGCTGGTCTTCTGCATCTCAGCAGGGAGTTCCACAATAAACAGATCCTAGATCTAATGCAAGAATAAGAAGAAAGAAGAAGCTAGTTTTCAATGAAGCACAATCTAATCTAATCTAACTTGCAAAGATATGTAACATGGGGGATTCACATTATATGCATTTTCAAAGGCGACTTTAAGGTAACACGTATAATTTTGCGCTTGTACATGCCGCATGCGAACCTACAACATAAAAACCCAAATCTCAAATGAACACACACCCTGCAACTCTTGCTGACCTTTCGTGAAACAGGAGTGACATAGGCAAAGTGAACCATTTTCTACAGCGCGGTCAGCCACATACCAACGTAAAAGTCAAGGAAAATACTGGAAAATACACAACAAACTATATTTTTTTATATTCATAAATCACAAATATAATATGTATAAACATAAAAAAAATTGGTGAGACAGGGAGATCAGTACGCACAAGATTTAAAGAACATTCCAGAGCACTCAGAGGCTTATCTGCATACTCTGAGATGGCAGACCATTGCATTGATAAAGACCATACTTTCGATATTACCAATGTAGAGGTAATGCATTCTGAGTGTGAAGTGAGGAGACTGATGACTCTGGAAGCGTTGGAAATCTACAAAAATAAAAATAAAGACTTAGTGAATGTGCAGATTCCCTATGTTTCACCAATATTGCAATAATTTGTTTTTTATTTGTTATTACTATTATTATTTTTATTTAACTAACATATTTTATTTTTATTGTATTAAATTTTTTAATTTCATTATACCTAACAATAATGCATTTTTGAATCTTACATTTGTGTTTAAAAAAAAAAAAAAAAATTGTCTATGAATTTTGCTTTTGTTTTGAAAAAAAGTTGTTTTGAAAATTGTTTTGAAAATTATTTTATAAAAATATATTTGTAACCATTCTGCTCTTGAAGATGCCTCATTAGGCGAAAATATTCGAGCATAAACAAATAAAATAAAGTGAATTAAAACAATGTTTTACCATTTATATTTTTAAATATTTATAAAAAAAATTTTTTTTTTTAAACCCTAGTCCTAGCCGTCAACATTACAGATCAACCGCCATTTCTTTCTGCCCTTACGTACTTCTTTCATTTCATCCAGAGTCATAACCTGCTTCATACAAGCTCTCCTTTTTTTAGCTTACAAACGAACAAAAACTATTTTTTTTTAATTTACTCACTCGCTGTTCTGTCGTCAATACGGTAGCTTAAAATTTATTCCAAATCTGTAACCAACTCTAAATTTAATGAATTGATTAACCTGTCACTAAATAAACTGTCACTGTCACTTTTATCAGATTTTTAAAAGTATTTTTTTTTAAAACAATTTATCATATCTTTGACACTACCACAGTGGAGATTTTAAATCAGAAACTAAAAAAATGATATGTGTCCATAATGACGAAGCAAAAAAATATTAAAGCGACCTGCTTTTGATATTTTCGCTGATGAGACGTTTCTTGCAAAAAAATATTGCACAATTTTTCGCATATTACCATTGTTAAGTGGAAATTGCAATAATTTGTCAATTTTTTGTTATCCGTTGGTTCTCAATTTTTTTCGCTATCTAATTTCCCTAAAGTTACTGGACTTATAGGTTGGTTTTTAGCTGACTATCCATCGTGTCAAAAAATGTTCACTTTGCCAATGTCACCCCACAAAATATATGGCTTGCGTTGCATATTTCCCTTTCTTGTAATAAAATTTTAAAATGTATCTAATTTCTTCATTCGATTCGCTCATTCTGACAGAAAGAAAGCAAATGAAAAATATCGGGATTTTTTTTTCCCAATTTGATTTCACATAACATGCATTCTCACAACCAGACACGTACAAGTTCGCGCTTGCACATGCCTCATGTGAACCTACAAAAATATAATTAAAAATATTATTATAAAAACCAAATCTCCAATGGACATACACCCTGCAACTCTTGCCGTCCTTCCCTGAGACAGGGGTAACATTGGCAAAGTGAACCATTTTTACAGCATGGGTGATCAGCCGCATACCAACCTATAAGTCAAGGAACATTCATTGATTCGTTTTTTGAAATGTCCCCTTTTTATTGTGATGAAAGCCAGCCAGATACTAATAGTACATCCAAAGATATTTTATTACAAGCCTATACATACCTTATGCGAAAAGACTTTTTGCCCGACCTAATATTTAAAAACAGAATGAAAGTGAAGCCGATGGGAAAAAGAGAAATTTAATCAATTACCTTTCAGCAGCAGAGCTCTTGAGCTGTAACAATACTCAGACATCGCGTGAATAATGCAAGCTTATTAATTTATTGAATGGAGGTCGTTGATAATTAATTAGACTGATTAATGAATGATTAATTGCGAATCGTGACTTCATTTTGTACAATTAAATATCAAAATAGAACAAAGATGGAGAAAATATATAGTAAAAAAACGTAAATTCTAGTCGAATTTTTGTACAGTTTTTCCAAACATTTGGATACTTTGAAGGTCAAACTGAATAAATGACACATTGTATTGATTTTATTTGGGTTCTTTTTAATTAAACTGCGATTTATTTATTTAAACAAGATTTATTTTGCACAATATACGGTTACACAGTACTTTTCTAGATCTATCGACTAAGCGTCACAATGTTTCAAGCGTCTCTGCTACGCACCCCATTGCGGCTCGTATATATAGGTACGAAAGGAACGATTCTTACATGTTCTAGATTATCTCATATACTTCTATAATGGATTTTTCGAAACACTTCTAGATTGTTCAACACACGCCATTGGCTTAGGCGCAGGTACCAAGATACATGAACATTGTACACACAAACTCATAGTTCGTAACAATATTCAGCTAACATGAGTTTGTCAATAAACGCACCTTTTTTCATATTTTCTTCGAAAAAAAAAATACAAAAATGTGAAAACCCTGTAGTTTAGAAGTCTACATAAGCATTTATTTATAATAAGTTCACTTACTGTGAGAAGTTACAAACAATAAAATGTTTTATCCACGATTGGAGATTTCCCAGCTCCCGAGCTCCTGGTTCTCATTTTTTGTGAATGGTGAGTAAATCTTGCCGGTATTTATTTTGGGTTTGGAAACGGGAAATAATTTCTGACACCCTCGGTGGGGTTCGAACCCTTGCTCTCGGCATGGAATGCAAGCATTCTAACAACTGAGCTATCGACCGGGCTAGACCGGATCATTTTTTGGAAATTTATTAAATGAATCACTTTTCGTAATCAATTTTTTAAAATTAATATACTTTAATCTTTTAAGAACATCAACATTTTGATCAATAATTATGAATATTCTTCATTATCTGATATCCTGTCTTGAGCAAAGTCCATATTTAAGCAATTGCATTGACTTTTATCAGATTCCAATAATTGCTCAATCATCATTTTATCTGAATAATTTGATGATTATATCACTTACACGTTGGTATGAGGCAATGCTGTAAAAAATGGTTCACTTTGTCAATGTCATCCCTATTGTATGTTCGTTGGAGGTTTGGTTTTGAATTGTGAGTACCTACACAGCAGCATTTTGTAAGCGCCATCTTACACATTATCGCACAATATCTTGGCACGTGTCTGTTTGTGTAAATGTTTATATATCTCTGCAACCTAGATTATAAATTACATCCGGGTCCGGTCGATTGCTCAGTTGGTAGAGTGCTTACATTCGATGCCGCGAGCCCGGGTTCGAATCCCGCCGAGGGCGTCAGAAATGATGCGACCGCTTCGGGGATAACGTGACAAAAGGTTACACAATATTTGTAGCTTAGTTGCGTTTTTTTTTACCTATGTGTTGACAAACCTTTGGTTTTGGTTTATAAACGCTCTAGATTAGATATAACTGAAGAGAAAATAATAAAGATGAAAAATAATACAGAAATGTCGTAAAAGAGAATAAGACATTGAAAATGTAATTTTTTGTATTGGCCACATCAAGTGGGAACATCACGTAATTATTTAAACCTCCCGTAAATGGTAACACAAACGCAAGAAAACTAATACACTCACTTGGGGAGCTGTTGTACATTCCATATGTTTTTTTACTTACGCGATCGTTGAGTATTTACGCAAAGTTTTACGACATGAAATGGTTTCATTGTCGAGAGGTCAAGGTCTTTAGTACATACTCGTACATACGAGTAAGTGTAGAAGCAGAAATACGAATATGTACGTATGTACAAAAAGCAATAATCCGAATGAGTTATTAAGTTTTATTGATTTGAATACGCTACCTGCGCGTAAAATAGCGTGTACTTTATATAACAACTTCAAACTTTACAACCGATGTGAGTTTGATGATAAATTTACATAAGCAACTGTTAGTCTGTTTCCATTCGGGTTTCCATAAGGGTGACCAAACAGCTGAAAAATTGCCCTCATTTTTTCCTATCCTTGAATACCTCTATCGCACAAAAAAACGCAACTAAGCTACTCATATAGTGTAACGTCTTGCCTACGTTATCCCCGAAGGGGTCGCATGTGGCGATTTGGGACCTATTTATTTTTACGGGTAAAGGGGCCGGCCTCACACCAACCACTTTCAGCTAAAGTGGGAGTTCTCATTTCTTGTGAAGGTTTAGTACACATTGCCGGTATTTATTTTGGGTTTAAAATAGACACCGATACGAGAAACCATTTCTGACACCCTCGGTAGGGATCGAACCTCTGCCCGCGGCATGGAATGCAAGCATTCTACCAACTGAGCTTTCGTCCGAACTTTTTGCGAGCTTGGTAGAAACCTACAAAGCGCCAATTCTCAAGCAAGACCCAGTAGATGCAAGGCTGGATGGACCTTTGATGTCCGGTCTTTGGTAAAGGTTTTTGAATTATTCAACCCAGCGATGAGCATATTTGAAAATATAAATGGTATAGTTTTTGTGCTCCGCTGGGATTCGAACCCACAACCTTCCATTTACAAGTCCGAAGTGTAACCATTGGACTACGGATGAAAAGGTTAAAGAAAATCAGTTCATTTATATGCAATATCGATGATATATTTCACATATTGAATTCTTTTACATTCCATTTCTCATAAATTCATAAATCTGATAGTTCCATTCTTTTCTCGAACATTGTTTCACATTTTCTCTGCAATGAACACTTGTCAGTCTTCCTTCATCCATTCTTTCGACGCGCCTGAACCATGTCATCACATTATTCGGTACCTTTACCTCTGAAAATGAAAATGGCGGTACACAATTACGTATATTGTTGCCGATCCTGATGTATGGAAGCGAGTCGTGGACGGTGAATGAAAGATAAGTAAATAAGGTATGCACCGTAGAAATGGCTCCTTTGAAAAGTACGACAGGAAAAACAATAAAAGATAGAGTGAGAAACGAATGGGTTCTGAATGAATGCGTAAAAGAAAGCGTGAAAGTGAAAGTTTAAAGAAGTGTGATGCGATGGTTTGGACATATTGAAAAGATTAATGAAGGCCGACTAACAAAAAAAGTGCATAAAAGAAATGTAATAGGTAAACGTGGAAAGGGAAGACCTAGGAAAGAATAGATTGATCAGATAAGTGAGATTGCGAATGAATAGAATTTACAGAGTGGAAACAAGAGAAGAGCGTCCATGAAAAGAATGATGAAACTAGATGAAAGAAGTATGCAAGGACAGAGTCAAGTGGAGGCACTTGTGTGGAGGTACCGGCCACCCCTAGAGGAATGGCGGCAGGATACAAGACTAGAATACCATGCATAACCATTAAAAACAAGTACAAAATATCAAATTCTAATTATAAATTTAAATGAATATGACAGTGTGAAAAAATAGCGGGTAGGGGCGAAGGGTCATTTATATGTAGGGAACCCGAAGGTTTTCACCGCACCAGGGCCCCGGAGGGCTTAATCCGGGCCTGCTTACGCCCTATTAACATTTCTAGCAGTCTCTACTCTGCCTTGTATTTTAAAGGCGATTTGGCATTTGCTAAATATCAGCTCTAGGTCTCGGAGAGCGTAAACCTTTGTATTTAATAATGGGGTCAGATTTACTATCATAAAATAGCTTGCTGTGAAATACTTGTTCTACCTTATAAGGTGAAAACTTATACTTTCAAAAATCTAAGTTGCAAAGATATATTAACAGTTAAAGCTCATATCAGATGCTTGCCCACAAACAAACACGTGTAGTTCGCGCTTACAAATGCTGAATGTGTGCTTACAAATAAAATCCAAACCTCAAATGAACATAAACCATGCAAGTCCTGCCGCCTTTCCCTGAAACGGGGAGGCATTGGCCAAAGTGAACCAATTTTTACAGCGCGGGGAGGCAGCCTAATACCAACCCATCAGTCAAGGAGCACAAAACATTATAAATGATTTACGTCTTATGACGCATGTGAACTTACAAAAAAAACCTCACATGAACATAAACTTTGCAACTTCTGCCACCTTTCTCTGAAACCGGGGTGGCACTGGCAAAAGCGAACCCAGCTTTTATACATTTGATATTTATTGAAGCTAATAGATCATTTCTCAAGTAAAAATATAATATGTAGGATACAATAGCGCCCCTAGTGACTGATTTGGTTTTCGTTCCTTTTTTTCTATTCACGCGACGGTTGGGAGCTAATTACTCGAATTTAATAAATTATACATGTCTGCTTGTGGGAATGCATTTAATATAAATCTTAAATGATATATATCTTTGCAGCTTAGATTAGATTAGATTAGATTAGATTAATACTTATCGTAATTTTCAATACAAAATTGTAACGTACATTTTTAAATCCCCTTGACACGTTTATTATAAAAGACTGTTGCGTGATGGAAAAATGCTCTCGAACAATCGCCATCTTATTAAATATTTATTGTACAAGAAGCCACAGCTGATGGTCGATTGATCGACTAAATAATAGATCTACAAGGCACGTGCACTCGGCAGAGGCAAATATATCTATAATTTAAATTTATAAAATAACAACATTTGGGATTCATATAAAAAGTATGTAGGCCCACAAGCAAAAACATATAAGGTCGCGCGTACACATACCGAATGCGAAGACCCAAATAATTTATCATCAATCTATAATCTATGTTGCAAAGATATATTAACATTTTGAATTCATATTAAATGCATGCCCAAATGCAGCATGTGCACCTACTTACAAATAAAAAATCAAATCTCAAAAGAAAATAAGCCCTGCAACATTTGTCGACCTTTTCTGACACATAGGTGACATCGGCAAAGATAACTGTGTTTTACAACATACTATCTATAATTATGTTTTTTTAAATACATGTGTTTAAAATTTTCCCTTACACCTATTTTTTTTTTAGTTTTTACATAATGCGTGGAAAAAGCATTTATTCTTGTGTGCACACTAGTCCAAGATGTTGCCATATCTTGCTAATTATATTTACCAACATTAGAAAAAATATGAAATATAAATGCAATACGGAATAAGTTATGACGTTTCTGCTTATTCTGGTAAAAAAAAACTTATTTAGAAATAATGAAAGACTGACGAAGAAAGTATACGTTGAGAAAATAGATGGATGTCGTGGCAGAGAAAGATCGAGAAAGGTATGGATGGACCAAATTCCTGAAATAGCGAATGGATGGGATTTTTAATGTTTTGTAGATTTTGGTTTTATTGTTTTTGCTAAGTGTTATATAGCTGGATGTAATTAATTGTTTGTACTCCTTGACTTATAGGTTGGTCTAAGGCTGACCACCCATACTGTAAAAAAAAGTATGTAGGTACCTCAACCAAAGGTCCATCCAGCTCATCAGAGCATGGTTCTTGCCTGTATAATTGACGCTTTCTACAGCGATGTCCAAGCTTGCAGCCCGCTCTTGAGGTGTGATTCACACAAAAACAGCGCTCACCAATTAAATCACCCTAATAGTTTTGTAAAGATTCAAGCTACTACTGTCTATAAAAAAATCTACAAGTACAAAATACTTGATAGAATGAACCGTTTTAAGATAACGGATAAACACTAGTATAATTATTATCTCTCATAGTTTTACAGGAAGCTATAGTTATAAATATAATCTTTGTTTTATAATTATTATCAACAATGGGATTAAATAATAACAAGATAAAAAAAACAATTATATCATTTTTAATCTAATCTGAAGTAGGTAGGTAAATTTTATAAATCACATGCATTTTATAAATACCTAAAATAGTCTAGATATATTGAATAAATCATAAAAATTGAGGAGATCAAATAAATATGCAAAGCCAGAACAAAGTGGAGACGCATCTGCGGAAGCACTAGCCACCCCTAGCGAAATAGCAGCTGGTTACAGTAACAGTCAACAATTCTGGAAAATTTGAAAACGAAAGGTGTGAACGAGATACTATTTGAGGGATATTTAATGAAAAAACTAATTTTATTCGATCGACATTAAACTTAACAGGATCTACTCGCATACTGTTTGAGGGATATTTAATGAAAAAACTAATTTTATTCGATCGCCATTAAACTTAACAGGATCTATTTGGGAGTAGTTTACACGTTTTCATAAAAAAAAAAAAAAAGGTCAAAATCTGGTCGGCAGTTTAGCAAGGGTTAGAGCAAAACATTGTGTATAATTTATTTAATTTTTCAGATAAAAAAACGCAACTAAGCTACACATATAGAGCAACCCTCCAAAAATCACCCATTGACCAACTCACAACTCGTAATTGCAACTCGCATGGGTTACAAAAAATCTCCCGTGAACTGTTCCTGTTTATAATAATTTTTAACGCCTTTAAACATGTGATCGAGCGAGTTTGGCAGTCGGTCAATTTTCATAACTAATTCTCAGTTTTATTTCCTCTGGGAATATTATCAATGGTATTATTAACTGGCAAAATGATACTTTCAGATAAAGAAAAGCACACTCGCAACCAAACAAAAGTCACTCGCAATTTGCGAGCTAGCGAGTAGAATTTTGCAGGGTTGCATATAGAGACTTCACAACAAATTATTATTAACCCCCTCGGGAGCTGAGAAACCTCCACTTCAAGTAAAGTGGTTGGCGTAAGGCCGGCCACTTAGGGGCTGTCCATATATTACGTCATTCGCATTAAGGGGGGAGTCTGGTCTGCGGATGATGGCAAATGATGTACGAGTATCAAAAGTGACGTCGTTCTTGTAAATACCAATTTCTACAAAATATACAAAATATTATGTAAGTAATATAACATTATTAATTATCAAGCTCATCCATTATTACAGCAAGAGGGGGAGGGGGGGTCATTAGATAATGACTATAGGATGATTGTAAGGGGAGGGGGGGTTGAAAATCGGCCAAAATCGATGACGTAATTTACAAACGGCCCCTTATCTGTAAAAAAAATAGGTTCTACTTGCCACATGCGAAACCTTCGGGGATAACGCGTGAAGAAGTTACACTATATGTTTAGCCATTCAACCAATGTCTAGCAACCCAGCCAAGTTATGTCACATTCTTTCCTAGATCCGCAATAAAAACAATCAAATGTACGTATTCTGATAATGAAAATAATAATTGAGAAACCATGAAAGTTAATGTGTCTTTTTATTATTGTTTGTATTTTGCTAGTTATCCAACCTGACGAAAAATATTTACGTTTTTCATAGGTACTTAAGTACCTACCTGTTTTTTTCTGCAACAGGTTTTTATTATTATTTATTACTATTTTCTTTATTAAAAACCTGTTATTTGTGACATATTAATAAGGAGTGCCAAAGGTTACTTCATTACAGGCGAAAAATTAGAAAAAAATATATTTGATTGAGATTATCATCTAATCTAATCTAATCTAAGTTGCAAAGATATGTTACATTGGAGATTCACATTACATGCATTCTCACAACCAGACACGTACAAGTTCGCGCTTGCACATGCCTCATGTGAACCTACAACATAAAAAACCAAATCTCAAATGGACATACACCCTGCAACTCTTGCCGTCCTTCCCTGAGACAGGGGTGACATTGGCAAAGTGAACCATTTTTACAGCATGGGTGGTCAGCCGCATACCAACCTATAAGTCAAGGAACACACACACACGACAAATTACATTTTATACATCACCAAACAACAATATCCAAATACAAAACATCCATTTACAAATAAAAACAAATTCCAATTTAATAAACCCTAGCCGCCAACATTACAGATCAACCGCCATTTCTTTCTGTCCTTACATACTTCTTTCATCATAATATATTTTTATTATTATTTTATAACTTGTTAGCAACTGGGACTTGCTTGAGAATTGGCGTTTGTAGCGACGACCTAGCTCGTAAAAAGTCCGGTCGATAGCTCAGTTGGTAGAATGCTTGCATTCTATACTGAGAGCAAGGTTTCGATCCCCACCGAGGGCGTCAGAAATGATTTCCCGTTTCGGTGTTTATTTCAAGCCCAAAATACCGGCAAGGTCTACTCAGCCTTCACAAGAAATGAGAACCAGCCCCCTCGGGAGCTGGAAAAACCCCACTTCAACTGAAATGGTTGGTGTAAGGCCAGCCGCCTTACCCGTAAAAATAAATAGGTCCCGAATCGCCACATGCGACCCCTTCGGAGATAACGCAGGCAAGGAGTTACACTATATGTGTAGCTTAGTTGCGTTTTTTTTTTGAGTGCTGGAATGTTTCAGAGGAGATTAATCAGAGCATCAGGAGATGCCTGCCAGTCGAGGAAACCAAGGTTCTTGTTGCTGCATTTGCGCTCTCCCGGCTTGACCACTCGTACAGTTGAGCATACTTCAGGCACGATTGGGCTGCAATTTAAAAATTACTGAGCACATCACACCCTCACTCAGGGATCAGCTTCTATAAATCTATAATCTAAGCTGCAAGGATATGTAAGCATTTAAGGCTCATATGAAATGCATGCCCACAGACAGGCACATGTAGGTTCGCGCCTACACATTCTGCATGTGTGCATACAAATAAAGAAAACCTCACATGGACATAAACCTTGCAACTCCTGCCGCCGTTCCCTGAACCGGGGTGGCATTGGCAAAAGTGAACCGATTTTTACAGCACGGGTGGTCAGCCTCGTATCAACCTATCAGTCAAGGAGCTTCATTGGCTGAAAATAAAGGAGAGGGTGGAGTACAAGGTCTGCTTAACTGTATTTAAGTCCTCGCAGAACGTTGCGCCACTGTATGTCTCAGAGCAATGTGTGCAATGTGTAGGCGGGGAACTTTGAGATCTGCATGCAGCATTGCTGTGAGTAGACTCAGTATTGTCAAATTATTATTTTTATTATTATGTATATTTTAATTTTAATTATGTTGTTTATTCTCTGTGACGTAGTGGAATAACTAATGTTTGTCTGTGTATATGATATATGTACGTACTGTTATGTACATAAGCTTGAAATAACATATAATTATAAAATCATTACATATCTATGTACCTAATGGAAAATACATATCCGCGAAAATTGCCATATCGACGGTTAAAAGGCAGTAGGGCACAAGCGACGTAAACTAAATTGTTCAGGAGAGCAGTTTAAAGTTTGAGATTGCAGAAAAATGACATACCTTTTTATTTTATCATATCGTTAAATCAAAGCAGCTCTAAAATAAATAAAATAAAGGCATTTGTATTGTATTTCATTGGTATTCCTATTAATGTGGTTTTACGTTTTTTTTTTATGTCTCAAGCGCCTTTAGGACAAAATAAGGCCAAAATTTTGTCGGTTACACCAAAACCATACTTTGAAAACGCAGTTGTTTGCTTGGGCATAAACAACACAAAAATTATCGTAGAGCTATGGGAGTTAGCGCATTAGAAAGAGCGGAAAATTTCAAGTAGGATAGCATTCATAACTCATTTTTGACCAAAATGTCGCTTATTACTGCCTTTTAACCGCCGATATGGATTCCGAACATTCAATATATCCCTCGGCTATGTGACGTCAACCATCTAATCTATAAAATGAAACGAATGTATGTATGTTTGTCCTGTATGGACTCCTAAACTACTGAACAGATTGCGATGAAACTTACATGAGTTATTGTGTACATGCCGACTTAGGCTTCTGTATAAAAAAATGGAGCAATGAAGGAAACCGAAAGCGGAAATTTGCTTAGACTATTTCCACCTTATGATGGGGTTCTTTTGACTTGAAGAAGTGTACATAGACACAACTCATCTGCAGAGATACTGGTCACCCCTAACAGAATGGCGGTATGATACAGTACGACGAGTAAGACGAGCCACTACAAGGGATGACAGGGTACAGCTAGTCTAATGTAATCTAATCTAAGTTGCAAAATATATGTAACATTAAAGATTCACATTCTTTGCACTTTCACAAACAGACATGCACAAGTTCGCGCTTAAACATTCCGCATGTGGTCCTACAATATAAAAACCCGAATCTCACATGGACATACACCCTGCAACTCTTGCCGATCTTCCCCGAAACAGGGGTGACATTGGCAAAGTGAACTATTTTCTACAGCATGGGTGGTCAGCCGCATACCAACCTATAAGTCAAGGAACTTACACGACAAATTATATTTTTAAAATCAATAAATAATAATGTATGGACATCAAAACTAAAACAGAAAAACAAATTTCAATTTAAAAAACCCTAGCCGCCAACATTGCAGATCAACCGCCATTTCTTTCTGTCCTTACATACTTCTTTCATATCCTCCAGAGTCATAATCTTCTTCATACAAACTCGCCTTTGATTATGACTCTGGACGTTTTCAGGTTTCAAATTTTCTTTTTTTTGTTGGATTCAAACCTTGACCATTTAAAGGACGCAGAATCTTTAGCAAATTAACTATCGACTGGATTTCTAAAAACCAATGCATGGCTAGTCAGCCTCATAGCAACCATTTATTTGTTCAGTTTATAAGTTAAAGTCATAAAATTAATCTGAAAAAGAATAAAATAAGCGTCATTATACAAACTGAAAACAACTAATTGCCATAGTGTGTTTTGTTTGCATTTATTGTTATTTTTTTTAATAAAGATTATTATTTTTTCCTTACTTAATTGGTTCACTTTTGCCAATGTCATTCTTGTTTAGGGAAGGTCGGCAAGAGTTGCAGGTTGCAGTTTTTGTAACATTTAACAATTTATCAATTGATTATATAATCAACTGAATCAACCCTGATTTTGATTTGATCTTAACAACAACTAAGCTACACATATAGTGTAACTTCTTGCCGCGTTATCCCCGAAGGGGTCGCATGTGGCGAGTTGAACCTATTTATTTTTACAGGTAAGGGGCCTTACGCCAACCACTTCAGTTGAAGTGGAGTTTTCCCAGCTCCCGAGAGTGCTGGTACTCATTTCTTGTGAAGGCTGAGTAAACCTTGCCGGTATTTTATTTTGAGGGTTGAAATAAACACCGAAACGGGAAATCATTTCTGACACCCTCGGTGGGATTCGAACCCGAGCTTTCGGCATGGAATGCAAGCACTCTACCACCTGAGCTATCGACCGGACTTTGGATTTTATATTTTGTAAATTTTAAGTACATCAGCAGCATGTGTAAGTGCTCTTAGCACGTGTCTGTTTGTGAGCGTGCATTCAATATGAAGCTTAAATGTTAATTTATCAGTTCAACTTAGATTAGGCACTCGACATATTAGTTTCTGAAACCTAATACGCATAAATATTATATACATACATCGCCACCTGAAAGGTAAAACTAAATAAGTGATGATTCACTGATTTGAAAAATCGTGGATAAAACATTTTATTGGGTGTAAGTGGTGTAACTTCTCATAGTAAATGAACTAATTATAAGGAAGTGCTCATGACAAACGTTTTAACTACAGGATTTTCACACTTTATTTGTGATAGAAATCATATAAAATAGGAAAAAAGGTGCATTTATCTGAGAAACCCACGGTAGCTATGTCAATTATTCCTTGGCTTATGGGTTGGTATGAGGCTGACCACCCATACTGTAAAAAAATGGTTCACTTTGCCAATGTCACCCATGTGTCAGGGAAGGTCGGCAAAAGTTGTAGGATTGATGTTCATTTGAGGCTTGGATTTTATTTGTCAGTACACATTTAGCATTTGTATGCGCGAACTACACGTGTTTGTTTGTGGGCATGCATTTGATATGTTCTTCAAATGTTCATATTTCTTTGCAACTTAGATTAAAGATAGATTCAGTTTTACCTTAAAGGTGTCGATACTATGCATATTAGTTTGCTCACCTTTATTTTTTAATAACAAATTTCCTTATATGACACTTGTCGCTATTGGGCAGGTGCAAAGTGGCATTTTGTCGCAGTCGATGTAGACTGCGTGCAGCATGTGTAAGCGCGGCTGGAGCATGAGTGCGCGCTGAGAACACTGAACATCCGCTTAGCAAGCAGACGACCTCGGATTTTCCGTTCCTGTAAACACTGACCACTGTATTCTGTCAAGACAAGCACTTGCACTCAAAAAACACTAGAAAATAACAAAAAATCAAGTGGTCAACTCTTCAGACTTAATATCAGAAGGTTGTTCGTTTGAATCCACAGCAGTTTTGATTGTGTCACAAAGGCTTACACCACATTTACAGAAAATGGGTTTAGTTTGAGTAAAAATCATGCGCATAGAAAGCTCTTGAGGTGTGATTAAACGCCAACAGACATCACTAGATAAACCGTATTTATCGTTTTGTTTTAACGATTTCACTAATCGACTAAACGAATTACAAATCGACTTTAAATTGATTAGTTTAGATTGGTTTTTTCCAATTTTTTTGGTTCACTTGTTCACTTATTTCGGTTGCTTTCCTTCACTCTTGACTATTTTTGTTCACTTTTTAACTATTTCTTGTTATTTTCCTTAACGTTCCACTTACTATTATTTACTTCTTCACTTATTTTGGTTATTTTCCTTACTTCTTCACTTGTTTTTGTTGCTTTCCTCCACTTTTCACTTGCTTTAATTCCCTTCTTCACTTACTTTGGTTATTTTCCTCACTCTTTACTTGTTTTCGTTCACTTCTACACTTGTTTTTGTTCACTTGTTCATTTGTTCACTTCCCTTTCCTCACCTGTTACATCTTCATCCTTTGTGGCCGCATGTACCACAACATCGTCACACCAGGGCTCATTAGAAAGTCCAGAACTAAATCTCCAACAGGCCCTGAAATATCCAACTCCTGACGACCCAAACTACAAGAATACTCCATTCCGTGGACAGAGAACGTTCCACTGACCTTCCCAACGAAGGAAAGCCTTTAGGAAACTATTTTGAAATTGTTTTTGGTACGCGCGGAACCGGCGTACACTCACTCTGGCTTTCCAGCGCTGACTGAAGCCGGTTTCTGATTGCTTGGCCATCGAAGCGATTTCTTCATCTTGTGGGGAGATGGCAGACGTTGGAGGGAGAACATGCAATGCGCAGAACAGCTACAAACCCGATGTTAATGTAACCGAGCAATACAGAGACCTCTCACTTACAAAAACAAATACTGTACTCGGTATTCTCTTACCAGCAACTAAAAGTAGGCGTCATATTCATAACAATAATTGGTCAATTTTTTACAGCGCCGTTTAGTGGCACCTCAATGGCGCTTTTATGTGTTGAATCTTATCCTAAACAAATATGTCTCAAGCAATTTCCTGAAACTGCCAACACTGGTCTCTGTTCTCAACTCCAGAGGTAGACTGTTCCAGCAGGATGGACCAGCCGAACTAAAAGCCCTGTCTCCGAAACAGGTTCTGTTCCGTCGAAGTGGTAGTTGAAGCCTATTTACGGCGTCACTCTGTGCAGAACGAAGTTTGAAGGAAGAAACTAACCCTACTGAGGGCTTTTTTCATGTATTGTATTGTTATGTAAATGGAAAATACATATAAATATTTAGGTAGGTAGATATAACATTTATAGCTGACGAGAGTTGTATATAAGTAGGATTTATTATAAGTACCTAGGGTAAAGAAATTTTAGAAAGAAGCCACTAGATTATGTGCTTCGAGAGGCTTCTGGCAGAATTGGCCTTTATACATTATATTGTTGAGTATAAAAAGCCGCGAACGGCTTGCAGGAGTCAGTCTTCATACGACACTCTACTTTTAAACACAAAAGACAGTATAAGTGAACACAAACCATCTGTGAAATAAATTTAAATTGCTAAATAAATGTAAAACTGTAAAAAATAAATATTACTGTAAAAATAAATCAAAGTGTAAAATAAATATTCTGTAAAAAAGACCAGTTTTTTAATTTGAAGACTATTTGAACCCTAAAAACATAACAATATTATAACCGAATGAAACAATGTGACAGCGCGTGAACAGCCGATCGGACGGTCAAATCAGCTTCATAGATTTGACTCCCCGAGCTTTGTTGATAGTTGTCGAGACATAAATGACAATGACGTCAACTGCACTTGCAAATGAATAACATGAAATCCTTATGCACGTACCCACTCGGTTCAAGAGTTCAGCATTTATTCTAACAATAATCCAACCGGTTTCTGGAGAACCCACTTACAGAGATATCAACGTATCCATATATCGATACCTAATCTAATCTAAGTTGCAAAGATATGTTACATTGGAGATTCACATTACATGCATTTTCACGAGCAGACACGTATAAACTCGCGCTTAAACATGCCGCTTGTGAAGTTCATATTGTGGACAACATAAAAACCCGAATCTCAAATGAACTTGCAGCCTGCAACTCTTGCCGTCCTTCCCTGAAACAGGGGTGACATTAGCAAAGTGAAATATTTTTACAGCATGGGTGGTCAGCAGCATACCAACCTATAAGTCTAGGAAGAACCTTAAAAAGGTAATTAAAGATTTTAAATTATGATTACGGTCGTTAGACATTTTTTGACATGAAAAAAAACGGATGTTACTGACCGTGGAAAGAGATGAACGATTTTCTCTACGTTTCGTCAGAGTCAGCTACAAACTTACCTACCAGTATATGGAAGCCAGTACTAACTTTTATGATCCACCCTTTCATTAAGCACAAAAAATATACCATTTATATTTTCAAATTTCATAAGCATTTACCAAAGACCGGTCATCAAAAGGCCCATCTAGCCTTACAGCAACTGGGTCTTGCCTGAGAATTGGCGCTTTGCAGCGATGACCAAGCTCGTACAAAGTCCGTTCGATAGCTCAGTTGGTAGATGCTTGAATTCCATGCCGAGAGCAAGGGTTCGATCCCAAGGTGTACTCAGCCTTCACAAGAAATGAGAACCAGCCGCTCGAAAGCTGGGAAACCCACACTTCAACTGAAAGTGAGGCATGCTCCCTCACCCGTGAAAATAAATAGGTCCCGAATCGCCACATGCGACTCCTTCGGGGATAACGCAGGCAAGAAGTAACACTATATGTGTAGCGTAGTTGCGTTTATTGTCCCAGGTTTTTCAGCCACAATGTTCTTCGGCGTCCCTGAGATGTATTTGTGCATACTTTCTGACCGCGTCATCATTTTTATCTTCACTTACAGGTAAAATGGGTTGGGGAATAGCATTCCTCTTCACAAATCTATTTTTATTATTATTATTGTTATATTATTATTATTATAGTACCAGGTAGATTACAGGTTCCAGACCCGCCGCGCTCCGCCTGCTGCTGCGTGAAGGACGCCGTCCATGCAGTTTGGCGAGGTTTAGCAAGTGGAACGGCCGGATTTCCAAATCGATGCCCAACTGTTGCGCATTTGTCGCTCGGAAGGGGGGGGGCTGGGGGGGGGGGAGGGGGACTCCCCCACCACACCCCCCTTAACACACCTTCCTAACATCTCACGGCTCCACGATAGAACGACACGGTGACAAAACGACACAATTATTGAAGACTACAGGGGAAAAACAAGGAATGTCAGCAAAAATAAGTTCGTAAGAAAAAAAGTATAATTTAGTGCAATGATACTCAACCTTTTTTGTCTTCGGGCCACATACATATGTTTGAAAAGCTACGCGGGCCTAAACACTATACTGGTGTGACGAAAAAAATCATGAAACCTCCCACCCCCCCATTTTTTTGGAAAACAATTTGGGATTTTAAAATTATAAACTTAAACAGAATAATAATAGTACATATCACTTATTATTATCAGTAGGTATACAGTTCCTTAAAAATTACTGTAGTGAAAACAGTTAAACTCAAAAGTAACATGTATCCAAGCGTTTATTTCAAAATTAGTGTGATTTTTGACATTTAGATAATTTTTCAGCAATTTTAGACATACCGGGTTTATAATTCAGTTTAGATTTAGATTAGATATATTTTTTGTGGTCCGCCGGGATCTGAATGATGATGATGAGTTGATGATTTCTGTATAGCGCCGTTTCGTGATGCAGTCACTCCAAGGGCGCTGGTGCATGTGATGCCAGAAATTTGCTTGTCTTCAGTGCATTCCGGAACTTTCCATGGTTCTCTAGCTCGAGCGTAGTGTGAGGCTGTTTTTGCCGAGGGCGACGGGCTAGATTAAATCAGCGAGATGAGGACCAGAGGACCAGCAACTTCAAATGCACGCTCTCCAAACATTGTGTTAACTCTTCTTATCGGTTTTCAATCTTTGATTTCCGAACCCACGACTTTCCGTTTACGAGTCCGAAGTGTTAACCACTAGACTACGGACCGGTCTCTATGTTAATTTAGTGCAAAGCTAAACAGTTAACAAATTTTAGTAAAACAAACAAACCCACGTAAGTGTTGCTCTTTCTGATGCCTATTTCCTGCCACTTGCGTCATCGCAAATTTGTCTTAAAGATTGTATTTGTGTATGTATTTCTAAGAAAAACATGCAAAAAAGTGCAAAACATTTGACACTCATTAAGCCTCCTTTGTATGCGTCAATGTACAGTCAAACTACAAAAAAACTTATTCGAAAATATTCGAGCAAAAAAAAAGAATAAAGTGAGTTAAAACAATGTTTTACCATTAATATTTTTAAATATTTACAAAAAAACTTCATTATTATGTAAGTTTGAAATTAATAACTGTAAGCAAAGTTTATTTTTAAGGTTTTGTTGTTTTCATATAAATAAAATGTTATTTATTATTTGTATTTTTTTTCAGATAGATTTGTGAAGAGGAATGCAATTCACCAACCTATTCTGCCTGGCCAGAAACAGGTATTAATATCATCAATTAATAATTCATTATTGTTTATTTTAATTAATTATTCTAATCTAATCGTTGCAAAGATATGTTACATTGAAGATTCACATTACATGCATTCTCACAACCAGACACGTACAAGTTCGCGCTTGCACATGCCTCATGTGAACCTACAACATAAAAACCAAATAATTATTATTAATTATGTGTTCTGAGAGATGTCTGGAGTCCATATTATGAGAGAAACAATCACTTTTCCCCTTTTATGTGGTTTTTTAGTCTATTCCTGGGTCTTTGATTTGCACTTTTTTACACTTTAGGCACTTTCTACTCTATGGTCGCTTTTTCCCCATTTCCTGTTCCCTATTTCCAGTTTCCCCATAACCCGGTCGCAATTTTTCATAAAGCGTCATTTTCCCCTTGTGGTCACATGTCAGTTGATTTTACCTTCGAAAATTTGAGTGAATTGACAATATTCCTGGGCAAAAACATTTAAAAGAGTGTTATTTTACCATCTTGTGTCCTTGTGAACAATTAAAAACTAAAACAGGTGATATTGTGGTGGTTAAAAGTTCGCATACGTATTTTTGTTGGTTATGCCACGCTGTCATATTTACGAAAAACGTTTTTCGTTATTTTAACGGAGTTTTTACTTTATATAACATCAAAATCAATGTTATGAGTTGTGATAACAATAAAGGGCAACCTCTCGACGAAATCTCACAGGATTCAGGTGATGCGTCACTAAAACGCGGATACGACACTTCGGAATCAGGTTCACCGCCGCGGCGTCAGAAACGGCTGAGGGTTGTCTTGGACCCAAGGATAGATTATCTGGTTTCCCACATCGTGATGCTGACGAACGCAGTTTTCGGTGACTGGCCCGCCAGTTCTATGGGAAATCTCGTTGAATCGGCGGCAGGAAACTCTTCCAGCAACTTCCTCTAACAACCTTCGGGACTGGAAGAGAATGAGGAGGCCCAGGAAGAGCTACTGCTGAGCTTCCAGGAAGCCGCCACAACGGTGGAAGAACCAGCTCACCCCAAGGCCAAGAGCAACAGGGTCGAAGCGCTCCAAAGGCTCCAGCACTTCGACAGTGAAAACTGGGCCGGAGTAAGGTACGCCGAGGTACAGAAAAAGTACCTGGCAGAACCGGCGTTCGTCGACCTGGCAGTGAACGATGAACTTCGCCAGTGCGACGTAAGCTCCCCTATTCAGGCGAGCGGTCGTTTGCAGCCATGTCCCACGCCCTCCTCATCCAGAAAGAGGAGTTCCAGTCTGGGCTTCAGACCTTGGTCAACTGGGGAGCCCGGAGCGACACGACCTTGGCGAGGAAAGCCCTTTTCGAAAAGGTCAAAACGCTGTTCGCTCTGGACTCGCCATACCAGAAAGTCTCGGAAGACATCCTCCAGACGGTATGGGGGAGGCGGACAGAGGCCCTCCAGTTCCGCAGGAAAGCTGTGCTAGGGCATGTTAAGGAAGAGCATGTGAGAGGGGTTAAACAAATTCCCGCCGAGTACCGAACACTTGTTTGGCAAAGACAGTCTCACGTCTTTTTTCTCTAGAGTGGGGACCACCGACAAATTGTCAGTGAAGACCCAGTGCCCTCAACCCAGCACCTCATCGAAACCGCACGTTCCAGTACAGAAAAGGAATCAGTTTTTTAGAGGGCAGCAACGACCCACTGCGGAAAGCAATCGAGGCCTTAGAGACGCTCCAAATTTCTCTTCAAGAGGAAAAAGGGCAGGGAATAACACACGGTCAGGAAATCTCAAAGGAGACAGACGGAGGCATCCACGAAAATGACAAGAAACCATTTCGCAGAGGATGCTTGAAGTCCTCCCTACAGGTTTGGACGTCACTCGGAGCACCAAACCACATCCTGAAGATGATAATCGGAGTAAGAATACCTTTCATCTCAATTCCCCCTCTGATATTACCACACAAAAAGACCTTAATGCTATACCAGACGAGTCCTTCACCCGAAATGGACTCTCAAATAAAGGAAATGACCGAATTCGGCGTTATAGAGGCCGCGGAGTCATCTCCCAGCTTCTTATCAAAAATGTTCCTAACACCCAAATCGGACCGTTCCTCGAGAATGATTTTCAACCTGAAATCGTTAAACTTCTTCCTGGACCCGGTTCCGTTCAAACTCATAGCCACTACAAAGTGCCAGAGTTTCTGCAGCCAAACAATTGGTTGTCGAAAATAGACCTATCGCAAGCCTTCTTTCATCTCCCAAGTGCACAGAAACATTGGAGATTTTTGCGACTGGTCTATCGAGGAGAATTACTTCAGATGACAAGTCTGCCCTTTGGCCTTTCATCTGCCCCCAGAATGTTTGCAACCCTTACAAATTGGGTAGCCCAACTACTGAGGCGACGAGGTATTCGGACAATCGTTTATCTCGACGACTTCCTCCTTGCGAGCCAATCCAAGGACGATCTTTGTCGGCAATCGCATCTAGCAGTAGATATCCTACAATCTCTGGGGTGGTATGTAAATCTCCAGAAGTCAGTGCTCTTCCCCACTCAACAATTAGAGTACTTGGGAATCGTTTGGGACACGCACAACAATTGCAAATTCCTTTCTTACCGGAAGCAAGAGGCATTGTGCCACTCACTTCGAGCAATACTGACTTCTCGAAAATGGTCCTTAAAACTGGCGGAAAGTCTCCCAGGAAGACTAAACTTTGCCAGCTTCATGGTCGCCTCCACTGCAGACAATTGCAGATAGCGAGCAGGCCACTGAAGCACCTGTCACCAAGTAGGTCTTTCTTACCGGAAGCAAGAGGCATTGTGCCACTCACTTCGAGCAATACTGACTTCTCGAAAATGGTCCTTAAAACTGGCGGAAAGTCTCCTAGGAAGACTAAACTTTGCCAGCTTCATGGTCGCCTCCACTGCAGACAATTGCAGATAGCGAGCAGGCCACTGAAGCACCTGTCACCAAGTAGGTCTTTCTTACCGGAAGCAAGAGGCATTGTGCCACTCACTTCGAGCAATACTGACTTCTCGAAAATGGTCCTTAAAACTGGCGGAAAGTCTCCTAGGAAGACTAAACTTTGCCAGCTTCATGGTCGCCTCCACTGCAGACAATTGCAGATAGCGAGCAAGCCACTGAAGCACCTGTCACCAAGAGGGTCCATACAAATGACCGAGGACAGCTTACAAGAAATAGAGTGGTGGATAGGGAATGCGAACGAATCAAGTTCCATCCACAGGGAAACCTTCGGACATTTCTTGACAACAGATGCGTCAGACTTAGCTTGGGGAGCAACTCTGGACGACTTGATGCTGTCAGGACAGTGGACCGTTCAACAAAAGAAGTAGCACTCCAACCGAAAAGAGTTGTTCGCTGTTTTTGCAACCCTGCAACGCACAGCGCACGACCTTTCCGGCTCCGAAATTCTGGTACAATCAGACAACACGACAGTAGTCGCCTACATCCGCAAGGAAGGGGGCACCAGATCCAAAACACTCCTAAATCTTACTCGAGATCTGTTGACTCTGGCAGACCAATGGGAAATCTCGCTAACAGCGCAGTACCTACCGGGAAGATACGGAGACGCGGATCACCTATCAAGAGGAAGATCCCCTCCAGAGTGGCATCTCTTACCAACAGCAACGAAGGCCATTTTCAATCATTTCGGAGTACCAGATATAGACCTGTTCGCATCCACCATGGCACACATGAGTTCAACTTACGTGTCCAGAGACTCCACAGACTCATGCGCAATCTTTCAAAACGCCTTCAGTCGGCACTGGCTCTACAATGTGGGTCGGATATTTCCTCCGCCAAACCTTATACCGAGGATCCTGAGGCACCTAAACGGGGCGACCGGAACTTACCTACTCGTGGTCCCGAGGTGGCAGAGGGTCTTCTGGCGTCCAGACTTAATTCGTCGATCACTCGTACCTCCGATGCAAATACCGAACCTGGTGTCAGTACTAATCAACACATCAACAGGCAATCCACCACCCAGGATTCAGGATCTGGAAATGGAAGTGTGGAAAATTGGGACTGGGGACAGTATCTTAAATTCCTGGAACGCGGAAGAGAAAAGACTGTTCCTGTCAGGATGGCGAGCTTCCCCACTCAACACATATAAACCTGCTTGGCAAAGATGGTGCCGCTGGATACTGGCGAATAATACCCATCCCAACACACCATCTCCTAATCAATTGGCAAGGTATCTAGCGCAACTGTTCATTAACGAAAAACTATCATACAGGACTATGCTGGTACACAAGTCAGCCATCGTAACCTTCTGCAACGCAATGATGGAAAATAATCTCAGCTCAGATTTCCTAGTGAAATTAAATTTAAAAACATTAAAAGCACTAGCAATGGTAAAGATCAACCCTCCTAAGTCCCCTGTGTGGAATCGGCAGATAGTGAGAGACTGGCTAGTCAGGAACACTCCTCGATCAGATTCTCTCTATGAAGTTGCGTGTAGAACGGCAATCTTACTTCTGTTATCTTCAGGAAGAAGAGTACACGATCTGACCTTGCTAAATATCACAGAAGGAAACATTCTCGACGAAGGCACATCAATTGTGTTAATTCCATTCTTTAGATCAAAAACAGATACCCTCAAACACCGACAATCTAATCGGAGACTTCTGGAATCCAAGGAACACAACGTCAACCCAGTCTTCTGGATAAGGAAGCTGATTGAACTATCACGCGAAAGGAGATCAGGACAAAATCTTTATAACCTGTTCATCAGCACCCGAGTACAAGTGAAGGCAGCTGCAAGAACAATCATAGGAGGATGGGTAAAGAACACGCTAAAATCAGCAGGAGTAGAGGCCACTCCCGGCAGCACACGTTCAGCGGTCGCATCACTTAATCCAATAGATAACATACTGGAAAGAGGCAACTGGAAAAAGGAAAACCCTTTCAGAAAATACTATCAGAAAGAGATGTTGAAACATACAGCTCCAGAAGATCTTTCCCTATTTCAACCAGTTAATATCAAATAAAGACGTCCCCGGTCACCAGGAGATAATAGACAGATCTCTCATAATATGGACTCCAGACATCTCTCAGAACACATAATAGGGGAGTTTTACCTACCATTAAAACTCTTATTATGTTTCTATAGATGTCTGGAGTCCAGGTAACCCCTACCTGGTGTATTATGAGCTTTATGAAAAATTGCGACCGGGTTATGGGGAAACTGGAAATAGGGAACAGGAAATGGGGAAAAAGCGACCATAGAGTAGAAAGTGCCTAAAGTGTAAAAAAGTGCAAATCAAAGACCCAGGAATAGACTAAAAAACCACATAAAAGGGGAAAAGTGATTGTTTCTCTCATAATATGGACTCCAGACATCTATAGAAACATAATAAGAGTTTTAATGGTAGGTAAAACTCCCCTATTAATAATAATTACTATTAATTCATTATTATTAATTCGGATCCCTTTGAGATCAGTTCAGGCCTAAAGCAGGGTGACGCCCTTTCTCCATTGCTCTTCAACCTAGCCTTAGAAAAGGTTGTGAGAGAAACCAAACCTGTGTATGGTGGAATCACCATAGGAAGTACCATTAGGCTGCTGGGATATGCGGATGATGTGGTGCTTCTGGGAGAGAACGCTGCACAGCTCCGGGCGCTCTTCTTACCAATGCACATAGGGTCCAAAGTCAACATTACGACGACAAAAATACGATTTCGTTAAGTCTTGAACCTACCTAAAAATTATTATTTCGGATGCTTCATTAGACCATTCACTTAATCTAGATAATAAAAATCCTGGATAGTTACACAATAGCCCGCAAGGCGGCGCTATTCATTGTCCATTTTTTCTACGCTCAGACAGGTTAGTTGCACCCGAAAATTTGTCGGAGTAACACGCGAGTTTTATGTTCCTTGTGAAAAGTAATTGTGCAAAGTTTAACATGAATACTGAGGCGTCAGGTATGGTTTATTACATGATATCTTATTTTCAATGTTAGTTTGAATATTTATCGTAGAAATTTTGCTTAACGTTAAGCCTTTCTTTAACGAAATAAAAGTTTAAAATCACTTATATGAAGAGACTTCAGAAAAAAGTTCCATAGAGTTCCACTATATTTCATTGTTTTCTAGATAGTATAACACATAAACTTAACAATGATGTAAAAATCCAGTCCCCCAAATTCCCCCTTTGTTTAAAAAATACTTTTTTTTCCAGGTAGTCGCTCTGAGCCCGCTCCGCAGGAATTGAAAGTGACACGATCTGAACTTTTTTTATTGTTAGGAGATAATATATTTTTTAATTTTTCGTCATTTAAGTGCAATGAACGATTACTTAAGTATGTGTTGGACAAGTTTAGTGTTGTGGACTCATCTGAACTTTTAATAAACAAGATTAAAAATGATCTGAAAGTGTTCGTAGCAAAATTTTTCATAAAATGGCGTGAATGCAGATACACACTTCAGCGCTTTAACAACAAGCATGGCCATTGGCTTTCTGAAGAGATCATTTTTAAGAAATTACCATCTACTTTGAAGAATATCCCTTCAGTGGATAAAAAACGTGGTCGACCAAAAAAGGTATTTAAAGCAAGTTCTGAACGTATCAAGCAAAGAAAACTGAAGTTATTGGTCTCAGAACTTTCTCCTGAAAGGTTATGCTCGGCAGCAGAAGCCACTCTTATAAAATCTGGCAAAAGATCAGCAGCACAAGTACTGATAATATCAGATCCAGTTATCTCAAGCCATAAAAACCTAACTAAAAAACAAGGGAAAAATTACAATGAAATTGTAAAACAAATGTTGAGAATGCCAACTTTCGACTATCGAAACGAAGATGACGATGAAGATGACGAGGACGGCCATGACTATGATGATGCTGAAGCCGTTGATAGTTAAAAACCTATTTGATTATGTCTAAATTAAGTATGATAGCTTTTTATTTTACAACTTATTGGATTATGTATAAATAGAGAATGATATTAATATTTAAAAAATATAGGTACCTAAATAACAATCTAGGTACCTATACATATATTTATGAATATATTTTAATGAGAAACCATATTTTAATCTTCTTTATTGAGTTATTTTTTTTTAAGAATAATTTTTTCGATAATATTCACATTTTCATCTTCAGTTTACTTTCATAACACAAAAGAGGTTATGAAAGTAAACTGAAGATGAAAATGTGAATATTTTCAAAAAGCTCAATTAACAAAATATATATAACTGAATAAAGTAAATAAAAACATGTTTTTTTATTTAAAAAAAAATACATAATGAATGTCTACAGTGTTAATGAAAAAAGTATAAATAAAATACATATAATTGTTCATTTACGGCTTGTAAATACACAAATTGAGTTGATAATGACTTTTTTTTTCTTTATTATAGTTATAAATTGTAATAATACTATATTCCTAATCCTTAAATCAAGCTGTTACCCTAATTACATTTTTGTCGGCCTAATTTCCACTTTTGACCCTGTGTGCAATGGAGAGAATGGCAAGGAGGATAGGATTGAGAATTAATGAGGGGAAAACTGAATACTTGCCTGTGGCGCGGCGGGATATTCAAGAAGATTTGAATGTAGATAATTACAAGTTTAAGAACTGCAATTCATTCAAATACTTGGGTACCCTTATAAATGACAAAAATATCCTATCCTCAGAATTACATGCCCGAATTCACTCCGGCAATAATGCTTTTTTTGGCCTTAGAGGGCTATTGTGCTCAAAATGGCTATCCCGCTCCACAAAATTCAAGATTTACACTTCCATTGTTCGGCCAGTTGTGTTGTACGGATGCGAAGCCTGGAGTCTGACTCAAAAACAAGAAAAATCTCTCCAGGTCTTTGAGAACAAAATGCTTCGTCGCATTCTCGGACCTGTATTTGAAGATGACAGGTGGCGTATCCGGACCAACGCGGAGCTGATGTCCGTGTTTCAAGATGCTAACATAGTGTCGGTAATGAAATCAAGAAGACTCCAGTGGGCCGGACATGTAGCACGTGCAGAGGACTCCAGGATCATTATAACAGTCTTGGATGGTGCCCCTTCAGGTGTTAGACCACTCGGACGTCCCAGGATGCGGTGGGCAGACAACATTGAAGCCGATGCCGAAATTCTGAGAGTGAGGGGGCCATGGAGGGAAGCTGCACAAGACAGAGAGTCCTGGAGGATTGTGGTGCGGGAGGCCCTGAGCCTTCAAGGCTTATGAGCCGAAGAAAGCAAAGCAAGCAAGCAAGCATTATTAATTCATAATAATTACTCAATAACATCTGTTGACTGGTCCGTAGTTCAGTGTTAGCACTTCGGACTCTGAATAGAAGGTTGTGGGTTCGAATCCCGGCGGAGCACAAAAAATATACCATTTATATTTTCAAATTTGCTCTTCGCTGTAATGAAAAATACATAAGCCTTTACCAATGACCGGTCACCAAAGGTCCATCCAGCCATACAGCAACTGGGTCTTGCTTGAGAATTGGCGCTTTGTAGCGACGACGACCAAGCTCGTTAAAAAAGGTCGATAGCTCAATTGGTAGAATGCTAACATTCCATGCCGAGGGCAAGGGTTCGATCTCAAGGTTAACTCAGCGTTCACAAGAAACGAGAATCAGCCCCCCCCCCCCCCAGGAGCTGGGAAACCACCACTTCAACTGAAAGTGGTTGGTGTGAGGCCGGCCCCCTTACCAGTAAAAATAAATAGGTCCCAAATCGCCACATGCAACTCCTTCGGGGATAACGCAGGCAAGAAGTTACTCTATATGTGTAGCTTAGTTGCGTTTTTATCTGTTAAACTAGGGTCAAAGTTATGGTCAAATGACCCAAGCGGGGATCGAACCAACGTTATTCTATTCCAAATACGCTGGGATGCTCAGCCCACTTGGCCCCCTCGGCCATAACACCGACGTTTTCCTAGATTTATATTAAATTTAATAGATTAAATATAATTTTCAATGACACAAAAATAATTGCAAAAGCTCGTGGGTACTATGCGCAGCTTTATGGAGAAGCCATTGAAATTTATAAAAATAAAAACTTCAACAGAAAGGAAGAGAGCTTGAAATTAAACAAAACTTGGTTGAGTACAATTGAAGTTGTGACAGAGGGTAGTTTTATACCTAACATTTAGGCCACGCCCCCTTTAGAATTTACGAATAAAAAGACGCCGCCTTTCTTTCATACCTCAGAAGTGAGCAGAGCTCCGAAAAAAGCACCCACAGACATGGAGTTCTCCCACAGAGGAGACGAAACGTCAGCTGAAAGTTTTCAAGAAGTATCAAGAAAGAAGAAAAATAAAAAAGGAAGCAAAAACTATGGACCACGGTCAAAACCCGATACTAAAAGATTATTTTAATGATTTATTAATTAACAATTACCCAATGACATCTGTTGATCCAGCGCCAAAGTTATTGTCGGTAGGACACGACGCAGGCGGGGTTACAACTTGCGACTTGTCTTATCCCCTCGACCATACCAGCTTTGAAGATGACTGTTGCACCAACCTCCAATCAATATTTGATTGACACATCAAATTTGATTGCTTAATTCTGGTAAGAACTTCGGTTAAATATTTCTCGGAAGTGGGTAATAATATGATGGAATTTTAACAGGAAATACGATGTACCTACATCAGCAGCTGACTTACGTATATGCAACCAAAAAAAATATTTGATGGGAGAAATCACACTTAATTTTGATTTTCGTCTGATTGGAGTTTGGTGCAACAGATCCTTAAAACACAACACTCATGACGGATAACGCAACGCAAAAAAAACGCAACTAAGCTACACATATAGTGTACCTTCTAGCCGCGTTACCCCCGAAGGGGTCGCATGTGGCGAGTTGAACCTACGTATTTTTACAGGTTAGGGGGCCGGCCTTACGCCAACCACTTCAGTTGAAGTGGGGGTTTCCCAGCTCCCGAGAGGGCTTGTACTCATTTCTTATAAAGGCTGAGTAAACCTTGCCGTTATTTTATTTTGGGGTTTGAAATAAACACCGAAACGGGAAATCATTTCTGACACCCTCGGTGGGATTCGAACCCGAGCTCACGGAATGGAATGCAAGCACTCTACCAACTGAGCTATCGACCGGACTCTTAAATGCATTCTCATTCATCATTTCAACAATTCCATTATATGCTACATACGTAATGCAATTTCAACATAAAACATTCATCTTGTCTCCATAATAATATGTTGTGATGCCCTTGATCCTTGTACGTGTGGGTTATATGGTAAACTTACAACAATGCGTAAAGCTAATGAGTCAAGATAATAAGCGACAATAAAACAAGATGCAAAACGTAAGACGGGATATCTTATTCAGGAATCAACAAAATAAATAAAATACAAATTTAATTGTACCTTCATATTCTTCTCTGATATTTATAAAGGCTTTTGTTTGGAACACTTTGGTGAATGGCTGAGAAACGAAGTCTCAACTCCATGGTGATTCTCACCTACCGAATATCGGTAATATTTGTATGAAGACCTGTTAATCCAAGATGGCCGCAAGTGAACAGCTGATTAGTCTTCATACAAATATTACCGATATTCGGTAGGTAAGAATTACCGTGGTGATGAGACTTCCAGCCGTGGACCATCCAGAAATATGAAAGGGAAGGATTTGGAGGAAGATTTTTTTTGTCGGTGTTATGGCCGAGGGGGCCAAGTGGGCTGGTCTTAGCGTGTTTGGAATACAATAACGTTGGTTCGATCCCCGCCTGGGTCATTTGACCATAACTTTGACCCTGGTTCAACAGATGTTATTGGGTAATTATTAATTGATAATTCATTAAAAAAGAAACAATAATTAATTATTAATTGATGATGTTGCTACCTGTTTCTGGCCAGGCAAAATAGGTTGGTGAATTGTATTCCTCTTCACAAATCAATTTAAAAAAAAAAAGATGACCAATACATCATGGATTGAAAGGAAGTCCAACGAAAATGTGTTGCGGGAAGTAGAAGAAAGAAGAGAGTAAGATAAAGAAAAGTTAAACGAATATGACACTCGGGCATAGAAACTTTCTTAGCAACATCCTTGAAGGGAAAATTTGGGAAGACTAACAAGAGGTCTTCCAAGAACTTGATACTTCCAGGGTTTGAAGCGGCTCATAAATGTCTCCTCTTATTCGCAGCTCAAGAGGATGGCAACCAACAGAGACAGATGGCTGACACAACAAGGCACTGCCTTTACAAGAGGATGGCAACCAACAGAGACAGATGGCTGACACAACAAGGCACTGCCTTTACAAGAGGATGGCAACCAACAGAGACAGATGGCTGACACAACAAGGCACTGCCTTTACAAGAGGATGGCAACCAACAGAGACAGATGGCTGACACAACAAGGCACTGCCTTTACAAGAGGATGGCAACCAACAGAGACAGATGGCTGACACAACAAGGCACTGCCTTTACAAGAGGATGGCAACCAACAGAGACAGATGGCTGACACAACAAGGCACTGCCTTTACAAGAGGATGGCAACCAACAGAGACAGATGGCTGACACAACAAGGCACTGCCTTTACAAGAGGATGGCAACCAACAGAGACAGATGGCTGACACAACAAGGCACTGCCTTTACAAGAGGATGGCAACCAACAGAGACAGATGGCTGACACAACAAGGCACTGCCTTTACAAGAGGATGGCAACCAACAGAGACAGATGGCTGACACAACAAGGCACTGCCTTTACAAGAGGATGGCAACCAACAGAGACAGATGGCTGGCACAACAAGGCACTGCCTTTACAAGAGGATGGCAACCAACAGAGACAGCTGGCTGGCACAACAAGGCACTGCCTTTACAAGAGGATGGCAACCAACAGAGACAGCTGGCTGGCACAACAAGGCACTGCCTTTACAAGAGGATGGCAACCAACAGAGACAGCTGGCTGGCACAACAAGGCACTGCATTCAAAATAATAGGTCAGGGAAAAAGTTTCTTCGCATTTTATATGAAAATTCAGGTAATGACCTGAAGGTAGGAAAAAAAATGTTTTTTCAAAGTTATTTACATTTAATTACAGTACATGTGCGCCATTTTGTTTGTTGACTACCTGCTATCTTTTAGGTAAAGACATGATCCTGTTGCTGTAGAAATTTTGGGACTTCTGATCAAAAAACCGCAACAAGTAGTTTTGGCAGTCCTCTCTTGATGTTAACCTGACAATGCCTAAAAATTTTTGAACAGACCGAAACAAGTGGAAATCTGAAGGTGCAAGGTCAGGACTATATGGCGGATGCATTAACACCTCCCAGACAAACTTTCTTATTTTTTGCTGAGTGGCTAAAGATGTATGTGGTCTAGCGTTATCATGATGAAAGACCACGCCCTTTCTATTTATCAATTCCGGTCGCTTTCTCTCAATTTCTTGCTTTAATCTCATCAGTTGTTGGCAGTAGTCAGTAGAGATCCGAATCGATGGTTTTGGCCGGCGGTAAAAGCTCATAATGAACAATGCCCTTCCAATCCCACCATAGACACAGCATCACCTAATTGCGAGTTAACCCAGGTTTTGCCAGTCTGGGAAGCCTGACCGACCTTTGACCACGACCTTTTTCGCACATTCTTATCATACGTGATCCACTTTTTATCACCAGTTATCAATCTCTTCAAAAACGGTTCGGTTTCATGACGTCTCAATAAATAATCGAAAATGAGTACACGGTTCATTAGGTTTTTTTCAGAGAGCTCATGTAGCACCCAAATATCGAGCTTTTTTGTGTACCCAGCTTTTTTCAAATGGGTCAAAACTGTTTTGTGGTCAATTCCCAGTTCTTCAGCTATGTCGTAACGGCTGATATGCCGATCTTGCTCCACTTTTTCAAAAATACCGTCTATTTTATCCGTAACAGGGGGACCAGAGCGAGGTGCATCTTTGACATTTTTTGTTGCTTGTTAGAGTTTAACGAAAGTTCATCAACCGACAAAAGTAAACCAAGTTTTTACAGCATGTGGAGTCAACCTAATAGATTTCAAGGATTTTCCTTAAACATTTTAAAATTAAATAAGAGTTTTAGGCATACACGGCCGGCTGATGATACTGGAGTGATGCTTTCCGGGATCTGTTGCCGTGGTCTGTGGGAGCTTGAGCTCCACAAGAAGCTCCTTATCACACGAGAATGGCCAAAGAAGCAATCGAGATTTTCAAACACAAGAACAATTTTAATAGGAAGGAAGAAACGACAAGAATCGACAAAGTGTGGAATTCAGCTCTACGTCGCTGCACAATCAAGCCCTTGAAGCCTTGTCTAAACACGAATTATGTAGCAAACATTAACGACTGTGGGCTGGAAAACCACTCTCCTCACTCCAATGTTCAGTTGGCCCAAAGAAAATCTAAACGCTTGGCCGAGAAACGGAAGAAGACCAATAATACAGGGGGCGATGAGATGTAGAAAAGTCATAATATATGTCATTTCTCTTATATTCATAGTTTCGCAATACAATTTATAGATGGTGCTTTTAAAACGACCAACACACGCTCTAGAAGCAAGATGGTAGACATATAAATGTTTACATCACAGTTCTCATCAAGATTATTATCATCATCATACTTCACGCTGAAGAAGCCCATCGTAGAAATGGGCGAAATGTCCGGAAGCTCCAGCTCCCACAGACCACGGCAATAGATCCCGGAAAGCATCACTCCAGCATTTTAAAATTATCTTATAGCAGAGAACTTCATTGAATATCAATCAAAATTCTACAACACTGCAATTTATTTCGCAATCTTTCCTTATTTGCTGAATTGCTCATCACCATCACATCTCGTATCTTGTGACGCAGGTGAGAGGCAAGTCAACACAAGCTGTGGTAAGAAAATCAAATAAAAAACCCTCTGGGGAATCCCGCTGTTATTTTGTATGCCGTGATCTCAGCTTGTACCACACAAAGGTACACGGCTTAAATTGAACGCGGTGAAAATCGCCATCTTTAAAATGTCACTTTTAATAGTTCAATGGGAGAGGCCGGTTACAAAAAGATTGTCCGTTGTTTTTAAAAATATGGTTCTTATACTTATAAGTGACATTAATGGAAAAAATCACGCATGTTAACTATTTTTTTTACCTACATTGTAAAGCTATTTTTTTTATACCACTTAAAAGATTATGCCAAAAAAATATATTTAAAAAAACTCTTTTTTCACATTTTCTTGTTCTAATTTTGTTGTTTCTTATTTTGGAAATATTTTTGTTCTTTATAATTATAGAATGATAGAAAGTCTATGGATATGGTCTAGAAAGTCTATGGATAATATTTCAGCTAATGTGAACTTTTCAGACAAAAATCACAATTAAGTGTGATTTCTCCCATCAAATTAAAAGTTTGGTTGCATATACGTAAATCAGCTGATGTACATAATCTTTCCTGTTCAAATTCCATCATATTATTACCCACTTCCGAGAAGTATTTCACCGAGGTCCTTACCAGAATTCAGCAATCAAATTTAATGTGTCAATCAAATATTGATTGGAGGCTGGTGCAACAGGCCATAAAAATATTTTGTTGAAGAAGAGCATAATAATACTGTTACGATTGTGTGTCTATGTGTTTTTACTTGTGTGAGTGTGTCTGTGTCTCTAGATGTAGATGTTTGGATAATTGAACCTGTGTTTGTTTGATGGTGCGAGTATTCGCTCGAATGTTCTGGCAGAGTCGCGAATGTTATCAGTATTTCGAGAACCGACATTAGGCATGCTATATAAAGGACCAAAGCTGTCTGTAGCGGCAGACTTTGACTAGAAAATATCGCACGTTTAATAATAAAGAAAAATAACTCGAAAATTGGAAAAATCGAGATTTTGTAATAAAACGCAAGAACAATGCGAGAAGAATAGGTAGAATGCGACAGCCGTTCAATTTGGACGAATATGACCGAGATAAAACATCGGCCGCCTTTTTCATCCCATACAAGTTGTACTGGGTGTCTGAACTTTAAACGTGATTTCCCAATATTCTTGTTTTTTGAGTTATTGCTCTTTATTATTAAACGTGCGATATATTATATAGAGAACTTATAAAACATATTTTTTTGGAATAGATATGTATATTTTGCGTTGTGGAAAAGATAGGGGGTTTCTGTTCAGTTCAAGCCGTGTATGTCCATACTGAGGACGATGACTCCAGTTGTAATGTCTTTACCCTAAATAACTTAGCGTTTTAGCTGAACCATTCCTTTGCAAATGCATGGAAACTGAAAGAGCGACTCGGTGAGCGTTTTGCTTTTAGGCATTTTTTGATTAAACGGTTTAGTTGAAATGTAAAATAATATACTCGAGGGGGTGTAGGTTGTTTTGAAATTTGAACAGACATGTCCAGTCAGCCCCTTTTCACAAATAATGAGTGATGGTCAAAAACAGTAGGTATTAGGTACTAAGCAAAAAAAAGGTTTTTTTATAATTACCTTTTAATTATTTTTTTCGCTCCGTGACGTAGATTGACGTGAGGCAATTCTGTAAAAAAAAACACACTTTTGCCAATGTCACCTCTGTTTCAGAGAAAGGTGGCAAGAGGGGGGCATATTGTGTTCATTAGCGATTCGTTTTTTTTTTGTAAGTACTAATACAGCATGTGTAAGTGCGAAATTGTGAGCGGGCATTTTAAGCATGAATCTTAAATGTTAACATAAAACTTATCTTTGCAAATTCGATTATCACCACCTTAAAGGTAAAACTAAATAAGTGCTGATTCACTGATTTTGAGACATCGTGGCTAAAACATTTTATTGCGAGTAACTTCTCATAGTAGGTGAACTAATTATAAATAAGTGCTCATGAAAAACTACTAATCTACAGGATTTTTACACTTTTGTAGTATTTTCTCTCGTAGAAAATAGGAAATAAAGATGAAAATGAGAAACCCATGTTAGCTTAATATGTGACTTATTCACTTTTACCAATCGATATGTCTAAATAAGGCTGTGGTAAAGTATAGAACGCAACGCAACTAAGCTGCATATATAGCGCAATTCATAAACGCGTTATCCCCAAGGTGTGGCGAGTGTAACCTTTTAATGTACACAAGTAAGAGGGCAGCCTTACTCCAACTAATTCACTTGAAGTTGGGGTTTTCCTGCTTGTGGTTTATGGGGCAGGTTCTTGTTTATTGTGAAGGCTGAGTAAACTTTGCTGGTCTTTTGATCAGGCAATTATTTTCCCACCCTTAGGTAGCGGTGAAACTCTTACCCTCTGTCTTTGAACGCAAGCGCTCTACCAACTGAGCTGTCGACCGGAAATGTCGATAATGAAGCATGCTGTGAATTAAATCGACAACATGAATCAAACCTTGATTTACTTTGATTGACAGTAATTTATAATCATTAAAAATAATGAAAATATTTAAAATAATTTGTTTCGCCTTATACGCTACTGACATTCACTCACATACACAAATAATTACTATAGTATAGAACAGTGGCTCTAAAACTTTTTCGTGATGGAACACTTTTGGGAAACAACAGATTTGACGGAGCCCTTAAATAAACAAACTCAAACAGGGGCATTTTCGAAACATTGAGAGCTGGCACATGCGAAATATTGCCAGAACATTCTACTCAGAATACTCGAGTAAATACTCACACAATCTCAATCAAATAAAATTATTTAAGTGCCTACATTTAGAGACTTCAAGGTCACACAGACACACAATTACACATTCGCAAGAGTATGATTTTTTCAGTATTCTCGTAGAGCACCCACAGAAGCCTTTTTAGTACACACTTTGAGTACATCTGGTATAGAATATAAATTATAGAATGATAGAAACTATTCAAATGATAGAATTCCCATTAAACAAATCTCCAAGTATAAAACGTGGCTTAATTTTTCACGAAAAGTTGCACCAGAAAACGCATAAAAAGTAATACGCTCACTAGAGGCGCTTTTGAGATTTGAATATATTTTTTTAATTCACCACGCTTAAGTAAACTCGTAAAGTTTAATACTTGACTATTGATTACTATAAAATGATAGAAACTTGGTAGAATTACAGAATTCCCGTTCATCTAGTGAGCATTTATTAACGTTTTAACTCGACTATAGAGTTTTAATCAATACATATATATGGCACATAAAACGCTCCCTGGAGGCGCTGTTTTATATTGCATACATTTTTTTGTAAATTCTATCGTAAAGTGGTACTAAGGGTACTGCCATGTTGAATTGTGGAGAAACCGGAATATTTCTGGAATTATTGGTGATTTGTGGTTTTGGAATCTGTTATTACTGCTGGTAAGTCCTCACGAAACCGCGAAATGGAGGTAGGATAGAACAGCACAGTGACAAAACAACACATGACATAACGTCACATGAATTTACATCTTCTACACTCCTTCTTCATAGACTACAAGATGTTAGGGGGTTCCGGTAGTACCTCTAAAAATTGTTGCGGCTTTTTGTCTAAAATATCGTCGATGGGGGGGAGGGGGAGGGTAGGCACGAAAAAATTCTGTCGACGGGGAGGGGGGGGGGGGGCTGTGATGTTTTGTCATCTAATCTAAGTTGCAGAGGCATGTAACATTAGGGATTCATATTGTATGTGTTCTTACAAGCAGACACGCGGCTGACCACCCATGCTGTAGAAAATGGTTCACTTTGCCAATGTTACCCCTGTTTCAGGGAAGGTCGGCAGGAGTTGCAGGGCGTATGTTCATTTGAGATTCGGGTTTTTATGTTGGAGGACCACATGCGGCATGTTTTTTGAGCGCGAACTTGTACGTGTCTGTCTATGAAAATGCATATTATGTGAATCTCTAATGTTACATATATTTTGCAACTTAGATTAGATTAGATTAGACATACATAGACACAATTATGATGTATCTCATGCATTAGATGTGTAACAGAGATAGCAGATAATCTGTACGCTAGATCTGCATAAGCGTGTCTCATTGCAATTACTTCTATATCTCCTGATCCATCTATATTTGATGACATAATTATTCATTAACTGGGTTTTACCGACATTTATATGGTTACCTACATAATACATTACATGCATTTTTGTAATTGTATGCAACTAAGCTACACATATAGTGTAATTATTGCACAGTCCCGATACAACGGACTTCCGATAAAAATAAAGAGGGATATGAAAAATAAACAACAAACTGATGCAATAAAGGCTTATTTCTTAGAGTTATTTTACAATGATGCTGTACCAGTGAGATAATAATATAATAATAATCTATAATCTAAGTTGCAAAGATATATTCATTTAAAGCTCTCAGATGTATGCCCACAAACCAACAAGTGTAGTTCGCGCTTACAAATGCTGAATGTGTACTTACAAATAAAATCCAAACCTCAAATGAACATAAGCCCCACAACTTTTGCCGACCTTCCCTGAAACAGGGGTGACATTGGCAAAGTGAACCATTTTTTACAGTATGGGTGGTCAGCCTCATACCAACCTATAAGTCAAGATGGTTTTGTTTTATTTGTAATATGTGCTACTGATTCTCTTATGTTTTTGTTATTTCACTACTTCAATGTTATTTGTATGTTTTATGCATAATTTTATAATGGTGTAAAATATAAGAGTCCCAAATGAGTTATTTTATAACTCCTGGGAAATATACTATGTGAAAAGAAACTGATAACTCTTTATACGTATTCTTTTTTTTAATCAAATAAAAAAAATCAGGCACGTGTCTATTCGGGACCTATTTATTTTTAAAGGTAAGGGGGCCGGCCCTACGCCAACCACTTCAGTGGAAGTGAGGGGTTTCTAGCTCCCGAGAAGGCTAGTACTCATTTATTGTGAAGGCTAAGTACACCTTGCCAGTATTTATCTTGAGATTGAAATAAACACCAAAACGAGAAATAATTTCTGACGCCCTTCCGCTCTCGGCGTGGAATGCAAGCATTCTACCAACTGAGCCATCGACCGAGCTTTATACGAGCTTGGTCGTCGCTCCAAAGCACCAATTCTCAAGCAAGACCCAATTGCTTTAAGGCCAGATGGACCTTTGTTGACCGGTCTTTGGTAAAGTAAAGGCAATTAATTTTCCAATCCAGCGAAGAGCATATTTGAAAATATGAATGGATTATTTTTTGTGGTCCGCCGGGATTCGAACCTTCAACCTTCCATTTACGAGTCCAAAGTGTTACCACTGGACTGCGGACCGGTTGATTCGAATCATTTCGTTTTTATAAATCTGATACATACTTCTAACCTTTTCTTATAAACGTTTTCCTCTTTTCTCAGTCTGGCCTCTATGGTACTTATACCTATGGCATTTGAAACCAATCAGTCGTTTGAATAATTTCGTTAATGACTTCCTGTTAAGACTGCGCATCTTCAAGTCTATCGGTGTTATTCACACACAGCAAATCCATGGTTCAGCTATTTATTTTCCATACAAAAAAGATGATCCTTGGAGCAGCTATGGATTAAATGTGTTGCGAATAGCCCTGTTTTAATGCAACAAATGTCCATGGTAATTATTGTGGCTTTAAAAACGCTAATGAATGGAAAAGTAAAGAAAAGTTAATGTTTGCCTATTCCCTGCCTTGCCTTTGCCTTGCCTTTGCCTTGCCTTTGCCTTTGTTTTGCCTTGCCTTTGCCTTGCCTTTGAGCAATGCCTTTTTTTACATTCATTTATAAACGAATTTAAAAGAGATAGAGACACGGCTGTCATCTTGGAATGAAGATAATGATTTGTTACCTTCAGAAATGGAAATAAGTCAAAAACCTCAATTTCGGAGTTACTGCCTTCTTCCTTGGAGCAGTCGATTTGAGATTTGGTTTTTTTTTTGTAAGTACACGCAGCACTTGTATTGGCAATTTGTATGACACCTGTCTGCTTGTGAGCATGCATTTGATATGAATTTTAAATGCTAATATATCCTTGCAACTTAGATTATAGATTATAATTCACTCAGAAAAAATGTCTTTTTTACTTTCGTGTTGGTGTTATGGACTTTTAATTTTTTTTGAGGACAATCTACCAAACTGTATCAATGTGACCAATGTTAAGAATCGCAAATAGTAACTACCAAACTCCAATCAGACAAAAATCAAAATTAAGTGTGACTTTTCCCTTTCAAATCACAAAAATTTGGTTGCATATACGTAAGTCAGCTGATGTGCATCATCTTTCGTGTTCAAATTCCATCATATTATTACCCACTTCCGAGAGATATTTAACCGACGCGACGTCCTTACCAGAATTAGCAATCGAATTTGATGTGTCAATCAATGACCGGTCCGTAGTTCAGTGTTAACACTTCGGACTCTGAATGAAAGGTTGTGGGTTCGAATCCCGGCGGAGCACAAAAAAATACCATTTATACTTTCAAATTTGCTCTTCGCTGGGTTGAAAAATTCATACACCTTGACGAATGACTGGTCACCAAAGATCCATCCAGCCTTACAGCAAATGGTTCTTGCTTGAGAATTGGCGCTTTGTAGCGACGACGACCAAGCTCGTAAAAAAGGTCTATAGCTCAATCGGTAAAATGCTTGCATTTCATGCCGAGAGCAAGGGTTCGATCTCAAGATTTAATCAGCCTTCACAAGAAATGAGAACCAGCCCCCCCGGGAGCTTGGAAACCCCCACTTCAACTAAAAGTGGTTGGTGTGAGGCCGGCCCTTTTACCCGTAAAAATAAATAGGTCCCGAATCGCCACATGCGAGCCCTTCGGGGATAACGCAGGCTAGAAGTTACACTGCATGTGTCGCTTAGTTGCGTTTTATCTATTATTGATTGGAGGTTGGTGCAACAGGCCCTATAGCTATTAGCTAATACCTACCTGAGGAGATTCAGATTGGTTAACTTTTTTTTTTAAGTTTGGTGAAGAGGCTTTTGTTTTTCTCCGCACCAGCACCAGCACCAGCACCAGCACCAGCACCAGCACCAGCACCAGCACCAGCACCAGCACCAGCACCAGGGCCCCCGGTGGGCTTAATAATGCGCGCCTGGTTAGCTGCAGTCACAGTGTGTGTATTGTCGAGTACCCCGAGTACAAAATATTTACATATAAATTTTACTCGTCGCGTAAATCGAAAACGTATCAAATGCATGACTGCACTTCTAGGAAGCGATTCAATTTTCATACATTATTTTAATTTACGCGATCGAGGTGAGCTTACGCAATATTGATTCATACTTGGAGTACAGAGACTGCAGGCGATGCAGCCTGACACGAATGACGAAACGCTCGCTGGGAAAATATCAGCATGATGGGGCATCCACACGCTTGCCAACCTAGCACAAGTCAAGCGCACAGTGTGTCGTCTAGAACATGCTAGCTGGACAAAATTTTGTCTAATGGGCTAATTTTGTCCAGCTAGCATGTTCTAGACGACACACTGCACACTTGGCTTGTAGCTAAGCGCACAGTGTGTCGTCTAGAACATGCTAGCTGGACAAAATTAGTCCATTAGACAAAATTTTGTCCAGCTAGCATGTTCTAGACGACACACTGTGCGCTTGACTTGTACTAGGTTGGCAAGCGTGTGGATGCCCCATGAGAGACAGGCCAGGCGGAATGCGAAGGAAAAATTATGTTTAATGGAAACACAGTGTGGCAACATTCTTTATTAATATTTATCATAATATACGCAATTATTACAAACATGATACTTTACGTTAGTACCTATAATTATTATTATTATTATTTTAAATTACATTTGTGAAGAGGAATGCTATTTACCAACTTATTTTACCTGGGAGAAGTCTCATCACCACAGTTATTCTTACCTAGCGAATATCGGTAATCTATAAAGATATAAATGAAAACTAATCAGCTGTACACTTGCGGCCATCTTGGATTGACAGGCCTTCATACAAATATTACCGATATTCGATATTCGGTAGGTAAGAATTACCGTGGTGATGAGACTTCCAGCCCTGGATAGTTGTCTTCATACGAAAGCAGAAGCTTGTGTGTATGCAATGGCATCTGTTGAACCAGGGTCGAAGTTATGGTCAATGGGCCAGACGTGATTCGAACCAACGTATTCTGTTCCAAATACGCTAGTCAAGAACAGCGACTTGATTCCCCGGACATTACACCGACGAATACTTGTGTAATTTACCGGTCCGTAGTCCAGTGGTAACAATTCGGATTCGTAAATGAAGGGTTGTGAGTTCGAATCCCGGGGGAGCACAAAAAATATACCATTTGTATTTTCAAATATGCTCTTGATTTGTGAAAAAAATCATATATCTTTTTCAAAACCGGTCACTGACAACAACTGAGCCTTGCTTGAGAATTGGCGCTTTCTGAAGATAATGCATGAAAAAGGTGATGGATGTGAATGAATTGAAAGAGATATGTCAGGATAGGAAAAAATGAAGGCAGCTTTGCAGAGGCTCTGGCCAGTGGCCACCCCTAGCGGAATGGTGATAGAGTTACAGTTACAGTACAGCGACGACCAAGCTAGCAGAGGGCTCTTGAGGTGTGATACACACAAAAACAGCGCTCACCAAATAAATCAGCCTGATTTAATTTTAATTTGGTTTCTTTTCAGATATACATATAATGAAAGAAAGCATATGAGTTTTTCTCTTTTAGGAATGTAATCTCGATCTCAAATCTACGTTGCGTTGTCCTCATCTTCCTTCGCTCTGGGATGGGGGGGGCAGGGGGTGGTGGTGGCGACGCGAGGGTCAGCGCGGCATTAGGTTTTTCTTTCACGAGTACATTGATGCGGAAGCTGCCCGGCTCAAGTTCTCAGAAAGAGTGCGGGATAGACTGTGTGGCATGATAAAAGACATCCTTGATGGACAGGCACCACAATACCTCAGAGAACTGTGTCAGATGCAGCAAGCCACTAGCTCCAGGACTCTAAGGTCAGCTAATGTAGGCTCCGCAAGAACTTTGGTGATCGTGCCTTCTCGGTTTCGGGCCCAATGGCTTGGAACGAGTTGCCGGTTGAGGTGAGGAAAGAGCAGGACAGGGCAAGCTTCAGGAGGAAACTGAAGACGCACCTGTTTCAAAGGGCATACCCGGAATAAAGGGCCCTTGTGACTAAATTTTAGTGTAAACGGCGCTTTGAAAAAAAATCAACCAATTATTATATATATATATTGATCCATGGTTTTAAGGTGAAGTTGTCCACTTTCTTGGAGTACACGGACCTTGCAAGGCAGATACCTGACCTTGCAGCCCAGACCAGCAACTTGAGACGGTGCCTTGTTGCAAGCACTCCTCGTATTCGCGAACTACTTCTACCTACATGGCGCTGCCTGTGAGATATCTCTACCTAGATTCTCTGAAATTTCATCACACTCTGTACAAGTCTAAGATCGCTTAGTGCTGGAAATGTCACGCAGGTGCTGATCTGGCCTCTGTAACAACTATTTGTAATTATATTAACTATAATTATATTAAAAAATCAGTGGGTTTTTCGACCATTTGTTACATCTATAATCGGAAATAACGGGAGTATAACACATTACTCATTAATATAATAACCAAATTGTTTTGTAAGTTTTCTAGAGTTAGTGCATTCACATAGTGAAAATTCATTTTAATTTAAATTGAAGAAAACTGTTTTAAAACATATTTTCACTTATTTTGAGTTAACAAGGCCTAAGCGCTATCGGACTTTATCCGTGTTCAGGCCCGGATTAACCCCTCTGGGGGCCCTGGTGCGAAAAAAAATGTCGGGGCCCCCTATAGCCCCCCCCCCTTCCCCTCCCCCCTCCCCCCTTATCACAAAATCCCCTCCCCTCGCGCTTATATTTTTTCAGAACGCAAAATATACAATTTACGAACATGCTAATTGAATGGTTGAATCCCTTGATTGTATTCTTGACTTTTAGGTTGGTATGGGGCTGACCAAACTGTAAAAAGATGGTTCACTTTGCCAATGTCACCATTGTTTCAGGGAAGGTCGGCAAGAGTTGCAGGGCTTATGTTCATTTGAGATTGGGTTTTATATTGTAGGTCCACATGCGGCATGTGTAAGCGCAAACTTATACGTCTCTGATGATGATGTCTCCATCCTTCCGGGCTTGTAGACCATGTTCAATAATTGTAGGCTGCTTTATTCTTTTTTCTTTTTGTAAGGCTGCTACGTTTCGTCAGTGACGTACGACTGACTTCTTCAGGGCTTGTACTTCGACTGATCGCTTTGATTAGAGCATGCGGTATTTATGTGTCATCTGTGGAGTGGGCGGGGCTTGTTAATTTTGTCGGGAAAGGCAGAGTTTGAAACAAAAAGAAAAAATAATAAAGCAGCCTACAATTATTGAACATGGTCTACAAGCCCGGAAGGATGGAGACATCATCATCATCATCATCTGAAGCCAGCCATGAAAGCCTAAAAACACTTATTATACGTCTCTACTTGCGAGAATGTATTTAATATGAATCTCAATTGATTTTCGTCTTTGATTTAGATTTAGATCAGAATCAAAAACGGCACTAATTAGGTAAAAAAAATACAAGTACAATGCTACATCTTAGAAATTTTCACTCCGAATTTGCAGAGGTCTTTTGAGGTGTGATTCACACATAATAGATAAAGCTTATTTGACACATAAGTTTGTGTGAAACTGACCTCTATAATCTATAGTCATAGTTGCAAAGATATATTACGAGTGCCATAACTAATTTATTAAGTTAAGCCTCGTACATTCTAGATTCATAATAAGTACATTAATTCGCGCACACATGTTCCGCATGTAGACTTACAGCATAAAAACTCAATCTCGAAGGAACATAAAGCCTGCAACTCTTGCCGACCTTCCCTGAAACAGGAGAGACATTGACAAAGGGAACCGTTTATTTATGGGTGGTCTATACACCAAAAGTATCAGAAATCTTTGGGGGGAATGCAGCAAGAAGTTTTTCTTTATGTGTAGCTTAGTGGCGTTAGTAGCGTTTTCTATAAAAAATCTTCTTGTTCTTACAATAATAATACCAGTGATGATAATACCAGTAATAATAAAGAATACCTTTATTTGCTTCCACACATAAACTTGTTTTTGGGCAAAGGTAATGCATTCTTCCAATTATTTTATTTGCAAAGCCAAATGTATTGACGCAATAAATCAAAAGAGATAGTTTGAAAACAAAAGTAAATACTGTTCAAAGCCGCCGCCTCGCCGCGCCGGCCGCACCTTCCCCTAACGCCTTTGTTTCATTTTTATTATGAAATTACTAGTACAATGAAAGGAATATATTTTAAAATAAAAATCTTCCATGGTATTCACTGAACCCTGAAACGTTTACCTTTTTTTGTGATGTACGAAAAGAAGAGCTTGTATGAAGAAGGTTATGACTCTGGAGGAAATGAAAGAAGTATGTAAGGACAGAAAGAAATGGCGGTTGATCTATAATGTTGGCGAATAGGGTTTATTAAATTGGATTTTGTTTTTGTTTGTAAATGGATATTTTGTATTTGGATATTATTATTTAATGATGTATAAAATGTAATTTGTCGTGTGTGTGTGTTCCTTGACTTATAGGTTGGTATGCGGCTGACCACCCATGCTGTAAAAATGGTTCACTTTGCCAATGTCACCCCTGTCTCAGGGAAGGACGGCAAGAGTTGCAGGGTGTATGTCCATTTGAGATTTGGTTTTTATGTTGTAGGTTCACATGAGGCATGTGCAAGCGCGAACTTGTACGTGTCTGGTTGTGAGAATGCATGTAATGTGAATCTTCAATGTAACATATCCTTGCAACTTAGATTAGATTAGATTAGATACGAACACTTACGTAAGATAACCATCGCATCTGTCAATTCAAGGTGTCAGTTCAAAAACAAAAATCTGATATTTTCATTTAATTAATGTTTATAAAAGCTGCACTTATATTTTGCAGCATCAGCATCTTACCGTATGGTCAGCGAAAGGATTGCATGTGGCGAGTGGAACCTATTTAATTTTACAGGTCTTACTTATTTTACTTATTTTAGTTGGGTTTGAAATAAAAATTGAAACGGAAAATGATTTCTGATACTCTTCGTGGGAATTGATTGAGCATTCCACAAATTGAGCTATGGATACATTTTACGCGACAATATAAAAAAACACGACTTGATAATCAAGTACTTGCGTACCTTTTTACGATAAAGGAGCTACTAGTTAAAGTTTTTACGTTTTGCTTTTTACAAATAAGGTTTTAGAACAATAATATAAATTAACCGAAATATATCTTCAAGGTAATCGAAAAAAGAAGCTGCGGATAAAGAAAGAAGTCTTAGAAAATCGCAATTAGGTTAGCATTCCAGGGTTTAACAATTTATACGTTGCATTTGATAAATTAAGATTTACATAAAATTCATGCCCATCAGCAGACACGCGTAAGTTCGCTTTTACACATGCTGCATATGCACACACAAAATAAAAACCAAAACCTTCAATGAATATAGCCCCGGAAACTTTTGCCGACCTTCCCCAAAACAAGAATGACATTGCCAAAGTGAACCACTTCTCACATTTTTGTTGGTCAGCCTCATAACATCAAAGAACGTAAAAGATTTTCATTTTGTAAAAAAATATACTGAAATGGAATAACTTTTTTCATTTCAAATTAATTGAAATATCACTGGCGTACTTATGTTAAGCAGAATGTAAATCTATTAACTTGTATTTATCTATGATGTAAGTCTGGTCGATATCTCAGTTGTTAGAGTGCTTGCATTCCATGCCGTGAGCTCGGTTTTCGAGTCCCACCAAGGGTGTCAGATATGATTTCTCGTGTCGGTGTTTATTTCAAACCCCAAAATAAAATACCGGCAAGGCTTACTCAGCCTTCACAATAAACGAGTACCAGCTCCCTTGGAAGCTGGGAAACCCCCACTTTAACGGGAGTGGTTGGCGTAAAGCCAGCCCCCTTAACTGTAAATATAAATAGGTTCCACTTGCCACTTGCGGAACCCTTCAGGAATATTGCTATTGATATAGCAAAGATATATTCACATGCCTACAAACAAACACGTGCAAGTTTACGCTTACAATTGCTGAATAAGTACTTACGAATTAAAATCCAAACCTCAAACAAACATACACCCTGCAACTTTTGCCGACCATTCCTGACACAGAGGTGACATTGGCAAAGTGAACCTTTTTACAGTATGGTAACCAACCTATATGTTAAGGAAATGCGTGTGCATGTGGTGAATTAGTGTGAATTAATCAATTTTTGAAAGGAAGATCTAGTTAGATTAAAATAATATCGAAGCTCTTTACAGAATAGCAAAAATTATTTTCAACACTATATTTTTTTCAACCAAATATTTCGTTTTGATATTTGCATTGTTTATACTTTCTTATCTTAGTAGAGAAAGATTTATAATCCTGTCCTCGGAACTGTTGCCGACATGGCAGGAACAAAAGCGCTATAATCCCTAAGGCTCTATTGTTTGACATGGACGGGTACGACTGCACATCTTCGGTACCTTTGCTTGCTTTGTTTTTTTTTTTAGTTTGAGGAGAAACTTTTATTACTTGATTACTGTTTGGAATGCTCGGGGCCCTATTCAGTTCTTCTGGGGCCCTTGAATAGTTGTTGTGAGAAGCTTGTATTTCCTAAGTATTGAAGACTTTGTCCGTATGAAACGTAGCGTTATAAAGTGGAAGTAAAAAAAGTGGCATTTCTTTACATTTTCTGTGCTTTATTTTTTAGAATAATGATAAGAATAAAACTTTTGGGGGCCCTTTGGCAGCGGGGGCCCTGGTTCAGTCGCACCGCTCGAACCGCCCTAGATCCGGGCCTGTCCGTGTTAGTTTGTTTTACGCGAGTTAGCTTCTGAAGATGGACGGATAGAGTCTGATAGCGCTTAGGCCTTGTTAACTCAAAATAAAACTATGTTTTAAAAAAGTTTTTTTTAATTTAAATTGTTTTGTGTTCTTTGTGGTGTGACAGGAAGTGGTGGTGGCGCGCATCAACGCGCGTCCTCGAAGACAACGAAGACCGCCACGGCGCTTTGAGAACTTGCCTTAAGGATGCTTTCTGCTCGTGAAAGCGAAACGTCGGCAGATGTAGGAGCTGCAAATAGAACATGGTCAAACCCAAAAAAACACAAAAACGATTTGTTTATTATTAACACCGGCCATGAAAGTGAAAGTTTTAAACTTTATTACTCACGAATCTCGTCGAACATCTCAGATTCATCCCTTTGCAGTCGATAACAAAACCATGAGAACTTGGTGTTTTCATGGCTCATTCCTTTGCCAAACTACTCGCTTATAGAACGAGTTACCGATATCTGTGTTCCCACTCCACTTTGGACCTTATCCTATTCAAAACCAATGTCAACCGCCATTTCCTTTCAGTGTCTCAAAACAAAGACAACACAACACTGGAGGTGGCACCTATTCTGTCAGCATTGGTCAACAAGTCTCTCACTACAGAGTGTATTTTTCCCACGGAACTTAAAAAATCAATTGTTACACCAATTCTCAAAAAATCAAGCCTTCCAGCTGATTTTGTGGAAAATTATAGACCTGTGTCGTCCGTTCCTTTTATATCGAAAATTATTGAGAAGGCCGTTGTTTGGCAACTCACTCAGCACATGGAGCGAGGCGGATATCTGTCTAAGTTTCAGTCAGCATATAGAAAAGCTCATTCCACTGAGACTGCCTTACTTCGCATTGTGAATGATGTGATAGCTGCGGTTGGGGACGGTGCTCTTGCCATGGTGGCAGTACTTGACATGAGCGCTGCCTTCGACACTGTTGATCACAGTATACTCATCACTAAGCTTGATAGGTTGTACGGAGTCCGAGGAGGAGTATCTAAATTGCTATCTTCATATCTGAAAGGCAGATGTCAGACTGTGGATGTTGATGGTGAGTCATCAGGTATGCCCATGGACTGTGGTGTGCCTCAGGGATCTGTGCTCGGGCCTTTACTTTTTACCCTGTACACAAATGATCTTGAGAGCACTGTACTGATGAACGGCACCAGCTACTATTCTTATGCTGATGATATTCTACTTTGTCGTTTCTGTCAGCCATCTATGACAGATGCCTGTAGTCTTGAGATGGTCCGGTGCATTGAAGTGGTGGCTGAGTGGATGGCAAGGTGTCGCCTTAGAATGAATCCAGACAAGACAGAATTCATCTGGATGTCGTCTCCTGGTAGGAAACACTTGCTTGGCTCTTCACCAATTAAAGTAATGGGCCTGGATGTATATCCATCTAGCTCAATTAAGTTTCTTGGGGTCCATCTTGACAATACTCTCTCCATGAGTACGCAAATAAGCTCGACTGTGAGCTCCTGTTTTTTTCACCTGAGGCAGTTGAGATGGGTCAGAAACTGTTTGACATCCGAAGCTGCTAAGATTCTCATTGCGTCCTTTGTTGTGTCGAGACTGGATTATTGCAATGGTCTGTTCTGGGGTCTTCCAAGGTTTCAGCAGTCTAGACTGCAGTCCGTCTTTAATGCTGCAGCCAAATTACTTTTAGGAGGACGAAAAACTGACCATGTCTCTCCTCTGTTGCGGCGCCTTCATTGGCTGCGAGTCCCAGAGAGGATTGAGTACAAAATATGTGTTTCTGTTTTTAATGCCCTCAGAGGAGTTGCCCCATCGTACTTGTGTGAATTGTGCAGAGTCGACCAGATAGGTGGAAAACGATGCACTCTTCGTTCTGCACAGAGTGACGCCGTAAACAGGCTTCAACTGCCTCTTCGACGGAACAGAACTGGTTTCGGAGACAGGGCTTTTAGTTCGGCTGGTCCATCCTGCTGGAATAGTCTACCTCTGGAGTTGAGAACAGAGACCAGTGTTGGCAGTTTCAGGAAGTTGCTTAAGACACATTTGTTTAACAGAAGCTTCAACACATAAAAGCGCCCTTGGGGTGGCTAGTGCCACTAAACGGCGCTGTATACAAATTGTCCAATTATTATTATTATTATTATTTAACACTGGTGACCGGTCTGTAGTCCAGTGGTAACACTTCGTACAGATTGGTGAAATAGCGAAAGAATTTAAGAGAAGGAAATGCATGAAAAGGTGATGGATGTGAATTAATTAAAAGAGGTATGCAAGGATAGGAATAAAATGGAGGCAAATCTGCGGAGGCTTAGGCTACCCCTAGCGGAATAGCGACCGAGTTACAGTTACAGCACTGATCTAAAGCCATTTCCAACTTGGTCTATAAACTCCCAGAGGGTTAATTTTGACTTGATGAGGGTTTCACTTTGCCAATGTCACCCCTGTTTCAGGGAAGGTCGGCAAGAGTTGCAGGGCTTATGTCCTTTTTAGATTGGGTTTTTTATATTGCAGGTCCACATGCGGCATGTGTTAGCGCGAACTTATACATGTCTGCTTATGATATATATCTTTGCAGCTTAGATTTAGATTTTAGGTCTATATAAACGTTTTTTTTTTTTTTTAATTAAAAAAAATATATTACTTATATATATATTTGTGAAGAGGAATGCAACTCACCAACCTATTCTGCCTGGCCAGAAACAGGTAGTTATTAATATCATCAATTAATAATTCATTATTGTTTATTTTAATGAATTATTAATTAACAATTACCCAATAACATCTGTTGAACCAGGGTCAAAGTTACGGTCAAATGACCCAGGCGGGGATCGAACCAACGTTATTCTATTCCAAACACGCTAGAAAGATCAGCCCACTTGGCCCCCTCGGCCATAACACCGACATAATGAGGATTAAGATAAAGGGTCTCCCCGCTCCCCGCTTAGACATCCAAGGTCACCATTTGATGATCCTTTTTGGCTTTGACCAGCGCCACTTTAAGCAGGCCATGGCTATACAACCAGTGACACCAGTGCGTCTACGGATCTCCTGGTTTGGAACCCTGTCTCTGAGGCTGATTCCCAGCATCTTCCTTTCAATGTCTCTTTGGCATGTCCTCAGTCTGTTGGTGCTGTACTGAGTGAGCCCTTTTGTTTCCAAGTAATAGGTGGACACTGGAAGCACGCATGACTCAATGACCTTGTGTTTCAGGTTAGAATAATAATAAATAATAATAATAGGATAATTTATTTGGTGAGCACTGTTTTTATGTGAATCACACCTCAAGAGCCCTTTTCGAGCTAGGACGTCGCTGTAGAAAGCGCAAATTTTCAAGCAACACCCAATTGTTGTTTGGCTGGATGGACCTTTTGTGACCAGTATTTCGTAAAGGTGATGAATTTTGTAACTCGGTGAAGAGCATTTTTGAAAATATAAAGCAGCAGTCGGGGATTTTTTTTTAACCATTACCCCAAAATATTTTTCCGTAAGTCGATATTACCCCTTTTCCCATTTTGAAAAGAAGACAATCAATGTTTATTTAAATAAACATTATTTATTGAATTAATTTACAGGGAAAATTAAAAAAAAAGTTATATGAAAATAGTAAGTATGTAGGTAATAGACAAACAAAATAAACTTCTCAAATTGGATCAAATCATTTGGAGTAATTTACCCCGGTTCCCCGACCGCTGATATAAAGGTATATTTTTTGTGCTCCGCCGGGATTCAAACCCACAACCTTCCATTTACGAGTCGGAAGTGTTAACCACTAGACTTCGGACCGGTCATCAAGCCATAGGTGGATACTGGAAGTGCGCATGACGCATAGACCTTGTGTTTCTGGTTAGAAGGTTAATTAAATATTGTATAGCTCTAGGAATTTAATTTTAAAGGAAAATAAGAGAACAGAGGTTGAATAGTAATTTATTTAACCATTGGTACAAAAATCATAATGTATACAATATGAACATGGGATGATTTCTCTTTTCACATAAACAATCTATGTTTCGTTTCACACTTATGGGTATCCATAAAAAAAACATTAATTTATTTGTTATGAAGCAAGACCCAGTTTTCACAAACTGATAATTAACTGGAACCAAGATAAATGCAACTTCTTACAGAGTTGCTTAGGGAGGCGTCGCATGTGGAAAGCAGAACCTATTTATTTTCGTAGGTAAGAGGGCCAGCTTTACGCAAACACTTCAACTGTAGGAGTGGTTTCCCTGCTCCTGAGAAGGCAGATATCGATTTCTTGTGAAGACTTGAAAGAAACACAGATACGGGAAATCATTTGACCCTCACGCTCGGTGGCGATTGAACCCTAGAATTTTGCAAATAATTTTTTCAGCCCTGTGATGAGCATGGATATTGAAATTTGTTTTATTTCAATGCTGGAAATCGATCCCACTACTTTCCAATAACGAGTATGAAGAATTAACCACTAGCGATAAGCGTGAAACAAGACTGATTATTTTGGAATACATTTTTGATTGGAAATCCACGATTATTCAGAAATGAAAATAAAAATATGCATCAAAGAAATAATTACAACTTAAAGCTAGTTTAATCTCTTGTCGGACATCAGTTAATCAAAGCTTAATCCTATATTTACAGCCCTTCATTAGCACCCTCTAGTCGTGTCAACACAGACTTAAATGCAATGTGATGTGAATCAATAGTAAGGGTAAAAGGAGGATGTGAAACTAAAGGTACAAAAGAATGTGGTGAGATGGTTTGGGCGTGTGGAAAGAATGGATTGTAAAGGACTGATGCAGTATAAACAGAGGAAATGTGAAAGGGAAAAGAGGATAAGGAAGACAGAGAACGATATGGAGGATATCGGATTGGAAAATCTGTGAAAGAATGTGATATAATGATAGGAATGAATTGAAAAAGGTATGCAAGGATAGGAAAGAATGGAGGCAACTCTACAGAGGTTTTAGCCATCCCTAGCGAAATGGCGACATAATCACGCTTACAGTAATGTGTTAAGAAAGATTTCTCAATGGAGAAAATATGACAAAATAATATTCTGTAAAAATTTACTCATATAGAATTAAAAACCGCAATCAAGGTTTTTTCCAAAATTGTGATAATGACATATTGTGTTCACATTTTTGGAAACAAAATGCTTTTTTTACTATTGAAAGATCAATGCATGTAAGATTTTCAAATCAAGTCATGAATTTTAAAAAATCACAAAATATATATATTTTTTAAAACCAACTTAGAAAATATAAGGTACTTACAAAGATGCTCCATACAATTGGATTTTTCAAAAATAAAAGTAAAAAAAAAAAAAAAAATCTAAATAAATCTGAAAAATGTGTATAAATAAAATACAAAAGAAAAAATATGTAATTTTTTGCAGGTTATTTACATGTGATATTACATATTAGTATAAGGAAGTTTATAAAAAAAGGATGGCACTTTTTACAATGATCCACAAAGAAAAATGTTTAAAATAAAATTTTATGTATCCAATCTAAATTAAAAGATAAGGCTAAGCGAGATAAAGGCGATATCAGATGATAGGATTTTTTTTTAAAATGTGTTAAATATATGGAATCATGGAAAATAATTATATCATAACGCTACTAAGCTACAAACATAGTGCAACTTCCTGCCGCGATTTCCCCGAAGGGGTCACATGTGGCAAGAATATTATGCCAATCTATTCAGTAATGTTGAAGTGGGGGTTTCCCAGCTCCCGAGGTCGCTGGTACTCAGTTCTTGTGAAGGCTGACTAAACCTTACCGGTATTTTATTTTCGGGTCTTGAAATAAACACCGAAACGGGGAAATCATTTCTAACACCCTCGGTGTGATTGGAACCAGAGCTCTCGGCATGGAATGCAAGCTATCGACCGGACTCATTTCCATATATTTATCACATTTTTTAACGAAATCCTAAATTTCCCCATTTGGTTCTATAAGACTCATGTCCAATGTATAGTTTTGTGAACACAGTCTAACATGCACATGGACCAACAGTAAGAACTACTATTTTAAATAGTTTTTCCCTAGCAGATAAATCACAGCGATGTAAGATACAACAGATGTCTATTTGCTTGATTTTTTGGTTCCGGGTTTTGACCGTGGTCCATAGTTTTTGCTTATTTTTTTCTTTTTCTTCTTTCTTGATACTTCAGTGAGCAGAGCTCCGAAGAAGTCACCCACAGAGCAGGCGAAACGTCAGCTGAAAGTCTGCAAGTATCAAGAAAGAAGAAAAAGAAAAGAGAAGCAAAAACTATAAACCACGGTCAAAACCCGGAACCAAAAAATCAAGCATCTGAATCCGGCCGTGAAAGCCTAAAAACAGATGTCTATTTTTCAACATTCTCATAATTTCGATACAAGATTTCTCTAAATATCATAAGTTGGTGAATCTATTGTAATGGAAGTAGTATCTAAGGCATATATCGGACAGGCTCAACACAAGGGTAGCTTAGAACTAAACTGTCTGTGTTCGGGATCACAAATTCATCTGAAAGCGATATCATACAATTCACCTAAAACGTGTTCATACAAAAAAAAACTACTGGTTTTCGAATGACTCTCACTTGCTTTATTGCTCCAATATGATGTTAAAAGTGAGCAAAAAACCTTGGAAATTGATTTATTTTTGTCAATGAATTATAGACAACAGGGGCGTGCATCCCATACAGGCACATGCGCCTAATAGGTAGGCAATATATGGTAAAAAACCATTTAAGCTTGATAATCAGATTTAAAATTCAAAATTTAAGTTTGATTGGAGCCGTCTTTAGCACTCAATTTAAAATGAGTTGTTTTAAAGGAATGGGAGAAAATAGTTATTCTGAAATGTGTTTGCCACCCTATGCACGCGCCTGCTATACAATAAGATAGCTTTGACAATCGGTATAACAGTAGTTAAACGAAAAATGGAAAAAAAGACATGAAATCGGATTAAAAGATAAATCGATTTGTGAAGAGAGATAAATTTATAAGAAAAAAATGAGTATTCAAGATAAGATACAGAGATAATTGTAAAATCCTTATGCAGTAAAACTGAACTGTCTGATATCACCTTTATGTTTGTAATGAGACATTTTAAAAACAGATAAATTTGTGATTCCCCTATGACAATCCCATATTATATTAAGTACATTGTTTAATTCATTACAGGTGATTTATATTTTTAAATATTAATTAAAAATGTTTCTTTTAAACAAATGCCATTTTTATTTTTACGAGAAAACACTGGGACTGTCATTCCCTGTGCTATTAATATCATTTAAAAAAAAAACAACCTAGAATGCCATTTTTGGCTTTATAAGACTCATACACTCAAGTGAGTGAAAATAAAAACTGTGTTTTTTTGTAAAGAAACAGGATTTTAAATTTATATTTAAAAATAAATTCACTCTGTCAATAGAAGAAAATTCAATATTCGTTTATTACAATAATATGGTTTGATAGTAACTATGAATTTTTAACTAAGGTAAGATTATATTTACAAAAAAAGGAGTTTAAAAAATTGCGTAAATTCACCTCGATCGTGTAAATTGTAAAAAATGTAGAAAAAACGACAGCACCTCTAGTGGGTGATTAAGTTTTCTTACATTTTTTCTACTTACTTCTTTGAAGGTAGTTTACGCTAATGTTTTACGCGTGAGGTAAAGATCTATTCAGATACAGTTTACTTAAGTACAGACTGGTGAGGTGTGGTGAGCACAACACGCCGAGTATAAAATATTGCGTAAATCTTACCTCGATTGCGTAAATTTTACCTCGATTGCGTAAATCTCACCTCGATAGCGTAAATCAAAAATGTATGGAATACACGATGGCACTCCAAGAGCGTGATTTAGTTTTGAAAAAAGCTACTAAGCTACACATACAATGCAACGTTCCACCGTGTTTTTCCTGAATGTGGTGAGTGTAAACTGTTTATTTTTACAGGTTATGACCACTTCATTTGAAGCCGGGATTTCCCAGATCCCTACGGGGCAGGTTTCCATAATTTTTTATTGATTTACGCAATCAAGGTGTGTTTGCGCAACGTTTTACACTAAAGGCGCGCACTCCAAAGGAAATCAAATACAACAAGTGACTTGTTCTACACACAACACATATAGCATAATATAATATCACAAAGAGGAATTTCACTTGTATTTTGCTTCAGAAGTGACTGTCAGAACAGGCCAAGAGGATACAATCATCATCATCATCAATAGCAACACACATTTGAGTCATTTGAGATCAGAAGCGCTATTCTGCTAAGTTCCTTACGACCTTAAGGCGACGAGATAGCGATTTGTGTCCAAAAATAAGGTGTACTGTGATTTTATATCTATGGAGTTCTTTCGCAAGCGCTAGCAAGCTCAGACTTGGATTGATATCCAAAGTGTAAGGAATTTAGCAGACTAGCGCTTCAGAACTAGCGTATGGGGCTGTCCATATATTACGTCATTCGCATTAAGGGGGGGGGAGTCTGGTCTGCAGATGATGGCAAATGATGTACGAGTACCAAAAGTCACGTCGTTCTTGTAAATACCAATTTCTACAAAATATTATTATTTTTTTTTTTTTTTTTAAGAAAATCCTGTGCGGGAGACTCCCTAGATTCTGAAGACTCTAGGGGTCTATGACACTTGTTGTAGTGCCGCAGAGGTGTACGAGCTTGGTCGTCGCTACAAAGCGCCAATACTCAAGCAAGACCCAGTTGCTGTAAGGCTGGATGGACCCTTGGTGACCGGTCATTGGTAAAGGCTTATGAATTCTTCAACCCAGCGAAGAGCACATTCGAAATATTAATGGTATTTTTGTGTGCTCCGCCGGGATCCGAATCCACAACCTTCCAAATATTTACGAGTCCGAAGTGTTGCCACAACGGACTACGGACCGGTCCGAGAGATTATGTAAGTAATATAACATTATTAATTATTAAGCTCATCCATTATACAGCAAGAGGGAGGGGGGAGGGTTCATTAGATAATGACTATAGGAGGATTGTAAGGGGGGGGGGGGGGGGGGGTCGAAAATCGGACAAAATCGATGACGTAATTTATGGACTAAAAATTGGTTGCAGATAGCTGACTCTGGAAACAGATGACTCATATGATAATTAACCTTCAGAGTGCTGAAACGCGGATCCGCGCTCTATGTATTTATTGTGATTTTTTTCGTTTTTCTTGAGTTTTTACACAGAAATAAGATTGAATACTCTTCATGGATTAAACTAGCCACCAACTAACTCGTAGTATTCATTTTCGTAATTGAATATTTAAAAACAAAAATTGAGTTGACCTTGAATCTGATTAGTTTAAAGTCGAAATTCACAAACTTTTTACACCACAACAAATACACACAAAAAAATGTGTTTTCTACATTACAAAGGGTCACTTGCCCCTAACATTTATGTACTTATGTACGGCAGAAAATCGCTGGCACTCTAGAGGTTAATGCATCCAAGGACTTTCTCATATCATCTATATATTGAGCTTTCTCTTATATGATGGATCGTAGACGCCTGCTCTTGTATGATGGATTGTATACGTCTGCTCTTGTATGATGGATCGTAGACGCCTGCTCTGGTTAGTTGTGTTTGATCAATGGTACGGGGTGACTTTAGCGTTGACGGGTCGGGCGTGCTGGATGCTCTCATACTCATAGAAGTTGGACTGCGGCCTCAGGGACTCCCCCCGGGGGGCTCGCTGGGAGTGGTAGCCCCCGCCTGCCCCTCGCCTGCTGGAATATACAAGGCAATAATGAGTCAATTACAACAACAACAAAAAAACAGATCACAACTCATTGGAGTTAAATTCTGAATTATAGGGTCCAATATGAATGGGTTATGAGAGCGGGGTGAAAAGCGAGTACAAGTGGCTGAAAGATAAGATCGGTGCCTAATCCTTGTTAATCAATTCAGAATGATTTTAAAGTTTTTGATAAAATAAATAATGTTTGCGTATGGAACTAAAGAGCCGCAGCTTCACATCCAAAGAGCCCAATGTGGTATCAATTTCAAACACAGCTGGAAAGTCTGTAATATGTGCTAAGCTTACGTCTCTTCCTCTGCCTTCACCCTCTGGTTGTGCACTTGCCTTCTCACTTAGCCTTTCTCTGCGAGCGCTACAATGTATAATATGTGCTAAGCTTACGTCTCTTCCTCCGCCTTCACCCTCTGGTTGTGCACTTGCCTTCTCATCTGCCCGATCTGCACTTCACTTAGCCTTTCTCTGCGAGCGCTACAATGTATAATATGTGCTAAGCTTACGTCTCTTCCTCCGCCTTCACCCTCTGGTTGTGCACTTGCCTTCTCATCTGCCCGATCTGCACTTCACTTAGCCTTTCTCTGCGAGCGCTACAATGTATAATATGTGCTAAGCTTACGTCTCTTCCTCCGCCTTCACCCTCTGGTTGTGCACTTGCCTTCTCATCTGCCCGATCTGCACTTCACTTAGCCTTTCTCTGCGAGCGCTGCAATACACAAAATAAAACAAATGTTAACATCGCATTCACAATATGTTGAGTCGTACAGGAACAACGATAACAATTCAGGATTCTTTTTTTCAAAGATGAGATATATTCATAAAATATTTACTTATGTTTCAGTCTTTGAGATCTACTATCTCTACTTACAAAGATTAAAGCCTTTCTTGCATCGATACCTTAAAATAAAATACCGATACCTTTAAAACTGAATTAGTGACATATTAAGCTCGCATTTTTTTCCTATTTCCTATTTAAAACATGAAACACGTGTGAAAATCCTATAGTTGAGAAGTTTTTCATGAGCACTTCCTTATAATTATTTCACTCACTATGAGAAGTTCCAACTAATAAAATGTTTTATCCACAATTTCTCAAATCAGTAAATTCTACACATATTCAATTTTACTTTTAAGGTGGCGATATTTTTGTGTAGGGATAATTATCCTTAATGCATGGATATTATTTGACTTTGAAGACAGATGACTCATTGATTTCATTTTTTTTAAATCTTAGATTGCCACCTTTAGTTTTCTGTGACTCAACTGTTCTAAGGAACCCTGACAATTAAGTGAAGTAATAGTAAGTAAGTAAGTAAATGACTGTGAAGTTCAAATGAAACAACAAAAATTAAATGTTTGATTTTTACGCTACAAACAAAAAAATTGTTTTAGAAATTTGATAAGAGGAAAAATAAGACTTGCTTTTTGGATATGAGTTGACACAATGACAAACAGATTATGACGTATGTAACATGCAATGGGTAAATTTAAATGATTAACATATGATCAGCAGAATGAACATTCCCTGGCGTCAAATTCCACATAAATTCAGAAATATGTGTACAAGACTTTTTTTTTAATTTATGTGTTAAATTGACGCTAGCCTATGTTTATTATGCCAAATCGTAATTATGATAAGTACCCCGAGTTTAAAACATTGCATAAATTACCCTCAATTTTGTAAACAGAAAAAAAGCATGAAAACAAAATCATTATCTTCCATACAATTTTCTTTGTAAGAAATCGAGGGGAGTTTACGCATTTTTTTTTACTCGGGGTAAAGTTGTAACATATGAATGATGATAGTTACTTGAGGTTTTGCTGTATTTCTTCATAGTTGACATAATGACCACCACCCCATGGACCTTCCATTACCTTCAATAAAGAAATTACATCTTATTCAATGATAATTCCTTATTTTATTGATTAACCTAATAACCCTTAAGCGTCAAGCTAGCACAAAAAAAATGTTCTTCATTTGCATTGAAGTCTTAGCTTGACCCTTTGGAACATTTATATATTAACTTACAATGCGCATAATGTGAAGATAATAGCAGGAATTACAAACAAAACCAAACGTCAAACTAACACAAAAAAATGTTCTTCATTTGAATTGAAGTGCCAGCTTGACCCTTAGGAACATTTATAATACTAACTCACAATGTGCATAATGTGAAGACTGTATAAGGCCAGAATTACAAAACAACCACAGCGTCAAACTAACACAAAAATAATTGAAATAATTTTCTTTGTTTGACTTGAAGTGCAAGTTTGACGGTACAGTTGTTAATAATACAAAATCACAATGTGCATAATGTGAAGGCTGAATTACAAACAAAACCAAGCATTACACTTACAAAAAAGGAATTGGACAAAATGTTCATCATTTGAACTGAAATGCAAGATTGACGCTAACGTTGTTAATAATTCCAGCGCTTCAATGTGTATAAAATGATAGACATATAATGTGTACGGTTAGTAAAAAAACATTCAATTATCGATTCAAATTGACAGCGTAAAATTGAAACATGGAGAGATTTTTGCAGGCACATATTTTTAATCAAATTTGGTAAAGTGTGGAATAACACTTACAAGCGTTTAGACATAATTGCTGGTAGCATTCCAGGAAAAGGAGAAACAATGATTATCAAGCACAAGTTGGTAGTGTAAATAGATGACATGCAACATCTCAAGCACAATGTAAAATGACAACACGAAGCGTAAAATGAACTCCGCACATTTAATTTAAAAAGGGAAAATGTGATGTCACTCGGCCAGGTTTAGGGGATGTCATCCATCAAAGCCATACAGATACAGAGAAAGAAACAATTATCAATTAATTGAACATCAATTAATTAAAAAATTGGGAAATAGTCGGCGGTATTACTGGAGACATATTTAATATGTGTTTTATACTATAATCTAAGCTGCAAAGATGTGTTAACATTTAAGGCGCATATTAAATGCACAACCACAGACAGGCACATGCAGGTTCGCGCCTACACATTCTGCATGTGTGCATACAAATAAAAATAAAAACTCAAATGAACATAAACCCTGTAACTTTTGCCGACCTTCCCTGAAACAGGGGTGAAATTGGCAAAGTGAACCATTTTTTATAGTATGGGTGGTCAGCCTGATACCAACCTTTAAGTCAAGGAATCAACATAAATTGCATAAATAGAAAAATATATAGTAACTAAATACTCATTGGGAGTGCTTCGTATCTTCCATATATTTTTCTATGTTGATTGCAATATACGATCGAAATAGTTTTTGTAAATATTTTTTACTTCAGGCACTGTATTCGACATGAGAAATTTAACTGGTTTTGGGAACACAAAATTGTAAATGTTTAGCCAAGCTACGAGGGCAAATATAAAAAGTAATACCTGAGAGACTGGATGGGAGTTGGGGCTGGCCCTCGAAGGTGGATGTCTGTACGGAGGCGCCCACTGAGGACCACGGGCACCGGTTAATCTGTCGTCTCCGTTTCCCAATCGATCGGCACTTCCTTGCCGGCTATGTGAGCCGTTCAGCTGCCTCTGATCGCTTGGCTTACTCGGGCCGTTGGCGTGCGGGACGTCGACGGCCTTGTCTTGGAGATTCTCCGCCGTGTCGGACTTTGAGAGGGACTTCTCCGAAGCGCGGCCCGGATGCGATCGACTCTGGAGGCCGTTGTAGATTTCCGAGCGGGAGTCCACCATCTTGGGGCGCTGCTTTCCAAACCTTTGGAAATTTAAAAGCAGCAGATAAGAGGCTAAGCTCTTTTTTTTATTTGTTAAGGTTGTAAGAGATGTGTCTTGGTATCACATTGGCACCAACCTTGGTACTAAGATTTTTGACCAGTCTGCAGTCTATTGGTAACGCTTCGGAATCGTAAATGGAAGATTGTGGGTTCGAATCCCGGCGGAGTACAAAAAATATACCATTTATATTTTCAAATATGCTCTTCGCTGGGTTGAAAAATTTATATACCTTCACCGGTCACCAAAGGTCCATCCAGCCTAACAGTAACTGGGTCTTGTTTGAGAATTGGCACTTTCTATAGCAACGACCAAGCTTGCAGATGGCTCTTTTTTTTTTTTTTTTTTTTTTTTTTTTTTTTTTTTTTTTTTTTTTTTTAAAAAATAGATTTGTGAAGAGGAATGCAATTCACCAACCTATTCTGCCTGGCCAGAAACAGGTATTAATATCATCATTTAATAATTCATTATTGTTTATTATTAATGAATTATTAAATAATAATTACCCAATAACATCTGTTGAACCAGGGTCAAAGTTAAAGTCAAGTGACCCAAGCGGGGATCGAACCAACGTTGTTCCATTCGAAACACGCTAGAAAGATCAGCCCTCTTGGCCCACGCGGCTATAACCCCGACTCTTCTATAACTCTTGAGGTGTGATTCACAAAAAAAAAGCGCTCACCAAATAAATAATCTTTATATTGTTACGATTTTACCGGGGTACTCTTTTAATTAAACTGCAATTAATTATTTTACACGGTTTGATTCACAATTTACAACAATTGATAATCTCTGTTTATTTGTCTAATTAAAATGCTTGTAGTGACTAATCCCCCTCCGCACTAATGCAGTTCCTATAGATAGGTAAAAAAGAGATCTTTCTCGCGTATTCCAGGTCATTCTTCGATTTCTCGCTCACACCAGCACGCCGTTCTATGCACTACCACCAAAATACTCCCTGATTGTTCTACCCAATCGTACTATCGTACATGTATAAGCGTAAGTACTTTGATTTCATAGTTCGCAACACTATTATTATTTGTGATAAAGTAACAGTGACAGTAGTTGTATATACCTTAGCATTGTAGAGATGGACTTCAGCAGGCCGGGTTTTTTATGTGACAAGGATGACTGGGTGGGAGTTCCCCTCACAATCCCATCTACTCCGTTATCTGTCAACCAATGCTTCATAGCTGCAAAGGAAATAAACATGTATAAGCAGATTTGTTTTATAGATGTGGCTGTTTTTCATTAAATGGATTACATAGAGCCAACTTCAGAGTGAAGGGTGATTCTGTGAACGTAGAGTTTCATAATCTTTAGACAGTCTCGTGAAAACAGTGACGGTCTGCTATTAGTATGTATAATATTAGAGTTGCATAGGTTATGTTCATGTGAGGTTTGGTATATTCTGTGTGTACACATGTAGCATGTTTAAGTGCGAACTTACATATATATGCTTGCTTGCGGGCATGCATTAAATATTAACCTTGAATTATAGGTTGGTATAAGGCTGACCACCCATACTGTAAAAAAATGGTTCACTTTGCCAATGTCGCCCCTGTTTCAGGGAAGGTCAGCAAGAGTTACAGGGCTTAGGTTCATTTGAGATTGAGTGTAAGTCCACATGCGGCATGTTTTAGCGCGAACTTATACGTGTCTGCTTGTGGGAATGCATTTAATATGAATCTCAAATGTAACATATCTTTGCAACTTACATAATCATAGATAGGTCAATATCAAATTGATTGCAATTTGGACAGGACATGTTGGGTTAGCTGGTTCAAAATAAAAATTGACATGACATCAACCGATCTTCATTGAAGAGGCGCAAGGAGAAGATGAAGAATTGAGGTCATTTGTAAGAGATGAATAAAGGATGGATACTTACGCTGATGAGATCGCCCATACAAAGGATCGTTGTGCCTGCCGTTGTGATGCAAGGAGCTGTCCTGTAGGGCAGTTTGTAGAGATTCTAAGCTAGAGGACTTGCGCATGCCGAGGAAGGGTCCAACGGGAGCTGTAAAGAACAACAAATAATGAGTAGAATAATGAAAGAACAACATACAATACTTCTATAAAATAATGTTTTTTTTTAAATATAAAGCAATTTATAAGGAACTGTAATAGTCTTTATGGATAAAAGTTAAAAATGGCGCCCGAATTATGGTTGTCATCTACCAGTGGCGTACATATCATAAAGACCTTTAGACCTTGCCGAACTTACTTTTTAGATAAGAAAACATATTTTTGTAACAATAATTTTAATAAGAAACAATATTCATCGACGCCTAAAAGATAGACAATTTTCGTAGCACGTAATAAGACATTTGTAAGTTAGCGCCTACCGTTTTCGCGCATGCAATACGCTCAGCGCGGCGCATGGACTCTGTCCTACCTTCTCCGGCAACGAAGTTTACAACTGACTCGCGGTACTGAGCGGGGCATACATACACAAAATTGCCACACACACTTCCACACGTGGCCACTGTCTGTACGCTTCAAATGCAGGCGAGCCTGAGTCAAAAGACAATAAATTGGAAACGCACTTACGCCGTTAGGAGAAGAGATAGAAATAGACTGCTAATATATATGAAAGAGATGCAAAAATGAAGTGTGTGAAATTTAACTTTTTATTCAGTCTGTCAAATTCTTCTCAGTACGCGCGCGTTGTTTTTGACGTCCGTGATTGTTTTCGTGATTTATTGTGAAACTTAATTATTACAATGGATAACTTCAGTTGTGAAAATTGTACGGGAAGTGTGTGCTTTCTAACAATTAAATTTGGTTCGTTTTCTAAGCTTACTTTAAACGATAAAATGCAAGTGATGACAAAAAGATGATCAACACCGAATTTAATCCAGATGACAAATCCAGAAAACGGTTAATCGGTCGAGTGTGTTTGGAAGAATTGAGAAAAATGGGCTTTCTTAAGGCCACTTCAAGTACCTATCGAGTTATTGACTTGTCTTTTTAATCAATCATTTACTCTGTTATTTGATGTGGCTCAGACGGCTTTCACTAAGCTTTTCATTATTTATTTGTAAGTGTCGTGGAACAAGAACAACTCATGCTAGAGATTGAGGTAAGAGTTTCATATTTACTTAAAAGGCCCGTCTGAAACGGCAAGAAAAAACCACGGCAGTTATTTATTTAAGACAACTTATACAATATTATTTCATTGTAACGTTTAGGTTGGAATAACAGTCGTTTGACATATTTACAATAATTATAACTACAGAGCTATTTTAATTTTTCTTGATCTTGATGATTTGAAAATAAGGTAAGTTCTCTTAAAATGGTTCCTGTAATATCCGATTATTTTTTTTAACTGCGTAGTTATAATTATAGTAAAAATTATTTCAGTTTTATACATGAAGGGGCTCTGTTATTTGTGTCTTAACATGGCTTTCAGATAATTGCTATTTTACCGACAGGTTTTGCTGGAAGTATGGGTTTTTCGGTTTTGGCTTAGTTAAATTGTAAATGCCACTGGTTGTATGGAATATGAAAAAAAACGTTTTTTTATTGTTTGGGAGTGTCAATCCCGTTGTTTTGAAAACCGCCCAAAACCTAGAAGTTGCCGAACTAGATCTGAATTCCTATGATCGCCCCTGTCATCTACAGTGCATGCACAATGTTTTTTTTTTTTTTTGTAACCAAGGCCATGAAATTATTTTTATCATATTATAATATATTTATATTATTGTATTCCTCGACTTATAGGTTGGTATCAGGCTGACCACCCATACTGTAAAAAATGGTTCACTTTGCCAATGTCACCCCTGTTTCAGGAAAGGTCGGCAAGAGTTGCAGGGCTTATGTTCATTTGAGATTGGGTTATTATATTGAAGGTTGTGATGATCCAAGCTTTTCATCAAATATAAAATGAAATAATTGAAGTTCCTATGTATGTGGGCGTATCACATTTGCGTAGGAAGAGTTTTTCTTGTCCATACGTATTTTTTCCTATGGACTGATTGCACCTCCTGGTGGGGGAATGCAAGTCAATCTGGGAGTGAGTCCTGGACCACCGGGAGGAAGGGATTCGGGTCGAGACAGTCAATCGGGAAGCACGGGCTTATCTTAAATCTGAGCTAAACAAATTCGAAACAAAAATACTTAAATTAAAATCGGGATTTAATTCGGAAGAAAATTTAAATAGAGTAAAAAGATTCTTCTCTTAATAAAGACTCCGGGCTTCAAGCGAATCGTTCGTACGGAATTTAAGGGAGAATAAATATTTACGTGGTTGTAATAATAATTAAATATTTGCCAACATAATATTCCGGGGTGTATTTTTCATATTTTTCATGTGTGCTGTCTAAAACTAAAAGTATGCTAAATATGTAACTTCCGTAAACGCAGTGATTCTCAAACTTTCGAACATAAAAATAACTTCCGATTGAAATTTTTGAATAAAATAAAATTAAACCAGTGGTTGCTGAACGGGAAGGCGCATTTAATTATTTAATAATAAAATCCATTAATTCGCGTAAACACATAGTTTGCTGAGCTGCTTCGCAGAAAGGATAAGAGATTTCAAATTATTTTCTAACACACTAAACTAATCCAATTAACTTGTGTTTTAAAATGTATTCAATTTTCACATTTTGAAAATTATTTGTTGCCTATGTTTCAGTCCGAGGGACTGCTGTTGCTGAATACTCCGATCTTAAAATTTACATTTCGTATTGTAAATAAAATGTTTTCTTTCAGGTCAAAAGGGGTGAATTCAACATAGCTTTCAATCAAGGGGCGCAAATGTCCTGAAATGCTTATAAATTGTTGTCTTTTTCCACAGCCTTGCAGTTACTAACAAACACACCTTCTCTCTCACAAAACACCTGTGTCAGAAAGAATTGAACGCTGTTTGCTTAATATCTGAAATACCGGAACCTAACGGTTCTTTTTGCTGCTATGAAGGAGTTCGCATTGTGTTGGAGGTGAAAGCTTTCGGCTTCCACAACTTTCCATCAAAACTATAAATCCAATGTTGACTGACAAGGAGCCATGCTCCGGAGCACGTCCTATGTTTCCTTTGGTTCATAGCTTGACCTCTCCTTCGGCCATGGTTATCTGCGTCCTCAACATCATCACTGAACGAGGGACGAGGTTACTACCAGACTTATATCATGACTTGGATATAGCTTCCATTGTTCCTCTGTTATGGGCTGGAGTCAACTGACGTCATTCCAACATCACAACACCTAGTTCCTGCTGGATTCTGACACCAAAAATTCAATGCGAGCCTCGACATGGCGATCGAGTTTTAAAAAGTCTCCATTCATTGTTTTTTGGCGTTCGGTTATTTCATGACGCGGAGTAAGGTTAGGGCCAGTCCCTTCTAAAATATCCTTCCCGTGGTCTGAAAGGACCAGGCCGTGGGGCCAACCTGTTAAACTCTTGGAGGAAAGAGGAAGATGAGCTTTCTTCGATTTTGGGTCTCTCTTGCTTACGAGCAAATGAGGAATCCCATTTACAAGGAAGCTGGGGTGAAGGGAGTCATCTTCTACTGGGCCGGTTTGTCGTACCAGTTATTAAAATCAATCCCTTCCTAAAACACACTAATGAAATTTCTTCCACAGCAAAGAGAATCTACAAAAGGTAAGTGATCTTGGAGCGAGAAATGTTTACAACCGCTGGTTGGATCTACGGCGCAGGGAGAGAGAGGAAGAAGAAAAGATCAAACCATATTCTCTTTAATTTTGCTAAAACAATACTAACCAAATAACTATTATTCAATTGATTTTTGATTATCTCCTGTTTAATTGAGCTGTTATTATTGTACTTGTCTTTGAAATAAATTCATCTGCATTAACTGGCGTCAAAATTAAATAAACGAATCTCGCGGAAATTTTGTCAGAAATAAAATCGAACGCGCTACTACGCGAATGCAAAATCTTGCATAATTCGGCATCGTATCCTTTGGGTTAGTTAATTAAATTCATTAAAATATTATTAAGCTAGGCACATCTGTATTTCATCCTCACCATCATGAAAGAATTTGGGTCCACTACGAAGGTAGGTCTGAGACAGTAAAACAAAAAATGACACAACGTTCTGTTTCTACCTATCTCACATCGAGGGGTCATAACCGTAAAATAGACGATCACACAAATGCATCAAGATTATTGGCCATAATCTTATAAAATTCACCTAAGAGTGAATTGACCGGTTCACTCCAATGAACCATGAAGAAGGATTGTTCCCTTTTCGAAGGGAGTTTTTTTCCATAGGTCGGTTTCATTTCAGTTGGACCGTGACCATGGATCCCTCATCTCCTCCGGATTTAAGTGAGGAGACAGAATCTTTTCAAGGTCCACATGCGGCATGTGTGAGCGCAAAATTATGCACGTCTGCTTGTGGAAATGCATTTAATACGAATCTCAAATGATACATATCTTTGCAACTTAGATTTAGATATATGATGATGCAGATGAAACTGCGAGTTTCATTGACATAATCATCATAAACTCAGGCTGAAGAAGCCCATGATAGACATGGATGAATGGACGGAAGCTCCAGATCCTGCAGGCCACCGCAACAGGTCCCGGAAAGCAACTCTCCAAAAGAATATTTGTCTCTTGAATCTGCAACTTTGCTAGAGTATTATATATAGATTGAAAAGTCGCCATACCATTGTTGGCATTCTTCTGCTCCTTGATCTTCTTGTAAGTCCCCGTGTTCTTGGCATCCATGGCAGCATGCCGCTTCTCCGACATGGATCTTCGGCCAATGGCATCTCTAGAGAACCCGGCCCCGTCTCCCCCGCACCCACTCTCACTGCCCGACTCCCACACACCTCCTCCAGGACCATTCCTGCAACATTACATCATGAAGATACACAATAGCATCCTCCAGGACCATTCCTGCAACATTACCGGTCCGTAGTCCAAGTGGTAACACTTCGGACTCGTAACTGGAAGGTTGTGGGTTTGAATCCCGGCGGAGCACAAAAAATATACCATTTATATTTTCAAATTTGCTCTTCGCTGGGTTGAAAAATTCATAAACCTTTACCAAAGACCGGGCATTAAAAGGTCCATCCAGCCTTACAACAACTGGATCTTGCTTGAGAATTGGCGCTTTCTACAGCGACGACCAAGCTCGCAGAGGGCTCTTGAGGCGTGATACACACAAAAACAGCGCTCACCAAATAATCAGCCTAATTTACATCATTAGATACACAATGACATCCTCCAGGACCATTCCTGCAACATTCTTTGGACCATCTTTGCTCTCTTTGTTAACTGATGTTTGTTTGAAATGACACTGTATTAAGCACTTGCACTAGAGATGTATCGATTTTTTGACAATAAATTATTTCCTGATGATGACCTTCTAGGTCGAAAACGCGTTTGTAACTTATTCTAAAGATTGTAATCTTTTTAAATATATTTGTGTGAAAATAAACAGTGTTTTTGAATTCCTTCAAAATTGTAAACTAAAACAGTATGAATTTTCACAGTGTTAATACACAAACAATACAAAATATAAATTATTTCATTCAGGTTACTAAAGATGCAGCATGTGTAATGAAATGTGGATCAAATTTTTTTACAGCTTTTTCAATTCAAATTATATTAAGGAAAGCTTACTTGTTATTTGTTCCATAATCCTCTTCAATGATGACATTGTGATGCGAAGGTGGCGGTCGGATGTTATGCCTCGCCACCAGGGGCCGAGAGACATGCTGGCTTCCTCCATTCACAACCATGGACCTGTCTCCTTGCGTCGCCATGCAGTAGCTCTCATTCCTCAGCCCCGTCAGCCGATCAATCACGGGATTCCATCCGTCCAACCTCCCCCACTCAAAACTGTCACGTTTCAAATCCCGTTCAACCGATTCTCTCATTTTCCCGTCTCTCTCCAGGAAGCTCTCCGATTGGTTGCTGACCCAACTTGTGTTGTTGTTGTTAATATTTACTATCGAGGAATGCTTTTTGGTTTGGTTGCTGTTTGCTGTTTCGCTCAGTTTGTTGGAGTTAGTGTCGAATTGCTGTATGTTTTTGTTGCCGTCGAATGTGACGACTGATTTGTGATTGGATTTGTTGGACTCGCTCGTCTTGTGCGGTGAGTTTGCGTTGTATATGACGGTGTTGTGGGAGGAGAGCGTGTGTGAGTGTGAGAGAGCGTCGTTAGAGTTTGAAGTTTCGTTTACGCTCGGCGGTGTGTCGTCTTTCCATCGAGCTATGCTGTCCATGCTGTCTGCAAACACAAAATTAAAAACATATTAATTCTATGATCTTCAAGACTTTTTATGCTAAGATTAAAATGAAGTATGCTATCTGTTGAAAACCACAGAAAGCATAATTATATACCACCTCATGAGAACGCAGGGAAACTACCCTCAGTTCATGCACCATGAGGACCTGCTTCAGGAAACTGGCTTCAGGAGCTTAGAAACTAGGCGCATCGGGACCCTGATGGTGCTCACTTATAAAGTCATCAATGGTTTAATAGACAGTCCTACCCTGTTGGAGGGTTTCAGGTTGTTTGTACCAAATTATTATAATCGGGGGCGAGGTCATGATCTTTTTCATGTACCAATGAGCCGCACCGATGTCTTGGCACAGCATCCTTTAACTCGGAGTGTCAAACTCATTAACGAGTCAAAAATAGATATATTTCAATATAATTTAGACACCTTCAAAAGTATGGTAAAAGAGTTCCTCCCAGCTTGTTGATGGCTGTGAGGGTGCACTGTAATTAGGGCAACTTGTTGTAAACCAAAAAAAAAAAAAAAAAAGTAGATGTTATTGAATTTGACTGATCACAGCATCCGATACACCAGGAGTGGACTGAGAAAGGCTAAGGAAGAAGAAGGAAGAAATTTCATAGAAATAAAGCACAGATGAATCTTTATTCTATTAACACATTGTTTGTGGGAAACTAGTTAACTCGTCATACACCTTTTTATAGTAACGTGCGGGAGACGTGTAAACTTGTTTCGTCGCGCCTAGCGGTAGGGCGCGGGAAACTTGTAAAAACGTGGCAAAAAATTTCAAAAAAATAAAAAAAATGAAAAGGTGAAAATTTACATAAACACCCACTCTACGCCGCCATCAGGCGGGAAAATGCCCGCATACTAAGTGTTAAAAAACTATTTTAATTTCACTGAATATACTAATAAACTAAGGTTTTCAATCACTCACAATCATGGAAGTTTATTAACAAATTAAGTGAAATTAAAAGATTCATCTATGCTTTATTTCTATAAAATTTACCAAGGATCAAATATAAATTTTCAGTGTTAATACACAAACCATAAAAAATGTAATAAAAATAAAATTGATATTGCAAACAGGCGAGGGTGGAGGAGAATCCTGGATTCAGCCAAGGCCCACCCAGGGGTGTCCAACTCATGATAATGAGGATGATTGTTTTTACATAAATTGATTGAATTTTGACAACAAATGGACAACATACCTGTTCTCCGAGCGATGGTTAATGAGATATTTCCTTGGATATTGCTCCTGGTGTGCACAAGAGCCCTCCGCAGTGTCTCCATGGCTTCTGCATTAGACTGCCCCACTAAGGAGACACCGTTTATATTCAGGAGTTGATCGTTTGTGTGTAATCTAGAAGAAAAAAACAGAAAAGTATAAATTTTATCCAATAAATAAAATCAAATTAATGTTTCCTACGTATCTTAATTGTTTAAGGAAACTTGTAAAATATTTTCGTAATTGTCCCCGTGTAGTTTAATGTCAAACAAATTGCTTTTTAATAAATAAAAATTGTACGGAAAAACTTGTTCCATATGCTTGCCTAAACTGCTCAACAGATTTAAACCAATTTCTCAGAAAAAGTGTAGAATACCCCCACAGCAGTTCTCATTCCTTTGCCCAACTGCCCGCTTATGAAATGAGTTACCGGTATCGGTATTTCCACCCCAATTTAACCTTGTCCTATTCAAATCCAATATCAATCGCCATTTCCTCTCAGTGTCTCAAAACAACGCAACGCAACACACACCACAACACTGCGCAGTTAACGGCCCTGCAACCGGATAAGGACATCAACTGCCACATCAACAACACCTCTGCGGCCCTATAACAAGTGTCATAGCCCCCTAGAGTCTTTTGAATCTACGGTGTCTCCCGCACAGGCTTCTTTAAAATAAAAATGTAAAGATTTTGTAGGGTTTGTGTATTCGCACAGTGAAAATTCTATAAAAACTCTTGATAATGACCTGAATATTGATGGTCGAAAGTGCTCGAGATATAAAATATTATTGTGAAAATTAAACTACGTTAAGAAAAAAAAATTTTATTTAAAAAAAAAACATTTTTAAAAACATTTTTTCAGCCCTGTATTTGTAAATATAAATTGATTCCACATGCCCAAATGGCGTAGTGAAACACGCTGGGTACTGCTTGTTAATCATAAAAAATAATGTTTCAGTGTTATCGGGTTGTTCCTTGACTAATAGGTTGCTATGAAGCTGACCAACCATACTGTAAAAATTGGTTTGCTTTGTTGAGGGAAACCTGTTGTACTTGGATGAAAGATAAGATTGTCTGACCTTCCGTCTCTGGAGGCGGCTCCTCCGTTGAGCACCGACTTGATGAATATCCCCAGATCTTGGGGGTTGGCATCCACCGTCACTTTTCCCTTGACGCTGATTCCAAGGCCGGCCTTTTCTGAATCGTGGACAGGAATGTTGAGCGGCATTACGGAGCGATGTCTCAGTCCCAAAACCTGGTAACAAAATAAGAATGATGAGTTGATGATATCTTCAACCCTACAACTGCGGGTGACATGCACAGGCGTCAAGTGTAAACTTGCATACAGTGTGGCTGTCAATCATAGACGTCATCCAACATTGAAATTATTCCTGACACTAGTGTTCAAGAATTCAAAAGTCTGCAAGTGGAAATATGTGCTAAGCCTTTGTGATTTTTGTTCTTGAATAACTAATACACGTGAACACATAGTTTGAAATGTCCTCAATCAATTCAGGTAGGGAATCAATTTTTTACAAAAATGTGCTTGAAAAAGTATTCCGCACTGGGGGTATTTATATAGCCAGAATATTCTAATCTAATCTAAGTTGCAAAGATATGTAACATTGGGGATTCACATTATAAGCATTTTAACAAGTTCGTTTAACATGAGTTCGCGCTTAAACATGTCGCATGTGAACCTACAACACAAAATCCAAATCTCAAATGGACATACACCCTGCAACTCTTGCTGACCTTCCTTGGAACAGGAGTGACATAAGCAAAGTGAACCATTTTATATACGGAAACAGAAAGGTTAATGCGCTATTCAAAATCACAGTTTTAACCTTTTTGGGAAAGCGGTTTCAAGTGAAATAGAAGAGAAGCCGATTATTTACCGTATTTGAAGAGTTGAGAGCGTCCTGCAACGACTGATCTGACTTGTTCATGTTCTCCCGGTGCAGCAGGTCATCCTTGGACGAGCTCTTCTTGATGTGGCCCCGCATGGAGCTGTTGTGGTTCTGGTTTATAGCGTTCACGATGGAGGAAACCCTCCCAGAGTCCTCGGATGGCTTTGGTGAGTCCTTGGATAGGGGAGCGATGCCGATGGGCTGCGAGCCAATGTTGTTTTCTTTGTATTTGGTGGGGCTGGGCTGCGGCTCAACTCTCTGAAAGGTAAAGAAACAAATTGCATGAATTTACTAATGAGCACTGATATAGATATCTGCTTGGTTGCTTTCTTCCATCCAAGCAAGAATCACCTTAAACAGATGGTCACATTTTTGCTAAGCTGATCCATTTTTTTGACCATTGTAGGTGTTTGGAAGTTTTGAGAGTAAAAAATAACATTCATACAAACATTGAAATAATGGTAGCAACTAACGCAACTAAGCTACACATATAGTGTAACTTCTTGCCTGCGTTATCCTCGAAAGGGTCGCATGTGGCGCTTCGGGACCTATTTATTTTTACAGGTAAAGAGCCAGCCTCACACCAACCACTTTCAGTTGAAGTGGGGGTTTCCCAGCTCCCGGGGGGGCTGGTTCTCATTTCTTGTGAAGGCTGAGTAAACCTTTGAGATCGAACCCTTGCTCTCGGCATGGAATGCAAGCATTCTACCAATTGAGCTATCAACCTTTTTACAAGCTTGATCATCGTCGCTACATGGCGCCAATTCTCAAGCAAGAACCAGTTGCTGTAAGGCTGGATGGACCTTTGGTGACCGGTCATTGGTAAAGGTTTATGATTTTTTCAACCCGGCGAAGAGCAAATTCGAAAATATAGATGGTATAGTTTTTGTGCTCCGCCGGGAATCGAACCCACAACCTTCCCATTCAGAGTCCGAAGTGTTACCACTGAACTACGGACCGGTCAAGCTAAACTCAATACATAAATAATGTATGTAGGGGAAATTGAATTAGTCAACTTCAACTCTAATTAGTGTCTATGGCATTGTTGTTGCATTTTTTTTTAAACGGATATGACGTGTTAATACAAAAGCGCAGGTTAACAACCAAATTGGTCTTCTTATTAAATCAAATTCCTTTCTAGTAGATTGATTCAATAGTGTATTTTTCTGAAATATAAGTGCTGCAACATCAAGCGAAAATCAAGTCTTTTATTGAAGCCCAATCCGGAATCACCAGCGACCGCCAGAATCCTGAACAGTACGTTTTTTTAAACCTTCAACTGCGTGTGACACGCATTGGGGTCAAGTGTAAACTTGCATACAGTGCGGCTGTCAATCATAGACGTCATAGAACTTTGAACTCATCCCTGACATCTGTGTTTAAGAAATCAAAAGTCTGAAAGTCGAAATATGTACTAAACCTTTGTGATTTTTGTTCTTGAATAACTAATACATCGGACTGTTCACATTGTTGTGTGTGTCGTCAATCAATTAAGGTAGGAAATCAATAAATTTTTTAAATTTGTGAAATAACTAGGCAATCCATGGTTTCACTGAATCAGGTCTTTATTTTTGAAAAATTCAAGACCCAAACTCAGGCCCGCCGCACAGAGTCTGAGTCACAGATCTGATGTTGACACGACAATGACAATCCTCTTCGGGTGTCACTATATATATATATATGAGGATAATTTATTTAATTAAAATTTAATACATGACAAAAGAGCGCCGTTTTTGTGTATGTCACACCTCAAGGGACCTCCTTACTATCTGTAAGTCAAAGTCAAATTTAATCTCAAGATACACGAAATATAGAATGCCAGATTTTGTAAATCACGTCCCTGATAATAAATGTGTTTAGGGCTGCACAAAAAAGCTTGTCGGGCCGCAGGTTGAGTATGGTTGTTCTAGAGCCTTCTCACGGGAGACATTAGACTGACCTGTGTCCTGACGTGCAGAGCACTGCTGGTGTGGGAGCTGTGTGTGTGCGGCCGCTCCACCACTATGGTGACCGTGGAGTTGGTGGGCGTGCTGCGCAGCAGGGCCACCACCTGTTGCTGGGAGAGACCACTCACGGCCACGCTGTTCACAGAAACCATGCGGTCCCCGGCTCGGAGGCGACCGTCTGTCACTGCCGCACCCTGAAAAATTAAAGAAACATGTTTATATAGCAAGGGTCTTGAAAGGCCAGATCAGATATTTTCTAAGAGCAGCGAGCTAGATAATATAAATCCTAATTTTCCCTCCTCCTTCTAAGAGCAAATATATAGCAAATGAAATATTCTCTTAAATTTGCATTCACAACAAAATGGAGTAGCCTGTATTTTTCACTTCCCATGACATATCCAGGGAGGCAAACACAGTATGTCTCTCAATTTTTGATATGAATATAACAAAGAAATAAAATAACCACAGCAGCTATGCTAGATGTAACAGTATGTGACCTTGACAGCTAACAAGACATATTTTGGAGACTCCTGATCCATAGAATTGATTGATGGCTCAATCGACTTGGAAAGTATTACAAACAATTTAAAATAACCACAGCTAGGCTAGATGCAACAGGGTGTGACCTTGGGCAGGATATTCTTGATGTAGATGGGGCACACGCCGCCCGTGGGATTGTCCCTGGTGGTGATGGTGAACCCCAGCCCCCGCTCTCCCTTGACCAGAGCCACGGTGGTCAGCTGGCCCCCAGATCTGCTGCTGCTGAGCATGGGACCCACCCCGACTTCCACTCCGTCTGGCGTGCCGGGAATCACTGAAACAGGTAAACATTGTTTTTTTTTAAGGATCCCGGCGGAGCACAAAAAATATACCTTTCAAATTTGCTTGGTTGAAAAATCATACACCTTTACCAAAGACCGGTCATCAAAAGGTCCATCCGGCCTTATAGCAACTGGGATTTAGCTTGAGTATTGGCGCTTTGTAGTGACGACAAAGCTCGTAAAAAGTCCGGTCGATAGCTTAGCACGGGTTTGATCCCCACCGAGATGATTTCCCGTTTCAGTGTAAATTTCTAACCCAAAATAAATCCCAGCAAGGTGTTCTCAGCCTTCACTAGAAATGAGAACCAGCTTCCCCCGGAAGCTGGGAAACTTCAACTGAAAGTGGTTGGTGTGTGGCAGGCCCCCTTACCTGTAAAAATAAATAGGTCCCGAATCACTACATGTGACCACTTTGGGGATAACACAGGCAAAAAATTGCACTATATGTGTAGCCTAGTTGTGTTGCGTAGGCTTACACGGCCAGCTGGTGATGCTAGAGTTTCCTTCCAGGATCTGCTGCCATGGTCTGTGGAAGATGGAGCTTCATCACTTCACTTTCACGCTGAAGAAGCCCATCGTAGACATAGGCGAAACGGAAGCTTCAGCTCCTACAGACCACGGCAACGGATCCCAGAAAGCAACTCTCCAGGACATAAGTGGATGAGAAGAATTTGTACCTGGTAGTTCTGGCAACCTGTCCAGAGGCCTCTCCTGAGCGTGAGCAGGCTGGATGGTGCTGTTCACACCAGAAACCCATCTCAGCATGTCCTCAACCCTGGAACAGCAAATAAATCGGTGATCACACATGCAGCTAGAAATATTAACGTGAAATAATACAAGTACCCGGTAAGACCGGTTGTTAAGATAAATTAAGACCGGTCCGTAGTCTAGTGGTAACACTTCGGACTCGTAAATGGAAGGTAGTGGATTTGAATCCCGGGGGAGCACAAAAGAATATACCACTTATATTTTCAAATATGCTCTTCGCTGGGTTGAAAAATTCATATACCTTTACCAAAGGCCGGCCACTAAAAGTCCATCCATTCAGGCTTACAGCAATTGGGTCTTGCTTGAGAATTGGCACTTTGTAGTAACGACCAAGCTTGTAAAAAGTCCGGTAGATTGCTCAGTAGGTAGAACGCCTGCATTCCATACCGAGAGCAAGGGTTCGATCTCAAGGTGTACTCAGCCTTCACAAGAAATGAGAACCAGCCCCCTCGGGTGCTGGGAAACCCCACTTCAACTTAAGTGATTGGCATAAGGCCAGCCGCCTTCGTAAAAATAATTAAGTTCCACTCGCCACATGCGGAACCCTTAGGGGATAACGCAGCAAGAAGTTGCACTATATTTGTGGCTTTGCTGCGTTGTGCGTTGCGTAATTTAATGTGCTATGTATCTGTACCTGTGATTTTGGTTATTGACAACGCTGGTGTCCTGACCCAAAGGTTCTTTTCTCGCTGAATCTCTGGGCAGGCTCTTGGTGTTGCACACTTGTATTCTCTCCGCTGCGTCCGCCCAGTTGCCACTCCTGCAAAAACAAGCAATCATTTCATTGTGAGAACGTATTGTATTTTGACATGGCGATACTGCAAATAAAATAATATATTGTAAGTGTTTTTTTTGACCCGCCGGTTATGTATCAATGCCAGAGGTCTCCAAACTATTTTACCCAAAGGTGGTATGGCGGGCCAGCAGGGTCTGGGTGACTTGTCCCCCAGGGTACAAAATTTTGAAAATTAGACACTTGGAAACAGTGTTTTTAAGCATTTCCAGTCTATTTTTACACATAAATAAATTTTTAAACTCAAATTTTAAGTGTCTAACGGGGCTATTCTTAGACATTTTAGTCGTCGGTTGAGCCCACGCTTTGACAAACTAATGGTGCCTGCGCTGGAAGTTTCATCAGCACGGTCATTCTTACCTACCTAATCTAATCTAAGTTGCAAAGATATGTTACATTGGAGATTCACATTACATGCATTCTCACAATCTTGCGTACAAGTTTGTGCTTGCACATGCCTCATGTGAACCTACAACATAAAAACCAAATCTCAAATGGACATACACCCTGCAACTCTTGCCGTCCTTCCCTGAAACAGGGGTGACATTAGCAAAGTGAACCATTTTTACAGCATGGGTGGTCAGCCGCATACCAACCTATAAGTAAAGGAATAAGATTTTAAAATTTAACTATAGAGTTTCTCCCAGCATGTTGATGGCTGTGAGGGTGTGACTAGGGAGACATGTGAACAACAAGAAATAGGTGACTGATTGACTATGAATTCTACTTGAGCTTCATCTGACTCACCCTGGGCCAGAGAACTGCATGGACAGCCTGTTGGACTGCCTCTGGAAGTGGTGACTTTGGCTGGGCGACAGCTTTCCGGGGTCATAGTGGCTGTTGATGCCGCCGCCACCCACATTGCTCTTGTGGTCGGGGCTGTGCGGGGAGACGTCGTCCTGGTGGGGCGCCGTGTGGGGACTGGAGGCTTCTCTGAACACCACAGCCGCGGACCAGCGCTTAGAGGTCATCTGGAGGACAAGCAAGAACAAGGATATCAAGTAAAGTAAAGCAGGAAAGTGGGAAGACACAAATTAAGGTGCTAAGACGAAATATTGGCAGACTGCCATTAAGTAAGGATATGGAACTGGAGGAGGGCGGCAGAGGTTTTTTTTTAAAGAACCCTGTGCGAAAGGCTCCCCAATTCTTGAAAGTTTGGAGGGTCTATGTCGTCCTGGAAGGGTGCCGCAGAGGTGTTGCTTGAATTGTTGCTTCTGTCGTGAGGCGCTGCAAAGGAAGTGGCGATTGATGTTGGTTTTGAATAAGACCAAATTAAATTGGGAAGGGAACACAGATACTGGTGGATCATTTCATAAACGGGCAGTTTAGCAAATGAATGAGCCATGAAAACACCAAGTTCTCATAGTTTTAAGATCGACTGCAAAGGGATGAATGAGAGTCATACTGTGAGTTTCCCTTTCTGAAATGCGAGGGGGAGGGATTAATGAATGGAACTCATTAGAACAAGCTCCGTGGTAATATCGATAAAAAAAACTCAAGCTCCGTGGTAATATCGATAAAAAAGACTGAGCATTCCAACTTTTCTTCTGTGCCGGAGCGGCTGCAGATCAGATGTCAGAGTAGGATCATTGATCAACCTCAGAGTCAAGTTGGTCACTCAACTTCTTGGACATACCAGACCAGGATGGCTGCCATACTCGATAATGGGGCGAATTTGGGATTTATACAGAGTCAATAACTGGGTTATCTATAATCTATAATCTTGGGCTAATATATGGACCTCATGATAAACAAATTATTGTAGAGGTTTGGAGAGGATCACATAATAGCTCACACTTTCACAGCTGCAGAATTTATTTAATTTTTACACTCACATCCAACACTGCTTTCAAGTATTAAATTCTTGTTTCCCAACTGACAGTGTAACATTATATGATGAATATAAATGATTCACATGAGAATAACCAGCTAAGACATAACAAATGATACCTGAATCCTAGAAATATGATTCTTAAACTGATTCTATTTATACAAGAAGTATGAATAAAAAATACAAAGCTCTAAGCTGATTGTTTGACACATGAAACCGTGAGACGTACAAAAACTGTGCACCTTGCTGAGTTCTTATCATCAACTTTGTATTAATTATTTGAAACTTGAGTATTCCATAAAATAATGCCTCTAATTTTTCTTATTATTTTAATTTTAGATCTGTTAATCTGTTTATTGTGGAACTCCCTCCTGTGATGCAGAAGACCAGCTGTTCATCCATCTTTTGAGCATTCAGCCAGGTAGAAGATGGGCATCTGGTAATAATAATAACAAAAACTTCTTTATATAGCGCGCTTTCGTGAGTAGTCACTTCAAAGGCGCTTTGTCTATGTCGTGGCTCATCTATCGCCCAAATTGAACCATTCATATACATTGATACCCTCTCTTCAAAAATGAGGAAGACTTGGTTGAAGGTTTTTCTTTACTTTCGTTTTTTATTCTCTTTTTCTCTTTTCAGTACAAGTTACAAACAGAACCGGTCTTCGGGCCAACAGGCCGACCAACCTTGAGACAAATTATTCCCTTTTTTATTACAATAAAACACATAAATTTTGTTACAGTAAATTCGGCTCGGCCGGTGTCTTGCCGAACGCCGGCCAATCAGCGTGTAGGGTTAAGTTTTGTCAAGGAGTTCGACGGATGGCGAAATTCAGGGCCTGCACAAAAAAGTGTGCCGTATCAATTCCCACCATCTTCTGTTGACAAAACTTAACCCTCCTTACGCTCTCAACCCTTGCCACAGAATTTTCACCCCTGGCCACGGTTCCTTCATCCTTTTCCTTCTCTTCCGATGTTCGTGGAGAGGTGGTGCGCGCTGAAGGCGAGGCGTCGTATCCGGCGGCCTCGTGTACTGCTCGATCGGATCCTCCTCCTGCTTGTCGGGCGGTAACCTAAGCTGATCTAGGTGCACGTCTCTGCTGGTGCGGGGTGGCTGTTTCCTGGCCATCCCATGGCTCTGATTCCTCTTCGAGCCGGAGTCCTCTAGCACGAGTTGTCGTCCACTCTGCACCTCCATGCTGACTGGTTTCAGGTCCCTCTTGCTCGTGTCAAACGTCGAGTCTTCCACTTCGCACACTTGCGGGTGGGCTTCGCGTTCAAAGTACAGCTCTCTCTCCAAAGGGTCATCTTCCATGTCTCTTGGCAGCACGTCTGCCTCAGGCTGTACAGGCCTCCCATCCTGGCTAGGGCAGACGTGGCTGGATTCTGAAACTTCTGGAGCCAGTGTCTCTTCCACACGTTGAAACTCCTCGACTGCTCTCAGAGTGTCCTCAGGAACTTTCGCGTTCCTCAGCATGCTGACACTTGCATGCTCCGGTTCACCTTCATCCTGGCTTGATTCCGGTTGCGAAGGCTTCCCCTCACGGTCGGGGCAAGACCGGTCGAGATGTGACCCTGAACAGTGCCAATATGACCGTGCGGTCTCTTGCTCGCTACATGGCCGTGGCTGCCATGCCATTGGACGATTTTTCTGGCCTGGTGACTGCCTTTCGGTCTGATGGTAATAGGCTGCTGGCTGCCAATCCCCTTGTTGCTGTTCCTGGGCTGGCCATCGCCCTCCTTGCTGATGAGATCCGACGAGTGGATGGTGGTCATCGCTGCTGCCCCTGCTTTCACAGCCTGCCGCAGCTGCGAGAAGCTTGCTCCAGGAGGCGCTGGCGCTCTGAAGTCTCGCCTGGCACTGCGGCAACAGGAGTCCATGGTGTGCTGGATGACCTCCTGCTCAGAGTGCGTGCTGCAGAAGCGCTTGGCCAGCGCTCTCTTCCTCAGGATGAATCCCATTGCCTCCTCCCCGAGCTCCTGCCGTCCATAGAGGTACAGGAAGTGGCCTCTCTCCCTCCTTGACTTGCTGTTGAATCTTCCCTCCAGGGCACATTCAACCTCCAGCCAGTCTGTCACTGGGAGCTCCGCCATCCAGGCAGCCGCCTCCCCCCTCAGCCAATCCATTGCCCACATCACCCATTCGCTCTCTGGGGTTGCATTCTCCTTGAAGTACGCCAGGGCTGACTCCAAAAATAGCCCTGGGTCTTCCTCCGGCTTCCCCGAAAATGGCATGGGGAGCCGTGCCACTGGCGTCCTGTATTCATTGACTGAAGCTCCCTGCTCCATCAAGTCATCACAGGGCCGCGCAGTCTTCATTGTCTTGCTTCTGGTTCTTTGTTGGGCGCCACAAGTCAGTCCTCCGGTACTTGGGTTGTCACTTTCCAAGTGACTTGGCCCCACGTTCGCGGCGTCAATTGATACCCTCTCTTTAAAAATGAGGAAGACTTGGTTGAAGGTTTTTCTTTACTTTCGTTTTTTATTCTCTTTTTCTCTTTTCAGTACAAGTTACAAACAGAACCGGTCTTCGGGCCAACAGGCCGACAAACCTTGTGACAAATTATTCCCTTTTTTATTACAATAAAACACATAAATTTTGTTACAGTAAATTCGGCTCGGCCGGTGTCTTGCCGAACGCCGGCCAATCAGCGTGTAGGGTTAAGTTTTGTCAAGGAGTTCGACGGATGGCGAAATTCAGGGCCTGCACAAAAAAGTGTGCCGTATCAACATACACAAACAATGACAGTTCTTGGATCAAGTGTTCTGCAAAAAGCTCTGCTTGAATACATATGTTTTCAGTCCTCTGCGAAATTCTGTCTCAGTCTTCAGCTCCCTGAGGGTCACGGGTAGCGAATATCAAGCCATAGGAGTAGCATCTTGAGAGGCTCGATAAATCTGGTATATCATGTATCCAAGTTATTCTGCTTTCATTCATATAGTCTATGGAGTCGCTCCATAGCAATCTCCTCTTCCTACTCTTTCTGACTATGTCCTCAGTGTCGCATAATTACTTCTGATTTTGGAGTTCCTGATTCAATCTCCTCCCACATGCATGTGTGGCACATTATATTGTTGTTCTGGACCGGTCCGTAGTCTAGCGGTTAACACTTCTGTCTCGTAAATGGAAGGTTGTGGATTCGAATCCCGGCAGAGCACAAAAAATATACCATTTATATTTTCACATACGCTCTTCGCTGGGTGAAAAATTCATATACTTCTACGAAAGACCGGTCACTAAAGGTCCATCCAGCCTTACAGCAACTGGGTCTTGCTTGAGAATTGGCGCTTTCTACAGAGACGACCAAGTACGCAGAGGGCTCTGGAGGTGTGATACACACAAAAACAGCGCTAACCAAATAAATCATACTAATATTATTATTATTGTTCTCGTTACCTGTGGTCTGTTGAGGCTCATGGGCATGCTGTCCTGGTGCAGGGTGGGCTCACTCCCCCTCCTCACCTGCAGCCCCCCGCCCATCTCGCCCGCCCCGCCCCCCACCTCCACCCCGCACGCGTCTGCCGCCCCAACACCCCCACCCTGGAAACAACAAATGCAAGACATTTAATACAAAGATTACAATCACATTCATCACTGGCATGATGACCCGGAGCAGCTGCCAGCTAATCTAATCTAATCTAAGTTGCAAAGATATGTAACATTAAGGATTCACATTATATGCATTTTCACAAGCAGACACGTATAAGTTCGCGCTTAAACATGCCACCTGTGGACTAACAATATAAAAACCCAAATCTCAAATGAACATACAAGCCCGTATTAAGGGCGGTTTGACCAGGGCCCCCGCATCCTAGGGGTACCCAAGACGTTTTATAAAAATATTCTTAAGTGACTTAAGTAGTATACTTTTTTTACTCTCCTTGTCTATACTCGTTTTTATGGTAGGCGAGGATGAAGGGGTGGGAGTAGGGGAGAAGGAAGTTGGGCTCCCTCATGACTTTCCCCGCACCTGGGCCCCCAGTGCTCTAAATCCGGGCCTGCCTGTACTTTTCGTTAAGACACACCCCCAACCAATCACAGTTAGAGAAAGTTGCTGAGTAAGAGAAAGTACTTAAATAGAATCTCGATCGCGTTATCACCAGTTTGTCTGTGCAGTTTGTAGCGGTATGTCGAGCAATCGCGCGGTGTTTTTGCGTTCGATTTCGTAAATTTAAAGTTCGCGGGTAAATGTATATATTTTTTCGATACGTTTTTTGAAATGTTGAAAAGTGAAATAAAATTAAAAAGTGTAAACAATAAATCAAATTAAATTAAAAATATATATATAATAAACTTATTATACCTCCCTTTATTATTAAATAAAACAATTTTACTGAACGTAATCAGAACCAATTTTGAATGAGTCATAACTCATATTATGTTAATAAAGGCGGCAATTTTTTTTTTTTTAAATCAAAAAAATATACAGAAATAAACGCAATCATTTTCTCGTTTTTTTTTTATAAAAAGTGAGTGAATCTATTTATTTTTACAGTGAGCAATGTACCGTTTTCTTCTTTTTCTTTTTCATTCGACTGAGCACCATCATGAGAAAGCCTGCAAAAAATGCGATATTAATATTTTCTCTATTAAAATAACACGTAGGGCTTTAAATTTTTTTTTATCTTAAATCAAAGTGATGGGAATTAGGTGTGTTTAAAATATATTTTTAATGGATTACTTGAAATAAAATAAAATGACATGTGAAAGCCAAGGTAGGAGCAGCAGCCGGGAGCTTGTGCTTATACATGTAAATTACTATTTATTAATACTTGCGTTAAGTATATAGTGTGTTCCAGGGGCGATTTCAGAATAATGTAAGTCATTTTGAATATATAAAATGTTTTTTATGACATTAAATTTATTGAAATATTTTTTTTTTTGCTAACACGTAGTTTTATTTTCACAATAATAATTATTTTAAATAAAATGAATTTTCACTGTGTGAATACACAAACCCTACAAAATTAAATTTATTGTTCTTTATTTTGTGTTGACATTTTTGTTTTTATATCTTTTATATTATGAAGGTTATGTTATTTTTACGCTGAAGGCGCTGCAACCATCTACTGCACACATGGGATAAAATGGATTCTCCAATGTGGTGAGATATAACATTAGACTTACGATGAACAGATCTGGACTGGCCGTTCCCTGGGAGCTCCCGCTGGCGCCGTCTCCTCCGTGGTGATGCTGCGCCGTGTCATGCCGCCCCTCCAGCGTGGCCACCAAGGTCTCTCTGTCATCAGCCACGTCCTTGAGCTGGTCATCCGCGTCCAGGATGCCACCAGTCTCCGAGCGAAGGTTGCGCACCACCACCCATGATTCTGATCCCTGGAACAAATACAACAAACCGACTCTTAATATCCATGTTTTTTCAAGATGGAATTGGGAAACATGAATGCAGAAAGTAAATTAAGAATCTACAAAACCTGTGTAAGACCAATCTCCACATATGGCATAGATACTAGAGTAGATACTTCAAGGACTAAGCCTGTGTAAGATTAATCTCCACATACGGCATAGAGACTAGAGTAGACACCTCAAGGACTAAACCTGTGTAAGACCAATCTCCACATACGGCATAGGGACTAGAGTAGATACCTCAAGAACTAAACCTGTGTAAGACCAATCTCCACATACGGCGTAGAGTCTAGAGTAGATACCTCAAGAACTAAACCTGTGTAAGACCAATCTCCACATACGGCATAGGGACTAGAGTAGATACCTCAAGAACTAAACCTGTGTAAGACCAATCTCCACATACGGCATAGGGACTAGAGTAGATACCTCAAGAACTAAACCTGTGTAAGACCAATCTCCACATACGGCGTAGAGTCTAGAGTAGATACCTCAAGAACTAAACCTGTGTAAGACCAATCTCCACATACGGCATAGAGACTGGAGCAGACATCTCGAGGACTAAATCCCTTTCGAGGACTTTGGAGACGAAATCACTGTGTTCTTTTCCCGGAAGCACACTACTATGCATTTAAATAAGAAAAATAATTCATCAGGAAGTTAGATGAATAGCACAGGCTCCACCTTTGTAGGCTATCAGATATCCTATAATAGGATGAAGTGCTATTGTGTGTGCGGAAATACACGGACTACCACATAAGCCGGTAAGGCTTCGCATTAATTGATTTTTACTCAAGTCTACTTATTCTATCTAATCACTAGCTTTGACAGCTACATCGAAATTCATTCCTTGTACCTACTCTAACGGTGCTATTTAGATTGAAATTTAGGTCTCTCGTCTATTGTACCTTAAGAATAAAACTTTAACGCTCAATAGGGGCGCTGTTTTTGTATCAATAGATTATTGGTAAAACGTTACGGTTGAGATAATGCATATTTTTGACGAACTAGTACTGCTGAACCCCTAGTTTAATTTTTGTAAGAATTTTTACTTAGAGAGGAAGTCATCGAGTTCCATACACCAAATTGTGTATGGAAATGGGATAGCGCCTTTACAGTTCTCAAACGATATTTGGAATATTTAATAACTTCCTTAAATGGTAAAAGTCTTAATAATCTACGATTTTTGTTGTTGTTTAAAAATTGTATTAATTGTGATTGATTAAGTTTCCCGATGTCTTCCCTGTTTCGGGGAGAGACGGCAGGAGTTTCAGGGAGTATGTACACTCGATATTTGGGTGTATATTTTGTGAGTACACAGAGGGGCACAGAGTTACCCCCGTATTCACGATCAAAACTGGCACTAACTTAAGGGAAAACTAGCGCTTAAATTGGGAAAACTCATTTCAAGAACAATACTTAAGGCGTGTTATATAGCTAAATCTGCCGTTTTTGTTTCTTACACTTTATGGTCTTAGCAAAATAGTTACAGTAATGAAAAAATCAAGCATGTTTATTATTTTGTTACCTTAATTATAAAGCTTGAACAAAATATATAACTTAAGAATTGCCACCACAAAAAAATATTTAAAAAAACGCGTTTGTTTTTTACATTTTTAGCTTTTTTTTCGTGTGTGCTGTATTTTGGATTTTTTTTTTGCTTTTTACTTACAGAACTAACTAAATGAATTAAATTTTAATTAAATCAAAAAAACAGTTTTTCCGTATTTACTCAAAAACTATTGACATAATTGAAAAAATGATAAGTATTAAACCTAAACAATGTATAGTTCTGTAAGTAAAAAGCAAAAAAAAAAAATCCAAAATACAGCACACACGAAAAAAAAGCTAAAAATGTAAAAAAAAACGGGTTTTTTTAAATATTTTTTTGTGGTGGCAATTCTTAAGTTATATATTTTGTTTAAGCTTTATAATTAAGAAAAAAAATTAATAAACATGCTTGATTTTTTTCATTACTGTAACTATTTTGCTAAGACCATAAAGTGTAAGAAACAAAAATGGCAGAAACAAAACGCTCCAGAATGTTGACCCTTGAGTTAGTGTAGCGCTTGAGTTAGGCACTTAAATCAGTTTTGATCGTGAATACGGGGGTTAGTCTTGGACTAAACACTCTCACTCACAGTGTCTTTGAATAACACTAATAATTAAATTAATCCTACAGTATAAATCGATACCTTAAAGGTAAAACTTAATAAGTGACATTTCAATCTAAAATGGGTTCCTCAGAAAAATGCACGTTTTTTTATTTTTCTACGGAAAATACCACTGAAGAAGCGTGGAAGTCCTGTAGTTTAGACGTTTTTCATAAACACTTCTCTTCAATTAGTTCACTCACTATGAGAAGTTGCACCCAATGAAATGTTTTATCCACGATTTCTCCAATAATTGAATCAGCACTTATTCAGTTTTACCTTTAAGGTGGCAAAATGCTAGGTACATCCTGCATTATACCAACATTACTAATCCGTCTATTATTTTAAAACAGCGTAGGTAGCACTATTATTTTTTATGATATTTTCAATGACTTATTTTTTACGTATTTTAGAATATTACGACTACGGTACTCAGATATAAAACATTTCGTAAATGACATTCAGGAAAATTTATGAAAAATCCAACAGCACACCTATGGATTTATATAGTTTTCATACTTTTTTTTTTACTAATTACGCGATCGAGGGGAAAGACGCAATATTTTGTACTCGGGGTACAGAAATCCTATAAGGCTTTATGTAATTAATTTTGTTGAGGTGTTTCCTAACAGAAGATGGACAGGACATTAACCTGACAGTTATTTATTATACAATACTAGTAATATTAGGATGATTCATTTGGTGAGCACTATTTTTGCGTGAATCACACCTCAACAACCTTCTGCGAGCTTGGTTGTGCCAATCCTCAAGCAAGACCCAGTCGCTGTAAGGCTGGAAGAACTTTTGGTGACCGGTCTTTGGTAAAGGTATATGATTTTTTCAATCCAGCGAAGAGCGTATCTAAAAATATAAATTGTATTATTTTTTAACCCGCGGGACTCGAACCCACAACCTTACATTTACGAGTCCGAAACGTTACCACTAAACTAAGTGCCGGTACATACAAACCTAAAACTTAAAGATAAAACTGAATAAGTGCTGATTCACCGATTTAAGAAATTGTGGATAAAACATTTTATTGTGAGTGACTTCACATAGCAAGTGAACTAATTATAAGGAAGTGCAACAACTTCTCAACTACAGCACTTTCACACTTCTTGTTATATCTCGTAGAAAATAGGAAAAAGGTGCATTTATCTGAGAAACCTATGTTAGCATTATATGTCACTTATTCAGTTTCACCTTTAAGGTATAGATATGATTTAGTATTCAGTTTCTTGACTGATAGGTTGGTACGACGCTGACCAATGCCTACCCGGTTTCAGGAAAAGCTGCAGGAGTTCCAAGGTTTATGCTCATGCAGCATGTGGACAAAGACTGCTTGTGGGCATGCATTTAATATGAGCCTTACACGTTAACATATATTTGCAACTTGGATTATAGATGTGCTAGCGCGAACTTACGAACCAAACCTCAGATGAACATAAACCCTGCAATTTTTTCCGACCTTTTCTGAAACAGGGGTGACATTGGCAAAGTGAACCATTTTTTACAGTATGGGTGGTGAGCCTCATACCAACCTCAAGTCAAGGAATCATCATACAAAAAGTATTTTCGCTGAGAAGAAGGGAAATCAAGAAATCGAAGGTCTATTTGGTCTTATTTTTAGTGCAAATCAGTAGACCGTATCCACAATAACAAAAAAAACTACTCAACAACAAATGTATGTAAGCCTATCGGTAAAATTTTACGTTCAAACTTTATGATAGTGTTGTTGCAAAAATGTATAGAAATCAAACGCTCACTAGAGGCACTGCTTTAGTTTCCTTACATTTTTTGTAAAATACTACGAGTGCTTGAAGTTTTATGCTTGAGAGTTCTCGGCCCACATCGAAATCGAACTCGGAAAATGTATACAGGATTGTCTTAGATCATCACACGAATAAAGTAATAAAAAAAACAGTAACATGTAATTAAAACATTCAAAATTTAAGTACTTTATTTTCATAAAATTTAAAGAGGTGCCATTTTAAGTATATTAACAATATATTTTATGTTAATTTTAATTTCTTATTTTGAAAATTACTACATCTATTCATATTCATCTATACATTCCTTGACTAATAGGTTGGTATGAGGCTGACCACCCATACTGTAAAAAATGGTTCACTTTGCCAATGTCACCCCTGTGTCAGGGAAGGTCGGCAAAAGTTGTAGGGCTTATGTTCATTTGAGGTTTGGATTTTATTTGTAAGTACACATTCAGCGTTTGAAAGCGCGAACTACACGTGTTTGTTTGTGGGCATACATTTGAGAGCTTTAAATAAATATATCCTTGCAACTTAGATTAGAGATTATTTATTATTATATTCGTATATAATCATAATTTGAGTTGTAATGAGGTCGGAACATTGAATTTGGAACGTTTGTGGACATTTTAAATGTTAATTTATCTTTGCAACTTATAGATTATAGGACAAATATGTAGTAGAATAGAGAAATATGTTATTCCATATAGGTTTCTATCTTATTTTGAAAAAAAAAAACTATATTGCCGATTATGATTAGTATACGAAGAAGAATAATGAAAGGCAGGTGCGTACTGGGTGCTACCGCTAGCATCGCCAAGAACCAGAATCTTTCAAAAGATGTTCGACTGGCGGTGCACGGTGGTATACTAGTGCCCACTCTGATGTATGGAAGTGAAGCCTGGACGGTGAGTGAAAGAGAGATTAGTCAAGTCCATACAGTGGAAATGGACTACTTAAGAAGTATGATTGGAAAAAGACGGAGTGATAGGGTGAGGAATGATTTTGTTAGAGAGGAATGTGGTGTAAGAGAAAGTGTGAAAGTAAAGATTAAAAGAAGTATACTTAGATGGTTTGGACATTTGGAGAGAATGAATGAGGAAAGACTGACGAAGAAAGTGTATGCTGCAAGAATTGATGGATGTCGAGGAAGAGGAAGACCGAGAAAGGTATGGATGGACCAAATTTTCGAAATAGCGAGTGAATGGGATATCCAGAGTCATAATAAAAGAAGAGCTTGTATGAAAAAAGTTATGACTCTGGATGAAATGAAAGAAGTATGCAAGGACAGGAAGAAGTGGCGGCTGATCTGCAATGCTGATTTGTAATGTTAGTTTATTAGTTTGCTACATTTTTTGCATAAGAATTTTTTGTATAGATTTATTTTTAAGGTTTTGTTGTTTTTTATTACTCGTATTCCTTGACTTATAGGTTGGTATGAGGCTGACCACCCATACTGTAAAAAATGGTTCACTTTGCCAATGTCACCCCTGTTTCAGGGAATGTCGGCAAGAGTTGCAGGGCTTATGTTCATTTGAGGTTTGGATTTTATTTGTAAGTACACAATCAGCATTTGTAAGCGCGAACTACACGTGTTTGTTTGTGGGCATACATCTGAGAGCTTTGAATGAATATATCCTTGCAACTTAGATTATAGATAGATTCAATGGGTACGCCTCATATTATATTCATGAAGCTTTAAGTGCGGATTTTGTGTTTTTTGAAAGACGAGACCTCGGCCCCGCTGGGCCTTTCAATTGGTGGGAACTCAGCAACCACAAAAAGGAAGACGCTTTTTAAAAAGAAAAAAAACATGTCAAAGGAACCCTGGGGGAGTTTTTTCTACTTATTTTAGGAACAAATCTTTGTGGAGGGGGTGGATGAATGTGCGCAGAGCTTTACAAAGAGGATGACCCAATTCGAATAAAAAAGATCTCAACACAAGTGTCCTGTTGATGTTTTAAAACTGTGAAATGTGAAGTGGTACAAGAAGTGTGTGTGGTTTGCGTTGAACCGAAGAAGAATACGATCATCAAGTTTTTATCTGCTGCGCTGGAATAATTTTGTGAAGACACGTATAAGTTCGCGCTTACACATACCTACTGCATATGCAACTTACAACAAAATATTTAAAAAAAATAAGGAAAAACAATTAAATACGGAATGAGTTCATTGAGTTACAATTTGGTATGCGGCTGACCACCCATATTGTAAAAATGGTTCAAAAAATGATCCACTATGCCATTATCCCCCCTGTTTCGTTTCAGGGAAGGTCGGCAAGAGTTGCAGGGCTTATATTCATTTGAGATTAGATGTTTGTGTTGTAAGTCTACATGCGGCATGTGTTGCTGTTGCTGCCGCTCATTTATTGTGAAATCGGAGTAAGCCTTGACGGAATTTTATTTTTTGTTTGAAATAAACGTCAACACAGGAAATCATTTTTCTGACACCTTCAGTAAGAAACTCTCTACAAACAGAGCTATCAACCGGAAAGATGTCAGAAAAAGACCTGGGGTGGAAGTCTCATCCCCACTGTAATTCTTACCTGCCGAATATCGGTAATATTTGTATGAAAGACCTGTCAATCCAAGATGGCCGCAAGTGAACAGGTGATTAGCCTTCATAAAAGTATTACCAATATTCGGTAGATAAGAGCTTCCGTAGTGATGAGACTTCCAGCCCAGGACAGGAGCATCCGTAAGACCATGTAAGAGACTGTATAGAGAAGAGTTTCATACAGGAATTGGGAAAAACATGTGGTTACAAGCATGCTTATTGGCACTTAGTCTCTGCCTCTGAATGATATTGATTCCTGCAGTTTTACTGTTGCCTACTAGCGGAGCGAGTCTAGTCCGTTACGTTCATTACTATAATTGTTTATATAGAAACGCTGTCATGTAGTCGGCAGCTTAATGTATCGAACAGTGGTCACCGTGAGCGCAATTTGCGGCAGAAGCAATCACAAAGGCGCAACGACGCGGGTGATGAACAAAAAATTAAAGCAGACAAACGATGAGGGCATTTCAATCAAAAGCCAGATCTCCTGGAAAAACGAACCCCTGCAACACTACAACAAGTGTCATAATAGACCTCTAGATTCTATGAAATCTAGGGAGTCTCCCGAACAGGACTCCTAAAAAATGACACATGGGGTGAATGTTAAACAATTCCCTTTCACACACTTTGCCCAAAAACCACCAGACTTTTACGAATTATAAAAACATTATTTCTTTTACTCTATTGACATTAACTGTAACTGAAATCTGTCGCCATTCCGCTAGGGGTGGCCAGAGCCTCTGTAGAGCTGACTCCATTTTTTCCTATCCTTACATACCTACCTCTTTGAAATCATTAATATCCATCACCTTTTTCATACATTTTCTTCTTTTGGTTTCATTTAGTTTGGACATGTGTACTCTTTTTCAGTCTACCAATGTAATTGCAAACATTTATTTTCACAGGTAATTGGGCCAGCTTAACTCCAACCACTTCAATTGAAGAGGGGGTTTCCCTGCTCTCAACGGGGTGGTTTTCATTCCCATTTTAAGGCTGAGTAACCCTTGCCGGTTCTTTCATTTTAATGTTTGAAATACACACCGTAAAGAAGAAATCATTTGAACGTCTTTAGGAAGCTTTTAGACAGGGCATAAAAAACACATACATATTCGTACATGCAGAAGCAAGATGATGATGATGATGGATGATTTCTTTCCTGTGGCGCCATTTAATGGTCCAGGACCATCTCAAGATAGGTTGGTGAAATACCCCACAGTTTTACATAAATAGTAAAAAGATGTCGCTGCTCCACAACACAACACATACGCAGAGTGTCATCATTTTTCATACAGAATCCCGCGTGTATCCACACTTTAATCACAGTTTCCTCAAGATCATCTCCATGCATGCTGAAGAAGCCCATCGTAAGCATGGGCAAAACGTCCGGAAGCTCCAGCTTTCACAGACCACGTCAACATACCCCAGAAAACATCTCTCCAAGACCATGGCTGGAAGTCTCATCATCAGGGTAATTCTTAACTACCGAATATCGGTAATATTTGTATGAAGACTAATCAGCTGTTCACTTGCGGCCATCTTGGATTGACAGGTCTTCATGTAACTATTACCGATATTCGGTAGGTAAGAATTACCGTGGTGATGAGACTTCCACCCCTGAACTGATATTTTTATCAACATTTTTTTTAATCAATCTCAAATCTGCCGTTACTCCGTAAGCCTCCAATCATAACAAGATTATAGTGAAAATAATTTAACGGTGAAGAGTTTAGTAAAGTGGTGTCTGTCCAAGTATACATGTACTTACGTAGTTAAACGTAGGCAAACATGTAGTCTGTATCGTCCGCGTACCGTTTGGCCTTATTCCCATACAAACCTCAACAAAACTATGCATGCACTACCCTTTGTGACAATAGTGAAAATATGGAAACGTCGCGTGGAAATTTTCTAAGTCTAACAACTAGTTAAGTCGAGAGATGTTATCCGGTCTAAATTGTATGCCAATTGTCTGCCCTGCAATTCATAAAAAAACGATTGTTTGTGAACCGATCGACCCATGATGTAGAAAATGATTCACTTTGCCAATGTCACCCCTGTTTCAGGGAAGGTCGGTTAGGAGTAGCAGGGTCTATGTCCATTTGAGATTCGATTTTTATGTTGTAAGTTCAAATGCGGCATGCGCAAGCGCGAACTTGTACGTGTCTGCTTGTGAGAATGCATTTAATGTGAATCCCCAATGTTACATATCTTTGCAACTTAGATTAGATTAGATAAGAGATTGTATAGAATTTAATTCTTAAGACAATTGCATTAAAAAGTTATATTTGACAGAATTGGTCTATACGGCAGTGGTTTCCAAACTGGGGGGCACGCTATGGCATGGGGAGGCGCCAAAAATGTGTCTATAGTAGTTTTAGTATGAATATTAAGAAATAAAACGTAGAAAAGGAGGCGCGAAAAAAAAAATACAAAGGGAGGCGCGAAAATAAAAAATATTTTTAGGGAGGCATGGTAGCATAAAGTTTGGAAACCGCTGCTATACGGCAAACAAGAACTGGGGGAGCGAATTGTCTGTCCTGCAATTCATAAAAAAAAACGATTGTTTTTTAACCGATCGCCATCAAACTTCAACTCGACGGTAATCTACACATACACCCTGAAACTCTTGCCAACCTGCCCTGAAACAGGGGTGACATTGGCAAAGTGAACCATTTTCTACAGCATGGGTGGTCAGCCGCATACCAACCTATAAGTCAAGGAACAAAAACCACAAATTACATTTTAAAATAGACAAATAATAACATGGATGTATAAACATCAAAACAAATACAGAATACAAATTTATAATTTAAAAACCCTAGTCCTAGCCACCAACATTACAGATCAACCGCCATTTCTTTCAGTCCCTACATACTTCTTTCATTTAATCCAGAGTCATAACCTTCTTCATACAAGCTCCCCTTTTATTATGACTCTGGACATTCCACAGCTGAGAAGGCTGGATGATATTCAGCGGACTGCAGGGATTCAACTCAGGCTTGGAGAGACAGGTTAAGGACGAAAAAAAAGATGACAAGATGTTATCACTTTTAGTTATTACCAACCGCTATTCTCTGCTTGGCTGCAGCGATCCTGGCCAGCCTCTTCCATCTGGGCGGAGGAACTGGTCGAGGAGCCTCGTGGACCATCATCACACCGTCAGCCTTCCGCCACCACCGTCAAACATAGCAACACCACCAGCACTCCGAGTGGGGATCGAGAAATCACTCACTGATGACTGTCAGATACCGTTGGATCTGATGGTCCACCAAGTCACCAATGTCACAGATAGTCAGACTAAATTAACTTCATTTTGTTTCACAATATTCGTTCACTTACAAATTCGAGATCTAAAATTAAATTAATACTTTATGATCAATTTATAAAAATAATTATTTTTAGAGAAAATAATTTGAGATTATTTTATTCCATCTGAAATTATTGTGGGAGTTATTCTTTAACAGCAAGATCATGGCTCATCCGCAGCCTACAGTGAATTTCCCATACAAAAAATTGACGATCCGTAGATCAACTATGGTACAAATATTTTGTGAATAGCACTGAATTTGAAGAACAAAATAAATCATTTAAAATAATTATTGACATTGAGATAAATTCACAATATTTCTAAGATGGAATAAAACCTGATTATTTTTTTCTTACAATAATTATATTTTATTAAAACGTATTTCAAATAAATCACAGAGATGGAATAAAACTGAATTATTTTTTTCTAAAAAGAATTGCGTTTTATTACTTTATTTTTCTCAGATGATAAAACGAGATTATTATTATTGATTTATTTATTTCTTTTAAACTTGAATCCGATTCATTTGATTTTCATGTTTGCCGTCTGGTTATTGTAGCAAAAAACAACTTTAATTAGATTACGCTGTATATTATTTTATATCATTCACGTTCTGTTGTTGTTTTTTTGACATATCGATTATTTTCTTTCCGATAGAAGCGTAGAGATCGACCTAATAAAACGCAGTCCTATCAACCAGACTACTTGGCTTATACTGACGCTAGCTAACGCATTTTTTGTCTCAACTCACGAAGAATAAAACGCTTGTAAGAGGTGCTGCTTTAAGTTTACATACATTTGTTGGTAAATTTTATAGTTGAAGTTGAAGTTTTCTACTTGGGTGAGTGGCTTGCATTTATATGGTACCTGTACTTGCATGGAATGCATTTTAAAGTGACGCGTTAGCTTAGTAGTGAGAAGGGGTTTCAATAGCAGAGGTCGGGATTCTAGGAATGCCTCTAATCCGAAATATTTAAAGACATTGGCAAAGTCAACATTTTTTTACAGTATGGGTGATCAGCCTCATGCCAACCTATAAGTCAAGTAATTTAACAAGGAACTAGATTATAGATAATAGTCCGGTCGATCCTTGACTGATAGGATGGTATGAGGCTGACCCCCCGTGCTGTAAAAATCGGTTCAGTTTTGCCAATGCCACCCCGGTTTCAGGGAAAAGCGGCAGGAGTTGCAAGGTTTATGTTCATGTGAGGTTTTGTTTATTTGTATGCACGCATGCAGAATGTTTAGGCGCGAACCTACATGTACCTGTCTGTGGGCATGCATTTAATATGAGCCTTAAATGTTAACATATCTTTGCAGCTTAGATTATAGATTATATGGTAGAGTGCTTGTATTCCATGTCGTTTGATGGGGCTTCCACACGCTTGCCAACCCATCTCAAGTCAAGCGCACAGTGTGTCGTCTAGAACATGCTAGCTGGACAAAATTAGTCAATTAGACAAAATTTTGTCCAGCTAGCATGTTCTAGATGACACACTGTGCGCTTGACTTGAGATGGGTTGGCAAGCGTGTGGAAGCCCCATGAAATGAACACCGAAACGGGAGATCGTTTCCGACACCCTTGGTGGGCATCGAACGCTAGCCCTCTGGCAAGAAACACAAGCATTCTAACAACTGAGCTATCGACCGGACTTACACCATTTTAATCTAAGTTGCAAAGATATGTTACATTGGGGATTCACATTATATGCATTCTCACAAGCAGACACATACAAGTTTGCGCTTACACATGCCGCATGTGAACTGACAATAAAAAAAACAAATCAAATGGACATACACCCTGCAACTCTTGCCGTCCTTCCCTGAAATGGGGGTGACATTGGCAAGGGAACCATTTTTACAGCATGGGTGGTCAGCTGCATACCAACCTATACGTCAAGGAACAACAGTTCCTTCTTTAATTTTATTCACTTTGCAGGTACATCCCGTTCCCCAATTCGGTCACTCCATGCATAATTTTTTCGGTCTACCCAATCTTCTTTCGCCATTCTAATCTAATCTAAGCTGCAAGGATATACCTATATCATTTAAGATTTATATTAAACGCGCTAACACATGCCGAATGTGGACCTACATTATAAAAACCCAATCTCAAATGAACATAAGCCCTGCAACTCTTGCCGTCCTTCCCTGAAACAGGGGTGACATTGGCAAAGTGAACCATTTTTTACAGTATGGGTGGTCAGCCGCATACCAACCTATAAGTCAAGGAACGCACATGACAAACTACATTTTTTAAATCAACAAATACTCTGTTTTGTGGAAAATTTAAAAGTCTGTTGTAATGAAATTCAGAGCCATGTTGTTTGGGGTCAGTTGTGTTGTGAATCACGTCGGGCCCGCACAATGCGTGTGCCCGGATTCTTCTGGTGATTAGCATCGTTATGTGATGCAATCTCGGCTCTGCATTTTTCTGTGCTGCTGGCGGAAGAATGGCGTTCCCACAGCAGCGTGTGTGTGCGCGGACCTACACGTGTGCGGTGTACTCTAATGTTATTGTTATCTGTAGAGTCCATTAAAATCCGGCATTGTCATTCCACGAAAACTTAAAATACTTGTATCGGTATTTTAAACTGTAGTTCAGAATTTGTATGCATTGTATACGAAGTATGGAATTCCTAAAAATGTTATTGTTTTAATGCACATTGTTTCTAAAGTGTGTTTTTTTTTTTTTTTTTTTCATTGTCTTCTTACGTATTTTCTATATCTCTATTAGTGCTATTCTTAGACATTTTGGTCGTCCGTTGAGCCCACGCTTTGACAAACTAATCACCCGTATCTTCAGCGTGAACGAGAGAAGCTGCAAAAGTTTCATCATTGCACTTTCACGCTGAAAAATTATATCGTAGACATGGACGAAACGTCCGGAGGCTCCAGCTCCCACAGACCACGGCAACATCTCTCCAGCATCACACTTGTTGCACGTTTAAGCGGATGAGACAAACACGAAAGTATGGTAGCATATATTTGAACCTTCATCGATTCCTTGGCTTATAGGCTGGTATGAGGCTGACCACACATACTGTAAAAAAATGGGTCACTTTGCCAATGTCACCCCTGTTCCAGGGAAGGTCGGCAAAAGATTCAGGGTTTATGTTTATTTGAGGTTTGGATTTTAATTTGTAAGTACACATTAAGCATTTGTAAGCGCGAACTTTCAGGTGTTTGTTTGTTTGAATGTTAATATATCCTCACAAATTATAGATTAATTATTATTAGTCCGGTCGATATTCCAGTCGATATCCGGTCGTAAAAATACATAGGTCCCGAATCGCCACATGCAACCCCTTCGGGGATAACGCAGGCAAAAAGTTACACTATATGTGTAGCTTAGTTGCGTGCGATACCTCAGTTGGTAGAGTGCTTGAATTTTACCCCGTGAACTCGGGTTCGAATCCCACCGAGGGTGTCAGAAATAATTTTCCATTTCGGTGTTTATTTCAAACCCCATTATAAAATACCGACAAGGTTTACTCAGCCTTCACAAGAAATGAGTACCAGCCCCCTCGGGAGCTGGGAAACCCCCACTTTAACTGAAGAGGTTAGCGTAAGGCCGGCCCCCTTACCTGTAAAAATAAATAGGTTCAACTCGCCACATGCGACCCCTTCGGGAATAGCGCAGCAAGTAGTTACACTATATGTGAAGCTTAGTTGCGTTTTAGTTGCGTATTATAGTTCGAACATCCCACATGCCCGTCTTTCCTCATTTGGTTACACCTGCCCACCGTTACCTGTTGAATAAACCCATAATCTGCAAACGCACCAAGTCGCTGTTAATGTGGTAGCTGCCTGAAACGGTGCATGGGGATTTTCTCACGGCCAGTACGTCAAATAACTGGTCGCTCTTGTTGTGGGTCGGATTATCAGCTGAACGAGTCTGCCACATAACTGAAAGCTTAAGGAAATTAGATAGAGAGAAAAGAGGTGCAAGAGTATGCCTTCATTTTGAGGTCTCAATAGTCAGTACTAGATCTAAATCTTAATCTAAGTTGCTAAGATATTTTTCATTTGAGATTCATATTAAATGCATTCCCACAAGCAGACACGTATAAGTTCGCGCTAACACATAACGCATGTGTAAGCGTGAACCATGCTGTAAAAAAATGGTTCACTTTGCAAATGTCACCCCTGTTTCAGGGAAGGTCGGCAAGAGTTGCAGGGTGTATATCCATTTGAGATTCGGGTTTTTACGTTGTAGGTTCACATGCGGCATGTGCAAGCGCGAACTTGTAGGTACGTGTCTGCATGTGAGAATGCATAATTATAATGTAACATATCTTTGCAACTTAGATTAGATTAGATTAGATATGTAAGTAATTGCATTTCGGTAGAGAAATTTCAATCTTTATTCATCGGACATCTCCTTTTACGAAGCACGCCCAAAACTATCATATTTGTTGACGGAGAAAAACATGAGTCGCGTGAAATCAAATACGGCAATTTAGAATTTATTTTTTAAAGGTATAGAAATTGTGAAAAAAATATTTCCTGTGTTCCCATATTTAAGAAGAAAATCCTAGATTGGCGCCTTGCTTCTATACGACTCGTGAAGTAAAAGGAAAGTTGCAAATATCTTACAAAGTATAAAATATTTTGGCGCTCCATAGATATAGGTTATTTATTTCTCAGAATTTATAAATGGCATTATAATTAAAGAAAGGCATCTGCGACGTTGAAAAAAAAATATCTTCGTGCGTGCGTCAAAAGAAAATCTATCCAGCTGACCTGAGTTATCACGGTGAGAGAATTTTCTTGGAAAAGGGAAAACAGTGCGTAGAAGAATTTGATTTTTGTACAAAACTTATGTATAAAACAAACGCAACTAAGCTACACATATAGTGTAACTTCTTACCTACGTTATCCCCGAAAGGGGTAGCATGTGGCGATTCGGGATCTATTTATTTTTACAGGTAAGAGAGCCGGCCATTTCAGTTAAAGCGGGGGTTACCCAGCCCCCGAGGGGGCTGGTACTCATTTCCGGTGAAGGCTGAGACCTTGCTGGTATTTTATTGTTATTTTTTAAATAAATACCGAAATGGGAAATCATTTCTGACACCCTCGCCTCGCTGGGATTCAAAGTTTCAAACCAGAGCTCTCGGTATGGAATACAAGTACTCTACCAACTGTGTTAACACAATGTTTGGAGAGCGTGCTTTTGCAGTTGCTGGTCCTCTGGCCTGGAACCATCTGCCACATCACGTGAGAGAGCTAGAGGATCATTGAAAGTTCCGGAATGCACTGAAGACAAGCAAATTTCTGGCATCATTTGCACAAGCGCCCTTAGTGAGACTACATCACGAAACGGCGCTATAAAGAAATCATCAACTTGACTTATAGGTTAGTATGAGGCTGACCAATTATACTGTAAAAAGATGGTTCACTTTGCCAATGTCACCCCTGTTTCAGGGAAGGTCGGCAAGAGTTGCAGGGCTTATGTTCATTTCAGATTGGGATTTTATAATGTAGGTCCACATGCGGCATGCGTCAGATAAAAGCATTCCCTGAAATGGGATGGCGCTCTCCAAAGTGAACCAAGTTTTTACAGAATAGGGGTCAGCCTCACGATTGAAGGGGGTTTACGCAACTTTTTATACTCAGGATACTGGTGCCATTTCACAAGCGATTGGATACACATACTATTATTATTATTATAGATGCTATAATTATTATCATTATAAATGGCGGAAAACAATGGGCGGCCATCTCCGCGTTTCCTGTGGCCAAAACAAAAGGCGCAAATATCAACAGTCACGCATGACGAGATGCCAGACAATCATATCAACCACGATATATTATTGAATGCAAGCTTTGTTTATACTTTACAGCATCTATAAGTTGCAAAGATATATCTGTATTAACCTTTAAAATTCATATTAAATGCATGCAATTTTTGTTCTGTCCTTGCACACTTCTTGCATCTCCTCGACACTCATCACTCCCTTCTATAATATAAGTTGCAAGGATATATAAACATTCAAAGCGCACTACAAATGCATGCCCACAAACAAACACGGTAAGTTTGCGCTTACAAATGCTGAATGTATATTTAAAATAAAAATCATAACCTCAAATGAACAAAAGCCCAGCAACTTGTGTCGACCTTCCCTGGAACAGGGGTGACATTGGAAAAGTGAAAATATTTTACAAAGTGGGTGGTCAGCCTCATACCATATTACAAGTCAAGGAATACAAAAGGAATTGATATTGTTTTTCAATAGTAAAAGGTTGAATTGGGGTGGGAGCACAAATAGTGGTAACTTTTTCCATATAAGCGGGCAGTTTGGCAAAGGAATGAGTCGTGAAAACACAAAGTTCTCATAGTTTGATATCGACTGCAAAGGGATGGATGTGAGCCGTTCTACGAGTTGCCCTTGTTGTGACGGAGAGAAGGAGGTACAAGGATATTTCATCAGAACAGACACAGTTATAATGTAATGTTAACACCACAAAAACGTGGCTTTTATCTCTAGTCTTTTATGCAAATTTACATGGGTAGGTGTACATCATCAACAAGAATTTCTAGCAAGTGTTTGTTGGGAAACCAGAAGACTTAATGGTGGAAGATCTGTTGCACAATATGTGAGTACATTAACGTACATCTGTCAGTTGTAAACTACACAAAGCATAGAAGTACAATACAGACAGCACGTAGCGCGGCTTTTAGGGTCATGCCGATTTCGTTTTCGAGTCTCGGCGCGACCTTCGGAGATCGTTTCGCTTTTGACCCAGCAAAGAACTTGGCTGGAGCAAATCTAATACAAACGAAATACGTCATCTATCTATCTATAATCTAAGCTGCAAAGATATGTTTTAACATTTAAGGCTTATTACATGCATGACCACAGACAGGAACATGCAGGTTCGCGCCTACATATTCTGCGTGTGTGCATACAAATAAATAAAGCCTCACTTGAACATAAGCCTTGCTACTCCTGCCGCTTTTCGGGTGGCATTGGCAAAGGTGAATCTAGTTAGGTTTATGTTAGAATTACGGTCGTTTGACATTTTGACAATTATATTAATTTTAAAAGTAAACAAATTTCAAAACTTAATTTAACTCGGATATTTCACGATCCGTTTAGAGAGAACTTACATCATTCTCGACGTTTCGTCGGCGACGTAGCCAACGTCTTCAGGAGAACATTCTCTCTGCACGACGACTGATTTAAAATTAATATAACTGTCAAAAGTGAACCTATTTTTAAAGCACGGGGGGTCAGCCTCATACCAACCTATCAGTCAAGGATCAGTCGTAATAGATGGTTAAATCGCCACCTTAAAGGTAAAAATGTACAAGTTTTTATTTTAAGTACATTTATTGTTTATTATTAAGTGCTGATTCACTGATTTGAGAAATCTTGGATAAAACATTTTACCGGGTTTAACATTTAAGAGCATGCATGAAAAGAGTGATGAAATTAGATGAGATGAAAGAAGTATGCAAGGACAGAGTCAAGTGGAGGCACTTGTGTGGAGGTACTGGCCACCCCTAGAGGAAAGGCGGCAGGATACAAGACAAGACAAGACCGGGTGTAACTTCTCATAGTGAGTAAATTAATTATAAGGCAGTTTTCATGAAAATGTTCTAAACTAAAGGATTTTCACACTTTTTAAAATGTTTTCTATGGTAGAAAATAGGAAAACGGGAATATTTATCTGAGAAACCCGTGTTAGCTTAAAATGTCAATTATTAAGAGTCAGAATAAAAGGAGAGCTGATTATGACTTTGGATGAAATGAAAGAAGTATGTAAGGATAGAAAGAAATGGCGGTTGATCTGTAATGTTGGCAGCTAGGACTAGGGGTTTTTAAATTAGAATTTTGTATTCTGCATTTGTTTTGATGTTTATACATCTTATTATTTGTGATTTAAAAAAATGAAATTTGTTGTGTAGGTATGTTCCTTGACTTACATAGGTTACATACATAGGTTGGTATGCGGCTGACCACCCATGCTGGGTTCACTTTGGCAATGCCACATCGGTTTCAGGAAGGTCGGCAAGAGTTGCAGGGTGTAGGTAAATTTGAGATTTGAGTTTTTATGTTGTATGTTCACATTCTGCATGTACAAGCGCGTTCTTATAGGTGTTTTCTTGTGAAAATCAAATAATGTGAATCCCCAATCTTTGCAACTTAGATAAGATTCAGTTTTACCTTTAAGGTGGCGATATACTCTATGTATTATGTTGAATATTGCTCAAGATCACCATGTATTTATTGTTTTAATATAAACAATTACATCCTACTCGATGTGTTGATGGATATTCCATGGAGTCCTACGTAAACGTTTATAAATGAATGTGCCTGCGGTAAATCAAGCACATTGTTACTGTGGCTCAGTTACCTTTCCACTGAGGGTGGACAGAGCCCTTGCATGGACTCCTATCCTGACATACTTATGGTGCGGATCCTACATACTTGGCTGATGTGTTCTCACCCGTCAAGATGGGTTTGAAACTCGTAAAAACGCAACTAAGCGACACATAAAGTGTAACTTTTTGCCGCGTTATCCCCGAAAGGTTTAGCATGTGGCGAGTGGAACCTTTTATTTTTACAGGTAAGGGGGCCGGCCTTACGCTAACCGCTTCAGTTGAAGTGGGGGTTTCCCAACTCCCGACGGGGGTGGTACTCATTTTTTTTTGTGAAGGCTGAGTAAAACTTGCCGGTTTTTTTTTATTTCGGGGTTTGAAATAAACGCCGAAACGGGAAATCATTTCTGACACCCTCGGTGGGATTCGAACCCGAACTCACAGCATGGAATGCAAGCACTCTACCAACTGAGCTATCGACCGGACTAATACGCTCCATCGTTCAAATCTGCACCTAGGGTGGCTGACGTAGTCCAGTCAGCTCCATGATAGAACAGCACATTGACAAAATAACACATGACAAAACATCACATGACAAAACATCACATGACAAAACATCACAATAGCGAAACATAACAGGACAGTACATCTCAATAACAAAACTTCACAACTCAGATCTACAATAGAACATATCATAAACGGCCCATGAAAAATCATCAAATGACAAAACATCACATATCGCAATTGATGTTTTGTCTTGTGATACTTTGTAATATTATGTTTTTTTTATGTGCCATTTATGGTATGTTCTGTTTTGGGTATGTGAGTTTTTGCCATGTGATGTTTTGTCATTATTTTCTGTAATGTTTCGTCATGATGGTGTTTTTTCATGTAATTGTTAAGGTCATGTGACGTACCAACTGTCATGTGATGTGAAGTCATGTGTTGTTTTGTCACTGTGCTTTTCTGTCAGTGGTTCACCCTCATCGCCACACACGCACTAATTCTCCTTGCGTACCTCTTTCAAATCTTTCACATCCATCACTATTTTCATACATTTTATTATTTTACATTCTCTCACGATTCCTCCTGTCCACATATACAACATACCTTCGATCCTCCTTTTCCTTTCGCATTTCATAGCTAATTGCAAATGAACATAGGCCATGCAACTCTTGCCGTCATTCCCTGAAACGGATGTGCAATGGCAAAGTGTACATTTTGTTTACATTAAGGATGGTCAGCCCACACAAAGTTATTTTTTGAAGTAAATAAAAACGTACATTGCATCCGTTATGAATAACTGTAAATTGTCGTTTTGGACTTATACTCTGTCAGTGCATGTAGGTACCATTGTACACACTCATACTTCATTCATACGATTATTATTATTGTCGGTTTGACAGTCTCAAATTTAAAGCAATGTTTTGTCAAGCTCACACCAAGCTAAATTTACATTGAAATGCAAATACCTACAATAACATAATGGAAGTATGTAAGATGGTATGAGGATGACACCCCATACTGTTAAAAATGGTTCACTTTGCCAATGTCACCCCTGTTTCAGGGAAGGCCAGCAAAAGTTGCAGGGTTCATGTCCATTAGAGGTTTGGATTTTAATTTGTAAATATACATTCAGCATTTGCAAGCGCGAACTTGCACATGTCTGTTTGTGGGCATACATTTGATATTTATTTATTTATTTATTTATTTATTTACGGCGTTAGCCTTTTACGAAATAAGTACATATCAAGGGAGTTTATACAAAACAACAATAACAATAAATAATACAAGAATAAAAAGTATAAAACATTACGGTAAAACATAAAAGAAAAGAAAAGAAAAAATAAACCCATATATAAACACTAAACAGTAGGTTAGAAGCAAAAAAAAAGCATATCAAAAATAAAAACTTCAGAAACCATTCAAATATCACTAATAAAGAAATTCAACAGGCAGACATCGTTCATTTAATAACAATCTAAAACAATATAATTTATTATATACTAGCAGTACCCGGCGTGTTTCACTACGCCATTTGGGCATGTGGTATTAATTTTTTTCTACAGATAAAAGAGGAAACAACATGATCAAAAAAAAAAAGTGTACTAATCGGAATCAAGCTTCACACAATTTATCTCTTGGTAAATCTTCACGTTTTCTAAAAAAAAAGGTCTAGGTACAACTGTTAAGCAGCAGAGCCAAGCATAGGGAAAATCGATTGCGGTGCTCCATTTATATTTAAGATAAAAAAATCGGCTATGTAACGTCACTCATCTAATCTATTCCAAGTTGCATGGATATAATTGTTACATTTGGAATTCACATTAAGTGCATGCCCTCAAGCAGACACGTATAAGTTCACACTTGCACATTCTGCGTGTGAACCTACAACATAAAAACCCAAATCTCAAATGAACATACACCCTGCAACTCTTTGCTGACCTTCTTTGAAACAGGGGTGACATTGGCAGAGTGAACCATTTTCTATTTATAGTTGGTCAGATGCATATTGACCTATACAAGAAAAGAATATAAACAATAAATTAAATTTTATAATCTTACAATTAAAGAACTAATCTATAAAATTCACTATACTCTTTGAGCAAAGTGAAGAAATAAATGTATTCCAAACAATCAGGAATATTTTTCAATGTAACCGCACTGTGAAACGTATGCAGTTGGGGAAAATGCTTCATACAATATGATGCACTTAAGTGTTTTTTCAACTATCTCCATAAAAGTGTTTAATTTATGTTGAATTTTTGACTCCCTGTCCTGTCTTTATCCCGGCCAAGTGAATTCACATTTTTTCCCCACATTTAAAATGTGCTCTATCCATTATTTCAATAAGTGAAAGTTTTAGGTAGTGCACACGGAACATTTTCTATTGACAACAAAATTGTAAGTCGCACGGCCGGGTTAGGTAAAAGGCAAACATTTTGTTTATCTTGGTTGCTTTGGACCATTGTCACATAGAAGAAAGACGTTTAACCGCCAAGAAAAAAACGATCTTTAAATTTGTGGTGAGTATATAATTTTACAGAAATGCGTTTTTTGAAAAAACAACTATATTATGTATATTTTAATTAAAAGTATGTTTCAATAAAAGGTTTTAATAATAATAATATATTTCAATATGGTCTTCTAGTTGTGACCTACGAACTTTCGTTTATCGTATTTTTTATAAGTGTGGGATATAAAAGCTTTCTTACATTTCTAAAATTCAACTTGGAATACTTGAATAACATTCTTTCATTTGGAACTTTTGTCTAGGCCAGGGGTCGGCAACCTTTTGAGTCGGAAGAGCCAAAAATTACAATTTACAAATTTCAAAGTTTTTCCTTGACTTATAGGTTGGTATGAGGCTGACCACCCATACTGTAAAAAATGGTTCACTTTGCCAATGTCGCCCCTGTTTCAGGGAAGGTCGGCAAGAGTTGCAGGGCTTATGTTCATTTAAGATTGGGTTTTTATATTGTAGTTCCACATGCGGTATGTGTGAGCGCGAAATTATGCGTGTCTGCTTATGGGAATGCATTTGATGTGAATCTCAAATGATACATATCTTATTTTGGATTTGGATTTGTAAAGAGCCACAAATGTTTTTTTGCCAACAATAAATAGCGTCGATGGGGCGGGGGGAGGGTGGGGGGTGAAAAGCGAGTACAAGTAGCGGAGAGATCGTTAATCGATTCAGAACGATTTAGTTTTTTTCGATCAGAAGTATAATTCTGTGTTTTTTTTATATTTGCGTATGAAGCTAAAGAGCTGTAACTTCACACCCAAAGAGCCGCATGTGGCTGGTGAGCCGCAGGTTGCTTACCCCTAACCAAACCGATATCGATCCACCATATTTGTAAAAAGTCCGGTCTATAGCTTAGTTGGTAGAGTAACTGCATTCCATGCCGAGATCTCGAGTTAGAATCCCACTGAAGTTGTCAGAAATTATTTCTCGTTTCAGTGTTTATTTCTAACCCAAAATAAAATACCGGCAAGGCTTACTCAGCCTTCATAAGAAATGAGTGTCAAGCCACTCTTTAGATTTGGATTTTAAATTATGAGTGGTTACACATGCAGCATTTGTAAGCGTGAACTTACAAATTACAAGTCTACTTGTGAGCATGCATTTTATATGAATCTTTAATGTTAATGTATATTTGCAACTAAGATTATGTATTGTAGTTGAATATAATGGTCTTCTTCTATTGGGTGGTTTCAAAATTTACCGACCTCGTTGCTGAAATATCGAGAATTGAGAACCACTGTTTATTTGATCACCATCAAACTTCACAGGATTCGTTCTAAGAATACGTTACATATTTCCTGAAAATTTCGTCAAAATCGGATGAGCGGTTTATGAGTCTATAGGGGACATACATACATACATACATACATACATACATACATACATACATACATACATACATACACACATCCTTCTTTATAGATATAGATTATGGATGTCCCAAAAACATTTTTTTCAGACCTTGGTTATAGGTATGATAATTATTATTATGCAGAACCAAGTCAAGTGAGGCATACTCATTACCAACACGCTGTAAACGATGCATACAACTATTGCTTTGTGCGTTAGTGCTAGTAAATACAGGGCGGTAAGAAACTAATTGTCTAGTCCCTGAACGTGGAGTAAAAAAATTCAACTCACTAAGTAGTGCAGGACAATCAATTAGAGCATGTTTTATTTTGAAGAGGGTGATTAAGTCAATAAATTTACGTCTGTCTGACAAAAAGTTTAGATTTAGAATCGAATTTAAATAGAGCGGGTCGAAGTGTGACAGGGGAATATTGAGTTTAAAATTAACTATTTTCAAAAATTTTAAGTGAACCTTTTCTATATTGTCTACGTGCACCATGTAGAGGGGGGACCAAACAGGCGAGCAATATTCCAAAACACTGCGAACCAATGTGGTATAAAGAATTTTGATTGCGGCAGTGTCCTGAAAGTCCTTGGTGATGCGGTTTATGAAACCAAGCATTCTCATGGCCTTGGCACAAATTGAAGCAATGTGTACATTAAAAGATAATCCACAGTCAAACACAACCCCCAAGTCGGTGACCTCCGTTACCACCCGAAGACTGTTTGAAAAAAGTGTATAGTCATATATAATGGGATTTTTTATTCTGAAGAAATTCATTACTAAACACTTCGAGACATTTAGAGGCAATTCATTTTTATTACACCAAGTTGCTAGATTATTCAAAGATAATTGGAGACTATTACAGTCAGCCACATTATCTATGACTTTAAAAATTTTTATATCGTCAGCAAACAGGAGAACATTTGTGTCAGGAAATTGCTTTGTAATATCATCAATAAATAGGAGAAAAAGTAGCGGGCCCAGATGGGAACCCTGGGGGACACCACTAGTTGGTGAGAAGGAGTGTGAGCTATTATTATCTATTCTGACAATCAAAGATCTATCAATAAGGTAGTTTCGGAGCCAAGACAGAAAACTACCAGACACCCCCATACCGCGTAGCTTACTAAGAAGGATAGTGTGTGATACCCGATCAAACGCTTTTGAAAAATCAGTGTAAATTACGTCAACTTGTTTTCGGCTAGACAAAGCATTAGAAAGGAAATTTTCAAACACCATTAAATTAGAAGTAGTTGATCGGTTTGGTAAAAAACCATGTTGATGGACTGAAATTGATCTGGTTGCAACGTACCGGATTTTAGTAAGTACAAGCTTTTCAAGTAGCTTCGGAATGGCGGACAATTTACTTATTGGTCGATAGTTTTTGACGTTACTCCTATCACCAGACTTGTATATTGGAGAAAGATACGATTGCTTCCAAAGGGCGGGAAAACATCCAGACGCGATGGACAAATTAAATACCGCACACAGAGGTTGAGACAAGCTATGTACACAGTTTTTCAACATTACCGCTGGGACATTATCAGGGCCAGGATTAGTAAGTGGTTTCATTGATTCAATTTCTGTGATGACATCAACTACACTAAATGACAAATTAGACAGTTGTAAATCAATATGTGAAGAGAATTCAAACGTATTACAGTCAGGATGAATATCATAAACGCTTTTAAAGAAAGATGCAAAAAGGTTAGGAATTTCTTGAACATCATCAGATGACACATCATCATAAAAAACATTATGTGGTATACCGAGATCGCCCTTTCTCAGAGAGTTAGCATATGACCAGAATTTTTTCACATTATGGACAATAGAGCGCTCAGTGTTGGAAATGTAATTTAAATAACAATTTTTGGACAGAATTTTGCAATCATTACGTAATTTCTTAAAATCTAGATAATCCAAAGAAGAATTAGAGATTTTATATTTCAGATGAGCCACTTTCTTATCCTTTATGAGATCAATTAAATCATGACTAAACCATTTGGGATATTTCCAAGAATAAGGACTAAGCTTAAAAGTAGGTACAAATTTAGTGATCGCTTCGGATAGAATAGAGTACAGATTATTTACTACAACTTCAATATCATCATTATTTACAAAAGAAAAGTCAACACTCTGAAAAAATATATTCATATGAACAAAATCAGCTTTAGAAAAGTCTACAATATAAGTGGTATTATGGTTTTTATGTTGGACATTAGATGGAAGAGAGATGGAAAGAGGTGGATGGTATGTATCGATGGGAACAAGGATATCAGATGATTCTATAGATTTAGCAGCATTATCACTGCAAAAAACTAGATCCAAAATACGATTACGAGCATTTAATGTAAAATTAATTTGAAAAAAGTTTAAAAAGTTACAAAGATTTAATATGGTAGTTTCCGCCAGTGAGAAGTTCGAAGTATGGCATTTAGGTAACAAGGGATCAGCTTCATTCCATGATATATTAGGCAAGTTAAAATCACCTACAATCAAGAATTTTGAATGAGGGAACTTATTCCTCATAGCTTCAACCTCAGCTGCAAAGCCACTGTAGAGCTCAACACAAGAGCTAGGGGGCAAGTATACACATGCAATTATATATGAAGGATCAGTAAGCAGCAGTACAAATATGAGTTCAGTGGTCTTGTTGATACAGGGGATCACTTTTGATTGAATGGATTTAGAAACAGCAAGTAGCACACCACCTCCACGCGACTTGGTACTTGTGCTAGTAGATCGATCAAGCCGATATGTATTGTAATTATTAAAGCCAAGCTCTGAAGAATTAACGTCAGGCGTCAACCAAGTCTCGGTTAGTGCCAAAATATCAAACTTCAAATATGATATGAATATCTAATGAATATAAATATCCTTGCAACTTACGATTACAGAGGAGTAGGTTCGTTATATTTTATTTTTCCCTTGGCACCCCTGTTTCGGGGGAAGACAGCAATAGTTGCAGAATTGATATTTTTAATCTGTGGGAAAACGCACAGTATGATAGCGTAAGCGGGAACTTACACGTATATGATTGTATGTGCGCAATCAAGATGAATCTTAAACATGAATATAGCTCACTTGGTAGAACACAGAGGGTTAGGGTTCAAGCCGCCAAGAGTATCATAAACAAATTACCTTAAATTACATAGTTTATTTAACATAATAAAATAAAACCCCCCACTATACTTGAGTGGTTGGAGTAAGGTTGCCTCCTTTTTCTGTAGAAATAAATATGTAGGTTCTATTTCTCGTTAAGTCAATGATTGCAAATAATTATACACTGCATTCACTTTTCAATACACTTTTATACAATAAATGGACTAATGTATAGACTAATTGAAGCTATTGAAATCTATGTTTGCCTAACTTTTGATGCCCTAAATGGCTTTACAAAATCGTCTGCCCCATACACAGTTGACAATGGCTGATCACATAATGTTAGCGGAAATTAAAAAAATATATCTTACGTAATAAAAAAAATGTGTACATCATTCATGCACGTCATTTTTGCATGAAAAGCGGGAGCGTAAACTCCATAGACTATAGAGGCAAACAAAGACCACAAAGGATTAAAAAAGTAATAAAATGAATCTAATCTAGTCACCCCTGTTTCAGAAAAGGTCGGCAAGAGTTGCAGGGTGTATGACCATTTGAGATTTGGGTTTTTATGTTGTAGGTTCACATGTGGCACGTGCGAGCGCGAATTTGTAGGTGTCTGCTTGTGAAAATGCATATAATGTGAATCCCCAATGATACATATATTTGTAATTTAGATTAGATTAGGGGTATAGAAATGCAAATGGATTCGAGGTTTATAATATTTCCTGAAACGGGAAATAGTATCAAATATGAAAGAGCTAGAAGACTATGGAAAGTTCTGGAATGCACTAAAGACAAGCAAATTTCTGGCATCATTTGCGCAAGCGCCCTTGGAGTGACTACATCACGAAACGGCGCTATAAAGAAATCATCAACTCATCATCATCATTTTTTACAGTATGGGTGGTCAGCCTCACACCAGAAACCATTACGTAGCGAGCGTATGCGAATTGAAAAGGAGAATGATGCAAATGTAAAATGTCAACATTACACATTTAAGTATGAGTAAACGTGTTGTGAGTGTTTCCCAGAAGTTGGCACGTTTGTACGCCAGAGCTATTTTAAGTGAATATTTACATGTATTGATGATTACCTCAAATACATTGCGAATGTCAGGAAAACAAAACACACAACGGTATTTATGCAAAATAGACAAAAATTACATGTTTATTCTAAATTATTATACTGTACGTGATGATACAAAAATATACTGTCATCTTGACAAAAATGGCCAAAGGTCGAAAATTCTTTAAAATATTTTTGCTTTTAGATTTCTTCAACGCAGATACGTCACCAAAGACCGAATTTTAAAAACTTCAGTTAGCCTCTGATGATGAACCGAGCAGGTTCGACAGCGCTTAGGCAGTATAACTCATATGTGAAAATAAAAACTATGTGTTTTTTAAATAAAAAAGTTTTTTAATTATTAAATTAAAAATGAATTTTCACTCGGTGAATGTGCAAACATTAGAAAATTTATGAAAGATGATTTAATAGTACGGTACGCATATGAGCCCATCTAAATTATCACGAAACTCTTAAAAAAATCAATCTAATTAATATATGTTTTGTTTTTGTGTTCACATAATATTATGAATATTCGTCATATTCACAGAATTTGTTCTATTTGTTACGACTTTATTTTAGAATTTCACAGATATCGGAAAGTTGATTGATAGCACGGTACATTTATGATTCAATCTACGTAACTATTGTTTTTTGTTCACATATAAATATTCCTAAAATTCACAAATTTTGTTCTTCTTTTTCACACATTCACATATTTAGGACACTCACATAAGAGGTTGGTAATAACACAGTTCGCAAATTAATCAATCCACAGATGTTTACATTTATTGTTTACTTATTACTAACAATAACACAATTCAGTGATGTTTCTACCTTTTCACACTTTATTCAAGAAATTCACAGATTGAAAGTTTCACAGATTTTCACAAGTTAGAAGTTGCACACGTGTTGAAAAATGAAATGTAATATTTTTAGTTCGTGTTGAATTTTCGTTCGTTAACGTTCGAGTCGTCGGTGCGGACGTCGCGTGAGATACCGACCGAATGACGGACGGACCGGCCAACGTCTGAGCTGTCACTAGACACGAGATATTGGTGAACTAATAGCTAGTAGCATAGTTCATTCACAACGATGATCGTTCTTTAATTTGTTTAAAGAAGAAAAATGTATTGGTGCAGTTTCTAGGCTTGATGGTCGCTTTAGAAAGCGCCAATTCTCAAGCAAGACGCAGTTGCTGTAAGCCTGGATGAACCTTTGAAGAGCATTTTCAAATAAATTTGTGAAGAAGAATTCATTTCACTAATCTACTCGTATTTAGTCTAGCCAGAAACAGGTATTGATATCCACATTTTTTATTGTATTTTCATCAATTAAACATTAATTACATAATATCATTTTCATGTTCAGGTTCACCTCTCGTGAATTTTTGTTCTTTAGCGTTCCTCACTTAAAAATCTCTCATTCCGTCAAAATGAGTCGATTGTCCGGTCAAAGCTCAGTGGTAAAGTGCTTGCATTCCATAACGAGAGCTCGGGTTTGAATCCCACCGAGGGTGTCAGAATTGATTTCCCGTTTCGGTGTTTATTTCAAACCCCAAAATAAAACACCGACAAGGTTTACTCAGCCTTCACAATAAATGAGTAACAGATCCCCACTCCCCCACTTCAACTGAAGTGGTTGGCGTTCGGCCCCCTTACGTGTAAAAATAAATAGGTTCCACTCGCCGCATGCGAAACCAAGAAGTTACGGTGTTAAGTCTGTGTTATGGCCAAGGGGGCCAAGTCGGCTGATCTTTCTGGCGAGTTTGGAATAGAACAATGTTGGTTCGATCCCCGCCTGGGTCATTTGACCATAACCTTGACCCTGGTTCAACAGATGTTATTGGGTAATTATTAATTAATAGTTCTATAATCTATAATCTATAATCTAAGTTGCAAAGATATATTCATTTAAAGCTCTCAGATGTATGCCCACAAACCAACAAGTGTAGTTCGCGCTTACAAATGCTGAATGTGTACTTACAAATAAAATCCAAACCTCAAATGAACATAAGCCCCACAACTTTTGCCGACCTTCCCTGAAACAGGGGTGACATTGGCAAAGTGAACCATTTTTTACAGTATGGGTGGTCAGCCTCATACCAACCTATAAGTCAAGGAATATGAATAATAAATTACATTTAAATATAAAAAAGAACAAAACCTTACAAAGAAATCTATACAAAAAAAGTCAAAAATTTCCTATGCAAAAAATGTAGCAAATGAATACACCAACATTAGAAATCAACATTGCAGATTAGCCGCCACTTCTTCCTGTCCTTGCATACTTCTTTCATTTCATCCAGAGTCATAACCTTTTTCATACAAGATAGTTGATTAAAATAAACAATAATGAATCATTAATTTATGACATTAATACCTGTTTCTGGCCAGGCAGAATAGGTTGGTGAATTGCATTCCTCTTCACCAATCTATTTCTTTTAAAGAAAAAGTTACACTATATGTGTAGCTTTGCTGCGTTGCGTCTGATCAACATAGTTCACTAGACGAACTGGTAACTAGTAAGAGTGGCACTGTTATTTCTGATCTCGCGCGCGCACAGTGCGTCCATCCCTAGAGGCGGGAAAGCAGCGCGACTAGCGGCGCGGCATGGGTTTACTAGCATGTGCCAGAAGCGTCCGCGCACCCGCACCTCCTCCAGACCGCTACCCGCACCAAACAAACTGTAAGAGGACATAAGTACCGGAAAACCACGGAGAAAATTAGCACGTCTTTATTTGCATTCATTCGTAAAGGCTATTTTTGAAAATCATGTTTCGCACTTCACCTGCAAAGGTTAGCGAAAGGCCGGCCCCCTTACCTGTAAAAATATTTAGGTTCCACTCTAAGAAGACACGGCAAGAAGTTACAGCATATGTGAAATTTCGTTTTAAAAAAATGTTCTTGGACTGATAGGTTGATGTGAGGCTGACCACCCATACTGTAAAATATGGTTCACTTTGCCAATGTCACCCCTGTTTCGGAAGTTCGGAAGAAGAAGAAGTGTGTTCGGGAAGATCGGCAAAAGTTGCAGGGATTGTGTTCATTTAAGGTTGGGTTTTGGCATTGTTTGTGCACATGTGACATGTTTAAGGGTACGTTTTTTTGGACGTTTCCTTCATGTCTTTGATGAGCTTCTTCAGAGACGTCATGTTCATGACACATCTTCATTGTTGGCATATGAGTGGCAGTAAAAATAGCAGCTTAGTATTTAATATTCATATTGTTTTAACAGAATAATTCGTCTGTCATCTTATATGGAAAACATCCTACAAGTCAAGCTCCATACTGTAAAAAAACTGTACGTCTATTAAACATATCTATACCGAAAATATGTATAGAAACTGAAGCAGCGCCTCTAGTGGGCGTTGAAGTTTCCATACACTTTGGTAGACTTTACGGTAGAGTACACGACCGTGTTCGTGGCCATCATCGGAAGTGTTTTTTTTTTCATATTACGTGAGAAGTACCACGAATATAAAACATTGCGTAAATCTCACATTGATTGCGTTAATCTTAAATGTATGGAATATACGACAGCACTCCTATAGAGCGATTTAGTTTTCATACATTTTCCAGTGTTTTTTTTATTTACACGATTGAGGTGAACTGACGTAATCAGATTATGATTCTATAAAGACCTCAAAGTTTTAGTTGCAAATATATGTAACATTAAGGATTCACATTATATGCATTTTCACAAGCAGGCACGTATAAGTTCGCGCTTAAACATGCCGAATGTGGACTTACAATATAAAAACCCAAATCTCAAATGAAAATACACCCTGAAACTCTTGTCGACATTCCCTGAAACAGGGGTGACATTGGCAAGGTGAAGCATTTTCTGCACCATATGTGATCAGCCACATACCAAATACACAATCTGAATAAAGAAAAAAAAACAGAAAAACACCATAATGGGAGAGTCCTTTGAAATATTTTAAAAATCAATTTCCAGTTTTTCATTAGACACATTGATCTAAACATACAAACATTGCTTATGTGAAATTTACCTCTGATTGACATAAGCCAAACAAGCACTGGGACGACGACAAATGACGACGGATGCAGTTGTTGTTTATGTTCTTCTAAAAAGGTATGCGGCTGTGCATTTGAATAGAAATCCATGCATTAAATACGCACATGCATATCTTAACATATGCATCTCTAATCTCCATATGGTCATCACTTCAATAACACTCCAAAATATATATGAATACTTAATTAATTATTTTTATGTTTATAAGGCAAACCATTGCTCCAGTCCGCATGATAGTTCAGTTGGTAGATTCCAGGACAAATCAGTCACAGACAACATTTTGATGGATGATTTTTTAGCAGACTTACCTGTGAAAAAGAAAAAATAACGATTAGTACTAATCAGAACAAAAGAATACAATAAGTTGATTCGAGCGTCTAGAGAGAATGGACTATAAACAATTTACAAAAATAGTGTACAAGGGGAATATCAAAGGGAAGAAATGAATGATCAATTAAGTGAAATTGCAAATGACTGAGATCTGCAGTGAGAAACAAGAAAAGAGACTAAGGAATGTCGAGGAGATTCAAGAAGTGTGCAAGGGCAGAACAAAGTGGAGACACATCCACGGAGATACTGGACAACCCTAGGGAAATGAAGGCTGCATACAAAAACAAGAACAAGAATCTTCCTTGTTCTTCCTCAGCATTTCACAGTCCACTCCTGGAATCCTCTCCATTCCTGTCTATCAACTGCTGTGTCCAGGCATCCTCTGCCTGCAGTTCCCTTGATGTCGTCCAGCCACCTCAGTTGGGGTCTCCCCGCTTGGACATACTGGTTCGCCACTGGACGATCTTTTTCGGCCACCTGTCATGATCCTGCCTTGTGACGTGACCTGTATGACATCAGTGACACCAGTGCGTCTACGCTTTACGGGTCTCCTGGTTTGGAACCCTGCCTCTGAGACTAATTACCAGCATCTTCCTTTCAATGGCTCTTTGGCACGTCCTCAGTCTGTTGGCGATATACTGAGTGAGCCGTTTTGTTTCAAAACCATAGGTGAATATTGGAAGCACGCATGTCATGCGTGCCAAGAACATAAATATACCTTTGCAACTAAAATTATAGTGTTATCCACAACAACACGTGATCCATAGCTTATCCATACATCAGCATTTTTGTATGAGATTTCCCTGTAGGCAGCGGATAAGCCATGGATTTGCTACGTGTGAATAACACCGACAGTTTTTAATATTTTGCCCTTTCTAATGACTGTACATTTTTTTAAAACCAAAACAGACTACACGGGTGTCGATTACAATTTAAGATATTAGTATAATATAGTCCACGCTTACCTAACACGAAATCTGATAGTTGTTTTCACTTTGTGCCACCGGATACCGTTTGCCAACATTCATTTGGAGGCGATGACAATTAAAACTTGAGTAGATATGTAAAAAAAAAACATGGCGTACTAAATATAAAATGAAATTTGATCATTTCGTCACAATAAAAAATGTTTAATAATATGCTGCAGGTAAAAGAGATTTGCAAAACGATACGTCCGGCCGATGGCTCACTTGGTAGAATACTTGCATTCTATAAGACGGCTAGGATTCGCTAAAATCTTGTGTAAATTTCAAACCCCAAATCTGGAATGTTTACTTAGCCTTCACAAGATATGATAACCATCCCCCTCTGGAGCTGGGCAACCATGACTTCAACTGAAGTAGTCCACGAAAGGCCGGCTCTCTTGCCTGTAAAAATAAATAGGTTTTCTCAATTTTTAAGAAACCTTTCTTTGTATTGAACAGGAATGGACTGATTTACGAATTTTCCAGAACTGAAATGTATTATATTCTTTCTATAACTTTTCTTTCCCCATACATAGTCGGTGTTATGGCCGAGAAAGTGAAGTCGCTTGTCCGAATAGCGTATTTGAAACAGAATAACGTTGGTTCGAATCGTATCTAGTTCATTTGACCATTACTTCGACCCTGGTTCAACAGATGCCATTGCATGCACACCAGCTTATACTCTCGCATGAAGACAATACTTACCCCCGTATTCACGATCAAAACTGATTTAAGTGCCTTACTCAAGCGCTACACTTACTCAAGGGTCGACATTCTGGAGCGTTTTGTTTCACAAAGAACACTCAAGCAGTAATCAGCGTAGTGCCCAACCCCCAGGATACGTACGGGTTTGTCATTGGCTCTCGAAAAAACCCAGCTCTGTAATTGGTCAGTACCTTCCGACCGATATTCGGCGTACTTCACTCTTATCATTGCCGCCTCTTTCAAATTTCAATGTCATATCAACTTTGCATAAAACTTGACAACAAATAAGTACGTATAACGCAATTACTACTTTAAGTAAACCGTAAGTACGAATTTGTTTGTTTACAATTTCTATTAGTTTTTAAAAATACATTTATGTAATATCCAATGTAAAGTGTTTTGATCGATTTCAGCGCCAAAAAGATGTTGTTTTCTCCAGCGGAAAAGGAGCTGCTGGTGGCTCTGATTAAAGAAAAACCTGTAATAGAAGATAAAATAACAGATCGAAGAAATCGTTGGCTTTGCAACCCTCAATGAGCAACGGCAAAACTGTATACAGAACGACGCATTTTTTCAACCAAAAACGTCTTCTAAATTCTTCCTCTTCGTAATACGTAAATGGGTCTTTACAGTCTCTGATATATTTTCTTGGGACACTATTTTTGAACAAAACAATGTTATTTTTCTCGTTGAAGTCAACTGTATCGAAAGAATTCATTATTTTATGTAAATAATTCACAACCAAACAAAAAATGTGCTGATGAAATGCGGCGGAATATTTTGACAGTTCATCTGTCATTGCAGTATGGTCCTAGACCATACCGGAGAACAAACCCAATTCTGATGGTCAAGCAATGTAAATGAACTCGTCAAAACAATGTTAATACACTTGTAAAAATCATGTTTATAGTAATAATTCATTTTTTCATGTAAATTCACAATCAAACAAAAAATGTGATAACAATGAAATATGACGGAATATTTTGACAGCGCTTAAGCGTTGGTTAATATACGTGTCGACCTTACTTACCTGAGTGCTAGTTTTTGGAGCGCTTAAGCGCTAATTTTACCTTAAGTATTGTTCTTGAAATGAATTTCCCCAATCTAAGCGCTGGTTTGCCCTTAAGGAAGTGCCAGTTTTGATCGTGAATACGGGGGTTAGCCAGGCAAAATAGGTTGGTGAATTGTATCCCACTTCACATAGCAATTATTTAAAAAAACATGAAATGAAAGAAACACCTTGTGCAAAGTAAAGCAGTGCAATAAGTGCAGCTACTTTCCACGGCTCATCATAGGAAACAAATGGTACTTTTTGCCGTGGCGGTCAGTGAGGCGTCCCAGCCTTGGCACGAATAGTCGATTAGTTGCCGTTTGTTGCATTATGCTAATCATGATTGATTCCGCATGAAAACGACATTCGATAATTAATAAAGTACCAATAACTGCACTCAGACACTTTCGTTTTGTTGATACGATTTTTTAATAGAAGCTACGCTACTGCTTAAGTGCAACTTCTTGCAGTGTTTTCCGTCACGGGGTTGCATGTGGTGTGTGGAACCTATTTATTTTTACGGGTGAGGGGGACGGCCTCACACCAACCACTTCAGTTGAAGTGGGGGTTTCCCGACATCTTGACCCGGGGGTCCTCATTTGCGTACTCATTCAGTACTCATTTTTTGTAAAGGCTGAGAAAACCTTCCCGGTGTTTTTAGTTTGGGTTTGAAATGAATTGAAACAGGAAATCACCTCTGACACCCTCGTTGGGATTTGAACCCGAACTCTCAGCATGGAATGCAAGCGACTGAGCTATTTTTAATTACGCAATCTAGGTGAGGGAAAAAAAATATTGGGAGTAATTTCTCATAGTAAGTGAACTCATTATAAAGTATTACTCATGTCAAACACTTTTACTACAGGATTTTCACACTTTTGTAATGTGTGCTTTCGTAGAAAATGGGGAAAACCGGTGGATGTTACTGAGAAACCCATGTTAGCTTAAAATGCCACTTATTCAGCTTTACCTTTAAGGTATCGATATGCCTTACAACTCCTGCCGACCTTCCCTGAAATAGGGGTGATATTGAAAAAGTTTACACCGTGGGGGTTCAGCCTCATACCAATCTATTAGTCAATGAAAAAAAAATGCTTAAAAGTCGGACATCCCAGCATGCGGTGGGCAGACAACGTCGAAGCCGACGCCGAAGTTCTGGGAGTGAGGGGACCATGGAGGGAAGCAGCACAAGACAGAGAGTCCTGGAGGATTGTGGTGCGGGAGGCCCTGGGCCTTCAAGGCTTATGAACCGAAGAAAGTAAAGTAAAAGTATCTGCCAACATTGCAGACCGACCTTCATTTCTTTCGGTTCTTGCATACTTCTTTCATTCCATCTGTAACTGTAACTATGTCGCCATTTCGCTAGGGGTGGCTAGAGCCTCTGCAGAGCTGCCTTCATTTTTTCCTATCCTGACATACCTCTTTCAATTCATTCATAGCCATAACCTTTTTCATGCATTTTCTTCTTTTACGCTCACTTTGTACATCCCATTCTTTTACAATCTCCTCAATCAGATCAAACCATACTTTTCTCGGTCGTCCCTTCCCTCTTTTTCCTTTCACACTTCCTTTGTATATATACTTTGTCAGTCTATCATCATTCATTGTTTCCACATGCCCAAACCATCTCATCACATTATTTTGTACCTTAACCTTCACATCTTCTTTCAGCTTACAGTCTTTTTTAATCCATTCATTCCTAGCTCTTTCCTTCAGAGTCATCTAACTTGTATTATTCGAAAAGAATAGTAAAACAGTACACACACATGTTATTTTTTTTTTCCTTCGAAGCGTTCACTATTAGAATGAAAGTCATTGACTTAGTTAATTAGTCCAAGTGCACAGTGGGGGAGAAAGTGAACTTCTAAGAAATGAAACAATCGCATTCATCCACCGCTCGCTCGCTGCTCTCGTCTGAACGAGCCAGTTTTTACAATTAATTCGCTTCAAAGACATCCCAGATATTTTAAGATGGCGATTCAGTTTCTACATAGAAATGCAAGAAAGTTGTAATTTAAAAACTATTAAATTTTACATTAAGAAAATAATTGTTGCCTCTGAAAGTTGTTAGAAGTTTCACATTTCCAAAGAAATTAACAACTTAACGCAACGTACAAAAGCAATTAAGCTACACATATAGTGTAACCCGAAGGGTTTCGCACGTGCCGAGTGGAACCTATTTATTTTGACCGGTAAGGGGGCCGGCCTTGCGCCAACCACTTCAGTTGAAGCGGGAGTTTCCCAGCTGCCGAGGGGGCTGGTACTCATTTCTTGTGAAGGCTGAGTAAACCTTGCCGGTATTTTATTTTAAGGTATGAAATAAACACTAAAACGGAAAATCATTTCTGACCCCCTCGGTGGGATTAGAGCACGAGGTCACGGCACGGAATGCAAGCACTCTACCAACTGAGCTATCGACAGGACGGATGAAAAAGATGACATAGGACCTCACCATGCGCTTGCGGAGTTTAAGGTTCAAATCTCGTACTTTAGTCATTCTAGCGAAAGCTTCAATTACTCAAGTAAAACCCAATTGCTATAATGCCGGATGGACCTTTGGTGACTTCGGAAAAGACACATGATTTTTTCAATCCAGCAATAATGGTATTATTTGAAAATAAAATGATAATTTGTTTGTGGATTAAACCGATCAAATATAATACTCAAATAGGAACATAGTTTACATAATATTGCATGCAATAGTGTTTTTATCAACTGTTCTTGATTCTATACGTTCCATTATTTTATTGAAATGGTTCAAGAAAAATCCGATAGGTGGCAGTGAACACAAAAAGTCGAATAAAAAAATGTATTTATTAGTTTTAGTACCTATGATGTATCTTAACAGAAGCATTTCATTTCTAATTATTTTTACCTCAAGGGTCATATTGCAAGGTTGTTCGTTGATATTCAAGACAAAAATAGACAAAACGATGAGAAACCCGATATTCTCTACACCACGGTTCGTAAAATCAGTTTTCACTTCTTTGGTACGAAATGTTGAAATTGTGGATGAATTTAGATACTTGGGAAGTATGTTTGAAAAGAATGGAAAGATGACAAGAGAACTTGAGAATAGGGTGTGTAAGGGAACGCAAGTGGTAGGATAACAAAGAACAAGCGATTGACGATAGATCTGATAATGGCGGTACACAATGGCATATTGTTACCGACTTTTATGTATGGAAGTGAAGCATGGACAGTGAATGAGTAACGTATGTACGGTGGAAATTAAGCATTTGAGAAGCATGACAGGAAAAACTCTGAGGGATAGAGTAAGGAATGAATGGGTAAAAAAAGAATGTAATTTGAAAAAGGATTTCCTTGACTTATAGGTTTGTATGAGGCTGACCACCCATACTGTAAAAAATGGTTCACTTGACCAATGTCACCCCTGTTTCAGGGAATGTCGGCAAGAGTTGCGGGCTTATGTTCATTTGAGGTTTGGATTTTATTTGTAAGTACACAATCAGCATTTGTAAGCGCGAACTAGACGTGTTTGTTTGTGGGCATACATCTGAGAACTTTAAATGAATATATCCAACTTAGATTAAAAGTAGATTATAGATGTGAAAGTTAAGGTACAAAATAATGTGATAAGATGGTTTGGGCATGTGGAAAGAATGAATGATGATAGACTGACAAAATACGTAAACTGAGGTAGTGTGAAGGAAAAAGAAGTAAAGGACGACCGAGAAAATTATGGAGTGATCAGATTGAGGATATTGTGAAAGAATGGGATATACAAAGTGAGCGCAAAATAATAAAATGCTTGAAAAAGGTGATGGATATGAATGAATCGAAAGAGGTATGCAAGGATAGGAAAAAATGGAGGCAGCTCCGCAGAGGCTCTGGCCACCCCTAGCGGAATGGCGACAGAGTTACAGTACAGTTACAACATACCTAACGACCGTTGTCTAAAAACCTATCTACTCGTAAAAATAAATCATGATTTCAGAAAAACCTGAAAAAAACACTTTTTAGAATTAAAGGGATATGCATTAGGATAAGAGGTGATTAGAATCGGCCCATTTTAAGCGTTTAGTGCCAGTCTGATGCTATCAGCTTTGAAATGGGCTTTTAGGTCAGCCTAGATAATAGAGGAGGCAGAAACCTGAGAGAGGTTCATGTGGGTGAATCCCCTTGACACGGAAATATCGGCTTATGATAATATCGTAAGATTTTAGTTGGGGCTCTCTTTTAATTAAACTGCAATTATTTATTTTAACCGAATTTATTTTGCACGGTTTGGTTCACAACTTACAACAATTTATAATCTCTGCTTATTGGTCTTCACTGCAAAGGCTTGGAGCGACTAATCCCTCTCCGCACCATTTCAGTCCCTATATATAGATACAAAAGAGATCTCCCGCATATTCCAGATCATTCTTCGATTTCTCGCTCACACCAGAACGCCGTTCTATGCACTACCACCATCATGAACTACTCCCACATTGTTCTACCCACGCTATCGTACATGTATAGGTGCGCGTAAGTACTTGGATTTCATAGTTCGTAACAATATATATACTTAACTAGCAGACTGACCGTGCTGCGCACGGTTGTCTGCTAGGCCCTTCGGGCAGAGTGAGTCTGGCTTCGCAATAATTTTTCCTCACACCTCCTTCATAGTAATTAAATGCTTTAAGAAGTAATTTGAAAAAAAATTGCGGTAAAAGGGTTATTTAGTTCTTTCATGTTCTGAGATTCTTGTATGAAGCATGAGGTATGAGGCTGACCTCCCATACCTAAAAAAATGTTCACTGAACGAATGTTTCTCTGTTCCTGAAAAGTTCGGCAAAATTGCAGGGCTTATGGTCAAGAGAGGCTGAAATTTTTATTTGTAATAATTACACATGCAGCGTTTGTAAGCGCAAACTCACTCATGTCTGCTTGGGGGCATGCATTGAATATGAATTATAAAATGTATGTATGCAACTTAGATTTATATTCTAAAATTAAAAACATCAAGTGCCACAATTATATGTTAGCGTGAAAAGACATTTGCCAGCTTGTGGGTGTGCATTCAATTTGAATCATTAAAGAACTTTTTTTGCAACTTTAGATTATAAATTAAATTTAACGTTGTTGAATCAAATTCCTTGACTTAAGGGTTAGTATGAGGCTTACCACCCATATCGCATAAATGGGTTCACTTAACTAATGTTCCCCCTGTTTCTGAAAAGGTCGGCAAAAGTTGCAGAGCTTATGTGCATTAGAGGCCTTCATTTTAATTTGTAAGTTCACATGCAGCATTTCTAAGCGGGAACTCACTCGTGTCTCCATGGAAGCATGCATTGAATATGAATTATAAAATGTATCTATGCAACTTAGATTTATATTCTAATATTAAAAACATCAAGTGCCACAATTATATGTTAACGTGAAATGACATTGGCCAGCTTATGGGTGTGCATTTAATTTGAATCATCAAATAAGTTTTTTTGCAACTTTAGATTATAAATTAAGATTAACGTTGTTTAAGGATTTTTCAAACTCAAATCCTTGACTTATAGGTTGGTATGCGGCTGACCACCCATACTGTGAAAAATGGTTCACTTTGCCAATTTCACCCCTGTTTCAGGGAAGGATGGCAAGAGTTGCAGGGCTTATGTTCATTTGAGATTGGGTTTTTATAATGTAGGTCCATATGCGGCATGTGCCAGCGCGAAATTATACATGTCTGCTTGTGGGAATGCATTAAATATAAATCTTAAATGATATATATCCTTGCAGCTTAGATTAGATTAGAAATTCCTTGACTTATAGGTTAGTATGAGCCTGAATATCCATATTGCAAAAAATGGTTCATTTGAAAAATGTTTCCCCTGTTTTTGAAAAGGGTGGCAAAAGTTGCAGGGCTCATGTTCATTACAGGCCTTAATTTGAATTTGTAAGTTTACATACAGCATTTATAAGTGTGAACCCACTCGTGTCTCCAGGGGGACATGCATTGAATATGAATCATAAAAGTTATTGTATCTGTGCAACTTAGATTATATATTCTAATATTTAAAAAAAAATCAAGCGCCACAACTATATGTTAGCGTGAAATGACATTTGCCAGTTTGTGGGCGTGCATTCAATTTGAATCATCAAATAACTTTTTTTGCAACTTAAGATTATAAATTAAATTTAACGTTGTTGAAGGATTTTTTAAACTCAAATCCTTGACGGATAGGGAAGTATGAGCTTGAATACCCAGATCGCAAAAAATGGTTCACTTGACAAATGTTTCCCCTGTTTTTGAAAAGGTTGGCAAAAGTTGCAGGGCTTATGTTCATTAGAGGCCTTAATTTTAATTTGTAAGTTCACATGCAGCATTAATAAGCGCGTACCCACTCGTGTCTCCAGGGGGGCATGCATTGAATATGAATTATAAAAGTTATTGTATCTTTGCAACTTAGATTATATATTCTAATATTAAAAAAAAATCAAGCGCCACAACTATGTATATGTTAGCGTGAAATGACATTTGCCAGTTTGTGGGCGTGCATTCAATTTGAATCATCAAATAACTTTTTTTGCAACTTTAGATTATAAATTAAGATTACCGTTGTTTAAGGATTTTTCAAACTCAAATTCCTTGACTTAAGGGTTAGTATGAGGCTTACCGACCATATCGCATAAATGGGTTCACTTAACAAATGTGTCCCCTGTTTCTGAAAAGGTCAGCAAAAGTTGCAGGGCTTATGGTCATGAGAGGCTGAAATTTTTTATTTGTAAATACACATGCAGCATTTGTAAGCGCAAACTCACTCGTGTGACGTGTCTCCGTGAAGTAGTGCATTGAATATGAATTATAAATGTTAATGCGTCTATGCAACTTAGATTGTATATTATAATAATACTTAAAAAAAATTAAATGCCGCAATAAGTATGGTTTCATATAAAAAGTTGACCTAATCGATCGTCATTTTTTCAAAAAAATACATGTTTATTTTATTTTATTTTATTTTCATAGGACAACAAACAGCGTTACATAAGAAATATAATAGTAGCAATTACAAAAAAACATGGCCAATTATATGTTGCCACGGATATAAAATTTAGGAAGTTGGAAATAATTACAAGATGTTAATTACAAGTAACTAATTACAAGAAAAAAAAAAAAAATACTGCTCTCAAAACAGAATATGATGTGAAAAAAAATGTAAATTTAAAAATAAAGAAAATCAGTTCTCCCTGAGTGAAGCACCCACCGCTTTGCGAAAGTGCGCCGTCTCTAAATGAAAAATATCAATGCTACTGAAACACTTGTTATAAGTTTCACAGACCCGGTAAATTGGCGCGCTCTGAGCATAGTTAGTGCGACACACAGGGAGATGAAAGAGTTGGTCTACCGTGTGCCTGGTTCTGCGAGTTGGAATGTTGAGGGATAACATACACAAGATATCAGGGTTATCAATTTTGTTGTGCAAAATGCCGTGGATTAACATCATGTCGCAAACAACACGCCTATCCTCTAGAGAGTCCAGCTTATGATAGTCAAGGGCTGACTTGTAATCAGGAAAAGATAAGTTAAACTTATAATTTATGTGTTTTATAAATCTTTTTTGTACTCTCTCGATACGTTTTATATGCACCGCATAAGAGGGGGACCAAACAGGGGACATGTACTCAAGAAGTGAGCGAACCATTGTTGTGTAGAGAACTTTTAATACCGTAACTTTTTTGAAGGGTTTGCAAGTTCGCAAAATGAACCCGAGCACCCTGAATGATCTCTCCAAGACATTGTCAATATGATTCACGAAGGTGAGTTTGCTATCCATTATGACACCCAGATCTCGTACCCGGTCAACAGACTCGATAGGAAAATTGTTAATATAATAAATATGATTTAAGGGTGAAAGTTTACGTGAGAACGAGACCTTGTGACATTTGCTAACATTAATGGATAGTCTATTGGCAGCACAATATTCTGAAAGCCGATCGAGATCTAATTGAAGTCTTGCACAGTCAGATGAATCAGAGATTCTCAAAAAAATCTTCATATCGTCAGCAAATAGGAGATGCTCTGCATGAAGAAAACAGTCACCAATATCGTGGATATACAAAGTAAAGAAAAGGGGTCCCAAATGCGATCCCTGGGGAACACCGGAAGGAATGGTGACAAAGTTTGATTTGTAGCCTCCTATTACCACTGCCTGACGACGATTACGGATATAGGATTCTATCCATCTTAGAAGATCACCGTGGATTCCGAGCTTACTCAATTTGCTCAACAGAATGTTATGATTTACTCTGTCAAAAGCCTTGGCATAATCGGTGTAGATAACGTCGTTATAACTGGTTGAAAATGTTATAACTGGTTGAAGTATAATTTTGAAATAAATAAAGAATATAGGTAGGTACTCAACGGAATTCAAACGAAAAAGAATCGACTTGTATGGCAACTTTGAAGCGTATGTTGAAGTGTTGGCAATTTATTTGAAATTCGAATGTCAAAATGAGTTTTGTTTCTCGCATAGGTTTTACATAAAAAGGTGTTGTGATTGATCATGTTTATTTATTTAAAAAACAACAATTCAAAATCTATTAATGATGAGGAAGCACATCCCAAGTCCTGAACAATATTTGTTGTGAATATGACGTGCATCTGTTCAGGAGTTCTTCAGTTTGTCATCCATTAACGCACAATTATTTTTTATGGGGAGGCCGTTGAATTTTATATTATAGGGGGATATAATACTTGTCTATAATCTATGTTTCAAAAAGATATATTGACATTTAAAATTAATTTGAAATGCATGCCCACGAACAGGTATGTCTAAAAGTTCGCGCTTTTAAATGCTGCATGTGTACTAACAAATTAAAATCCAGACTTCGAATAAACATAAACAGTGCAAGTTTTGCCAACCTTCCCTGAAACAGGGGTGATAATGGCAAAGTGTACCATTTTTTTTTACAGTTTGTGTGGTCAGCCTCATACCAACCTATAAGTCAAGGAACATACACAACAAATTACATTTAAGAAACAAATAATATGTATAAACATTAAAAGCAAATACAAAATTATAATTTCAAATTTCAAAAATTTTAATAACTCTAGCCCCATAATAATAAAATCTCTAATCTAAGTTGCAAAGAAATATTACATTTGAGATTCATACTAAATGCATTCCCACAAGCAGACACGTATGAGTTCGCGCTTAACATGCCGCATGTGGACTTGCAATATAAAAGCCAAATCTCAAATGAACATTAACTCTAGCCGACCTTCCCTGAAACAGGAGTGATACTGGCAAAGTGAACAATTTTTTTTTTTACAGTATCCGCCATATCAGAAAATATTTAGCTTTGTATGAGCGTCCATGTGCTGTGGGTCCTTCTGACACATGCATTAAGGGCGGATATGAGGAGGGTTTGAGCATACTATACCTGCTTGTATGCGTGCATTAAAACATAATCTCAAATGCGAAAATATCTTTACGACTTAGATTATAGATAGGGTGTTCTATGGCGTACGCAATTTATTGGGAAAGATTCGCCACTAACATTAATTTGCAAAAACACTTTCGTCAAATTAGTTCACCCGAGCATGCGAAGTACTTTTTCATTGAATTTGTAAAATATGTAGACTTAATTGATTTATCATTTTGTTCGGTAGTTTACAACATTCCAAAGTGAACGTTAGCGCTTACTCATAAAAAAATAGATTTCATGCATGCCATTTAACAGACCATCATTCAACATTCAACATTCTTGCGCATTGACTTATGACATCTGTGGAAAATACTAAAAGTGTAAAAATCCTGTAGTTTAGAAATTTTTCATGAGCACTTACTTAAAATTAGTTCACTCACTGTGAGAAGTTATACCGAAATAATATTTTACACACGGATTCTCAAATTAGTGAATCAGCACTTATTCAATTTTACCTTTTCAAGGTGGCGATTTATTATTTACATTTTTATATAATTTTCTGTAGTCATGCACAATCACTCTTGCATGTTGTCTATTCAGTTTTGAATGTTGGAAACAAAAAATATTTTCCGTTGAACGAATACATTTACTTCATCGAAAATACAATCACTTCCACTTATTTCATTAATGCAGCGGTATTTTGATTGCGTTTTATTCTGTGTTGTTTCACCCATTGTTACGTCAGCATTTTTCGCTAATGAGATGGATTGCTAACAAGGCATTGACTCCACATTCCACTTTTATAGGAACAGAACATTTTGTTTTTATTTTATGAAAATATTATACAAAACATAAACGCCACAAAGCTGTACGTCTGTTTTTCTTTTATATACAAATGAACATACGCCCTGCAACTCTTGCCGACCTTCCTTGGAACACGGGTGACGTTGGCAAAGTTAACCACTTTCTACAGTAAGGGTGGTCAGCCTCATACCAACTACAAGTCAAGGAATAAGTGAAGTAAACCAAAATCTCCAATATAATTAGTAATTTCGTAAGATATTTTTATCAAGTTAAAAATGGGTGCTGTTAAAAGGTGTGCAAAGAACCAATGGGCAGAAAGTAATGAACTGATTAATTTAAATTCGGCTCATTGAATTTCATGGCTATGAAAACATCAACTCATTAGCTCCTAAACAACGCAAGTGTATTAAATATTATACGTACACGTATGTGTTTAGCAATCTGATTTTAAATAAACTTTTTGAAAAAGTATCAAAAAAAAATCTTGGATCGCGATAAAGGTAATTTTTGTTTTAGGAAAGTTGCAGGGTTTCCCTACATAAGTTTTCACAAATAAACCAATCATTCCTGTAAGAGTTTTCGTAAAATAAATCATTTTAATTCCTGAAAGTTTTCGCAAATAAACCATTATAAAACGTGTAAAAGTTTTTGTAATTAAACCATTGTCATTATCCTGAAAAAAAAAACAAATAAACCATTGCATTGAAATAAAACATGGGCAGCCACATCGAGGCGTGACCACCTTCTGGTGAATAGAGTACCACTCTCCATAGGAGGTAAGCTAATCCAGCCTTCTGATTCGGTAAGACTTCTAGGAGTCTTACTGGATCGTAACCTGACACTGGATAGGCAAATAGATGCCACAATAGCTTCTTCTTTTTTTTCGCTTCGCCAAATAAAGGCAATAAGAAAATGTCTGCCGTCAGATGCGGTTAAGACCCTGGTGAGTGCGTTTGTGATGTCTCGGATTGACTATTGCTCGACGCTTTATAGTGGTCAGCCGAAGAAACAGTTTAATCGCTTTCAATCTGTGTTGAATTCGGCAGCAAGACTCATATTCGGGATTCCCAAATTCGCTCACATCACCCCGCTGTTAAAAAAACTTCATTGGCTTCGTTTCCCGGAGAGGGTGGTCTTCCGTGTTTGTTTAATGGTATTTAAAGCCATCAATCGCTTGGCCCCACCTTATCTGGCTGATATGATTTCACCTGTTGAAATGGGTGTTAGGAGGCAGACACTCAGATCTGCGGGTGATGGAGTAGTCAATTTGGTTCAGCCGCGCCGTCAGATTCGTACAAACTTCGGAGACCGCGCTTTCCGTGTTGCGGGGCCGGTGGAGTGGAACAGACTGCCACCCGGAGTGAAGAACTCCAAATCTGTGGGTGTATTTCGAGGAGCACTCAAGGCACACTTGTTTAGAAAGTCTTATCCATGATCGGAGAGGGCCCTTGAGGTGTGACACACACAAAAACGGCGCTCTCTTATCATGTGTAATTTAAAATAAATCAGCCTGTTATTATTATTATTATTATTGCCATTTCAGTAAAAGTTTTCGCAATTAAACCATTATAATTCCCGTAAGACTTTTCATTAAAATAAACATTAAAATTCGTGTAAAAAGTATTGCAAATGATCTATTGTAATTCTTCTAAGAGATTCAAAACTGAACCATTATCATTTTTTTTGAGTTTTCGTAAATAAATCATTTCCATTCCTGTTGAGTTTTCGCAAATGAAACATAATCATTTCTGTGAGAGTTTTCGTATATAAACCATTATCGAATTGTTTCAAAATGGTTCAATGATCTGCTATAAATCATTCTAAATGAAACTAAATTTGAACAGTCGAGTAGAAGCAACGTCAGACGATTCACTCACAATTCGTTCATTTGCACACTGACTTGATGAATGAACCACGAGTGAATAGTCATGAAATCACCTCAAGGAAATTACTTCCACAAAGAAAAAAATGCACATAAATTGGGTTAGTTCGTTAAAATGTAGATTGCATTAATAGACATAATAAAGTTCATTAGCCAATTAGAAATGCAGTGCATATGTGTGAGATTGTATGCGTACAATACACCTGCAGCATTTAATTTAGAAACGTCCGGCATGAACTGGTTTTCAATCTATTTTTAACGGAATTGTTTGCTAGATTGTGAGAAAATTACACGGTACACTTTCGTAGGAAAGCGATCGGCCATGAAAATTTTCGTGAACGCGCATTCTAAGCTATACGAGTAGGTACATTTCACCTGAGAGAGCAGACATTTAGTGCAGCCCATTTAAGAAAAAAAATCTGAAATTTGTATGTAAGGACAGAAAGATATTAAGATATTAATAAGGATAGAAAACATATTATATGCATTCTCACAAGTAGACGCGTTAAAGTTCGCGCTTGCACATGCCGCATGTGAACCTACAACATAACAAAAAACCCATCTAAAATAGGTATACACCCTGCAACTCTTGCCGTCCTTCCCTGAAACAGGGTTGCCATTGGCAAAGTGAACCATTTTCTACAGCATGGGTGGTCGGCCGCATACCAACCTAAAGTCAAGGAACATGCACGACAAATTACATTTTTTAAATCAATAAATAATAATACTTATCTATGGCCATAAAAACTAAAACATAAAACAAATTTCAATTTAATAAACCCTAGCCGCCAACATTACAGATCAACCGCCACAGAAAGATTCACATTATATGCATTCTCACAAGCAGACGCGTAAAAGTTCACGCTTATAAATGCTGATAGTGAACCTTCAAAATAAGAACCCACCAAAAATGGGCATACACCCTGCAACTCTTTCCGTCCTTCCCTGAAGCAGGGGTGCCATTGGCAAAGTGAGCCATTTTCTACAGCATGGGTGGTCAGCCGCATACCAACCTATAAGTCAAGGAACATACGCATTAAATTACACTTTTGAATCTGATGGGCATAAGACAAACAAGCACTAAACTGACAATACGTGGAACCAAAACTTTGCAACTCAAAGAAAATTAAATTATCTAGAATCTGGACAGTAGCTTTGTGAAAGTTTATTCTTATAAATTAAAAATACAATATTTTAATTGTTTAAATGTCTCTGGCCTTGTACCAACTGTGCAATGGACGCGAACAAGGTTCTACAATGATTAATTAATTAATTGTTGTTACGCCTGGCACCCTGGCACTGAGTTTATCAGGTCTCAGTGCGCCATAAAACCACATGATAATAAAAGTAAATAAAAATGCAATACACGTAGTATTAATGTTTTTGTTTTTATAAATAAATACGCTATTCGTGGTCAAATCGAAAGTTGTTAATATAATATGTATAATCTAAGTTGAAAAGATATGTTGACATTTAAGATTCATATTAGATGTATGCCCACAAACTGACACGTGTAAATTCGCGTTTACAGATGCTGCAAGTGTACTTACAAATTGAAATCCAAACCTCAAATGAACATACGCCTTGCAACATTTGCCAAACTTCCCTGAAACAGGGTTGATTTTGGCATAGTGAACCATTTTTTACAGTGTGGGTGGTCAACCTCTTACCAAACTAAGACAATAAAATGATGCAAATTAATATATTTAAAAAAATATTAAGGGCGTTAAGAGTGTAAATACTTATTTTTCTATATTTTGTATTGTTTGTGTATTAACACTGTGAAAAATTATATTAAAAAAATTGTTAATTTTTAAGGTTTCAAATTAAACACTGTTTTATTTTATTTTTCTAGTCAGGTCGATAGCTCAGTTGGTAAAGTGATTGCATACCATGCTGTGAGCTTGGGTTCGAATCCCACCGAGGGTGTCAGAAATGATTTCCCGGTTCCGTGTTCATTTCAAACCCAAATAAAATACCAACAAGGTTTACTCAAGGAGCTATAGGTTGCTCCTTGACTGATAGGTTGGTACGAGGCTGACCACCCGTGCTGTAAAAATCGGTTCACTTTTGCCAATGCCACCCGGTTCAGGGAACGGCGGCAGGAGTTGCACGGTTTATGTCCATGTGAGGTTTTCTTTATTTGTATGCACACATGCAGATTGTGTAGGCGCGAACCTACATGTGCCTGTCTGTAGGCATGCATTTCATATGAGCCTTAAATGCTTACATATCCTTGCAGCTTAGATTAATATAGATTTACTCAACCTCGAAAAGAAATGAGTACTAGCCCCCTCGTGAGGTAGGAAACCCTCGCAAACGGTAAACGCGGCAAGAAGTAACACTATGCTTGTAGCTTAGTTGCATTTTTTCGCAAATATATTTTTTCATTCAAGATTAATATTAAACGCATGCCCACAAGCGAACACCTGTAAATTCGCGCCTACAAATACAAAATAAATAAACATTAGCATATCAACTTTTCTTGAAACAGGGGTGACATTGGCAAAATTAAAGCATTTACAATTTTGATAAATAAGGTAGCCATTTCATTTACTTTAACCCCACAAAAAGGATTTTCATGGGATTTTTAGTAGCATTTTGTACACAAGTAACAAAACTAGTGAAACTTATTCAGTATATTGTAACAATGTGATTATATTATTAATCTGCAAATTAACTTGCAGAATAATGTGAAATTAATATGCAAGCTACAATGAATTATTCAAAATGGAAAACTTACATACATTACAAGACTTTTATTATATTTAAAAATATTTCCGTAAAAAATATGTTTATCAGCGTCCAAAGAGAAATTCTGTTTTATGAATAATAACTAGAAACGGTACACCCTAGTACGAGGCTTTAGTCTTAACTTGACAAATAACAGAGATATCTATTCTTGGACAGCGTTGGCAGGGGTTAATGAATGAAGCCAAAACTGACTCGTAGTTGTCTATTGCAAAAGATAATGTTGATCAATGTTTTTTCCTTAAGAATACCATTATAATATCCATTGTTTGTTAAAGAAACATGATATAAGATAAAAACATAATCGGCACGTTGATCTTGCGAAAAGCAAACATGCGAATTTTCTGTTGGCATCATAGGACGTGTGTGCCGTGGAATAATCATATCAACGGTTAAAAGGCAGTAGGGCATAAGCGACGTTTTGGTCAAAAATGAGTTATGAATGCTATCTAATCTAAATAATCTAATCTAAGTTGCAAAGATATGTTACATTGGAGATTCACATTACATGCATTCTCACAACCAGACACGTACTATCCTACTTGAAATTTTCCACTCTTTCTAATGCGCTAACTCCCACAGCTCTACGATGATTTTTGGGTTGTTTATGCCCAAGCTAACAACTGAGTTTTCGAAGTACGGTTTTGGCGTAACCGACAAGATTTTGGCCTTTTTTGTCCTAAAGGCGCTTGTGACATAAAAAAATCGTAAAATATCGTGAAACCACAGTAATAGGAATGCCAATAAATGCATTTAGTTTTTTTCATTTTAGAGCTGTTTTGATTTTAACGATATGATAAAAAATATAAAAAGTTATGCCATTTTTCTGCTATGTCAAACTTTAAACTGCTTACCTGAACAATTTAGTTTATGTCGCTTATGCCCTACTGCCTTTTAACCGTCAATATAGACACCGCAAAGGTAAAACTGAATGATCTAAGCTGGTTTTCTCAGATAAATGCACCTTTTTCCCTATTTTTTACAAGAGAAAACACACAAAAGAGTGAATATCCTGTAGTTTAGAAGTTTTTCATGAGCACTTCCTTTTAATTAGTTCACTTACTATGAGAAGTTGCCCCCAATAAAATGTTTTATCCGAGATTTTTGAAATCAGTGAATCAGCACTTATTTAGTTTTACCTTTAAGGTGGCGTTTCGCGATAAGTGCACAATTACTCGGTCTGAAGATTTCACCAAGGATATTTTATTTGTGAAGAGGAATGCAATTCACCAACGATTTTTTCCTGGACATTCAAAGGAAATTATTAGATTTGTGAAGAAGAATGCAATTCACCAACGATTTTTTCCTGGACATTCAAAGGAAATTATTAGATTTGTGAAGAGGAATGCAATTCACCAACGTATTTTGCCAGTACATAAACAGGTAGATATAGACATTATAAATTAACAATTCATTAGTGAATATTTTTAATTAATTATTATTTATTAATTCATAATTAAGTACCTCATTTCATACGTTGAACCATGGTCGAAGTTCTATTATATATAAACTAAGTTGCAAAGAAATGTATTATTATCATTAAAAAATCATATTAAATGCATGCCCACAAACAGGCACGTAAGGCAATTTAAGCCTCTAATGAACATAGCCCTGCAACTTTTGCCGACCTTCCCTGAAACTAGGGTGACGATGGCAAAGTGAACACTTTTTTTACAGCATGGTTAGTCAGCCTCATACCAACCTAGGAGTCAAGGAATATGTCAATAACGCAAGTTCGAGTGCTGTTCGGGATTTGGTCGGGATGGATGGTCGCTGGTTTCTTTTGTTAAAAGTCTTTACTTTTTTGTTACGGTTGAACTTTAATTTTGATAAGTGTACAACAATTGAAACAGACAATAGTAGAGAAGAACACTTACAGCAAGAGAATAGGAGAAGAACATTTAAATTGGCAGAATCTTTGCTTTTATATTAGGGCATTCTAACCCTCTTAAATTTCTGTAACAATAACTCACTTCTAACCAATGGCAGGCATTGACCAATAACAACGTTGTGACGTCAGACCATAGACAATTTGGAGTTGCTATATTCACAACATATATCCCTTTTTCTTACCTACCATAACTATAAATAACATAAACTCACTCTAATATCGGCATTATATTTATTATTAAAATAGTCGGGATATTACCCGACACTGGCGCCCCCGCTGTACGTGGGAATTCGCCAAGAAGAAGAATAGGATTAATTGTTTTATCCTTTTGAACTAATGTTATTTTTTTTCTTCTATTATACCTCTCATATTTTCTCAAACATACTGCCCCCAAAAAATATAAATGGTTCAAACATTTTTATCAAGCAATTCATTCAGTTCTAGGCATAACCCTTACACCTAATTTGCATATTACTTGCACACTCTTAACTTATTTTAAAAATTTTCAATTCTTCCAATATACATACATTTTTTTTTTTTACAATCATATTAATTTAAATTGATTCAATAAATTAATTTAAATAAATTTAATAATTGAGCTTCATTAAATAATTCAATAGATAAATTAAATAAATACCCTTAATTCAAATTGCATTCTCATTTGTTTCCCCTTTACAGAAATAAAAGTAAACATTCATAACATCTGATACATAATAATTTCAAATATTCAATATTCATATTCAAAATAAAGGCTCATGCAACCTACAATAATCTTTTAGTATCCATTAAAATTATATATTCATATCAGTTTTTTAATTCAATAAACTTGAAGTTCAAAGGCTTTCTGGCATAATATGAAATTCTTTTCAAATAAACCTCTTACTCTGGTTTTTTTTTTTTTAATTATAAATCATATAGCTTTAACATGTTAGAAAGAATTCCTTGCACTCTGTTTACATGTTATAACTAAGGTTCCATATTATATTTTTAAATGCATCACACAGATTTTATACAAAAATCTCCTTTTTTTTTTTTACAAACAAAATAATTTTATAACTTCATCATAATTTTGGTTAGAAGATTTCTATTACACATTTGTGAATCTTCAGGTAATTTGCATAATACTAGAGACAGTTTTTAAAGTAACTACTCTAACCAACTTATCACTTTCAGGATGAATCTACATCACCCTACCTAGTTTTCCACCTGAAGGGGACAACCATGTCCTCTCTTATTAACACCAGATCCCCAATTTTTATATCATCCTGCGAACCTTGTTTCCATTTACTACGGGTGGTGCAAAGTATGTAAATATTCAACTGTCCACCTCTTCCAAAATGACTGTAAAGTTGACTCAACAGTTGATATCTATTTAATGTTCCTATTTTTAAATGATCTGTGGAGGGTTCTGGCAATGCAATGATAGGTGATCCGATTAAGAAGTGACCGGGAGTTAAGGGGTTAAGATCTTTTGGATCGTTAGACAGTGAAGTGATTGGTTGAGAATTCAAACAGACCTCAATCTGAGTTAGAATAGTGTAGCACTCTTCAAAGTTGAGAATATGTATACCCACAATTTCCTTTCCAAAGGAATTTCTGTACTTTTCACAGCTTTTCCCATAGTTCTCCATGAAGCAAGTAGCTGCAAATAGCTGAGTTTAAGAGTTTAGCATTTCAGATTTTGCACACACAAAATTTGAAATATAATGAAATATATGTGTTGACGTTTTCCTCGACGGGAAATGAACCTCTTAAAACCAATTTAAATAACTTGTTGACAATCGAAGACTAGTCCCTTTTCCTCATGTATTGCTTCAGTTGCAAGCAGACAAAAAAAACAGCAATGTAAGTTCTGTATTGAACCTTACTTCTGATATTTCTACTTTGCCATTATCGGACCGACATAGTCCACTCTGGTAATCGAAAAAAAGTCTTGATGGGTTTACCCTCTGAACTGGTAACTAGCCCATTTGTTGCTGTAAGTTTTTGGGTTATTTCTGAAGTTGACAATACAATCTTTACATGAGTACAACAATGATTTACATGATATTATCCAATAATCTCAAAGTATAAATGACAACTATGTAATTGTACCTATATGAAGGTTTTTTTTTTTTTTTCTGTGGTAATCCTTTACAATTAATTTTTTAAAGCGAATGCTGGGAATGTAATATAATGAAATTACCTTTTTTTTCTTCTGGCATACTAACATGTTTTTGTCGACTACCAATCTTTAATCTTATCCTCATCTATCTAAGGATTTAATGATAACAAACTAAAAAACCCGGAACCAGAAATCAAGCAACAAACTAATGTTCTTAGCTTTCCTTTACATAAGTTTCCTTTTCTGGAGCGAAAATTTAATGTGCTTACATCATAAGTTTTCTAAGGGCATAAGTGTTGATTCTCTTTGTTAGGTCTTACACCTCAACAAACATGATTCCTTTAAATTTATTTCAATTAAAAAAAAACTTGAGAAACAACAACAAAACTGAGGAACAATTCATATCGAATAATGAATTATAACCAAACTGGAGTACCATACATATAGTTAGGATTCACTCCTCAACTCCTCGAACCTCAAAAAAAACATGTTGTAATTCTGTGATACTCACTTAACGTAAAAACCTTGAGAAACAAATGCATATTCATTCTTATTAACTATACCCACAACCAAAGTATCATAAAACAAATTAAATTAGGATTCACTCCTTGAGACATTAAATTATTGTCCTTTTAATCGGACATGTTTCCATATCAATAGCTTAGTTCTCGTAATAATTTTGTTTGTGACAGTATTTAATTCAATCTGCCATAATTCCTTGGTTTTATCTCCCCAGAATACCTTTGGTAGAGACTTATCTTTCTCTCGTATGACAATTTGCCTGTACATGATTCGTTGGTCTGCAGTCATCATTCTTCGATGGCTGCGAAACCCTAAGAGAACATTTAAAATGTCTGGCTGAATAGATTGTTCCACCACTGTGATGTCATTCAAAGACATCCTAGTGCTTGTTCCGGCGCTAGCACCACACACCACTTTCAATCTATCAGTGTTTGCTCGCTTTTGTTCAGCTCCACTATGCAGCAAACCATATGGAGTTTGCGCGCCACTATCACTTTTTAACAAAAACACATGACTAACTGTCAAATCCTCATTAACAAATTCCTGACATGGCTCTATCTCGCCAGAGCACCCTTGTAATTTGGTATCTAACGATGGTCCACACTTCATGGCTCCATCCTTAGAGTCCCCAAAAGCACTATGGGATTGATCCTTCCGACCAATTCCCACTTGAAATCCACCGTCCTCACTATTGGCTGTCGTGCTCCTAAACAACTCCTCGAAGGCTCGTTCCTCCAAAGAAATATGTTTAATCTCAGTTGTGCTGTCTTCAGTTGTATCAACTAAATCTTTGAAATATTTACTTGGTTCTGAAGCATCTGAAGCGCTCCTCGCCGCGGTGGTCAAGATGGTCTGCACTGGTGATTGTAATGCTGCAGTAACAAACCCAAGAGCAGATGGATTGTGTGTGATTTCGTCTTTCTTGTCCGTGCGAAGAACCTTCCAGAATACTTCTTCACCAAGCTGCATGGACATTGGACCCGGTTCCTCGAACTGCAGGTCTGTCCGCTGTTCTCGTCTCTCTGGTTGATTAGCTCTGAAATCCGTTTTAAATTTTGGTGTATTTATTTGTTCATTAATTGAGGGCATTTCGTTAATTTTGACTTCATTTTCAATGGACTGTAATAATATTTGTTTTTCATTTTTCTCCAATTTTCTTTTTGCTAGAACAATTAATTTCACAAATTCTTCTTCTAACAAAAACCTATTTGAAACTTGGGATGAATTAACTGTTTCAGAATTAATCTCTACTTGAGTCTGATATTCATCGAACTCATCGAACAATTTTTCAAATCTGGACAATCTAAATTGTAATTCCATTTCGTCGATGTCCATATCTTGTAATTTATCCAAGTACCTTTTAAAAATTTGTATTCTTGATGGAACTACTTTTAACCATTTTAATACTGAATCCATTTTTTATTGAATTATTCGCCAGATAAAACAATAGTTAATGTTAGTAATGATTTTCTATTTCATTCTATTCAACTCAAAGTAGAATCAATTATTTGAAACAATTGTGACAATTTTCTATTACCGCTAGGTTTACAAAATAATTTTAAAAATCTCCCAATAAAATTAAAATTTTACAGGACTACATTACAATTTACAATGCTCATCTCCTCTATGGCAGATATGACAATTATTATTTACCTTCAAAATCACACAATTAATAACTTTCAATCAAGCAAAGCAGAATTAATTATTTAAAAAAGATTATACAAATTGTAAGCGGGTAGACCCATATAAAATTGCGACATTTGCACATCTAGACTAGTGTAAAAAATTAAAAATTTTAAAAATGCAAATTTGATTTCATATAAAATTCCTTTTTTACATAACACATTTGTGATATTAAACAATATCCACAATTTAATAATTTAAAAATTTATATTGGCTTCTTTCTATAATCAACTGAACCAATTTGTGATGTTTGATTTGAACTAAGTACCCTTTTTGTTACTTAAATTTTGTTCTGTGGGTAGGTACTTTTTGCAACATTCATTAATCAAATAAAACAGAATGAACAAAAAATTTACTCATCTTGGATTTCCCGGGCTCCATTCCCTCTGGACCGGTCCCTGGTTGATGAGTCGTCCTTTTTCTTCTCTCCGGTGGCAAGCCCCCCGGTTGAGTGCGGTTCTGCCGGCAGCCCAGTTGATCCCTGCGATTCCTCTGGCGCCTGCCCGGCTCGTGATCTGCGGTGGCCCCTGACGTCCTCGACGTGGTCACCAGCGCAGCCTCGTAGTTGTGGCCTGCCAACCTTGGCCCAGCCCAATTCTTGATGCAGCTCAGTCGAATCCTTGCGATTCTTCTGACGCCTGCCTCGCGATCTGCGGTGGCACCTAACGTGGTCCACCAGCGCAGCCTCGCCGTTGCGGCCTGCCAAACTTGGCCCAGCCCAATTGTTGTTGCAGCTCAGTCGAATCCTTGCGATTCTTCTGACGCCTGCCTCGCGATCTGCGATGGCACCTTGGTCACCAGCGCAGCCTCGCCGTTGTACTTGATGTACTCTTCGCTTCTTTGTTTCCTCTCCTCCTTCTCCTGCCTTCAACCGGTTTCTAGTAACAATTTGTTACTTTTTTATCCGGTGAGATGGACCAAATGTTCGGGATTTGGTCGGGATGGATGGTCGCTGGTTTCTTTTGTTAAAAGTCTTTACTTTTTTGTTACGGTTGAACTTTAATTTTGATAAGTGTACAACAATTGAAACAGACAATAGTAGAGAAGAACACTTACAGCAAGAGAATAGGAGAAGAACATTTAAATTGGCAGAATCTTTGCTTTTATATTAGGGCATTCTAACCCTCTTAAATTTCTGTAACAATAACTCACTTCTAACCAATGGCAGGCATTGACCAATAACAACGTTGTGACGTCAGACCATAGACAATTTGGAGTTGCTATATTCACAACATATATCCCTTTTTCTTACCTACCATAACTATAAATAACATAAACTCACTCTAATATCGGCATTATATTTATTATTAAAATAGTCGGGATATTACCCGACACTGGCGCCCCCGCTGTACGTGGGAATTCGCCAAGAAGAAGAATAGGATTAATTGTTTTATCCTTTTGAACTAATGTTATTTTTTTTCTTCTATTATACCTCTCATATTTTCTCAAACAAGTGCCTTACCCCTCGACCATCCCAGCGACGTTGGTTAAAAGATCGACGAACATATTGTGCAAGTCTTAAACTCTCTGGATGAATCTATTGAGAGAAATGGAATAATCTCTCTTCCAAATTTTCTAGAGTTAGTGCATTCACAGAGTGAAAATTCATTTTAATTTAAATTAAAAAAACTTTTTTTAAACCTACTTTTATTTTCACTTATTTTGTGTTCACAAGGCCTAAGCGCTATCGGACTTTATCCGTCCATCTTCATAGAGGTTTAAAATTCAGGATAGTATGAAGACTAATTAGCTGTTCACTTGCGGCTCTTCATGCAAATATTACCGATATTCGGTGGGTAAGAATTACCGTGGTGATGAGACTTCCAGCCCAGGGATTTTATGTTCTGAATCAATTCCAGTGTTTTCTAGAAACTTCAATCATCTCGAGGCCGCTTGCTAATTTGATTTGTTGAACTATATGGCACCTCAAGTGTAAAAGTAAATTAATTAATAGTGTTTTCGAGCGCACACTATACACCTACGTTTAGAGTAATTAATGTTTATCAACATGTACGATCGACCTTCTAGCTTGCCCAATGTGGAATGCGGTACAAAAATAATAAAGTAAATAACTGAACACGACGGGGCGTGAACAGAAACTAAAAGTTGAATGAATGCGTGTGGAAACTATTTATTTTCACAGCTGAGCGAGTTAGCTTTACATCAAAATCAATACTCGAAATGATGTTTTTTTCCCCTAAAGAGAATTCTTACCTACCGAATATCGGTAATATTTGTATGAAGACTTATCAATCCAAGATGGCCGTAAGTGAAAAGCTGATTTGTCTTCATACATATATAACCGATATTCGTAATCTGAATTACCGTGGCGATGAAACTTCCAGCCCTGGTTCTCATTTTAAAAAGAAGTACCGGCAGCGTTTACTCAGCCTTCACAATAAATAATAGCAAGTCCCTCGACAGCTCTGGGAAAGCCCACTTCAAGTGAAATGGTTCGTGTAGCTTCACGCTCTTTACATTTCAAAAGAATTAGAATCCGCACACGCGGTAAGAAGTAGCACTGTGAGTGCAGGGTGGTTTTATCTACGTTTGAAGAAAACATTGCAACATGACAAAAACCATAACTTAATCAACGACGAATTTTTCAGAATAAATTTAGAGTTTGAGCGCCATCTTGGATTTCCCATATTTGGTAATTCAAAATAGTGTGTTGAGACCGAGTTGTTGCAGCTATCATGTCTTTCTGACATGATAACTGTTTTGTTCACTAAAAATAACATAAATTGCCGATTTTATACAGCGCTATCACCTAAATACCGGTGTTCCCAGATGCCTTACCGGTTCTCCCCTTGGCAGGATGCTCCTCTGCAGCTTTTCCACCGGGTAGCTGTGCCTCCAGCCGAACAACCGGACTATCTTGTTGGCCACGTGATCACACCTGGGTCCCGCCTCACGCATCTCCCCTCATCACCGAAATACCGGTGTTTATCACGACGAAATCACCAAAATACCGGCACTTATCCACGACGATATCACCAAAATACCGGTATCTTAAACTTATGTTTTACTAAAATACCGGTATTGATCAAAATATGACAACAAAACACACGTCTCTTAAACACAAGTTTCATCAAAATGCCGGTATTGATCACAAAACTGTCACCTTAATACGGGCATCTCACAACACTATCACCAAAATTCTGATATTATACAACACAAGAAGTAATTATGAACAAAATACAAATTTTATTTTATTTTAATTTGTTTTTGAATTCCAGAAAAATGTACTGTAAAATGTAATTTAAAAGTAAATATATATGATTTAGATTTTAGCTTATACTATATTGCAAAAACCCTGAAATCTCATGACAAATATTTTAGAAAATAATTAAAGCCTTGTTTTTTTTATTTAATAATGTCAAACAATTTAGGAAAATATCTCTATTTTGATTTGAGTAAAATGAAGATATTCCACAATTTTTATTGTTGTAAAATTTATAAAAAGAAAAATGTGTTGTAATTTTCTTCTTACATGTTTTTTAATTAAAATTAAAAACCATAAAATCTTTGGAGGAATTTTTATGAGCTAGAGAAAGTGTGTTAAATTAAAAATATAAAACTTAGATGTGAAATTAATTTTAATTTAAAAATATTAATATATTTATACTTATATTATCTAGGTTTTTGGCAGTTACTTCGTGAAAGTTCATTTTAATAGATTAAAATAAAAAACTTCTTTGTTACAATTCACATGAGCTTTTATTATCCCGAAACCGGTAGTGTTTAAAAAATAATAAAAGCTCATGTGAATTGTAACAAAGAAGTTTTTTATTTTAATATATTTATACTTGAGAGGAAAAATTCACAAAAACAAAAAGAAAAGAAAATTATGAACACAACGTTTTCTAATTTGTATAAATATTTAAAAATATAAATGGTAAAACATTGTTTTAATTCACTTTATTCTTTTTTTAGCTCGAATATTTTCTAATTTGATTTGTCAACAAACATAAAAAAATAAAATATCTTTTTCTCAGCGGGCAAACGTCACAAGTCGATGTGATTAGGATCATTAGCATTTTTTTTTATTTTTATAATTCACTTTTAGAGTTTATTTTGTACACAACCAGATTCTGAAGAAGCTGTTCCTTGACTTATAGGTTGGTATGCGGCTGACCCCCCATGCTGTACAAATGGTTCACTTTGCCAATGTCACCCCTGTCTCAGGGACGAACGGCAAGAGTTGCAGGGTATATTATGTCCATTTGAGATATGGTTTTTATGTTTTAGGTTCACAATGTGAACTTCACATGCGGCATGTGCAAGCGCGAACTTGTACTTGAACAGGTCTGGTTGTGAAAATGCGTGTTATGTGAATCTCCAATGTAACATATCTTTGCAACTTAGATTAGATAGAGTGCCTCCCATCTTCAGGTGTAAAATGAAACACAGGTGTAAATTATAACAGGATTGAATTATCAATTAACATCTTCCCTAGCAACCCGACCGTGTGTCGTTAATCATTCAAGACACTCTTTGTTACTTCTTGCACATCTTTCCACCAATTTATTTTATAAAACACTTCAACACTGTTATTTACAAATGATTCGAATCTTTGATGACAAAATAGGAGTATTTTTTTTTTATATCCAGAAATTTAAAAAAAATGTTTGTTAAACAGGCGGATATTATTTATATGCGGATATTATTTATATGCGGACATTTTTTTTAAAACTATAAATATTCTAAAGCAAAATAAAATAAAACACTTTGGACTATTGAATTGCAAGAGTTTGAACGCGGTTGGAGAACGTTCTCTTTGGTAGCGATAGAAACAATGGTATGAGGTGAATGCGGTATGGAGAGGGGTGGTGGGGGGAGTGGGGGATTTCCCCCGTCCCCAATCGGGCAGGTTTCCTCCTACCCGGTACCTAGCCGTGATAAGCGCAAAAGCATTACTTTAAGATAATGAAGGAATGTTTGTAAACGGAATCCGAGCCGTGGAAAGACATACGAGTCGCGTAGAACAAAACAGTACTATTATTAGACATTTTGGTCGTCCGTTGAGCCCACGCTTTGACAAACTAACGACGCCTGGGCTAGAAGTCTCATCCCCATGGTCATTCTCACCTACCGCAACTAAAAAACGCAACTAAGCTACACATATAGTATAGCTTCCTGCCTGCGTTATCCCCGAAGGGGTCGCATGTGGCGATTCGGGACCTATTTATTTTTACGGGTAAGGGGGTCGGCCTCACACCAACCACTTACAGTTGAAGTGGGAGTTTCCCAGCTCCCGGGGGGGCTGGTTCTCATTTCTTGTGAAGGCTAAATAAACCTTGAGATTGAACCCTTGCTCTCTGCATGGAATGCAAGCATTCTACCAATTGAGCTATCGACCTTTTTACGAGCTCGGTCGTCGTCGCTACAAAGCGCCAATTCTCAGGCAAGACTCAGTTGCTGTAAGGCTGAATGGACCTTTTGGTGACCGGTCATTCGTAAAGGTTTATGAATTTTCTCCGCCGGGATTCGAACCCACAACCTTCCATTCAGAGTCCGAAGTGTTACCACTGAACTACGGACCGGTCATACGGATATAAAATGAAATATTCGACTAGAGACAGAACATACAGTTTTGACAAAACATTACCGAATTTGGTAATATTTGTATGAAGACTAATCAGCTGTTCACTTGCGGCCATCTTGGATTGACAGGTCTTCATACAAATGCATCATTAGTTTGTCAAAGCGTGGACTCAACGGACGACTAAAATGTCTAATAATAGCACCGAAAGACGGTAGTCTAGGATTTCTATCGGAAACGAGATGGATAAGAAAGAGAACAAAAATGCTTTTAGTGCGACTACATTCTAAACAGGGATTCAATGTCGATAGAAACCCATAGCCGCAGTAGTTACTAATAGGTTGGCATGAGGCTGACCCCCCATGCTGTATAAAAAACGTGCTTCACTTTTGCCAATGCCACCCAGATAACAGGGAAAGGCGGCAGGAGTTGCAAGGTTTATGTTAATGTAAGTTTTGGTATATTTTGCATGTGCACATGCAGCATGTGTCAGCGCGAACTTAGGTACATGTGCTTGCACGTGGGTATGAATTGAGTATGAGCCTTAAATGCCAATATATCTTTTCAAATTAGATTATAGATGCATCTACATATATGCATTAATCGTGAAAATAGTCCAGTGACGGCTAAAACTACCGCTAGGAGCGCTATTAATAATTTGTTTGAAAACCAATTTATTTTGATAATGACAAAACGAAAGCATATTCAGCATTTCTACACCACTCTTTGACAGGAGAGTCTGACAGCTATGAACCGGACCTACAATGCTTCTTTGCCGTATGCCAGTTTCTAGTCCACTATGATTTACGTCAAAGCGTCCCCTCAGTGCATGTTTGTCTTATATTTGTGAGAGGTAATTTCACATGAGCAATGTTTGTATGTGCACTGGACCAATATCTATAATCTAAGTTGCAAAGATAAGTATATTAACATTCAAAACTCATATCAAATGCATGCACACAAACAGACACGTTAAGGTTCGCGCTTACAAATGCTGAATGTGTACTTACAAAATTAAAACCAAACCTCAAATAAACATAAACCCTGCAACTTTTGCCGACCTTTCCTGAAACATGAGTGACATTGCCAAAGTGAACAATTTTTTACATCATGGGTGGTCAGCTCATACCAACCTATTAGTCAAGTAATAAATGTGTCTTATGAAAACTGTAAGTCGATTCAAAGAATATATGTATAAAAGCAACTCTCTTCTTAGCTCAGATTGTACAGAATGTGATTCTTAAGACAGTCTCATTGAAAGGTCATCTTTGAATCAAATGGTAGATAAGCCAAACAAGTACTGGGGTGACGAACGGTTGGCGTTGGGATTTCGCTATCTCAGATTGTGAGGTGTGTGCAGTAATTTGCATGTCAGAATACCGTTGCAGCGCTGAGAATATTTGCAAATGCAAAACATTTTAAATTGTTCGTTCTAGTACAGAGAAACAGAAGATGCCAGACGTGAAAATTCTTCACACAAGTAGGTAGAAAGAATGTCATGATTTTTCACAAATTTCAATGTCAGCTATCATCGGGTTTGTACTTTGACATGGTATTGAAGTCGAAATAATATTGTTCGTTCCATGTTTGAATTTCTCACGAGTCTTGAATTTTGTATTCTGTTTTAGTTTTGATGTCCATGCATACGTGATTTGTTGTGTATATTCCTTGACTTATAGGTTGGTATGCGGCTGACCACCCATGCTGTAGAAAATGGTTCACTTTGCCAATGTCACCCCAGTTTCAGGGAAGGAAGAGCAAGAGTTGCAGGGTGTATGCCCATTCGAGATTTGGGTTCTTACATTGTAGGTTCACATGCGGCATGTTTAAGCGCGAACACACACGCGTCTGCTTGTGAAAATGCATTTAATATGAATCCCCAATGTTACATATCTTTACAACTTAGATTATACATTATAGACATAGAGGAGAAAATGCATGTAAAAATAACGAAAATAACTGTATGCTGACATTAAATTTTCAATGGGAAGTGGACGCTACAACGTATTTATTATGTACGTAATGTTCATCTGTGGTACCAATTTCACAATGCGTCCCATTGTTGTGATTTGTAGTACCTGCGACAAGCACTCGATAAAACATGCCGTGGCCAATCTAGTTTACCTGTACACTAATATACAGGATAACAAAACAAATGTATGTGCATACAGTGTGAACCTCACATGTTACTATATCCATGCAACTTAGAGGGCTAGAAGTCTCATCACCACGGTAATTTTAACCTTACGAATATCGGTAATATTTGTATCAAGAACTATCAATCCAAAAATGGCCGCAAGTGAACAGCTGATTAGACTTTATACAAATATTAGTGATTTTCGGTAGGTAAGAATTACCGTGGGGATGAGACTTCCAGCCCAGAAGGAATGGAGTAGGAAGAGAAGATGCTTTTGGAGAGACCACGTAACTGTAACTGTAACTCTGTCGCCATTCCGCTAGGGGTGGCCAGAGCCTCTGCAGAGGTGCCTCCATTTTTTCCTATCCTTACATCCCTCTTTCAATTCATTCATATCCATCACCTTTTTCATGCATTTTCTTCTTTTACGCTCACTTTGTATATCCCATTCTTTCACAATCTCCTCAATCTGATCACTCCATACTTTTCTCGGTCGTCCCTTCCCTCTTTTTCCTTTCACACTTTCTTTGTATACATACTTTGTCAGTCTATCATCATTCATTCTTTCCACATGCCCAAACCATCTCATCACATTCTTTTGTACCTTAACTTTCACATCCTCTTTCAAATTACATTCTTTTTTTACCCATTCATTCCTAACTCTATCCCTCAGAGTTTTTCCTGTCATGCTTCTCAAATGCTTCATTTCCACCGTACATACTTTACTCATTTCGCTATCGTTCACTGTCCATGCTTCACTTCCATACATCAAAGTCGGTAACAATATGCCATTGTGTACCGCCATTCTCAGATCCATCGTCAATCGCTTGTTCTTTGCTATTCTTCCTATTGCACCGACCACTTGCTTTCCCTTGCAACAATAGGTGCAGACCGGAGAGCTAATATTGAAGACTGAAAAGGAACTGCCAATTGGTCAGCGCTCATCAGGTAGACCCTCTAAGAGGTGGAGGGACAGCTGGTGTTCAGGCTCATAGGAGAAGACTGCAGAGACAACGAATTAATAGATCTAACATCAGAGGAAGAAGAAGAATAATTTCGATTATGGAATATTATTGCTTAAAGGAGACACCAAAACATTGGAATTACTGACGAATGGAATATGTTAACCACAAATCATAACAAAGCCAAAAGATAAGAAATGATAAAAACGCAATTCATTTTCCAGAAATACACAAATGGAAGCTTGACAGGCAGGTTGGTCACATGAAAATGCTTCATCGAAATATATTTCTCACACGTAATTTCAACACTTAGATTTCTGCACACTGGGAAAAGTCAATTGTTAAATAAATATGGACCCAAAATATGTCCCTGTTTTACACCCTTGCGAACTTCAAATCATTAACTATGTACGTACGTTTTTTTCCCAATTCCATTAGAGTATAATAATGAAAATTGAACCACATTATAACAAAATCTAAGTTGTCGAGATTTGTCAACATTCACGCGTACAGAATTCCTTCTTGAACATGCTTGTGTACTTTCAGTAACTGACTTTCCTTCTGTCTCAATCCCAAGGTTACTATTTCTACACTGACTTATTCCCCAATTCCATTAGAGTATGTAAGGATAGAAAGAAATGACGGTTGATCTGTAATGTTGGCGGCTAGGTTTTGTTAAAGTGAAATTGGTTTTATGTTTTAGTTTTTTTTGATGTCCATGTTTATATTATTATTTATTGATTTAAAAAATGAAATTTGTGATGTATGTTCCTTGACTTATAGGTTGGTATGCGGCTGACCACCCATACTGTAAAAAATGGTTCACTTTGCCAATGTCACCCCTGTTTCAGGGAAGGACGGCAAGAGTTGCAGGGCTTATGTTCATTTGAGATTGGGTTTTTATAATGTAGGTCCACATGCGGCATGTGTTAGCGCGAAATTATACATGTCTGCTTGTGGGAATGCATTTAATATAAATCTTAAATGATATATATCCTTGCAGCTTAGATTAGATTAGATTAGAGCCACATTATAACAAAATCTAAGTTATCGAGATTTGTCAACATTCACGCGTACAGAATTCCTTCTTGAACATGCTTGTGTACTTTCAGGAAATAACACTTCTTCTGTCTCAATTTCAAGATTTGCTTGCAGCAATTTTCTTCAATCTATTTCTCCATTCCTCCCTATCTATGGCAATCTTTTTGAGCTCCTCGTAGGAGGAACTACACATATCTGCCAATATATCCTGTAGAAACTCTTGCCGTTTGTCTTCTCGATCAACAAACACTATAATGCCATAAAAACAATGCGAGTTCAAATAATCAAGTAGCAATATCAATTTTTGTACCCTAGGTATAAACACTGATTTGTTCGACTGTTAATTTTAATTTTCAACACAGATTTCCTCAAATTTATTGTGGTACACGTTTCAAACATGGATTTACACGTTGTTTTCACTATTTTTACGACTTTTCGACCCGCGATCGCACCATCGACTGTCGGTAGCATTCACTCTCTCTCTCCAGCGTTTGGCCCGCAGAGAGTGAATCGTGGAGTAGAAAGGCTCTACCTGCCGAGAACTAACGATAGACTGGGGGGACCGCAGTCTCGATATTACAACAATCGTTGACGACCGCGATAACGATAAAGCAGAAATTTTACGTGTACAATAGGTTGTAGAGAGGTAGAAATAAAATAGAGTGAGCGTTGTGTAAAATTTTAAATGCTAGAATTTTCGAAATAAAAATATAATAAAAAATAAAACTGACTGACAAAATGCTTTACAAATGATTCCTTCATTTTCCCAGATTATCAACATTGATAAATATCACAACAGTTCATCGGTTTTTTTTTCAAATCAAGTTTTGTTTTCTAATCGGTCTTGCTTGAGAATTGACACTTTCTACAGCGACGACCAAGCTCGCAGAGGGCTATTGATGTGTGATAAAAAAAAAAAAACGCTCACCAAATAAATCATCCTAATATGATGAGACCGGTAGTAGAAGAAATTCTTCTAACGATATTGAAAAATTCAGATTTCTGATACTCTTCTATCTATGGTATATTATACCATCCCTATACTTGTCTCTAGTTTAAGCGCCTTCACAATGTGATAAAAGGCGCTATTTAAAAAAAAATTGTACTTCATTCATAGAGTTACTTCATTCACAGTTAAAATTTAGTAGTCAACCAAAACAATTTAACTTTCTAATGTCCCTGAGAAGCCTACCTGCATTTTTGTTTAGTATATGAACCCCGCAGATTTAGCATCATCTTGTGATAACACGACATTAAAACGACGATTCAATTACTGAAACCTTGAACATGATGATCCGCGCATCATCCTCTGTAAATAAATACCATCAGTGTTTTTCTATAACAGTAATAATATAATCCAACCACGAGAGACTGGCTCACCTGAGAGCAGGTGCGGCGGGGTGGGGGGCGCTAGAGCTGCAAGAGGTAAGAGGAAGGGGAGGGGGGCGCTACAGCTGCAAGAGGTAAGAGGAAGAAGGGGGGGCTAGCGTAGCAGAGGTGGGCGGTAAAACTGCTAGGGGGCGTTTGGTGGCGGGGGGGGGCATGCTGATTACCGTAGCCATACGTGTCACGAAAAAATGTCCTTTGATAGAATGTCCATCAACCCAATGTCCACCCGACAAAATGTCCACGCGACATAATGCCCACCGACAAAATATCCACACGATAAAATGTCCATCGACATAATGTCCACCGACTAAAAGCCCATTGACAAAATTTCCATTGGAAAAATTATATTTTAATTGATAAAACGCAACTAAGCTACACATTTAGTGCAACTTCCTGCCGCGTTATCTCCGAAGGGGTCGCACTTCAATAAAGTGGGGGGTTCCCAGCTCCCGATGGGGGCTGGTACTCATTTCTTGTGAAGGCTGAGTAAACCTTGCCGGTTTTTTTATTTAAGGTTTGAAAGAAACACCGAAATAGGAAATCATTTCTGACACCCTCGGTGGGATTCGAACCCGAGCTCTCGGCACAGAATGCAAACAATCTACCAACTGAGCTATCGACCGGCAATTGGAATTATTAACCTTGACTTATAGGTTGGTATGAGGCTGACCACCCACGCTGTCCAAAATGGTTCACTTTGCCGATGTCACCCCTGTTACAGAGAAAAACTGAAAGAAATGCTGGGCTTATGTTCATTTGCGGTTAGATTTTTTAATTGTAAGTACACATGCAGCATTTGTAAGCAAGAACTAACCGTGCCTGTTTGAGGGCATGTACATTTAATGTACATACATCGACAAAATATCCACCCGACAAAATGTTCACGCGATATAATGCCCACCGACAAAATGTAGGCATTATGTTAGTGAACATTTCACCAAATGTTGGTGGACATTCACTCGCGTTAACATTTTTTCGCGTGGCCTTTTTGTCAATGGACATTACGTCAGTGGGCATTTAGTCGTGACACGCTAGCTGACCACCTGTAGCCATAAATAAACATAATGCCCACAATAATATAATGAATGGGCGTTTCAAATGTTTGGCATTCCAGAACAATTTGTTGCGAATTTTATCTACATACCTACCTGTCTGTTTAAAAACAAAACACAACAACCGACTATCCGCATTTTTGTAACATTCTTCTAAGACTACAAGAGATTCGTATTTATGAAAAATTAAAATTTAGGGAACTGTCGACGTATTGATTGTCTATTATCTATAATCTAATTTGCAAAAATACATTTACATTTAGGGTTCATATAAGCATGCCCACAAGCATACACATAAAAGATCGTGCTTCCTCATCATGCCGCATGTAAACTTGATTTAAATTGTAAACTTGAGCTAGAAATTAACATTTTGTCTTGCAACCCTTCCCTGAAAACGGGGTGACGTTGACAAGGTGAACTATTTTTTACAGTGTGGGTGGTCAGCCATATCCCAACCACATAAGTTGAACCGAGTATTTCATTTTACAGAATTTTATTCTTATGTAACCCGTTATTTGTGTAAACTTAAATCGTCTGTAACACTTATATTATTAGAATATTTTATTTGTTAAGCGATGTTTTTGTATGAATCACACCCCAAAAGCCATCTGCGAGCTTGGTCGACACTATAAAAATCGCCAATACTCAAGCAAAACCCAGTTGCTGTAGGTACGGCTGGATGGACCTTTGGTGACCGGTCTTTTTTTTTTTTTTTTTTAAATAGATTTGTGAAGAGGAATGCAATTCACCAATCTATTCTGCCTGGCCAGAAACAGGTATTAATATCATCATTTAACAATTCATTATGGTTTATTATTAATGAATTATTAAAAATCTTTGGTAAAGGTATGATTTTTTCAACCAAGAGAAGAGTATTTTAAATATAAGTGGTATATTTTCTGGTGCTCCACCGGGATTCGAGCCCACGACCTTCCATTTACGAGTCGTTACCACTTGACTACGGACCGGTCAATACATAATATTGATTTGGCGTGTTGTGTACATGGAAAAAATATTTTTAATTGTTGGCACTTAAGTCATGAAATTACTTAAGTTGTTTATATCTTTATCAACAAGAGAAAGTAATAAAAAATATATAAATTTTGCTAATATTTTCAACACTGGTACCGGCATGTACCGAAATACAACAATTTCTACATCAATTATTTATTATACATCAATTATTCATTATACAACAATTATTATACAGTCTACTCCAATTATACATTGATGATAATTCACTTATTGCAAAATGTGACAGGCTGTATAAACATGTCTCGCGTTTACACATTTTTACACGAAAAAGGAAACTGAACGTAACTATGAACCAACGCATTTTATTACAATACTAGCAGTACCCGGCGTGTTTCACTACGCCATTTGGGCATGTGGTATCAATTTTTTTCTACAGATAAAAGAGGAAACAACAGGATCAAAAAAAAAAGTGTGCTAATCGGAATCAAGCTTCACACAATTTATCTCTAGGTTAATCTTCACGTTTTCTAAAAAAAAAGGTCTAGGTACAACTGTTAAGCAGCAGAGCCAAGCATAGGGAAAATCGATTGCGGTGCTCCATTTATATTTAAGATAAAAAAATCGGCTATGTAACGTCACTCATCTAATCTATTCTAAGTTGCATGGATATAATTGTTACATTTGGAATTCACATTAAGTGCATGCCCACAAGCAGACACGTATAAGTTCACACTTGCACATTCTGCGTGTGAACCTACAACATAAAAACCCAAATCTCAAATGAACATACACCCTGCAACTCTTTGCTGACCTTCCCTGAAACAGGGGTGACATTGGCAGAGTGAACCATTTTCTATTTATAGTTGGTCAGATGCATATTGACCTATACTAATCTAATCTAATCTAATCTAAGCTGCAAAGATATATATCATTTAAGATTTATACTAAATGCATTCCCACAAGCAGATATGTATAATTTCGCGCTAACACATGCCGCATGTGGACCTACAATATAAAAACCCAATCTCAAATGAACATAAGCCTTGCAACTCTTGCCGTCCTTCCCTGAAACAGGGGTGACATTGGCAAAGTGAACCAATTTTTATATTATGGGTGGTCAGCCGCATAACAACCTATAAGTCAAGGAACGAGAAAAGAATATAAAGAAAAGAATATAAACAATACATTAAATTTTATAATCATACAATTAAAGAACTAATCTATAAAATTCACTATACTCTTTGAGCAAAGTGAAGAAATAAATGTATTCCAAACAATCAGGAATATTTTTCAATGTAACCGCACTGTGAAACGTATGCAGTTGGGGAAAATGCTTCATACAATATGATGCACTTAAGTGTTTTTTCAACTATCTCCATGAAAGTGTTTAATTTATGTTGAATTTTTGACTCCCTGTCCTGTCTTTATCCCGGCCAAGTGAATTCACATTTTTTCCCCACATTTAAAATGTGCTCTATCCATTATTTCAATAAGTGAAAGTTTTAGGTAGTGCACACGGAACATTTTCTATTGACAACAAAATTGTAAGTCGCACGGCCGGGTTAGGTAAAAGGCAAACATTTTGTTTATCTTGGTTGCTTTGGACCATTGTCACATAGAAGAAAGACGTTTAACCGCCGAGAAAAAAACGATCTTTAAATTTGTGGTGAGTATATAATTTTACAGAAATGCGTTTTTTGAAAAAACAACTATATTATGTATATTTTAATTAAAAGTATGTTTCAATAAAAGGTTTTCATAATAATAATATATTTCAATATGGTCTTCTAGTTGTGACCTACGAACTTTTGTTTATCGTATTTTTTATAAGTGCGGGATATAAAAGCTTTCTTACATTTCTAAAATTCAACTTGGAATACTTGAATAACATTTTTTAATTTGGAACTTTTGTCTAGGCCAGGGGTCGGCAACCTTTTGAGTCGGAAGAGCCAAAAATTACAATTTACAAATTTCAAAGTTTTTCCTTGACTTATAGGTAGGGACTGGAAAATTTCGCGATCGCGATAAAACGAATTTATTCGCGAATTTTGATGTTTTTACGCGAATAACGCGAAATTTGAGTTTTTACGCAAATATCGCGAATTTTCGTACTTTTGGTAGAAATTGTGCGAAAAAGTTGTCATGTATCGCTTTTGCAACGCAACGATTTTGTAGGAAAGGAAAAAATCATGCGAAAACCCTTTGCAAGGTGCAAAGTACAGGAAAATTGGTCGGTGCTATGACCGAGAGGGCCAAGTGGGCTGATCTTTCAACGTTTAAAAACACGCTAGAACGCTAGACGCGGGGTTTGATCCCCGCCTGGGTCATTTGACCATAAATTTGACCCTGGTTCAACAGATGTAATTGGGTAATTATAAATGAATCTAATCTAATCTAATCTAAGCTGCAAAGATATATATCATTTAAGATTTATATTAAATGCATTCCCACAAGCAGATATGTATAATTTCGCGCTAACACATGCCGCATGTGGACCTACAATATAAAAACCCAATCTCAAATGAACATAAGCCTTGCAACTCTTCATTAAAATAAACAAAAAGGAATTATTAATTAATGATATTAATACCTGTATCTGGTCAGGCAGAGTAGGTTGGTGAATTGCATTCCTATTCACTAATCTATTTTTTTTTTTAATTAATGATAAGCAGAACTGTCCTGGATCATCCAAGCAGACTTGAATCGTGACATCAATGAAGGAAAATACTTCAAGGAGTGAAGCTGTTGCTGGATTAGCCAAGAGCACAACTTGAAGCTTTCATAAAAGCCAACATCCCTTGAAAAATTAGATAACCCTCATCTAGACACTAAATGCACAAAAATTATATATTTTTAAAGGATATTTGCAGGGTATTCGGAGTGTCATTGAAATATTAATACTTTTTTCAATCAATGGTTTTTTTTTTGTAAAAAAGGATTATTTTAAAAAATAATATACCTACCTACATTTTTTTAAAGAAACTAAAATTAAAAAACATTGTTTTTTACCTACCACTTCAGTATTTTTTATTGCAAAAACGTTTTCGGTGGGTCCTTCCATCTTCGGTTGCAGATACTCGTATTGATTCAGATTTTGTTTATTCATTGTTTTTGAAGGTACATAATGTTGTTTATATAATAAATTGTAAATATTAGTAATATATTTTGTTTTGCAATTATATAAACCTTTATTTTGATCAAATCAACCCTAAAAATTATACCGAATCTCCCCGTTTATCATGAAAAATAACGCGAATTTCCCTGTTTTTGATCAAAAATAACGCGAATTTCACAAAAAAATAACGCGAATTTCCTAAAAAATAACACCACTATTTTCCAGTCCCTACTTATAGGTTGGTATGAGGCTGACCACCCATACTGTAAAAAATGGTTCACTTTGCCAATGTCACCCCTGTTTCAGGGAAGGTCGGCAAGAGTTGCAGGGCTTATGTTCATTGAAGATTGGGTTTTTATATTGTAGTTGGGGGGAGGGTGGGGGGTGAAAAGCGAGTACAAGTAGCGGAGAGATCGTTAATCGATTCAGAACGATTTAGTTTTTTTCGATCAGAAGTATAATTCTGTGTTTTTTTTATATTTGCGTATGAAGCTAAAGAGCCGTAACTTCACACCCAAAGAGCCGCATGTGGCTGGTGAGCCGCAGGTTGCTTACCCCTAACCAAACCGATATCGATCCACCATATTTGTAAAAAGTCCGGTCTATAGCTTAGTTGGTAGAGTAACTGCATTCCATGCCGAGATCTCGAGTTAGAATCCCACTGAAGTTGTCAGAAATTATTTCTCGTTTCAGTGTTTATTTCTAACCCAAAATAAAATACCGGCAAGGCTTACTCAGCCTTCATAAGAAATGAGTGTCAAGCCACTCAGGAGCTGAATAACATCCATTTCAAGTTGGCGTAAAGTAAAAGTTACTGGGTTGTTCATTTTAGATTTGGATTTTAAATTATGAGTAGGTACACATGCAGCATTTGTAAGCGTGAACTTACATGTGTCTACTTTTGAGCATGCATTTTATATGAATCTTTAATGTAAATGTATATTTGCAACTAAGATTATGTATTGTAGTTGAATATAATGGTCTTCTTCTATTGGGTGGTTTCAAAATTTACCGACCTCGTTGCTGAAATATTGAGAATTGAGAACCATTGTTTATTTGATCACCATCAAACTTCACACGATTCATTCTAAAAATATGTTACATGTTTCCTGAAAATTTCGTCAAAATCGGATGAGCGGTTTATGAGTATAGGGAACATACATACATACATACATACATACATACATACATACATACATACATACATACATACATACATACATACATACATACATACATACATACATACATACATACATACATACATACATACATACATACATACATACATACATACATACATACATACATACATACATACATACATACATACATACATACATACATACATACATACATACATACATACATACATACATACATACATACATACATACATACATACATACATACATACATACATACATACATACATACATACATACATACATACATACATACATACATACATACATACATACATACATACATACATACATACATACATACATACATACATACATACATACATACATACATACATACATACATACATACATACATACATACATACATACATACATACATACATACATACATACATACATACATACATACATACATACATACATACATACATACATACATACATACATACATACATACATACATACATACATACATACATACATACATACATACATACATACATACATACATACATACATACATACACACATACATACATACACACATCCTTCTTTATAGATTGCATTCCATGCCGAGATCTCGAGTTAGAATCCCACCGAAGTTGTCAGAAATTATTTCCCGTTTCAGTGTTTATTTTAAACCCAAAATAAAATACCGGCAAGGCTTACTCAGCCTTCATAAGAAATGAGTGTCAAGCCACTCAGGAGCTGAATAACATCCATTTCAAGTTAAGTAAAGTGGGTAAAGTTAAGTAAAATTTTCCCAACTTTTTTTTTTTCCCCATTTTTAGGTTAGGTTAGGTTTTTCCCGACTTTTGGGGAAAAAAAAATTTCCCAACTTTTTTTTTTTTTCCCAGATTTGAAAGTGGGAACCATGCGGGGATAAGTGAGAACAATGCGCAGGGGGAAATTTCCCAACTTTTTTTTTTTTTCCCATTTTTAGGTTAGGTTAGGTTAGGTTAGGTTTTTCCCGACTTTTGGGGAAAAAAAAATTTCCCCACTTTTGGGGAAATTTCCCAACTTTTTTTTTTTTTTCCCATTTTTAGGTTAGGTTAGGTTAGGTTTTTCCCGACTTTTGGGGAAAAAAAATTTTCCCCACTTTTGGGGAAATTTTCCCAACTTTTTTTTTTTTCCCCATTTTTAGGTTAGGTTAGGTTTTTCCCGACTTTTGGGGAAAAAAAATTTTCCCAACTTTTTTTTTTTTTTCCCAGATTTGAAAGTGGGAACCATGCGCAGGGGGATAAGTGGGAACAATGCGCAGGGGGAAATTTCCCAACTTTTTTTTTTTTTTCCCATTTTTAGGTTAGGTTAGGTTAGGTTAGGTTTTTCCCGACTTTTGGGGAAAAAAAAAATTCCCCACTTTTGGGGAAATTTCCCAACTTTTTTTTTTTTTTCCCATTTTTAGGCGTAAAGTAAAAGTTACTGGGTTGTTCATTTTAGATATGGATTTTAAATTATGAGTGGGTACACATGCAGCATTTGTAAGCGTGAACTTACATGTGTCTACTTGTGAGCATGCATTTTATATGAATCTTTAATGTAAATGTATATTTGCAACTAAGATTATGTATTGTAGTTGAATATAATGGTCTTCTTCTATTGGATGGTTTCAAAATTTACCGACCTCGTTGCTGAAATATCGAGAATTGAGAACCACTGTTTATTTGATCACCATCTAAGAATATGTTACATGTTTCCTGAAAATTTCGTCAAAATCGGATGAGCGGTTTATGAGTCTATAGGGGACATACATACATACATACATACATACATACATACATACATACATACATACATACATACATACACACATCCTTCTTTATAGATATAGATTAAAATAGCATCGCGTTTTGCAAATTAAATCATTTTTATGATTCACCCTACTTAATCCAGTCGACATCCCAGTTGGTGCAATGCTTGCGTTTTATGCCAGAGGGCTAGCGTTCGATCGCCACCAAGGATGGCATATTATATAATCTATAATCGAATTTGTAAAAATATGTTAATATTTAAAATTCATATGAAATGCATACCCACAAACAGACAAGTGTTTCAGTTCGTGCTTACAAATGCTGCATGTGCGCTTACAATTCAAAATATCAAACCTCAAATGAGCATAAGCCTGCAATTTTAGCCGACCTTCCCTGAAGGGTGGCATTAGCAAGAGTTTTTACAGCGTCAGTGTTATGGCCGATAGGGCCAAGTGGGCTGATCTTTCTAACGTGTTTGGAATAGAACAACGTTGGTTCGATCCCCGCCTGGGTCATTTGACCATAACTTTGACCCTGGTTCAACAGATGTTATTGAGTAATTATTAATTGATAACTCATTAAAATGAACAATAATGAATTATTCATTAATGATATTAATACCTGTTTCTTGCCAGGCAGAATAGGTGGGTGAATTGCATTCTTCTTCACAAATCTATTTTTTAAAAAAGCCTTTCAAATGATTTTTTTAGCGTATTGTTATGATTATACTGGGGTTCTGTTCAATTAAATTGAGATTTATTTAACATTTATTTTGCTCAATAACGGTTAACAATGTAATGATTACTTTTCTTGCTATAGCTTATCGACTTGCGGCTCAATGTTTCAAGCGACTCTGGCCATGCGCAGAATCCCTGCTCGTATATATAGGTACGAAAAAGACGATTCTTGCGTGTTCGAGATTATTCTATAGCGGATTGTACCAGAGCAGTCTAATATAATCTATTTCATCATTAAATTAGCGAGGGTCAAGAACAGTTGATGACCTCAAGGGGAGGATGAAGGCACATCTCTACGTCCAGTGAACAAAAAGTTCCCTAGCAGTGACAAGAAGTCACGAAACGGTGCTGTAAATGTCATCAATTTCATCAGCTTTATCACATGATTTGTGGATTAGGTTTTATCACCTCTGACATGACTCACAGAGGAATTTTATAATCACCTGTATGTACAAGTGTTATCAATGACAGCTGATTAGAAACATTATCAAAGCAAATTCATGCAAGCTAAATGGCAATGGTGAGCCAAAATATTACTTATGGACTGATAAGTTTACGGTTATTTCAGCATGACAAATTACGACCTGTATTAAAATTATGATAACAATAATGTTTATGTGATGAATCAAAATAAGGAGGATTTAGACCGGTCCGTAGTTTAGTGTTTAACGCTTCAGCTCGTAATTGGAAGGTAGTGGGTTCGAATCCTGGCGGAGCACAAAAATATATAATTATATTCCAAATACGGGGGCAGGCCTCACACCAACCTCTTCAGTTGATGTGAGGTTCCCCAGCTCTCGAAGGGGTTGGTTCTCATTTCCTGTGAAGGCTGAGTAAACCTTGCCGGGGGGTTTGATATAAACACCGAAACGGGAAATCATTTCTGACACCCTCGGTGTGGATCAAACCCTGGTTCTCGGCATAGAATGCAAGCCTTCTACCTACCGAGCTATAGACCGGACTTTTGACGAGCTTGGTCGTCGCTACAAAGCCGATGGATCAGGGCTGGAAGTCTCATCACCACGGTAATTCTTACCTACCGAATTTCAGGATTATTTGCATGAAGACCTGTCAATCCAAGATGGCCGCAAGTCTTGTATTGTATTCTGCCGCCATTCCTCTAGGGGTGGCCGGTACCTCCACACAAGTGCCTCCACTTGACTCTGTCCTTGCATACTTCTTTCATCTCTTTTAATTTCATCATTCTTTTCATGCACGCTCTTCTCTTGTTTCCACTCTGTAAATTCCATTCATTCGCAATCTCACTTATCTGATCAATCCATTCTTTCCTAGGTCTTCCCCCTTCCACGCTTACCTATTACATTCCCTTACAATCTTTTTGTCAGTCGGTCTTCATTCATCCTTTCAATATGTCCAAACCATCGCATCACACTTCTTTGAACTTTCACTTTCACGCTTTTTTTTACTCCGCATTCATTCAGAACCCATTCGTTTCTTACTCTATATTTCAGTGTTTTTCCTGTCATACTTCTCAAATGAGCCATTTCTACGGTGCATACCTTATTTAATTCTCTTTCATTCACCGTCCACGACTCGCTTCCATACACCAGGGTCGGCAACAATATACAATTGTGTACCACCATTTTCATTTGTGAACAGCTGATTAGTCTTCATACAAATATTACCGATAGTGGGTATGTAAGAATTACCGTGATGATGAGACTTCCAGCCCTGTGGTCACAATCACAATCTCGAAAAATATAATTTTCTTGGAAACAGGTACTTAAAAACCCCATGTAGATTTGTGAACCGCTGAAGTCAGGCTGATTTAAGGAACAGATACCATTTGGAGTCTTGTACAGCTTAATTGGTGGGAAGAAGTTCATGAGGCAAACAAAGGCAGCAGTATCTGATGCGTGAAGTTCCACAGGACATCCGGTAGCTACCCTTATCTATAAAATGCCCTCAACATAAAACATCCCGTCAAAACTCAATCGTAATGTTTGGCAACAAATATATTGAAACTGTAACAGCACCTGCAGTGAACGTTTTAGTTTATATATTGTTTTTGGTTAAACGTTATGGTCGAGTTTTTACAATAAAGTGAATAGGAGGGGACCAAATTTTGAGCCTTAGTGGAGGCAAACTTAAAAGTCAAATAATACAAGAATCAGTTTAGTATTGACGGTTGAAATGGCTCACCTCAAGAACTATTCTGCTAAATTCCTTACACTTTGGATATCAATACAAGTCGGAATAAGCTAGCGCTTGCGAAAGAACTCCATATAATCTAATCTAATCTAGTCTAAGTTGCAAAGATATGTTACATTGGGGATTCACATTATATGCATTTTCACAAGAAAACAAGTATAAGTTCGCGCTTGTAAATGCTGCATGTGAACCTACAACATAAAAACCCATATCTCAAATGAACATAGACCCTAACACTCTGGCCGACCTTCCCTGAAGCAGGGGTGATATTGGCAAACTGAAATGGGACACCCTTGATAGGGATCGAACCCCAGCCCGCTGGTATGAAAAGCAAACATTCTACCCACTGAGTTATCGACCGAAATTATAAGTCGAATATGCTTTAAAACCTCGATTTGCCGACCACTGGCGCTTACAGAACCGATGCGGTCGAATAAAAAGGATAAAAATGTAACAATTCAAATGTTCCCACCTACATCCTGCGTAATGCACAAAAAATGAACTCATTAAAATGCATCTCCCTCCCTCCTGTGTGCATTGAAACATTTAGAAAGAGACGGCGTATTTGTAAGCACTGATTTCCAATCCGTCAACCATAAGTTGGAGGTTTAATCGACTATGTACCCTAAGTAGGAATTTAAAGCACTCACCAGAGGCGCTCTTTAAGTTTCCATTTATATTTGGTAAAACGCTATGGTTAAGTTTAAATGTAATGTTGTATACTAGAAGTGCTGGTTACATGCACTACAATAAACTGGGGTTTTCTGTATTTTGTAATTTATTTTTTGTCATGATAAACGTTCTGGATGCTTCGGTTCACAGCTCACGAATCCTGTTCTTTTTCGGTAAACTGGGTTTGCCTGGTGGTAAAAAAAAACGAAATAAAGGTATTTAAATTCCTTGATAAACCTGGAATCATCAAAATCTAAGTTGCAAAGATATATTTAACATTTAGGATTCATATAATGGTTAGTCGTTGTCGGTGTTATGGTCGAAGGAGCCAAGTGGGCTGATCTTTCTAGCGTGTTTGGAATAGAACAACGTTGGTTAGCTTCCCGCCTGGGTCATTTGACCATAACTTTGACCCTGGTTCAAAAGATTTCATTGGGTAATTATTAATTCATAATTCATTAAAATAAACAAGAATGAAATAATTATTGATGATATTAATACCTGTTACTTACTTACTTTCCGTGTCCGGAACACCATCATATGTGCAGCCCCCAGTACTCGGCCACACGAACTCCACTTCCGCTCGCCATCACCACGTCCTCAAGCGTGCACGTTGCTCCAATCAGGGGACAAGAAAAAAGATGTTTGTAGTTTTGCACGGAGCCACACTCGCAGGTTTCTTCATCTCTGTAACCCCATTTTTTGAGGTTACTGTAGCAACGGGAGACACCTGTTCTGAGTCTATTAAGTGCCCTCCATGTTGTGAATGGTAGTTTGTGACCCACTGATATTTCCTCCGCCTGAGGGAGCAACGTGGGCTCGGTATTATCTCTCCATAGAGACAGCCTTCGGGCACCAGGGAAGCCAACCACCGGGGACGTCGTCTCCAGGAAACTTCTTTTCGACTTGAGTCTGCATTGAGGTCGCACCTGAGACCCGAACATAGGATGTCGAGGGTCGGTGTGTTGTTTATTACGCTCAATCTCTGCCGCTACACTTCTTCTGATTTTAGGAGGAGCAATTCCCACTATTGGATAGATTTCTTTTATGGGGGTCGGTTTTAGGCAGCCAGATATTATTCTGACTGTCTCATTAATTGCTACATCCACTCTCTTTGTGTGTGTTGAGTTGTACCACACCGGTGCAGCGTATTCGGCTGCAGATAAGCACAGCGCCAGGGACGAGGTTCTCAGGACGTGGGGTTGAGCTCCCCATTTAGTGTTAGTTAATTTCCTGATAATATTATTTCGGGAGCATACTTTTCCTTCGACCTCTTCACAGTGTCTCCGAAAGGTTAGAGAACGGTCTAAACGAACGCCCAAATACTGTGAGGGTTTTTCTTCTGTCCTGCTGATTGACACAATTAATAATATAACATACACACTTTAATATGTTTACTTTTATTTCTTTCACAATGTATACACAATTAACCACAGCACAATAATATTAATTATTCTTAATTACACAGGCTTCTGGCTCTCACGCCAGGCAAGCTTTTCCTCTTTCTTTTTTATATTCTTTTGTTTTCCTTTTCATTCAAATTCAAATCTCATGTTCCATTTTACCTAACAAACAAATCCATCTCGTTACAATACACCTCCTTCCTCTCATAAAAAAAAAACATTCCCAATTTTTTTTTTTTCTTTTACAATGAGTAAATAATTAACCACAGCACAATAATATTAATTATTCTTAATTACACAGGCTTCTGGCTCTCACGCCAGGCAAGCTTTTCCTCTTTCTTTTTTATATTCTTTTGTTTTCCTTTTCATTCAAATTCAAATCTCATGTTCCATTTTACCTAACAAACAAATCCATCTCGTTACAATACATAGGTGACTCACTGTGTTCCAACTCTTGCCCTTGCCACCATACTCTCAGTTTTCTTCCTGCTTCCTTATTTCTAAGATGGAAAGCGCAGACTTGAGTTTTAGCAGGATTTGGTCTCAGGTGGTTTAATTTATAGTAACTTGACAAGTCTTGAAGAGAGGCTTATAGTTTTCATTCCACCTCGTCAAATGTTTTTGCTTGTGCCGCTACAGCAGTGTCATCTGCATAGATGAATTGTCGTGTTTGGGGGTTCATTGGCTGATCGTTTGTATATATATTATATAAAAAGGGCGCAAGCACGCTGCCTTGTGGTAGGCCATTCTTTTGATTTCTCCAGCGGCTATTCTTAGATTGGAGGGTTACGAAGAATCTTCGATTCTGTAGGAAGCATTCCAAGAGTTTGGTCAATCGGAAATCCTTGGTGATGCTATATAGTTTCCACAGGAGTCTTCGATGGTTTACGGTATCGTATGCAGCAGTCAGATCGATAAAAGCAACTCCGGTAACCATGCCGTTTTCAAAGCCATCCTCAATATGTTGGGTGAGGTTTAGGACCTGGCTGCAGCACGATTTTCCAGGCATAAAACCAGCTTGCTCTCTTATTATTTTGTTCTCAATCTTACCAAAGACGCGAGTGAGGATCATTTTCTCCAATGCTTTGAACAGATGACATAGTAGTGAGATGGGACGGAAATTCTTTGGATGTGTTGGTTCTTTGCCAGGCTTGAGAAGGGCAGCAACTTTTGATTTCCGCCACAGCCTTGGAATGTGTAATGTTGCTACACATTTATTCATCAATTGTATCATCCATTCCAGGGTAGCTGGTCCAAAGTGCTTAATTTGTTCAGTTCTAATGTCATCCAAGCCCGCCGCCTTATTATCCTTCATCTGTCTAATGGCCTGATTTAGTTCATGTACAGTAAATGGAGTTTCCAAATTATTGCTCTCACTAGCTATGTCTCGTTTTATTTCGATTTTCCTCTCCCTTGGTGTTTTTCCATTAAGAAGTAGTTGGTGAGCTATTTGATCTGGTGTTATTTTGTTTAGACCCGAGGGTGGTGTCAACCTGTTTCTGCCTGTTTACCTGTTTCTGGTCAGGCAGAATAGGTTGGTGAATTGCATTCTATAATCTATAATCTAAGTTGCAAGGATATATTCATTCAAAGCTCTCAGATGTATGCCCACAAACAAACACGTGTAGTTCGCGCTTACAAATGCTGATTGTGTACTTACAAATAAAATCCAAACCTCAAATGAACATAAGCCCTGCAACTCTTGCCGACATTCCCTGAAACAGGGGTGACATTGGCAAAGTGAACCATTTTTTACAGTATGGGTGGTCAGCCTCATACCAACCTATAAGTCAAGGAATTCCTCTTCACAAATCTATTTTAAAAGAAAAAAACGTTACATGTTAGCAGACATAAAAAGTTCCCACTTACACGTGCTGCATGTGTACTAACAAGATAAAAACAAAACAAATCTCGTATGAACATAAGCCCTGCAACTCTTGGCAACCTTCCCTAAAACAGTGGTGCCATTGGCGAAGTGGGCTATTTTTTACAGCATGGATGGTCAGTCTCATACAAACCTATAAGTCAAGGAATAACTTGACTTGAGAAATTGACGACTTACGTCGGTTGAGCCCACGCTTTGACAAACTAATGGTGCCTGAGCTAGAAGTTTCATCAGCACGGTCATTCTTACCTACCGAATTTTGGTAATATGTGTATGAAGACAAATCAGCTGTTCACTTGCGGGCTGCGGCCATCTTGGATTGACCGGTTTTCATATTAATGCATCATTCATCGGTTCACTTTGCCAATGTCACCCCTGTTTCAGGGAAGGACGGCAAGAGTTGCAGAGCTTATGTTCATTTGAGATTGGATTTTTATATTGTAGGTCCACATGCGGTATGTGTTAGCGCGAAATTATACATGTCTGCTTGTGGGAATGCATTTAATATAAATCTTAAATGATATATATCTTTGCAGCTTAGATTAGATTAGATTAGTTTGTCAAAGCGTGGGTTCAACCGACGACTAAAATGTCTAAGAATAGTCCCGTAAGAATTGACGCTTTCTATAGCGACGATGAAACTTACAGTGGGCTGGCTCTTGATGTGTAATGCACACAAAATAAGCGCTCACCAAATAAATCATCCTAATATTTATTACTGAGAGTTTTCCTTTAAATATAAAATAAATCACACAGAGTTTTTTCTAGAATTCCCATCAACTTTCATATTATGTTCTCATTAAGACCATTGTTACTCGCCGGGGTTCTGTTGAAATAAATAAATTAAAGATTGCTCTAGACGCGGCAGAAAAATTTCCAGAATTTTCTATAACAATGGCTGCACAGATAACACACAACAATAACATACTTCATTCATATTTAGATTATTGACTTTCTTGCTAAACAAATGATTTGTAATACCATGCATTATATTACTTACTCCAGTTTCCTACAAAAAATTATTTCGTGAGAACTGACTCGCATATCGATACCTTAAAAACAGTAAAACTGAATAAGTGGCATATTAAAGCTAACATGGGTTTCTCAGATAAATATTGTACCTTTAATCATATTTTCTACGAGAGAAAACACTATAACTGTGTGAAAATCCTTTAGTTAAGGACTTTTTCATGAGCACTGTCTTTTAATTAGTTCACTTACTCTGAGAAGTTACGCCCAATGAAAGGTTAAATCCATGATTTCTCAAATTAGTGAATCGGCACTTTATCCAGTTTAACCTTTTTAAGGTGGCGATATAATTATTATTTGTTTTGTTTGTGTAGGAAAAGTAATGTTAGAATCAAAATAACGTAATTTCATTATTAAAGTTGAGTCTTTACTTTTATAGGAAGATGAGACTTACCATCCATACTGTAAAAAAAGGTTTATTTTGCCAATGTCACCCATGAAGGTCGGCGAGAGTTGCAAGGTTTATATTCATGTGAGGTTTTGGTTTTTATTTTGTAAGTACCTACTTAAACCAAATGACAATGATCTATGTTGTCGTTCAATAGCATTTATTGATCCTAGAAAGCACGCAGAGTATAAAACATTACATAACTCCCCTCAATTGCGTAAATAAAAAAAAGTATAAAAACTAAATCACTCACTAGGAGTGCCGTCTTATATCTCTTACATTTTCGATGAACGCGATCGACGGGAAGTTTATGTACGCAACTAAACATTTCAAATTTGCTCTACGCTGGGTTGAAAAATTCATAAACCTTTACCAAAGACCGGTCACTTAAAGGTCCATCCAGCCTAACAGTACCTGGGTCGAGTATTGGCGCTTTATAGCGACGACCAAGCTCGTACACCTCTGCGGCACTACAACAAGTGTCATAGACCCCTAGAGTCTAGATTTTAGGGAGTTTCCCGCACAGGATTTCCTAAAAAAAAAACCGCATGCGTCTTGTTCGGACTGCGCCGGGCATAGTACGCACGCGGCAATGCAGCCACCTTTCTAGAATCATTTTTACATTCGCCCGAGTTTTTTTTGTACACATGGAAATGCAACTGTGAAGTTCTTTGTTCTCTTTCTTACTAATGACCAATTTCATAAGTAGGTTGAAACAGATATATACCTATATTGTCTATGGTAATGACTACGAGAGATGCGGGCGTGTTTGAGAGGCAAGGTGAAACTGCAAGGTAACAACTTATTGTATTGACTACTTCAGTAATAAATTAAGTACAAAATTATGTGTTATTGGAAACAAGAAAAGACTGATTGTTCTTATATCTACGAATAGATGGCAATGGCTTCATCATCATCATCATCAATGCCAAGACAACACGGGGTGGGTAATAGACTCCTTGATCAACCGCAGCCACCGCTTCCTGTCTGCCACTTTCCTTAGGCCCGGTATATTCAAGTTTAGTTAACTATTACTTGAACTATTTTTCAAAATACTCAAGTTCGAGTTAACTAAAACCGAGAATTAGAGAAGAGACAAGCCCCGCCCCCAAATCTCGGAAATAATTACAATGCCATTTAAAAGCTTTAAAACAAACAACCTAACCTTCATTAAGCTGGAAAACGACACAAAAAATGTTCAGTTTGCAACAATTTTGATTTATCCTTACATTAAAAAAGAACAGCTGCTGTCAGTGAAGACGACGCCATCTTGAAAATCGTAAGTTAAGGTAACTAAATATTTACTGGCAAAATTCGGTGAGTGAAATATTATGATAATTTAACTAAAATTGCATTTTAGTTAACTTTACGATACTTCAAAATACCGGGCCTAAGTCTATCAGTCCGTTGTCTAGTCGAAGTCGTTACAGCTTAGGACCCGTTATAACCTATGGGGTCACACAAAAGATATATTTTCAAATATGCTCTTCGATGGATTGAAAATTCATAATTACATCTCGCTGATTTAATCAAGTCAGTCGCCCTCGGCAAAAAAAGGCTCACACTACGCTCGGCCGAAACCGGAGCCAAGTCACGTATTAAAGAGCCGATCAGAAGAGTAAACATAGTGTTTGGACAGCGTGCATTTGCGGTTGCTGGTCCTCTGGCCTGGAACCACCTGCCGCATCACGTGAGAGATCTAGAGGACCATGGAAAAATCCGAAAAGCACTGAAGACAAGAAAATTTCTGGCAGCACATGCGCACTTGGAGTGACTACGTCACGAAACTCATCATCATCATTACGCCAATAACAGAATATTTGTTACCCTGAAAACCTGGCCGTGTGATGTCACAATTGTTGTCTATGGAATGTGTTCAGTCAATTAAAAAAAAACGACTTTTCCGAGAAATGCATATTTTTTAACATCGCGACAAATAAGTGGTGTTATATACTTACAATAATATATATGCCAATATATGCAAAACATTTTAGCAATAAATAAAAATCAATGAAAAGATCATTCATTCTATTGAAGCAGCACCATCTGATGGTTTACGCTGAAAGCTTTTGCGTCGGACCGGTAATGAAGGCAGCGCGACAGCACTAAGGAGTTTTTATCATTTCGCTTCAAGCTATACAGACTGCAGTTTATTTTATTGTTTGAAAACAAAGACAGATGATTCATAAAAATATATATATATACTTCGCTTAAAAACTGTAATCTAAGTCGCAAATATATATAAACAGGGAAGAACGAAAAAAGTATGGCTGGATCAGATTGATGAAATTGTGAAAGAATGGGATACACAAAGCAAATGTTAAATAAATTGCACAGAATCTGCACTCGACTTTCTTGCAAAAATTAACCCACTGTATGACGTATGTAAAGCTATAATCACCTGCCAGCTTTTGCAGTTTCAATGAAAATATAATATATCGATGATAAATCAATTTTATTCCACCGCGGTGTGTACCTGCATACCCGTGCGAATATGGAAATAGCCATATAAATTCTTAAGTGAATAAAAATATTTGGATGATTTATTTGGTGAGCGCCGTTTTGTGTGAATCACACCTCAAGAGCCCTCTGCGAGGTTGGTCTTCTCTGGAAAAAGCGCCAATTACACAAGAAAGATCCTCGACTCATAGGTTGGTATGGAGCTGACCTCTGTACTGTACTGTACTGTATCCTGCCACCGTTTCATTAGGGGTGGCCGGTACCTCCGCAGATGCGCCTCCACTTTTTGCTGTCATCACCTTTTTCATACATACTCTTCTCTTATTCTCACTCTGCAGGATCCATTCTTTCGCAATCTCACCTATTTGGTCTAACCATTCTTTCCTCAGCCTTCCCTTTCCGCGCTTTCCTCTAACATTTCCTTTGTACACTTTCTTCGTTAGTTGTTCATCATCCATTCTTTCAAGATGTCTGAACCATCTCATCGTACTTTTTTGTACTTTCATTCTCATATTCTCTTTTATACCACACTCGTTCATCACTCAAGCATTACGTACTCTATCACTCAGTGTCTTTCCAGCCATTGCTCTCAGGTAAGCCATTTCAACCGTACTTACATACTTTACTCAGCTCACATTCATTAAGCCTCACTTCCACCAACCAATATGCCATTGTGGACCGCCGATCTCATATTCTTCGTAAGTTTCCTATTCCTTGTAATGCTTCCAATCGTTTCCATTACACTTCTTCCTCTACTAGCGCGCTTTTCCAATTATTTCGTCAATTTCGCATTCGACTCAAACTTGCTTCCCAGATAATCAAATTCTTTCACGACCTCCACTCTTTTTTCATTCAGTCTTATCTCAATTTTCTCGCATTTCTCAGTCCTCCCAAAGTGTAAAAAATAATTCACTTTGTTAATGTCACCCCTGTTTTAAGGAAGGTCGGCAAGAGTTGCAGGTTTTATGTTCATTTGAGATTTGGTTTTAATTTGTAAGTACAAATTCAGCATTCGTAAGCGCGAACTTACACGTACCTGTTTGTGGGCATGCATTTCATATTAGTTTTGAATGTTTATATTTCATTGCAACTTATATTCTAGATTATTATAGATGGTCATTGAACCCTTCTGTATGCAAACTAGGACTTTGTATGGTGGGTAAACTTTTTAGTTATATTTTGAAAAAGTAACGATTGATTATTATTGGTATTTATAAAATTTTAAGAATCGCAGCCTTTTATCTATTTTTAACCCTTTGACTACCAAGAAAATTGCTAATACATTTTGTATGGAAAATTTTCACTTTGTATGGCGGCTATACTTTTGATTCACTTTTTGGAAAAAATAATGATGGCAATATATAGGTTATTATTATTGTTCTACATTTGCCTTACATTATTTTTTTATTAACCCTCTAACTGCCGAGGATTTTTCCATTATTTTTTTCTTTTATATGGCAACTCCCTAAACCGAGATTATGATGAAGAAATGATTATAATTATTAGATAGCACTATTATATAAATGGATTCACAAAAAATTTAAGAAAAATCGTCGGAGCCGTTTTTGAGAAAATCGCATTTTAAATTTTCAGCTCTTGGGAAGCCATCTTGAATTTTCAAAAAAGTAAAAAAAAATGATTATGAATTAAAGTGATAAGCTTGTTCTTTCTATCAAATCTAAAACAAATTTAAATATTTTGCATTTTAATAGGTTTTTGTAATATTTTCGATTTAAAATTTCAGGTCGTGTAAACGGTGCTTTATATTTATTTTTTCAAAAAAATTTTTTTGTTAACTTGTAGAAATTTATGTTGTCCATAATATTGTAGAACATTATATTTTTGTTGACCCCTTAACTTTCGAGAAAATCACAATCGTTTGTTTTTTTCATATGGCAGCCCATAGACACAGATTAGTAAGAGTATTGCCATAACTAATTTATTAAGTTCAAAATTAATTAGTGGAAACTCTGAAAATTTAAGAAAAATTCTTGGAGCCGTTTTTGAGAAAAGTGCAATTTTATGTTTTTTTTGTATGGCAGCCATCTTGAATTTTCAAGTTGGTGTAATGCCATGTTATGCATACTTAATACATGTCCAAAAAAGTTGATGTAACCAAAATTTGGTATCTCTAGGTCTTATACTTTGGAAAGTGACACACACACATACATACATACATACATACATACATACATACATACATACATACATACATACATACAGACGGACGTTTTTGAAAGATAGTGTTTTTTGGCATGTCCTGCACCAGGACAACTCATTTCCGTGAAAACCTCGAAATTTTTTTTTCACACCAAATCATAACTTTCTTTTATAGCCTTCGGCTATAGCAAGAAAGTAAAAAAGGAAATTTATGAAAGAGGTGATGAACATGAATGAATTGAAAGAGTTATGCAAAGATAGGAAAAATATTAGAAAATCTTCAGAGGCTCTGGCTATCCCTAGCGAAATGGAAACATAGTAACAGTTACAGATTACAGCCAAATTCATAACAAAAGAATACATATTGTGTACGTTTGCTCTTACACATGCTAAATACAGACAAAATAAACCAAGCAACTCTTGCAGTCTTTCCCTAAAATAAATATTTAATGGTGACATCGGTAAATAAGAACCAATTTTTACAGTTTGAGTGTTGGGTCTCACACCAACCAGGGTGTCTATTCACGATAGGGGATAGAGTAGATTCGTTTCGATTTTACCAGAAAAAGCAATAAATGGTATTGTGAGGCACAATACCTTTATTCCTTTTTCGGGGAAAATCGAGATGAGTCTTCTCTATCCCCTATCGTGAATAGACACCCTGTAAAAAAAAATAGACAGCAATATTTTTTAAATAATCATGATCGCCATTCTTCGAAAAAGAGGTATTGAAAGAAAAAGGATACAAAGAATGAATAGAACCTAGCAAAAAAAAGTGGAAGCTTCCTGTGGTGGATTTTGTTTTTGTTGGTTTTGAGCTATTAAACCATTTCTTGGAATTCCTGCCAGCCATCAACTCCTAAAAGGTCAAGGATTTCCATAGAATTTTATTATTATTAACACTGCATACTGTTCTAAAACTCCCAATGCTAAACTTTCGTCGATAACTGTCCTGCGTTTATTTAATTTTTGTATTTCATAATTTTGAATCTGTTCGGTCGATAGCTCAGTCGTTATAATGCTTGCGTTCCATGCTAGAAGTATAGGGTTAAACGCTTTTACAGCAAGGGTGTCAGCAATCTAAAATCTAAGTTGCAAAGATATATTACACGCATTCCCGTAAGCAGACACGTAAATTTTCGCGCTTACACATGCCGCATGTGGACACAACATAAAAACCCAATCTCAAATGAACACACACCCTGCAACTCTAGCCGACCTTCTTTGAATCAAGGGTGACATTGGCAAAGTGAACCATTTTCAACAGCATGGGTGGTCAGCCGCATACTAACCTATAAGCTAAGGAACATATACTTACAATAAATTACATTTTCAAAATTATAAGGATAATAAATGTGCATGATTGCTTCAAAGTTAGGTAGACTGCTCTAGCAAAATCTAGCAACTAGCAACTCTCCATGTTTCGAGAATGATCGAAACATGGAGATAAAAACTTACAAAATAAGGACCAAAACTCTCTGTAGCTGCAGATATCAAACGACCGTTGTATTGTGCAGGTGTAAAGTGACTCTGTATCCGAACCGAATCTGAAATAAATTGTGTGAAATAAATCTCCGCATTTTTAATTACATAAATAGAACCCGCATAAAAACACTTAACAATATTGTATCATTATTTTGAAAATATCTCGAATATTTGGCATTGATAATAAATAAGGATTTATGATACTTTTTGCAAGGTATTTTTTGCAAGATAAAAACATAAATAATATAGATAAATAAATACCAGGCAAGGTGATCAAATATATATTTATGTTTTTTTATGTAACGTAGACTTAAATGGACAATATTTCATCTACACGTCTATAATTTATAATCCAAGTTGCAAAGATATATAAAAAAAAAAATCATATTCAATGCATTCCCACAAACAGACACGTGTAATATATCCATGCATGCATGTGTAAGTGAAAACTTACACGTGTTTCCTTGTGCGCATGCATTAAATATTTTAAATGTTTATATTATGTACATCTTATATACTTAGATTACAGATCTCGCCTACCTTTGAAGTGTAGAATTTTATCGACCGATGAATCTAAAGGCTTCGTTCTTTTTTGACAAACCTCAAAGAACTTCCACTGACCTCAAAGCAGTTATTCCGGCGACTAGGCGTACTATACAGAGCTCACAGATTTTTTTACTTCAGCCCAACTGCTGACTCTGTTTAAATCCCAAATCCGTCCAATTATTAAGTACAACAGTCATCCCTGGTCCGGTATACCAAAGTGACTGTGTGACCAACTCCTGTAATCTATCTTTAATCTAAGTTGCAAGATTATATTATATTTATTAAAAGTTCTCAAATGCATGCCCACAAACAAACACGTGTAGTTCGCGCTTACAAATGCTGAATGTGTACTTGCAAATAAAATCCAAACCTCAAATGAACTTAAGCATTACAACTTTTGCCGACCTCCCCTGACACAGGGGTGACATTGGCAAAGTGAACCATTTTTTACAGTATGGGTGGTCAGCCTCATACCAACCTATAAGTCAAGATTCTATGAAACCAAGAGCGGTGAAGCTGACTGATGATCCTATTCTCACAGCCAACCTACATTCTCTCGAGCACAGAATGAAAGTTGGAATGATCAGTCTCTTCTATAGGTACTATAATGGCGACTGTTCTGATGAAATGTCTTCACTTATACCTCCTCCTCTCTTCACAAGCAACTCTATCTATAGGCAGAATACAGTCACGGTAACAGTCACCGGGCCGGCCTATGCACACATTGTGTAACTGCTAACTGATAAGAGCGTGGTTTCCTTGTAAACTGCGCTATCTAACCCGTACATTTGGTTGTAGAAACCAACTAAACTAACAGCGGGTACCTGCTGGTGTAGCTGGGCGTGAGACTGACTGACTCACCTGTGAAAATGCGTCATACGCGATACACATTGTTTACATACCGTCCCCTAAGTGCTTGTTCGGCTTATCTACCTAATCTAATCTAAGCTGCAAAGATATTTATCATTTAAGATTTATATTAAATGCATTCCCACAAGCACATATGTATAATTTCGCGCTAACACATGCCGCATGTGGACCTACAATATAAAAACCCAATATCAAATGAACATAAGCCTTGCAACTCTTGCCGTCCTTCCCTGAAACAGGGGTGACATTGGCAAAGTGAACCAATTTTTTATATCATGGGTGGTCAGCCGCATAACAACCTATAACTTATAAGTCAAGGAACATACATGACAAATTTTAAAGAAATACCTTTTTAAAGAAATCCTATGCTGGAGATTCCCTAAATTTCAGCGACTCTAGGGGTCTTTGACACTTGTTCTAGTGCCGGACTAGGTGTTGTTTACGAGCTTGGTCGTTGCTACAATACTCAAGCAAGACCCAGTTGCTGAAAGGCTGGATAAGATTTTTTTACCCAGCGAAGAGCGTATTTGAAAATATAAATAGTAATTTTTTTGTGCTCCGCCGGGATTCGAACCCACAACCTTCCATTTACGAGTCAGAAGTGTTACCACTGGACTACGGACTGGTCGATTGATTCAAGGTGACCTTTAAATTGTCTTAAGAAACATCTGCTCTTTGACTGATAGATTGGTTAGAGACTGACCAACCATCCTGTAAAAATTGGTTATTTTTGTCTATACCACCCCTTTTGGTTTATTTTTAAGTACACATGCAACATATTGTGAAAGCGCGAACTTACTTGTGCATGCTTGCGGGCGTCATGTGGCATTGGCAAAAGTGAACCAAGGTTTTACAGCATGAGGGGTAAGCCTTACACCAACATTTCCGTCAAGGAACATCTCCTCGATAATACTTCATGTGGGCTTCCCTGCTGCCGATTCTCATTTCTGGGGAACACTAAGTAAACCTTGCCGGTATTTTGGTTTTGCGTTTGAAATAAACACGGAAACGGGAAATTGTTTCTGACACCCTTCGTGGGAATTGAACCCTGGCTCTCTAGCATGGCACGCAAGCATTCTACCCATTGATAAAAGATAACTTATTTGAAGTGAATAGTTCCTAAGTATAAAAGAGTACTTTTTAAACTCACCCATAGCGTAAATAGCAAAAACTGAACGTAAACTTAATCATCAACCCTAGCGAGAATTTTGGTGTTTGTGCATTTTATGGTACGAAGTTTTTTTTAAATACATTGATACCCTCTCTTAAAATGAGGAAGACTTGGTTGAATGTCTTTACTTTCGTTTTTATTTTCCTCTCTTTCAGTTACAAGTTACAGGTTACAAGTTTTCTGCCCACCGGGCTGACAATAATGAGATAAAATGTTTGCTTTTTATTTAATTTAAGTGCTTGAGATTTATGACTAAATTCGTGTTGGCCGGTGTTTTGCCGAACGCCGGCAAATCAGCGTGCAGGGTTAAGTTTTGTCATGGAGTTCGGCGGGCGGCGAAATCCAGGGCCTTCATTACTTGAGTGTGGCGTATCAACTTTGCAGGATAATTATGTTGGGATTGTAAAACCTCGTAATGTCATTATTGTCTATGCACTGCAGCCATACAAAAACAAATACATGTTATTGCCTTTACCAGCAAAGCAATACAAGGCTTAACGTAATCCATTGCTTTTTTTATATCTATAATCTAAGTTGCAAAGATGTATTAACATTTAACATTCATTTGATTTTACCTGAAGATGATCGAGGGATCGAAAACGTTCGTATTTATTAATCAAAATAAAATTAATAAAAGAGTGAAAATAAAAAAGTGTTTCATTTGAATTTTTGGTTCCATTAAGTTTGGTTATAATCAATTTAACATTCATATTAAATGCATACCCCTAGGGAGCTGGGAAACCCCCACCTCAACTAAAATGGTTGGCGTAAGGCCCGCACTTACCTATAAAAGTATCCACAAACGTGGCGCAAGAAGTTGCACTATGTGTAACTTAATTGCATTACGTTTTTTTTAAATAATGAATGGAAATGATGAGAAAATGAATAGTAGTAATTACATACATACATCTCCTTTTCAAAAAAAATGTAGATTGCCGCCTTTGGTTCCACACATTTGTCCTTTACTCAGGCATTTCACCCTCCCACACAAAATTTTGCAATTTTAGCTAAATTTATACATAAGTACCTAAACATAACCATTTACGCAATCTTTTACTTTAATCCGAGTACGGAACATTTCGAAAATACTGCATCATCGCGTAAACAGAGAAAATGGATATAAGACACACGAGCGATTCCTTGACTTATAGGTTGGTATGAGGCTGACCACCCATACTGTAAAAAATGGTTCACTTTGCCAATGTTACCCCTGTTTCAGGGAAGGTCGGCAAAAGTTGTGGGGCTTATGTTCATTTGAGGTTTGGATTTTATTTGTAAGTACACATTCAGCATTTGTAAGCGCGAACTACACTTTTTGGTTTGTGGGCTTACATCTGAGAGCTTTAAATGAATATATCCTTGCAACTTAGATTATAGATTATAGATAGATTATAGCGCCTCTAGTGAGTGTTTTAGTTTGCATTCATTTTTTCTGCTTACGCGATAGTTGAGTATTCAACTACTTGAGTTAGCAAGTATGATATTATATCGACACCTTAAAGATAAAACTGAATAAGTGATATATTAAGCTAAGCTAACAGTGGCAACACTTCGGACTCGTAAATGGAAGGTTGTGAATTCAAATCCCGGCGGAGCACAAAAAATATACCATTTATATTGTCAAAATAATACGCTCTTCGCTCAAAGACCGGTCACTAAAGATCCATCCAGCCTTATAGCAACTAGGTCTTGCTTGAGTATTGGTGCTTTGTAGCGACGACCAGGCTCGTCAACACCTCTGTGGCACTACAACAAGTGTCGTAGACCCCTAGTCTCTGAAATCTAGGGAGTCTCCCGCACAGGATTTCTAAAAAAGAAAACATGAGTTCCTCAGGTAAATGCACCTTTTTTCATATTCTCTACGACAGACTACACACTACAAAAGCGTGAAAAATCCTGTAGTTTAGAATTATTTTATGAGCACTTGCTTGTTATTAGTTCATTTACTCTGAGAAGTTACTCACAATTAAATGTTTTATCCATGATTTGTCAAATCAGTGAATCATCACTTACTCAGTTTAACCTTTGAGTTAGCGATATTATACAGTCCGTTTTTGCCTTATGGCACATTTTAATAGATTGCAACACCATTGAATATTTCTGCACATACATACCTCTATTATTATACCACAGGCGTGTTAAACTCAGATGATATTACGGACCACAAGATCTACTTTTTATAGTTGGATATTTTTTTTCTCTTTCGAGCGCCGTTTAGTGGTTCCAGCCACCCCAAGGGCGTCCATCCTTCATTTGCTTCTTGGAAAACATGAACGTCTTCAACTCCTTCTTGAAACGTTCTACGCCGGTCTCCGTCCTCAGCTTCAGAGGTAGCTGGTTCCAGCACAACGGTCCCACTGAGCCAAACGCCCTATCCCCAAATCCCGTTCTGCTCCGTCGAGGTGGCATTTTCAGCCTGCTGATAACATCACCTCTCGCTGAGCGAAGGGTGCATCGCTTACCAACAATCTCCTAAACCCCACAAGGTTCAGTCAAATAAGACGGGGCCGCTCCTTTTTATAGGCTATACTGTAGAAAAATGCTTCACTTTAGCAATGTTTCAAGGAAGGTCGGCTAAATTTGCAAGGTTCATGTTTATTTGAGGTTTGGATTTTAATTTGCAAGTACACATGCGCAATTTGTAAGCGCGAACTTACACATGTCTGTGGGCATGCATATAATATGAATCTTAAGGGCCTGTTACACTTAACTCCAATGAGATAAAAAGAATTAAGCAATCAAATAGTGATTAGAGGTTCGTGCAACAGGCCCTAAATGTTGTTATATCTTTGCTTCTTCTTCTTCAGCCTTTCTCAGTCCACTCCTTGACGAAGGCCTCCTCCAATCCACTCTATTTCTGTCTATCGGCTGTAGTGTCCAGCCAACCTCTGCCTGCAGTTCCCTTGATGTCGTCCAGCCACCTCAGTTGGGTCTCTCCGCTCCATAGTATGTGTAAAACCGTCTGGTATGATCCATCATGATAGTGAAAGAGCTGTTTAGTGTAATCTAGCACAGAGATCGAATGATCTGGAAGATGCAAGAAAGATCTCTTTTGAACCTATATAAAGAGACTGCAATGGGCATCAGAAGAGTAGCCGCTTCAAGCATTTTGACGTGAAAGGCCAATCAACTGTGATTGTCAATTGTTGTGAATTGAGAACCAAAGCGTGTAAAATAAATAAATTGCAATTCGATTAAAATAGCCCAACTAAAATCATAACAATACCATTTCTTTGCAACTTAGATTATAATGTTTTGCCGGGCGTATTTGACATGCCAGCTGCATACAGTCATACGTACAATAGTAAGTAGATTTGATGAAATAAATGATTAAGTGAACGCCCCCAAATACCAGCTCGTACACACATATAGTATGGAATTGCATCACAACTTTTTTAGATAATTACAAATTGAATGGAAGTAAATTGTACGATAAACTATTGAAGCATTCTTACATGTATTCAGTTCTTCAACCATTAAAATAGCAGCCACGTGACTAAGCTACACATATAGTGTAACTTCTTATCCGCGAAACGGTCCAATGTGGCGAGTAGAACCTATTTATTTTTTAGGTAAGGAGGCCGGCCTAACGCCAAGCACTTCAGCTGAAGTGGGGACTTCCCATCTCCCAAAGGACCTGGTACTTATTTCTTGTGAAGGCGGAGTAAGCCTTGCCAGTATTTTATCATTTCTGACACCGTCGGTGGGATTCGAAACCGAGCTCTCAGCATGGAATGCAAGCACTCTACCAACTGAGCTATTGACCGGAGTATTACTAGATAACGACACTGGACAATGCTTATTTGAAAAAAAAAATTGGAGAAAGATGAAGGATGTGGTGGAATGACCAAACAGAAAAATCAGAGAAAATTTTCATTAAAAAACTGTGAGGCAACTTGGTGTCTCTTAATAATAAGAAAATAGCAAAATAATACATTTAAGGTCACTTCAGACACAACTTATTCTGCCCGGATTGTTTATGGATTACCGGACAAACTGCTTGAAAGCTTTCATACATCTCCATACACTGCTGACTTCCGACCCGATGCCGGATAGAAAAGAGCCATAGAAAAAACGGGTAGAATGCGTCTAGTGTTTGATGGCTCTAAGACAACCAGGGGTGGAAGTCTCATTACCACGGTGATTCTAACCTACCGAACATCGGTTACATTTGTATGAAGACCTGTCAACCCAAGATGGCCGCAAGTGAACAGCTGATTAGTCTTCATACAAATATTACGGTTATTCGGTAGGTAAGAACCCACAGGTGTATTCCCCTCCATCGCGTTAATGGAAAATAATATGAGAAAACTAAGTCACTCGCTAGGAGCGCTGCTGTTTCTTACAAACGTTTTCGATTTACAAGATCAAATAAAGTTCCATGACAAGAACGACATAGTGATAGAACGACACATGACAAAACATCAGAAGAAAGTATATAACAATGACAATACATCACTAAGTAAACAGAAAACACCATCAACGGCATGGCAAAAAACATGAGAAAATGGAACTCATGCAAATAGTATTACTTATTAGGTAAAGCCGAATATCATTATTAGATAAAAAAAAACTAACTAAGCTGCACATTAAGAGACACTTCTTCATGCGTTATGCCTGAATTTCTCGACTTATAGGTCGAGATTGATTGAAAATTGTTCGCTTTGTTAATGTCACGTCGGCAAGAGTTGCAGGGCTTATGTTAACTTGAGATTGTTTTTTTATGTTGTTGGTCCACATGCGGCATATGTTAGCACGAACTTAAATGCATGTCTGCTGATATATTATATCTTTGCAGCTAAGACTTTGATTTGGTCGCATATGACATGTGGAAGAAAAATAAATGTTTGTGTTGTTCGTGAGGTTTTGTCATGCTTTGTTTTTTCATGTGTCGTTCTGTTATGTACCATTATGTCATGTGTCGTTTTGTCACTGTGCCGTTCTGCACCGTTTTCAAGTTGGTGTACACAGCGCGTTTATTGCTTATGGCTTATGCTCACGTCCCATTGTTGCTTGTTTACCTGTGCGATGTTTTCTTACATCTCACACCTCGCCACTCATGCACCACGACATTATACATAGTGTTGATAATGAGCGCAGCGTTGTGTCTACTAGCTGGTCGTTCAACCAAGGACAACAAATGAATCACCTTAACCTTTTGACTGCACAGAAAACACGCGACTTCCGTGTAAAGAAAAAAAACATAATGGAATTGAATTCGTAGCTCTGTCGGCAAACCTGTCACAAAAGGTCCATCCAGCCTTACAGCAATAGGGTAATTTCACTTTTTTTATTTCATAAAATGATTGATGTTGTTCCTTGAGTTCCTTGACTTATAGGTTGGTATGCGGCTGACCACCCATGCTGTAGAAAATGATTCACTTTGCCAATGTCACCCCTGTTTCAGGGAAGGTCGGCAGGAGTTGCAGGGTGTATGCTCATTTGAGATTGGGGTTTTTATATTGTAGGTCCGCATGCGGCATGTTTAAGCGCGAACTTGTATGTGTCTGTTTATGAAAATGCATATAATGTGAAACTTTAATGTTGCATATATTTGCAACTTAGATTAGATTAGATTGACTACATTTTTTAAAATGGATCGGCGTTTTTAAAAAAATTATATCTGGCGTAGTTTATAAATTATAACTCTTTAAAGTTCGTGCATTTTCGATTTCCGGTAAAACAGGATCTTTTTATAAGGCGGATGTGACGTCTACGGATCTTCGGATATGATGTATTTCATACCAATGTACCTACGGGCGCAGGTAGGCTGGCGTATCCATCTACGTCATTTTGACGCCACGGCTTGGCTATCCGGCCGCGCTGTGTTTTGGCGGGGCTCAAATTCTCCGCATTTTATTTTAGAAAATTATCAATGAAATCTTTATTTTTACTACTTAAAAAATATAAGGTTGGGATTCTTGAAATGTACTCTACACAACTATAGTATTTTCAACCGTATTCCCCAACACTGCAATTACCCTATTGGGTCTTGCTTGGCGAATTGGTGCTTTTTAGCAACGCCCAAGCTCGTTAAAACTCCGGTGGATAACTCCGTGTGTAGAATGCTTGCATTCCGTGCCGAGGGCAAGAGTTCGATCGCCACCGAGGGTGTCAGAAATGATTTTCCGTTTCGGTGTTTATTTCAAACCCACCGGCAAGGTCAGCCTTTACAAGAAATGAGAATCAGCACCCTCGGGAGCTGGGAAACCCTACCCTGTAAGGCCGGCCCCATTACCTATAAAAATATATAGGTCCTAATGGCCACATGGGACACCTTCGGCTATAAAGCGGCAAGTAGTGCTTGCTAATACGCTGTTTACTTAATTGGTAGACAAGTAAATACAGAAATGATATTTTTAACAATAAATAAATATTGATTAAATTCCTTACAATATAGCGCTACATATACAAATAAATGGATTCATTATGGAGTACCTACTCCACATAAATTCTATAAACATAGGAAATGTGACGCACACAGCCCGGTTGCTAGGGGAAAGGCACACAAATATTTTAACCCTTAAATTTGAGATATTAAGCAGCGTTATGTACGTGTTATCAAATTCCGTACTGGACTGGCCTACAGTCTAGTGGTTAAAACACTTCGGACGCTTAATTGGACGGTAGAGGGTTCGAATCCCAGCAAAGCGCAAAAAAAACATTTTTCAAATATGCTTTTAGCTAGGTTAAATTAAAAATTAATCAAAGACCAATCACCACAGGTCCGTTCAGCCTTTCAATAACCGAGCTTTGCTTGAGAATTGAGGCTTTCTGTAGCGACGTCCAAGCTCACAGAGGTCTCTTGAGGTGTCTATATAAACTTTAATTTAAGTTACAAATATTCGTTTATGGTTTATATTAAGTGTATTCCCGCAAGCAGACACATACGAGTATAAGTTCGCGCCTATACATGCCGTATGTAAACCTACAATATATAACCTAATCTCAAATGAACATACGCTCTGCAACTCTTGCCGACCTTCCCTGAAACAGGGGTGACATTGGCGAAGTGAACCATTGTTCATACAAAAACAGCGCTCACCATATAAATTATCCTGATATGATTATTATATAGCAGTTTGAAGCTTAGGAATGTTTATTGGCCCTGAGAGAGTGAGTAACGATTATATCTGCAACAAGCGATGCAGCTGCAGAACCATACACGTACTCAAATTGTTCATTATCCAAGTAATCTATTATCTGTATAATAATTAATCGCTCAATAATTATTTATCTGGTTTATATGTGAGACCGCGCGGCCTTCGTTTTGTTTTTCCATGACGTTGACTTCCTATGAGCATATATATTATACTCGTATAGGTTGTATCGACCAGCCTTCAATACCATTAAAAGGTTTAGACATACTTCTTTTTCTTCTTGAATTTAGATCATACATGTTGATCTGTAATGTTGGCGGCTAGGGCTAGGGTTTTTTTTTTCATTGTAAATTGGAATTTTGTGATTTTTATTTGTTTATACTCGTACATGTTATTACTTGTTTATTTCCAAATGCAAATTGTTGTGCATGTTCCTTGAATTATAGGTTGGTATGCAGCTGACCACCCGCGCTGTAGGAAATGGTTCACTTTGCCGATGACACTCCTGTTTCAGAGAAGGTCGGCAAGAGTTGCAGGGTGTAAGTATGTCCATTTGTGATTTGGTTTTATGTTGTAGGTTTACATACGGCATGTGCAAACGCAAACTTGTACGTGTCTGCTTGTGAGAATGCATGTAATGTTACATATCTTTGCAACTTAGATTAGATTTGACTAGACATCAACCACCAGCTCACCAACGCCCACACCTCTGCGGCACTCCGTGTCACAGAGCTCCAGATATCCTGACAGAAGCACAAGATCCCTCTTGTGCCGCAAAACGAAGATAGATCCACGGGTAAACGTGCAAGAGTGTTGAATGTTACGCCTTCATAAGACTGAATAGCACAAGACGTACTCACATGAGAAGTAGAGTAGAGCTCAGAAATTGCCTCTACCAAGATCACCATTATCATATCCAAACAATGGTGTGAAATCGTCGGAGAGACATTATATTATCTTAAAATTCAGCTGCATTCAATTTAAAACTCAATCAAAAGCGCATGAAAACTAATACGCTCACCGGGACTGCTGCTTTAGTTTACATGCACTCTTAGGTAAACGCTACGGTAAAGTTTAATTGAGCAGTTTCGTAGTTGGGGTACTGCTCTGCTTTTACGCCCACAAATAATAATTAAGTTACGCTCATGAGCGTGCAATGCCAGTATCCCGAGTATGAACCATTACATAAACTACCATTGTTCGCGTAAGTCGAAAAATGTATGCAATCTAAATCCCTCACTAGGAGTGCCGACGTTTGTTCTATATATTTTCGATTTAGGCTGTCGATTATAGAAGTTTTTTGTTTACTCAGGTATTTGAGCTTGTGCAATTCTGCATTCGTTAATGAACATTTTAAAGGTGTGCCAATTGTTGAAATGCTGATGTACAATACTTGTTATTGCAGGCATCAAAAGCAGACGAAACTATCTTCTTCTTCGTCTTCCTCAGTCCACTCCTGGACGTAGGCCTCCTCCAATCTTCCCAGTGTTTGTCTATCAGCTGCTGTATGCAGCCATCCATATTTGTCAACGGCGATCCCATGTTGAAAGCACCGGTTCTCATCAGATTACCGAAGTTAAGCAACAATGGGTGCGGATGCTACTTGGATGGGTGACCGCTAGGTACACCGCGCGTTGTTGGCATTTCTTGGACCGGCTCGTAGTCCAGTGGCAACACTTCGGACTCGTAAATGGAAGGTTGTGGATTCGAATCCCATCCAACCTTACAACAACTGGGTCTTTCTTGAGAATTGGTGCTTTCTACAGCGACGACCAAGCTCATAGAGGGCTCTTGAGGTGTGATACACTTAAAACAGCGCTCACCAAATAAATCATCCTAATATTATTATTATCCTCTGCCTGCAGTTCCCTTGATGTCGTCCAGCCAACTTGGTGTCTCCCCACTCCCCGCGTGGACATACTGGTTCGCCACTGGACGATATTTTTCGGCCACATGTCATGGTCCTGCCTTGCGACGTGACCAATACCACCCCAGTTCCAGGGAAAGGCGGCAGGTGTTACAAGGTTTATGTTCATGTGAGGTTTTGTTTATTCGCATGCACGCATGCAGAATGTGTAGGCGCGAACCTACGTGCCTGTCTGTGGGCATGCATTAAATATGAGCCTTGAATGATAACATATCTTTGTAGCTTAGATTATAATAGATAGATCGTGTGGCCCGCAACATCATACGAGTTTGACACGCCTGGCGTACAAACGTAAGATGTTACCGAGGAATCTCAAGGACGCGACCCTACTCTGCGTGGTATGAGGGAGGGAGCTGTGGGGGGAGGGAGGTAGGAGATAAAAAAGAATAAAAATAGGGCAGGGGTGGGTATCCCCAGGCCGGCCACTGCTACGCTCTACCGCACTAGGTAATAACGACCATTACTACCATTACTATTATGGTGATGCAACTGAGATAGGACGTCATAGAACATACATGCACGGGTTCAATGTAGTCAGACCATGGGAGAACCAAGAACACGTGGAAATGAAGCGTTGAAGAAGCATGTCAGGAAAAACTCTGAAGGATAGAGTTAGGAATGAATGGGTAAAGAAAGAATGTTTTTTTTTAAGAAAGCCTATGCAGGAGACTCCCTAGATTCGAGAGACTCTAAGGGTCTATGACACTTGCTATAGTGCCGCAGAGGTGTTGGTGATGTGGCAGTTGTCCATGACTGGTTGCAGGGTCGTTAGCTGCGCAGTGCTGTGGTGTGTGTGGCATTGCTTTGTTTTGAGACACTGAGAGGAAATGGCGATTGATATTGGATTTGAAAAGGGCAAGGGGATGTGAAGAATAGAAGATAGAAAACTGACCAGTCATTTTTCACTTTTCTAATGTCACCCCTGATTCAGGGAAGGGCGGCGAGAGTTGCAGAATTTATGTTGATTTGATGAAAGCAGAAAGAGGATGTGAAAGTTTATATGTACAAAGTAATGTGATGAGATGGTTTGGGCATGTGGAAAGTTTATGTACAAAGTAATGTGATGAGATGGTTTGGGCATGTGGAAAGTTTATGTACAAAGTAATGTGATGAGATGGTTTGGGCATGTGGAAGGTTTATGTACAAAGTAATGTTATGAGATGGTTTGGGCATGTGGAAAGTTTATGTACAAAGTAATGTGATGAGATGGTTTGGGCATGTGGAAAGTTTATGTACAAAGTAATGTGATGAGATGGTTTGGGCATGTGGAAACAATGAATGATGATCAACTGACAAAGAATGTATCCAGAGGAAGTGTGAGAGGGGGTGATCAGATTGAGAAGATTGTGAGAGAATGGGGTATACAAAGTGAATGTAAAAGAAGAAATTGTATGAAAAAGTTGATGGATATGAATGAATTGAAAGAGCTGTATGTAAGGATAGGAAGAAATGACGGCAGCTCTGCATATGCTCTGGCCACCTCTAACGGAACGGCGACAGAGTTACAGTTACAGAATCTAAGCTTAACACGCGTTTTCTATGATATCCAATTCCTCTACTAGAAAATTTATAAATTGTTATAAGCTAGGTCTGCAGCATAAGCCTTATGCCCGCTTTCCACTGCGAGCGGAGCTGACTCCGTACGGACTCCGCTCGACTAGCAACAGTAAATTTCATAGAAGTGCTTCCACCGACAGCGAGTCAGCGGAGCGGACTGAGCGAGTACAAAGAGTTACGAAAGTGGTCGCAGAGTTGAGCGAGTTTCCAGCGGACTCCGTACGGACTCCGCTCGACTAGCAACAGTAAATTTCATAGAAGTGCTTCCACCGACAGCGGAGTGAGCGGAGCAGGCTGAGCGAGTAAAAATGACTCCGCTGTGTCATGGTCTCGGCCGCTAGTTTTCAACTGACTTCGCTCCCCCGTGCCCCCCGCGCCAACCCGCGTAGTTGCGTGACAGCGATAAAACACATCATACATGATTTACAAAAACACATCATACATTATTTTATTAATTTGAAAATATTAAAATGTATGTTTTATTTCAAACATCTACATTTTATGTTTAAAGCAAAATAATACATTACTTTTTATGTTTCGAAACAAAAAAAAAATCTTTTATTAATAATTGAAACGTTTGATCTGGGCGTAGGCTGCAACGAGCTGTCACACACTGCACATCATACATATTAAAATGTATGTTTTATTTCAAACATCTACTTTTTATGTATTAAAGCAAAATAATATATTACTTTTTATTTTTCGAAACAAAAAAACAAACTTTTTTTACTAATAATTAAAACGTTTGATCTGGGCGTAGGCTGCAACGAGCTGTCACACACTAGTTGGCTCCGCTAAGCCAGCTGTAGATGGAAGGCAAACAACTCTTTCATCTGACTCATCTCATTTCTCGCCTAGCTCACTCCGCCGAGCTCGTTAGCTGTGGAAGGCAAATACCATTATTTTTTAAAACTCTTTCGCAATGGAAGGCCAAAACTATTTCACTACGCTCCGCTCAGCTATTTCCCGCTCCCGCTCAGCTATTTCCCGCTCGCAGTGGAAAGCGGGCATTACACATTCTAACTGAACCGCAGCGTTTTACCAAAAAATGCATGTAAACTTAAACTCCCACTAGAGGCGCTGTCGTGGTTTTAACTCATTTTTTGGTAAACGCTGTTATAGGCTTTATGCTCGCGGTGCCACCACAAATACCTCGACGGCATTCCATCGGAATGAGACAGAGGAGGAGGGGGAGGGTGGTAGGGGGGGGGACACCCTCCCACACGTGAGGCCATACCTGAGGCGAATATTATGTCAGTCTGTGGATACTGTAATCTAAGTTGCAAAGATACGTACTTATACAGTGCTATTCTTAGACATTTTAGTCGTCCGCTTTGACAAACTAATGATGCATTTGTATGAAGACCTGTCAATCCAAGAAGGCCGCAAGTGAACAGCAGATTACTCTTCATACAAATATTACTAAAATTAGGTAAGTAGGTGAGACTTACCGTGGTGATGAGACTTCTACCCCGGACGCATCTTTAGTTTGTCAAAGTGTAGGCTCAACGGACGACTTAAATGTCTAAGAATAGCACAGAAAGGGTCTGTTGCAGAAAACTCCAATCAGACAAAAATCAAAATTAAGTGTGATTTCTCCCTTAAATATCATAAAGTTGCAAGGATATATTAACATTCAAAGCTCATATCGAATGCATACCCACAAACAGACACGTATAAGTCAGAGGCGGTTACTATTAACGTGCATCCGTGCAGTGAGCTGCCTAGATTTTGTAATAATTTTAGCAAAAAAATGTATACACTTTTAACAAAAATATATCGTGTGGAAGATATGTTAAAAGATCGCTGAAGTAAAAAATCAATAATAATTATACGAAACGCCTGATAAGCGCAAAGAACCGCCTCCATACATAATATTATGGTATAATTATTATACATGTCGTGCATATCGCTCAATGCACAGAGACCTTGAAATACTTCCATACATATTATGAAAAACTGTCGAATCCGTGGCTGTGAGGGAGAAAGCAGATCAATCATAGCTTCTGTAACGCGGTAGACAAAGATGGCAAACGCCTTGCTACGTGCAACACCCAAATATTATGAAATAGTCGACGTGTGTTGACATTATATGAACAATGAACAATGAAACCATCATAAGTTAGACCCTCCGCACATTAGACGACAGGCGACAGCGACATGTCGGCGCGAATCGGTGATCGGCGCGACTCGGCGACAAGTCGCACGTTTAATAATAAAGAGCAATAACTCAAAAAACAACAATGTTGGTAAATCACGTTTGAAGTTCAGACAACCAGTACAACTTGTATGGGATGAAAAAGGCGGCCGATGTTTTATCTCGGTCATATTCGTCCAAATTGAACGGCTGTCGCATTCTACCTATTCTTCTCGCATTGTTCTTGCGTTTTATTACAAAATCTCGATTTTCCCAATTTTCGAGTTATTTCTCTTTATTATTAAGCGTGCGAAGTGTGCGGAGCTTTGAACAAAATATTTGAAAACTGTCGGCCGCAGCCTGTCGCCGCGACTCGGCGAGCTGTCGCTGTCGCCTGTCGTCTAGTGTGCGGAAGGTCTTACTCTCCTTAGCATTTTAAAGAAAACATTGCTAAGTACAATGTTGATTATAAATAATAATTGCCAAACTGGACTCTGGATGACTTACATCCGTTCAGTTGTTAGTTGACGTAGAGATGTGTACAGTCATCGGTTGGCCTTTGATTTTGCGGGAATATTTTTTACATTATTTTAAAAATCATCGTGAATTCATTACAAGATTGTTGTTAATTAATTTTCTGACTATGAATTTCAATAATAAAGCAGACGTGGACTTAATAAAAATTGTTTAACAATGTAAAGCTAAATCTAAAACAGTGATTAGGGTATTTAAGCATCATGGCTGTGTGGTTGTGAATGGTTTTTTTCTTTCCGTGTCGTCTAATTTGTGGTGAAAAATCGTGGGGCGAAGATGTGTCATGGATCTCGCTCACCTTACTGAGGAAGTTAAACATCATGCACTTTCGTAAACTCACATTGAGCATGTAATGCCTTTAAATTAATGAGGCCAAACAGATCTTCCACAATGGCTTGATGTTGGTTATAGAGAATCAATCAAAAATTTCAATGATAAAGTGCATGAGAACAGATTAATTTTATCCGGAATAATTTATTTTGTGCTGTTTGTGCGGATGGATTTCCATTTTAAATAACTGTAAGTACGCGCTTAAATACATATATTCGTTATGCAGAAAAACGGGTGTAGGTACGTACTCGTGTATAGCTTAATAAAACATTATATATGTACGCATTTCTTACAATTTCCATTCAAAGCAAATTGGAAAATAAAAGAAAAACTATAATTGCAGAAATTATGAACTGCCAACAGTTTTATTGACGAGCCGCCTCTGGACTATAAGTTCGCGCTTTAAAAAGCCGCATGTGGACTCACAAATAAAAACACAAATCTCAAATAAACATGCACCCTTCAACTCTTGCCGACCTTCCCTGGAACAGAGGTCATATTGGCAAAGTGAACCATTTATTACAGTATGGGTGGTCAGCCTCATACCAACCTATAAGTCAAGGAATACCTCACCTGTAAAAAATAATGGATATTGTGCCTGTGATGTATTTTCATTTGTCTGTCTTAGGTATGGGAGGTTATGTCTTGTGTTTTTTTTTTGTCATTTTGATGTAAGTACTTTCCTATGATTTTTGGTCTAATCTAATCTAAGTGGCAACTGCACTGCTAAGATATGTTACATTGGAGATTCACATTACATGCATTCTCACAACCAGACATGTACAAGTTCGCGCTTGCACATGCCTCATGTGAACCTACAACATAAAAACCAAATCTCAAATGGACATACACCCTGCAACTCTTGCCGTCCTTCCCTGAAACAGGGGTGACATTGGCAAAGTGAACCATTTTTACAGCATGGGTGGTCAGCCGCATACCACCCTATAAGTCAAGGAACATACACGACAAATTACACGACAAAAAAAAATGGTCATTGTAATATTTTGTCATGTGATGTAATGTTATGTGCCGTTATGCCATGTGTTGTTTTGACACTGTGTCGTTCTAACATGGAACCACCAGTGTCATTATACTTAATATGATTCAAATATGTTGAGAACCCAATAATGGTCTGTGTTCTATTTTTGAAATAGAAAGTTGACATAAATATGAAATTCCTTGGCGTGTTTGAAATTTTATAGGGCCGGTATTGTTAACATTCCTACGAGATAAGTTCACATTAAAATCCAAGAAATAGTACGGTCGATAGAGTATTAGAACTCCATGCCGAGAGTTCGGGTTCGATGCCCACAAAAGGTATATTAATTAATATTGGTATGATTTCCGCGGTTTTAATTTAAGTAATTAAAACTGCGGTGATTTCTTTTTACACAATTTATTTCAGATTCAGTTCACATACCTGTACCCTTAGTACGAGTTGCAAAACTTGAGTAATGTAAAGTTTACGGCAATTATTAAAGAGTGATTTCCCGCAAAATCTGCCGTTTTTGTTTGCTTGAATTTGATTTTCTTCATCACTGTAACTCTTTTGCTAAGACCATAAAGTGTCAGAAACAAAAACGGCAGATTTTGGGAGAAATCACTCTTTAATGTTTCCGTAAACTTTACTTTTCTCACGTTTTGCAACTCGTACTAAGGGTACAGATCACTTAACGCCTACAAAATGCAACGGTCGGATGACTTCTAAAGCTACCGAGAGCTTTGACCCTGCTTTTATAGTAATAATAAGAATCATTCTCGAATCATTGAGAATTGGAGCATGCGAGACTTTACTAGAACATCCGACTAAACACTGGAGCAATCTCAAATAATACAAATATCTAATACAAATTATACAAGTACTACTTACATAACATCTGTTTATTTCTAGAGAGACTTCACCGACTTTGTTATTAACTCACACAGACAAACAAAACACACAACTACATATTCTGAACAATATTAAACGTCAATGGTATTATTGGGTGACCCTCACAATATATAATTTGTGAAATTAAATTTAAAAAAATGATTTTTCCATTCCACCCTCGTTTAAACACAAAACACGTTTTAAGCCCGACCGCCATTGATACATCGCTCAGTATAAAAATAACATTTAAAAAGGGGGGCGATCATGCATAGTAAATACGAGGATTTGGAGTACCCATGGGCTCCGAACATTCAAAATATTTCTCGACTGTGTGACGTCACCCATAGTAAATTAAAATATGGATTCCCAATAATTCAACAATCTTGTCTGTCAATTCAAATAATATACCATACATGCTTAATTCAATATTTAATGGGGTACGCACGTGAATTGCCAAAGACAATATTGTGTCGTTATCCGGCCGAGTTGCTAGGGAAGAGGATACAAAAATTTGGTATTGGTTGCTAAGCACGCCAGTCCCATACAAGACTGACGTTTGTTCGCCGAGAAAAAAGTTCCAAATCCAAAAGCTAGATTATATGGAATCAATTGGTTTTAGACAATGAATTCTGCACAAGCCTTGGCATCCGAGTGGCTAGGGAAAAGGCAAACAAATAAGTTGTTATTTAAAATAATTATAACTATAGTTCAAATTTATTTATCGGATATTACACGAACCACCTATGTTGTTATTGGTTGCTAGGGACCGCAGTCTCATACAAGTGTGACGTTTTTCCGCCGAGAAAAGAGCTTATTGCAATGCTAAGGCTTTATAAAATAATGTATATTATTATTATTCAACATTGCATCTGTTTGCACTTGAGATATTATGAAGACAAATTCGTATTCAAAATGTGTGTCTGACATTCCATCTGCGCATGCTGGCGCAAAAATTAAATGCGAAAGGTAAAAAAAATATTACATTATAAAATGTGCTTGTACTTCGCTACAAACAGCCCGAAGCTCTTCCAACTTGTATGGGCTCCTCCACATCGATTTAACAAGTCAAAGAAAAAGTCGAGTGCGTAAACCAGAAACCAGAAAGACTGCATCACAGCACGCCAGGTACAGGGAGGAGGCAAGCGGCAGACAGGTGAATTGTACACAAAACTCTCGATTTCATCGCATATTTCGTTCCCATGAACAATGAGGACATTTTTTTTTAATGCTTCAAATTCGTGTGAACTGATTATCAATTCGGCATACGCACAACAAAGACACAAAGTTATAAACAGAATTACGTGAACTGTATACACGATGGACTAGAGATCAACCGTTTGCATAGTAAACAGACATTAGTTTAACCTCTTGAAGCAACTTATAATATAACACAGTTTTCTGTGATATTTCTTCAATAAAAGTATATAAATTCCTTCTTTTAGGGTTTATAATTTTACTCTTTCTTAGAGTAAAGGATAAAGCTTTTTATGTGGTTAAAAGGCGAATGTTTCAAGTGGATGAATTAAAAATAAAAACGTTTTTGGTAACTTACCTTTCCGGTGGCTTTTCTATATCGCAGAGTGGCCTCTCTGACTAACTCCCTCACAAGTAGATCCCCATGTCCACATGGTACAAGAACCTTGACGTCACCAAAGCACACAGTCACCTTCATTTTAACAAATCTATCAAATTCTAATCACATTACGACAAACAAAGCAGGGAACTGTCGAGCACAAACGGAACACACACACACACACACCAAACACACGCAACTTTAGATATCACTCAGAATGTGAGGAAGCCTTCACTGTATAACCTCATTATCTGTTACAAACCACGGTTTCTTTGACAGAAAACATAACACAAGTAATTAGAAACGAGAAGAAAACAACCACCGTTTGACTCATCGCGCACAGGTATCCAAATTCAAACTCTATCACATAAACTTGAATGTGGAATAACTTGGGATGTATTTTACACGCGTGAATGTTTTGATTGTGTTTCGAAACAGTGGACCGAGGAGTATCTGGTTCGTAAACTGATCCGAGCTCGCGCAACTACCTGCAATAACAAATTTTAGTTTCAAAGTTGTTGTCCCCCCTCCACGCTGACTAGCGTACCGGTTTTTTTCACCAATCACCGGTGGCGTCATGCGCGCCTGTGCAGGAGAATAACTCGGCTACAACATTCTACGTACGTTAATTGTTGAAAAAAAAACTTGGTATTCGTAACTTCAAACGTTCAAAAATTAATGCGGTTGGAGCATTTTTTAATCTGGAACTATTTTTCTCGGCGAGCAAACGTTGGTCGTAAATCCGTCCTTAGCAACCAATAACCAAATATTTATACGCCTTTTCCCTTGGTAGAATGCTTGCACTCTATGCCGAGAGCAAGGGTTCGATCCCACGGTGTACTCAGCCTTCACAATAAATGAGAACCAGCCTCCCCGGGAGCTGGGAAACCCCCACTTCAACTGAAAGTGGTTGGTGTGAGGCCGGCCCCCTTACCCCTAAAAATAAATAGGTCTCAAATCGCCACATGCGACCCCTTTGGAGATTACGCAGGCATATATGTAGCTTAGTTGCGTTGCGTCCCTAGCAATTTAGCTACGTGACAACACTATAACATTATTGTAATGGCAATTTACGTGCAGACTTCATTATTAATATTGCATTCACAGTTCATAGTTTTTTGTAGTGAATTTGAACGTCCACCATTTTGTGTTGAAATAACATGAAATGAATGTGTACGTACGAACTAATGCCTCAATAATCGATCAAATTTTAAGCCAGATCATCATTTTTCCTTTGAATTTTTAAATGAGGTCCACAAATGTGAATCATCATATAGCCGGGTTGCTATATCTATAATCTGTAATCTAAGTTGCAAAGATATATTATATTTAAGATTTATATTAAATGTATGCCCACAAGCAGAAACGTTTAAGTTCCTCTTAAACATGCCGCATGTGAACTTACAATCCCAAATGAACATAAGCCTTACAACTCTTGCCGACCTTTCCTGAAACAGGGGTGACATTGGTCAAGTGAATCATTTTTTTACAGTATGGATTGTCATCCTCATACCAACCTATAAGTCAAGGAATGCTTGTGTAAAGGAAAACAAATATTTTGTTGCTGATTTAAATATGGACGGCAATATTATGTAATACTGACGTTTGCTCGCGAAGAAAAAAGTTTCAAGTACAAAAATGAGTCCCAAAAAGTCCTACAAAGAGAGATTTAAAATAAGTTCCTACCATTTCAATATGGGCCCGGCATACTTTTTAACAGACAAAAATCGTGGGTTGCCAGGAAAAAGTTGAATAAATATTTGGTTAGTGGTTATTTATTTTATTCATAAAATTTGATAGTTTTTGGTTTTGCTCTAAATAAATCCACTTATATTATTTTATGTTTATTTACATTTTCTGCTTAAGTTATTTTGAATTTCGAATTAGAAACATTCATTTTCATTCTTCAAAATCAAGTAGATGTCAAAAATATTTTATTACATCTCATTCAAATATGTTGTTTATTAAAAATATGTTATACATTTTATTTTATGAACGCGCTTACAACGTTGTTACATTTGAACGAAACTAGTCGTTGGCAGTCAATGTTACCATACCAACGAAACTTAACAACAAAAATATTTGAGTTCCCCCACCGAGTGACGTTTGATAATATAAACAGCGGCAATCCAACACTTTTCAAATTCTTAATCTGAATTCATCGTTAAAATATGATGAACTTTATTATTTTTTTAATTCAAAACAAAATTAATTGAGTTCCTCCACCTCAACTGCATTCTATCGCCTTCTTATATTATATTAACAATGTGAATTCACAACTTTTCAAATTCGAAAATGTAACCAAACTTATTATTATTGAAAATATAGGAATAATTGCAGATCAACATTTATTTTTGCTTCGTAATTTAATAAATATAAATATCACTTAATATATTAAATCACACATATTTATCACATTTGTAAAACTACATAGGACGTACATAATTCTCGTGCTCCAGATGCTTTTTAATGGCATATTTTTCTATTCTTTTTTTAACATTAAAAACGGGGGTGTATCAGAGTCTGAATATTTCAAACCACGATAATTCTTGCCAATCGAATATCGGTAATATTTGTATGAAGACTAATCAGCTGTTCACTTGCGGCCATCTCGGATTGACAGGTCGTCATCCAAATATTACCGATATTCAGTAGATAAGAATTACCGTGGTGATGAGACTTCCAGCCCTGGTGTATCTCATCTCTAACACCATTCACAGCTGGATGACCAGCTCATTCAAGAGTTGGGCGTAGTTGAGCTGGTCTCCATTGGTCTTCGCTCCATCCATCGGCTGCTTTGGGGCCGCTGGGGTGAGAGAGGGCAGGAGTCCAGCTGGGCACAGGCAGGGGTCATCATCACGAGGACCTCCTGAGCCAGAGGACGAGCGGTACTGGAGCTTCTTGGGCCTGAAAGACGAAAATATTCAGCTCTAAAGTGTGCCAGAAAACTGGATCTTTAACGGTGAGTATGTTGCTTGCACAAATGTAATTTGTTGTATATGTTGCTTGACTTATAGGTTGGTATGCGGCTGACCACCCATGCTGTAGAAAATGGCTCACTTTGCCAATGTCACCCCTGTTTCAGGGAAGGTCGGCAAAAGTTGCAGGGTGTATGTTCATTTGAGTTTGAGCTTTTATATTGTAAGTCCAAATGCGGCATGTTTAAGCACGAACTTATACGTGTCTGCTTGTGAAAATGCATTTAATGTGGATCTCCAATGTAACATATCTTTGCTACTTAGATTACGTTAGGTAAGATGGTCAATGTCATACTCTCCGTTAAAAATCACAAAGCCCCGGTTTCGAGCCACAGCATCTTAGGTCGAAGTAGCCATGCTGATCGCCGATCTTCGATAAAACTGACACCAAAAGAAAAAAGAGGAGAAGAATGGTCAATAGAATGCAATGCCCCAATCCCATCAGGCACTGTCAGCACTACAATGTCGGAGATCAAGAGAGCCAAAAATGCGATGGATGGACGGTGTCAACTCAGGTGGAGCCAAAACCAAAATACATAGCTCGAGAATACATGTGCTGGACAGGCGGGAGTACAGGACAATCCTGTATTCAGCCAAGGCCCACTGGGCTTTCAACCTCATGATGATGATTTTGATGGTCAAATAAGAAATTGCCAACCTTACACTTGTCATGATTTAGATTTTAGAAGATTGAGAGTCATAAGGCGGTTTCCTGACTTGAACGAAAATGGGTCGTGATATATGCTGTGGAGGAGCTGTTTTGTGTTACCTATGACAATGAGGCTTTCTTACAAGTGGTCATCAAGGTTAAAGAGGCCTGAGAGGGCACGAAGCGTTGTTTGGAACATTAGAAACTGGCACACAATAAAGGATTGCCTCACTAGAAGACACCCTTCTATAGGGAGCTTCCCCACGTTACGCCACGAGTGGATGGAGACTCTGGTCATTATGGATCTGCGCCTCTGATCCGGTCCAATATCATAGAAATTTCCATATCTTGCCACACCATAGGAAAAATTATTCTACCTCGTAATTTTCTAATAGACCCATTTTTTCACCAATTCTTACACTGGTTTTCCAGGTACAGAAGAAATACTGAATGGATGTATATATCGTTTTTAGACATTGTCTGTTCACTCACCGTCCCCTCTTGTTTCCATTAGACTTCCTCTTGTTCTCCACGCCGTGGAACAGGCTGAAGAGGAGTTCTGTGTTGGCGTCACTGACCACAGCCACACTGGGGCTGGTCTGCTCCCACGTTGAGCTCACCACTGAAAACAAACAATAGAAGCTTTAGTTTTTTACGAACTTGGAGTACCTATACATGTACGAAAGTGTGGGTAAAACAATCTGGGAGTAGTCCATGATGATGATGATGAGTTGATGATTTTTTATAGCGCTGTTTCGTGAAGTAGTCACTCCAAGGGCGCTTGTGGAAATGATGCCATAAATTTGCTTGGTTTTAGTGCATTTCGGAACTTTCCATGGTCCTCTAGCTCTCTCACATAATGTGGCAGGTGGTTCCAGACCAAAGGACCAGCAACTGCAAATGCACGCTCTCCAAACATTGTGTTAAAATTATGGTGGTAGTGCATAGAACGACGTTATGGTATGAGTGAGAAATCGAAGAATGCTCTGGAATATGCAAGAAAGATCTCTTTTGTACCTACATAAAGGGACTGCAATGGGGTATCAGACAGTGTCGAATAAAACTTTGAGCCGTGAAGTCGAAAGCCAGAGCTAGAAATCAATTATTGTAAATTGTGAGGCTTTTAATTTTTTTTTTTTTTTTTTATATTTTTTACAAAATACGTTTGGTATGTTTTTTTCTTTAATTGTTTAGTGTTTATGTATTTTCTATATTTGAATGTATTCAATTGCTTGTATTCCTTGACTGATAGGTTGGTATGAGGTTGACCAGTGACCACTCATACTGTAAAAAATGGTTCACTTTGCCAATGTCACCCCTGTTTCAGGGAAGGTCGGCAAGAGTTGCAGGGCTTATGTTCATTTGAGATTGGGTTTTTTTATATTGTAGGTCCACATGCGGCATGTGTGAGCGCGAAATTATGCGTGTCTGCTTGTGGGAATGCATTTAATATGAATCTCAAATGATACATAATATCTTTGCAGCTTAGATTTAGATTTAGATTTAGTGAACCAAATCGTGTAAAATAAATTCTTTTAAAATAAATAATTGCAGTTTAAGTAAAAGAGAACCCAGTAAAATCATATCAAGTTTCTTTCAAAGCATACACTTCAACAGTTCATCTTGCTGCTTCACCATTTCAACCACCTGTGAATGCAATGGAAAATGCTAATCGGGCCAAGAAAGGTATCCCAGAGATGTAAGACAGAACTGGAGAGCGTTGGGCAGACATCGGTAGCTGCCAGGGCAAGACCAGGGCTGGTTGGAAGTCTCATCACCACGGTAATTCTTACCTACCGAATATTGGTAGATAAAATTTGTATGAAGACCTGTCAATCCAAGATGACCGCAAGTAAACAGTTGTTTAGTCTTCATACAAATATATTTAGTATTTTAATGAATTAGAGTTATTTAAAAAAGGGAAGTACTCCTTTAGATGTGACTTAATAAAAAATAAAAATAAATGTCTGCCATCCAGTTTATCCTGATTGGGTTTTTTATTTTTTCTGTCTTTTTTCCTTCTTTTTCTTTTCTTTAACTTTTATTCATTCTTTTTTGTTTTCTCTTTTTTTCTAGCTTCTTCTTATTATTTACTTTTTACTTAATCTATTTCTTTTTTTGAATTTTTTGTCAGCTACTTTCAATTTTTAACATATTTGTGGGATTTTTTGTTGTTTTTATAATAAAATTGTGTCTGTATCTGTTTTTTGCTCCACAAATAAAATAAAATAACATAAAATAAATATTACCGATATTCGGTGGGTAAGAATTACCGTGGTGAGGAGACTTCCACCCCAGGTTGTCTTGCCATCGATGATGATAATGATGTGACCAGGAAGATAAGAAATATATAATGTTACTTACTTCATATTTGTACCTAAAATTCGCAACCTTGTAATATCCATCGCCTCAAAGCGACTCGATGTTCCTATGTTAAATTTTATCAAGTATTATCATCACTCAACTCGATATTTCCTCATTAATTATTCAAGAATTTGATGAAATACATATTGAGCGTTTGTCAACCATGCGTCTTGCCTATTGTCTTCGCTGTGATGAATTTTTAATAGCAACATTATGTAGATTGCTATAATCACATATCGCCTACTTACCATGCCTCAAGTGTATCGATCTTAACATTGACATGACTATAAAAGGAGTTGAGAAATTTTAAATGACAATTTTCATTTACATAAGGCTTATACATACATTCAAACGAAGAACAAAGAACTCCTGAGCTGGAAGTCTCATCATCAGTCTCTCCAGAAGTCTCATCTTGGATTGACAGGTCTTCATATTACCGATATTCGGTAGGTAAGAATTATTGTCGTGATGAGACTTCCAGCCCTGGATAGCTCAAAGCACCAGGATCCTATGCAGGACGTCGATTCAAATTTGAGGGTAATTTTGTGATTGAGTGCGTTTCTACCCTCCCACCCGTCAACTGTAAAACAAAAACCAACGAAAGTGTTTTTTTGAACCTTACTAGTCCTTAACTCCTTACCAGTACTCATCAGTCCTGCTTCCAAAGCTTTACAGGCCAAATTCCTTCACTTTGTCAGTCCAATGAGTCGGAGGCCTACATTTGGCCTTTTGACCTTCCAGGAGTCAGGTCATTTGAAGCCTCTCAAGGTTTTCGGGTGCTCTACGTGCAATATGAGAAGAGATTACAATAACAGAAGGATTCACCTTTATTACGCAGGATATTATCATTAATTCTAACTTAAACCTAACGGATATTGTCCGGTCGATAGCTCAGTTGGTAGAGTGCTTGCATTCCGTGCCGAGAGCCCGGGTTCGAAATTCGAATCTCATCGAGGGTGTTGAAAATGATTTCCCGTATCGGTGGTTTATTTCAAAACCCAAAATAAATACCGGCAAGTTTTACTCTGCCTTCACATGAAATGAGTACGGAGCTAGGAAACCTCTACTTCAACGGAAGTGGTTGGCGCAAGGCCGGCCACCTATAATAATAAATAGGTTCAACTCGCCACATGCGACCCCTTTGGGGCTATGTGTGTAGCTTAGTTGCGTCAGATTATATTGTATAATCTTTGTCATTTGACAATCTTAAATGACTATGATATAAAATGGTCATGACTCATGTACAGAAGCGTAGTACGTTCATGAGCATTTTTTATTATTTTATGGCACGGACGTGGGAAGTTGAAAATTAAAATGAAGATTGGCACTGTTGATACTAAAAATAAAAAGGTGCAAAACAATGTGAATATTAAAAACAAAATGCACTAAGCAATTGGAGGTTCTGGACGTTTCACAATGTAATGTTGGTGTCCAAAAAAATTTTTTGGAACAATCACACGTCATTGAAGAATCCCATTGAAGATATGGATGTCACGTCCGAATGCTCCAGCATCGATGGACAATGGCCACAAATCCCGGAAAACAACGCTCATTATGCGCTTACCAACAACCATGAAATTTGAAAGGTACAATCAAGATTTACAAAAAATACAGTTAGTTACAAATCCAGTCATCATGGGTCGAAAGGAAGCCCAACTGAAAGGTATTGCAGAAAATAGAAGAAAGAAGAGAGCTTATAGGTAAGTCACATTTTGAAAAGGAAAGCTAAACTGATAGGACACTTGACTAGACATAGCACCTTTCTAAGCAACATCTTTAAAGGAAATATATTGGGAAAACGAACAAAAGGTTGCCAAGGAACTTGATAAATGATACCTCCAGGGCTTGAAGCGACCCATGAATGTCTCCTTCAATTTGCAGTCCAATGGAAAACAACAAATACAGACAACACAAGTAGGCACTGCCTTTAGAAGACGATGATTATGATATTGTTATGAACTTATGAAGCCCGATTGCATGGCTTGCTTGTGTATAGGTATGTGTCCGCCTTTACTATAGTCTATCGTGAGTTTGAATGTGTGCATGTGCCCAGGCACGTACCTAGTTGTCACTAGAAAAGAATGGAACAATACAGAAGTGTGTGGTTCACTATAGAAGGGTCCGGAATATGCGAGAGGCCTCCTTTTAGACGCTATATATTTGGACCGCAATTGTGTGAGAGACGAAGTATTGATTGAAATACTGAGCCGTGAAGTCTATAAACCAAGAGATAGAAATCAGTCCATTGTAAACCGACATCGTATAAAATATATTGCAGTTGAATTATAATAACCCAACTAAAATCAAAACAATATAAAATATTTTAAAGGGACAAGCAACACAATGAGCAACACAGTAAATGTGGGGCAGCTAATACTCTTACTCCTTTTGCTCCAAGTGCTAATATTTGTGTCATTGTTGCATGACCTTATCATTTATGCATAGACAGTCCGTGAGGGGAAACGCCACCTGTCACAGCCCCAATCAATAACTGGGTCACTCAGTACGCTCTACATCAGAGGCTTTCAAAGGCTCGTCGATAGCCTAACGATTTTTCTGTTACTCTCTCAAAAGAACATCTCCCTTCCTTCTAACTGAAATTCATTGATTTTTTGTTCATAACAAAAGGTCTGAGTTTTTTTGAGAATTGGAAGATTCATTTTTTGTACAGAGACAGTCGATCTACGACAACCAAGCTGTTGCAAGAATGCCGTATTCGACCTCAGCCATCCAAAGTTGTTAACAATATTAAGGGTCTGTTGCACCGAACTCCAATCAGACAAAAATCAAGTTTGATTTCTCCGATAAAATAAAAATTTGGTTGCATCTACCTAAATCAGCTAATGTACATCATTTTTCCTGTTCAAATTACATCATATTATTACGCACTTCTGAGAAATATCCAACAGAGGTCCTTACCTTAATTAAGCAATCAAATTTGATGTGTCAAGTCAATCAAATATGGATTGGAGGTTGGTGCAACAGGCCCTAAATGCTGAATTGCATTTTAGATCGCACAGTTCTACTTTCTTTGGTAGGGATTTGTGTCACTGTAACTAACTAAATGAGATCCTCTCACGTCTTTCAGAATCCACATCTCATGGAAGCTCAAAAAATTGGCCACATTGTTTGGTGATTTCACGTTCGCCGTTGCAGGACCGTCCACTTGAAATCGGTTGTCCACATACGTGCGTGCCAGGAAAAGTGTTGATTCCTTCAAACAGGGAATGAAGACCTAAATCTTCGCTGCATGAACGAAAGCGCCCTTACTGTGACAGAATTTACGAATGTCCCTCTACAAATCATCATGCCCAATTTCTATATCTGTAATGGATACCTGGGAGTCTATACGAAACACTTTGGGAACCTCTGCTCTACATATAATTATGTAGGTCTCCACAATTCAATAGTTTATGGTCATCAATTTTATGTCTGTATAGAGTCCAATCGATATTAAAAGTAGCAAAGCTTCTGATCGCATGGTGTTTTCCTCATATACTCGTATTTCGAGTGTGTGACAGAAATGACTTGAAAAATCTGAGGGAAAAGGTGGCATGGAGCTGGACTGAGATCATTTATTCCACGCAGAGTCTTTTCGGATATTTTACAATGATTTCAGAATCCTAACTGGTCGGATGGTACCTAAGAGAACGTAGTTAAACAATATGATTCTCTATCCTTAACTGCTGTAAGAATGATAGGTTTGTCGTCTTGGCTGCCCATGGGTCATTTAACATTTTTAAGAGCTGCACTGCAATCCTTCTACCCTTCTAAGCCTTTCACCAATCTAGGCTGTCTTTAAAGAATTAAATGTGGATCAGATTCCCTTTTTCTTCAGAATATACAAAATTTTGAAAAATCTAATCACATCAAGAAAAACAAAATAAAGGGATTCCGCTTCACAATAAAATAATGCGTCCTTATACCTGGTGGATCTTCTTCCCTTTGCGCGTTGACTTCTCCCATTGCCAGAGGTGGAAGAGCTGGTGCTGGCGCAGGAGACTGGGATCCAGACTGGTTGGGCTGCCTCCAGAAGGAGCTCGGTAATGCACGCAGCTTCATGGGTAAGGGATCTAGATGAGGACATCAAAATGTGCTCATGTCATTGATTGTGTTGCTACAATAAGTAGTTTGGTATTAGCTTGGTTTAAAGGTAACTTACAAACAGATGGTAGGTATGATGGCATAGTTTTTCTCGGGATAGACCATGTTTTATTTGCAGTAATTTTGTCTGCCGACGTTTCATTCTCTCGAGAGGGAACATTTTTACATTCGCCCAAGTTTTTTTGTACGCACGGAAATGCAACTGTTTTTTTTTTGGTTCTCTCTCTTACTAATGAACATTTTCGTAAGTAGGTAAGTTGAAACAGATATATTTTGTCTGTTTTCGTTAAAATAATTTCTAGTCCACGGATATCATAAATCAATGGTTGCAGGTTTCTCTGACAGGACATGTAATCTTTCTTAAAATTCGTCTGAGAGACTTTCAAGTATCATCATCCATTCTTATCTTGTCCGTACCTCTTGCAACATGCATTTCAATTTCACCCATTCATTTTTGATCCAAAATAACAAGCACATGCAAAAAAAAATATGGATCACAGCACTTGATTGACCACCTGTTTCAAAATTAAGAAAACAAAGGGCACTTTAGAAAGTGATGAATGAAAATAATGACCTCACCTTTCTTGTTTTTAAATTTCATTCCGAAGCTCGGGCCCTCGCACATGGGCATCTTGATCGGAGCCAGTTTCAGATTTCCCGCCTGATTTTCGACACCCGCCATTGCAAGCTTTCCGTCCGGTTTTTTGGCGCGCAAAAAGTTGGCACTCAGCGTCAGACCTCCGGGAACCAGTCGAGAAGAGGTCTCCGCACCTATTACACCCATCTTCACATTTTTTGGTGCCAAATAATCCCTTTTTTCACCTCCATTAATTTTGACCATTGAATCCTTATTTATATTACCACGAAACGCATCAGTTTGTACTATACTATCACCAGTTTGTTTTGAAATTTTCATTATGTCCTCATTTTTATGTGCCAGGAAATTATTGTTTTGATCTCCACTATTTTTAAACACAGAATCCCGATTTTCATTACAACAAAACGCACCAATTTTGTTTACATTGTCTCCTAATTGTCTTGAATTTTTCATAATGTTTTCCTAACTTTGTCCACAAAATCCTTTTCTCAATTTCCACTACTTTAAACCACCTAATCCCATTTATTATACAGCAAAATGCATTTGGACTAAATTATCACCAATTTATTTTGATTTTCTTTTATAATACGATCCTATTTTGTTATCCAAAAAAATCCTTTTCTGCATCCACTATTTTTAACCATTAAATCCTTATTTATTTTACAATAAAACGCATCAATTTGGACCCAATCATCACCAATTTGTTATGATCTTTTTTGTGTCAATTTGGTCTACATTTTTTTATTCAAAATATCCCATCGATCGCCTACTCTTGATCGCAGAGTCCCGATTTACATGTCAGCGGTGTATATCCAGGTTGTCCCAAATTGCTTTCGATCTTGTCATATCTTTTCATTTGTTTACGCAACTCTCGACTGATCCGATCGGTTAGGCTCTTCTGCAATGACTGTCACTTTTCCAATCGCTATTAGAGACGTAATAGGTCATCAATGTTTCGATATATTGTATTGGTGTCGTCTCCATGGAGATTGTACGTCCAACAGGCAAAGTTTAAAGTATGAAGGTGAGAGAGCTTTAACTATTTACGTGTCATCAAATGGAACGTTGTGGATTCGAATCCCGGTGGAGCACAAAAATATACCATTTATATATCCAAATGTGCCCTTCGCTGGGTTGAAAAATTCATAATCCTTTACCAAAGACCGGTCACTGAAAGGTCCATCCAGCCTTACAACAACTGGGTCTTGCTTGAGAATTGGCGCTTTCTACAGCGACGACCAAGCTCGCAGAGGGCTCTTGAGGTGTGATACACACAAAAACAGCGCTCACCAAATAAATCATCCTAATATATTTTTTATTATCAAGAACCAATACAACAATTCTTCTTCTTTTAGTGTTCCTTGACTTTTACGTTGGTATGAGGCTGATCAGTCATACTATAAAAAATGGTTCACTTTGCCAATATCACTCCTGTTTTCAAAGAAACTCAGCAAGAGTTGCAGGATTTATGCTCATTTGAGTTTTAGGTTTATTTTATATGTAGGTACACATACAGCATATGTATCTAAGCGCAAATTTACATGTGTCTGCTTGTGGGCATGCATTGAATATGAGCCTTAAATGTTAACATGTCTTTGCAACTTAGATTACAGATTGTGCTACTTCTTTTTGAAGATCTGTTAATATTGTTCTGATGAATTTTACTTGAGATGCTGCTCTAAATAGGGATTGGGTTCAATGAAAAAAATAAATGCAGTTTTTTAAAGTAAACCTGTGAAAGGGAATGCAATTCTCCAACCCATTTTGCCTGGCAAATAACAAGTATTAACATTATCTATCCATAATGCATTAAGGATAGATAATACAGAACATCACATGATCAAGATTACAATGATAAAACAACACAGAAAATACACCACAATGACAAAACAATACAAGGACAAAACATCACATACCTAAAACAGAACATACCATGAACGGCACATGAAAAAACATCACAAACATTTATTTTGCCTATTATGAGGTGGTTGGCGTTTAGGCAGGCATTTTCTTTATCGTGATGTTTTGTCATGTGATGTTTTTTTATGTGCTGTTTATGGTATGTGATGTTTTGTCATGTGACGTTTTGTCTTGTGATGTTTTGTCGCTGTGTCGTTCTACCATGGAACCGCACATTGTACACGTCCTGCCCACTGAAGTCTTCTTGATGTCATTACTTTCTAGAAATGAAACCCATTTAAATATGATAAATATTGCTTTTATTCAAAACAACAATATTGGTTTTCAACAGCGATTCAAATTTTTCAAATAAATAATATGTGATGGACAATAATCATCTAAAAGTAACACAAAATAAATGATAGAAACCTGTAAAGTAGAGTAGAAAAAGCGAGCTGTGTGAAGAGAGGACTATCACAAACAAATACTTATATGCCACAACTTTATTGTATTTGCTACTTCAGTGAACCAGCCTAATCTATTACATTCTAAAATATTGAGGTTCCCAATCCATAAAATCATGCCTAGTAAAAATACCTCACAAAATCATTCAGCATCGGCCGTGTTCGGGGAGCGCGCTTCAAGCACTTTGAGCGCTCACAAACCGTTCAGGGAGCTCATCGTAAGCAAATATTATGAGCGATGATGTCACCAACCAACTACTGAACGTGACAGACTGGAAAGCCGCAGCGGTAGACAGGAGGAGTTGGGAGGGGAAGGCTGATAGAGGCCAAGGGGCTATATGAGCTGTAGGGAAATCCAAGAAGAAGAAGAAGATGTCACAAACGACATCTCGACCGTTTGCTAATTTTGCTTACTTTCAAAGGTGGGTTGGTGTAAGCGTTCCTAACTTCACCCCAATGGTTCATACTGTTCCACTGATAGTTGACAGCTAACCTCAATACACAAATATTAACCACAATTCTTTATGTTAACTAATGGATTTGAGCTATCAAAAGCATTTCAATGATTTAAAACTTCTGAAAATATCAGAATCATGACTCAACAAATCTACATCCATCCTGCCGAGCTTTGACAGCTGCTGTCTGGTTGACATATGAAATTCGCTTATGATCATTCGGGGTGGGTGGTCAAACAAGCTCCCCAAACACGGCCATCGCAGGATTAAGATAAACGTCAAACAAAGAGTATGTACAGAGTAAATGTAAGAGGCAACAGGGGAAGGGGAAGACCGAGAGAGGAATGGTTTTATCAAATTAGTTAAATTGTGAAGGTATGGGACATACAGAGTGAATGTAAAAGAAGGAATGTATAAAAAAGTGATGAATATGAATGGACTGAGAGAAGCATGTCAGGTTAGAAATAAGTGAAGGAACTTTGCAGACGTTTTGGCCTACCATAGACAACAATTTAGTTACAGTAGCATTAATTTTTATAAATAAAAATAAAAATATGGAGCATCGGACCAAATCCTAGGCCATAAGTGAAGTATTGACTATTCTGACGATCAGTTTCCAGGCAACTGCCAATGAGTTTGTCACAACTGTTTCTTTTGTGGTTTTCAATTATGAATATCCTAGGAAGTTTTATTTTTTGTTATCCCTTTTTGTTGCAGATTTTTTTAATGAAAAATTCATGTAATATTTTTTTTTTAATTAAAAACATTTGTTTATTAGACATGCATAAAAAAAAACTGTTTTTCTTTTCATCACCAAATTGGTGAACAGAATACAAATAAATTTCTGCTCATTTATGAAACAGGTTTAATTACAAAAGTGAAATTTAAGCTATTAAAGGATTGGGAACCACTGATCTAAACATTACAATAATTAACTTAATTACTTGAACATCAAAATAGTTTCTCAAAATTTAATTTAATAAATGAACAATTATCCTTTGAATGACCAATTTTTCAACTATCGAATAAAGTGTTATTGTCAAATGACAATATAGTCAAATAATAACATTGTTATTTGACAGATTTCTTTTACATGGAATTCAAAATTAATTTGAAGAACTGTGGTGTAGAGAAAGTCGGATTTCTCAACGTTTCGTCAGAGTCCTAGTCCACTATGTAGAGGCAAGTACTCACATTCATAGGCCTCTCTTTTGCTTTTTCAGGTTTCTCATCCCTATACTCCTGAGAACCAGGTCCATCGAGACATACAGACACCCAAACTTCAGGAGGTCAGTCTTCAAATCCATGGCCCTCCCATTCATCAACACGTTGGACAAATCATTACTAACATTTGCAGTCCGGTCGATAGCTCAGTTGGTAGAGCGCTTGCATTCAATGGCAAGACCTCGAGTTCCATTCCGACTGACAATGTCAGAAATGATTTCCCGTTTTGGTTATCCCGTAACTTATAGGTTGGTGTGAGGCTGACCACTCACACTATAAAAAATGGTTCACTTTGCCAATGTCACTCCTGTTTCAGGGAAGGTCGGCAAGAGTTGCAGGATTTATGTTCATTTGAGATTTAGTTTTTAATTTGTGTGAACTTACACGTATCTGTTTGTGGGCATGCATTTTATATTAATTTTCAATGTTAATACATATTTGCCACTTAGATTATAGATTATAATGTTTACTTCAAACCCAAAATAAAATACTGGCAAGGTTTACTCAGCCTTCACAAGAAATTAATATCAGCCCTCTCGGGAGCTGTGAAAGCCCTATTTCAACTGAAGCTGTTGTTGCTTGTGATAGATGATTAAAAGTCATGCACTTATAATCATCAATCACGAGAGACAACAACTTTTTTCAACAATTCAGGTCATTTTCTGATGACATCGGAAACAACTAAAACGAAACATTGAGAAATCTGACATACTCTACACCATGGTTTTTTACAATTCAAGCAATTTTCAATTCTATGTAAAATCTCTAATGAACATAATTCCAATAAAATTCATTAGATTACAATTTATCTGTCGATTAACAAATCGGATTTGTACATAAAAAATACTGAAGGGTAATAATATCTGAAGTAATTATATGAAATACATAATATTATAATTAGAAAACACATAAAATATTAGATGGTGCAATTTTCACAAAACATATTTGTGACATGGGAGGTCTTTTGATTATCACAAATGCTTTTAAATATGAGTGGGTTGGAACCAAAGATGACTAACCCACATTTCCATTATTTTGAGTAAACGGACTTCAAAGTGTCGGCCCAAATAAATATAATAAATTTTAACAGATTTTAGCACTTGTAGTAGATATGAATCCTTGCGGTCACCTTTGGCTCTGATAGATATTGAAATAAAGGGGAAGCATACGTGCCTCAACATAAGTCAATGTGCCTAACTTATTTTTCTTATTATTGTGGGTAAGTCATGTTTGGCTTTGACCCACTCATATATAAACAAGAAAATGTGTTGGATTTTTAAGTCATTTCTATCTTTGGGTCCCGATAGAGAAACCCTCCAAAATTCTACTCGCTAGCTCGCAAATTGCGAGTGACTTTTGTTTGGTTGCGAGTGTGCTTTTCTTTATCTGAAAGTATCATTTTGCCAGTTAATAATACCATTTATAATATTCCCAGTGAAAATAAAACTGAGTAGTTTTGATAATTGTATGTCGTAAATCTAAATCCCCTTTCAATAAAATTGAATTGACAAATCTCGCTTGATCACATGTTTAAAAGCGTTAAAAATTATAAACAGGAACAGTTTACAGGAGTTGTTTTTAACCCATGCGAGTTGTAATTACGAGTTGCGAGTTGGTCAATGGGTGATTTTTGGAGGGTTGCGATAGACTTTATGAGTCGTTTAGAATCAAAGACAGAAATCAAGGTCTTTTTCCAAAAATGAGGAAATCCAGGACTTTTTACAAAAATGATTCCTTGACTTATAGATTGGTATGAGGCTGAACACCCATACTGTAAGAAATGGTTCACTTAGCCAATGTCACCTCTATTTCAGGAAATATCGGCAAAATTTGCAAAAGTTTATGCTCATTTGAGATTTGGGTTTTTACTTTGTAAGTGCACAAGCAGCATCTGTAAGCGGTAACTTACAAATACCTGATTGTGGACATGCATTTAACTAATCTAATCTAATCTAATCTAAGTTGTAAACATATGTTACATTGGAGATTCACATTACATGCATTCTCACAACCAGACACGTACAAGTTCGCGCTTGCACATGCCTCATGTGAACCTACAACATAAAAACCAAATCTCAAATGGACATACACCCTGCAACTCTTGCCGTCCTTCCCTGAGACAGGGGTGACATTGGCAAAGTGAACCATTTTTACAGCATGGGTGGTCAGCCGCATACCAACCTATAAGTCAAGGAACACACACACACGACAAATTACATTTTATACAACATGAATCTAAAATCTACATCTTTGCAACTTAGATAATAGAGGTATAGAAACATGGAGAATTTATTTTTCTGTGTTGCCATGTATTCAAATCATAAGCGACATTGTTACAATGTAAGAAATCATTTTGAAATATGTATTCTACTCCATTTTAAATAATCCTAGATTCTTTGACTTATAGGTTGGTATGGGGCTGACCACCCATACTGTAAAAAATATTTCTTATTTATTTTTATGTTCATCGGGAAAAAAACCTTTTTTATCTGTTCTAATTTTTTTTGTTAATCAAGAATGTAATTTCTTGAAAATGTAATTTCTTGTGTATGTTCCTTGACTTATAGGTTGGTATGCGGCTGACCACCCATGCTGTAGAAAATGGTTCACTTTGCCAATGCCACCCCTGTGTCAGGGAAGGTCGGCAAAAGTTGTAGGGCTTATGTTCATTTGAGGTTTGGATCTTATTTGTAAGTATACATTCAGCATATTTTGTCAACGTGAACTACACGTGTTTGTTTGTGGGCATGCATTTAAGAGCTTTAAATGAATAAATCCTTGCAACTTAGATTATAGATTATTATAGCTGTCTTTGGTTCTATTTGACATTTTGATTGGTAAGATATTTTTAATTTCAATATTTTGTCCAAATTGACTTATCAGAAATACTCATAGTTATGTAGCTGACTCATATTTCCTGACAGCTTATTTATTTATTTAAAACCTGACAAACTATCCACGGGTATACAATATGTAATCTTAAATGATCCAAAAGACTTTGCAATAAATAATAATTTTATCAACACATTCTAACACATAATTAAGGATTAATTAAATTATCAAAAAATGCATTAATATACTTCAATATCTTAAAGGTAAAAAAACAGCTGACATGGGTCTCTCAAATAACTGCTCCTTTTTTCCTATTTATTACGAGAGAAAACTCTAAAGAAGTTAAAAAATCCTGTAGAAATCGCCAATTCTCAAGCAAGACCCAGTTGCTGTAAGGTTGGATGGTGACCTTTAGTGACTGGTCTTTGGTAAAGGTATATGAATTTTTCAACCCAGCGAAGAGCAAATTTGAAAATACAACTGGTATATTTTTTGTGCTCCACCGGGATTCGAACCCATAACCTTTTATTTACGAGTCCGAAGTGTTACCACTGGACTATGGACCGGTCACTTATTCAGTTGAGTACCTTTAAGGTGGCGATTTTAAGTTTAAAATGGTTTAGCGAGAAGACAATCATATTTTGTGGCGGTTATGATGGAAGGAAGCATTTTCCAGACTAATTGACCTCCCGCATCTTGGTATGTCACAAATGTATTGAGTAGTTTCTTACATACTATTTGATGAATGATCCAAAAGATAATAGATTACGCAAAGCATATGAAATAGGTACACATTGTAAATGGTGTGTTCACAAGCATTCAAGACTGATTTCATAATTTAAAAATGATTATTTTCTTTGAGATATGACTTTTGGGCATCAATACACCACTGCCAGCATTTTTTTCATTGCTTAAGGCTGTGTTCACAAAAAAATCTGAAATATTATCCATTGACTTACTAGACATTGTATCATTCTATAACTATGAAGAAAAAATATATTTCCAAAATACAAAACAACAAAATGAGAGCAAAAAATGTGAAAAAAACGAGTTTTTTAAAATATTTTTTTGTGGCGTCATTTTTTAAGTTAAATAAAAAAAAGAAACTTGAAAATTTAGATAAAAAAATCATTAAATACGGGTGATTTTTTTCGTTTACTAAGGCCATAAAGTATAAGACACATATTTTGAAAAACAACGGGATTTTTTTTGTGAACGTAGTCTTAAATACTCTCTGTAAGTTTTCATGCAAAAGACTGTGAAGAGAACTCGTTGAAGATTCTTGAACACTTGTAATTGTGTCATCTTACAAAAAATTGCTGCTAGGATTTTTTCAGTTTCAGAAAGAATCCTAGATTGTCGTTTCTGGATCTATACGACTTATATAACCCTCAGATCTTATATGATTTTTATTTATGGTAAAAAACGGTGTTAGTGCATGAGTATGCACCTATCTTGCAGTTTAAAGGTCTTCTGAAGTCTAAAATCATTTCAGATCAGAAAAATAATTGAATCTAGTATCTTTTTTTCGTAATTGATCAAGTATGGCAACAACTATTTGCCTATATAGCCAGTGGCATCTTCCATAGTAAATGATAGTGGCAGTTTCCCAATATTTATAAAACATTGCCATTGTTTGTTGCATGTATATGACTCATATATCAAATAATTTAAGTTTCTTGTACTTATTTACCATCTTTTTTACATGTAGTATATTTTTAATTATCAAATCTCTCTTGAAAGTTAGCGAACACACCCTGAGGGTAATATTAATGATATAATGTGCAATGCAAAAATACATCATGGTATTGTTATCCCAAAAAACACATTAAATAATTTTGTCAGTTATCCTAAGTGTAGCATTCTCGGAGAGGTCTTTACATTATATGTACACACAGTAGTTAATTCTTAAATTAAGATAGTTATACTCTAAAGCACCTTATAATTGTAGAGATCACGTTATTCCAAAATAATTTTCATTAAGTAGTTCTTATTCTGTCATTCCTATGTTGCCCTCAAAACCGAGTTTCGCCTAACTAAGATGTACCACAAGTATAAAGCCTTAAATTTAAACTCAAATATGGCATTTTGTGTTGCCTAGTACAGGGTTAGACCACTCAAAGGTCCCACGATGCAGTGAGCAGACAATGTCGAAGCCGACGTCAAAGTTCTGGGAGTGTGGAGACCATGGAGGGAAGCAGCACAAGACAAGGAGTCCTGGAAGATTGTGGTGCGGGAAGCCCTGCAGCTTCAAAGCTTTTGAACGAAAAAGACAATTTCCTCTAGTTGCGGTTCCCACTACTGAAAATGGACACAAGAAAGGGATTCATAAAAGCTTTTGTTTGAAGCATTTTTGCAGTGAAATCTGGATCATTCAGAACCACAAAAAATACTGCTTAGAGTCATTCAAGATGTGGATTTGGAGGAAGATGACCAAGACATCATGGGTTGAAAGGAAGTCCAACGAAAAGGTGTTGCAGGAAGGAGAAGCAAAAAGAGAGCTTATAAGTCACATTTTGAAGAGGAAACCAAACTAATTGGACACTCAATTTGACATAGCACCTGTCTTAGAACAATCTTTAAAGGAAAAACAAGAGGTTGCCTAATACTTCGAGGATTTGAAGTGGCTCATGGATGTCTTCTCCTATTCGAAGCTCAAGAGAATGGCAACCAACAGAGACAGATGGGTGGCACAATAAGGCACTGCCTTTACGAGAGGATGGCAACCAACACAGACAGATAGCTGGCACAACAAGGCACTGCCTTTACAAGAGAATGGCAACCAACAGAGACAGCTGGCTGGCACAACAAGGTAGTGCTCTTACAAGAGGATGATGACATTTTTGTTACATCGCCATAGTTGAATTTAACTGTATCGGTCTATACTTGGGTACAGATGTGACCAAGAGTCAGCAATCAATCTTGTCTGTGAACAAAAATGTTAGTCCCAAAAATTCCCATTGTGCTAAAACCCCTTTTCAGAAGGTCTGGTTTCGGATCCGATCGCAAAATGTATGGGATTGTGTGAAAGCAAGCATACATCCCCTTACAATAAACAATTTCTGTCCGGCGCCAGATCAGACTGTGTGAAAAGAAATTGCAGGTTTTGTAGATGTTTTATTTTTCACAAGATGATCAAAATATTTTAATGCCTACTTGATTGGCAAATACCGCTAAATTAAAGCAAAAAGAGAATGAAATATCTTTGATGATTTATTTGGTGAGTACCGTTGTTGCATGAATCACTTCGGAATCGACCGGTCCATAGCTCAGTGGTAACACTGCGGACTCTGAATAGAAAGGTTGTAGGTTCGAATCCCGGCAGAGCACAAAAAATATACCATTTATATTTTCAAATTTGCTCTTCACTGGGTTGAAAAATTCATAAACTTTCACCTATGACCGGTCACCAAAGGTCCATCCAGCCTTACAGCAACTGGGTCTTGCTTGAGTATTGGCGCTTTGTAGCGACAACCAAGCTCGTACACCTCTGCGGCACTACAACAAGTGTCATAGACCCCTAGAGTCTCTAGAATCTAGGGAGTCCCCCGACAGGATTTCTTACAACAAAAAAAACTTATCAAGAGCCCTCTGCAACATTAATTGTCGTTAAAGAAAGCGCCAATTCTCAAGCAAGACCCAGTTGCTGTAAAGCCGGTTGTACCTATGGTTTGTAGACTTCGTTGAAGGCATATGATTTTTATAACCCAGCGAAAAGAGTACCTGCTTAACAAAATTATATTTTATGTGCTGCGCCAGAAATAAAACTCGCGACCTTCTGATTACCATTCCACTAGACATTAAACACCAGACTTCAGACTGGTTAATTCAAAGATTTTATAGTTTCTGTAAGACTCTGGATTCTAATATTTATTTTTTGATTTGTTGCGGCTTTAAGATTTTGATCAACAAATGAAAAATTTACTCTAAAATAAAACAGTTGACAGTATTGTTTGCTGACAAGGTATTTTGTAAATGGATACATTCTTAAGTACAATAATAGTTGGATACATATTGTTCTGTTTCCCTGTAGTGTTGACGTCAGTACCCCAATTATACAACATTGCGTAAACTCCCCTTGATTGCGCAAATTGAAAAAATGCATAAAAACTAAATCACTGAAGGAGTACCGTTGTATATTGCATACATTTTCGATTTATGCAATCAAGGTGAGTTTTACCCAATCAAGCTGGCATTTACGCAATCGAGGTTTACGTAATTGAGGTGAGATTTACGCAATCGAGGTGAGATTTACGCAATTGAGGGAAGATTTACGCAATCGAGATGAAATTTACGCAATTGAGCTGAGTTTACGCATTCGAGGTGAGATTTTGCAATCGAGGTGAGATTTACGCAATCGAGGTAAGATTTACGCATTCGAGGTGAGATTTACGCAATGTTGTATACTCGGAGTACAGACATGGGAAACAACAAGATGGAAGCTTAGACACGACATCACTTTAAAACATTTATATCTCTTGACAAAATTACATTTAATATAAGGAAATTCATGTTCAGTGCATTCCATCAGTCGAGAGTAGGACAAATATTACAATATCATAGTAAAATGCTTAACTTTCATGTGAACCATATACAAACAAAGGCGGCAATGTAGGATTTTACCCAAAATCAATACAAATGTATAGAAATGTAGACAATAATCTGCTCATCATTTCTATACATTTAAATTATTGTTATGAAATGTAGTTGTGTGTTGTGTTTGTCTGTGTGATAATAAAGTCTGTGAAGTCTCTCTAGAAATAAATAAATAAATATTAGGTACTTATATAATTTGTATTTGATATTGTTCGAGATGGCTTGAGTGTTTGGTCAAATGTTCTAGCAAAGTCTCGCATGTTCAAATTCTCAATGATTCGAGAATGATCCTTATTCTTGATATAAACTAAGGGCCAAAGCTCTCTGTAGCTTTAGAAGTCATCCAACCGTTGCATTTTGTAGGTGTAAAGCGACTGTATGTGAACTGAATATGTGTAAAAATAAATCACCGCAGTTTTACTTAAATTGAACCTGCAAAAATCATAACATTATTTGAAAAATTATCCTAAATTGTTGCCGTTGATTGTGTATGGCCCATTTATTATTATATTCTAGAATAATAACAGGAGGGGGCCTAGGACTATCATACAGTTTACACTTAGTGGTGTTGACAGAATAATTAACGTGCCCCGATTAAAGTTTATTACACGTACTTAATGCAAGAAAAATAAAAGTTACCATTTATTCTTTACCACAATATGACAACTCGTCAAGTTGTTTTATAGAGTTAGGAGCCTGCCCAACAAGTTATTTTGCATTGAAAGTGCACAACAAAACAATCTCTTCATAACCTCCAAATGAACCGTCAGTTTCAAATGTAATTGTGTGAATGACAGCGCCATTTCAATGGTGACACATTTTTTTACTCTATAAATGTGCGGACTCCATTGTGACCATACCCATTATGGGTATCTAAATTACCTGCAATCGACGACAGCCAATAATGCAATAAAATTATATTATGAGATGGTTACTCATCATCCACATAATGTAGGCGCTGAACCTACACCAGCTTCACAGAGAGAAGAACAATACAGAATCATTATTTTATGATACGCAGAACGTTTCTATCTTCTTTTTTTTTAACTTGAAGGCGATTTGGATAAATCAGGAGTTGGAAGTCAAAATTCCTCACAGGTTGATTGGAGTTTTGTTATAGTGGACTTTACACAACGCATTTACAAGAAACTAGACGTAGAGAACGGGCACTTTGATGCAAATGGTGCAACACACAGGCCAGTCTTAAATATCGGTAAGAAACATCAATAAATTTTAAACTGTCACATCAAATATAACTTCATTTATCTAAGATTAGCATTTACATTTACTGAGAATTATTTTTACTTCCCGGGTACACAATCACAGTTCACTACGCGTCGCTGTCTCCATCTGTGGTCGCGTGGTTCGGCTGACCAAAATTCCTCGTGATGGATTCACTCATGGTGCGAATGTTTGCGAGGTATCGATTAGCAGGCTCATCTGAATCATACAGTCCACTCAACGATTCTAACGAGACAAGAGCTTCCGAATCTAACAGTCTGGACGAAGCCCTCGAAGATACGCTTGCATCTTCTCGGTCAAAGTAGCACGAGTTGACATCGCTAAGGGCTCCTTCTGCGTCAGTGAGTCCTGCCTCGTTAAGCATTGATATGTTTTCCAGGGCGGGATCGTCTGTTATGTATCCCGTGCTCTCTGCAGGCCCGTTATCCGCTTCCCCTTCAGAGCAGGAAGAGCTCCATTCTGATTCTCCATAAAGACCTCTCTCACTTAAAGCTCCAGTGTGCTCCTGAAATGTATAACGTTAATCATCAATTTACATTCACAACTGAGTATTTATAGTCACCAATCCAAGAATGACAACCCAAAGGATCCTTTCCTTATTCATCAACTGCTGATTTGTCTATCCATTCCTTTTCTACAGTCCCAATCTCGGCAGCCTTCCACTATTCCATGCAGTTACCTCATTCAAGTCCAGGAATCCCATCTGGACAATTCATGATCGTAGTAAGGATGTTGGATCTCATTAGAAGTCCATATGAGAAGGGGGAAGTCACTCTGTACACAGTACTGGGTACAATCTTCTGAGAGGACTGTTGACGACCTTAAATCGAGGCTGTAACTTCCTGCGTTATAAAAGGGTACTATTGCCATCTCCAGAATGCGACAGTAAGGTGGAAAACCAGACTGTCCGGCACAAAGTGGAGGAGTGCCCCATCAGAAGACACTCTCCTGGCCTGAAAGACCTCCATGTCAATAATTGTTAAGAAGAAATCATCCATCCATCTTTGAAGAATTTTAATACAGCAATCATTTTAAATTTCCCAAAAATTTGAAGCATCGAGTCAACACAGATTCCACAGAAAAAAATAATGTGACAACAAACGGCTGGTTGCTATGGAAAAGGTTTACTAATATTTTATTATTGATCGCTAGTTAAATGGATCTGTGACATTTGTCCTCAAAGAAAAGTTATAATTTTAGTCCATAATAAAGGCGACTGAAATATTTTCTATGGGGGTAGGTATAATTTTATTTTAAAAGTAATAAGGAATACCTAAAATATGAAACAATTAGATTGAGTACCTGGTTCCGATGGTTGTGAACACGTGAATGACAATCTTCAATGATTTCATTGGATGATTCATTATCAGTTTTCTCACAGGAGTAGCTGAAACACATCATGATCATAAAATGACTGTTGAACAAATGATTTGAATAAGTCAATAGAATCCAAGCAGTCACTATGTACCTTCTATGAATGTTGTTGAGGGTGTTATCAGGCGATGGTAGAGTCACAACAACGTCTGTTGGCAGAACTCCTGGGAATTCCGAGTTGGGTCTCATTGGGGAACACACGGGGCCGTTGGAAGTGATCACTTGACCGATGAGGGAATTGTTGCAGGAGCCGTTTCTCTGAGGACTCGTCAGCTCTTCTTGCTGCATAGCCAGCTGTGTGATGGCTGCCAAGCCCACGGCATGCATGGGACTACTGTTGTTATTACAATTCCTGATGGGATCTAGATCCAGTCGCAACTCTTTCCTCTCTGGCTTGGGCGGGTTATTCTTCAGTAAGTTTTGATCATCTAATAACTTTTGAATTTCCCTTTCAAACGGAGGTATACAGGCAATGTCTAATGGACTTCTCTTGGCGTAGTTCTCTCTAGTTTCATGGTTTAGTATTTTGACATTTGCTGATGTCATTGGGGAGTGTTTGTTGTTGCTGCCTGAACTGGAGTATGAGTGCGTTCTGGGAGCCTGGTGAGCAACGACGTCTTTCTTATCAGTTTGGCTGCAGCCATCTCTCTTGGATGACAGCTCGCTGTGATTCATTGTCGCTCTAGATGAAGTATCATCTTCTCTACTTGAGGTTGTGACGCCCCCGTTTAGCAATCTGTCGTCACATGGGGAACTTTTTAACTTGATGACTTTTTGTCTGAGGCGATCATTGCCGTTTCCATTAGTGGGCGCTTTTGTTTGTCTTCCGATGTATTCAAAGCTTGCACAGCTGTCTCCACGGTTTGGGGTCGGACCAGCCGGATCCACCAATATGCCTGTTGGGAACAGCCAGGGTGCGGGCAAGGGGGCTGCGAGGGAAGCACGCGGAGGGGAAGGAGAGGCATCAGTTGTACGGGAGTAACTCTCATCCGAGGAACTGATGCTGGGAGATCTGGTCAACGAGCTCAGCTCATCCGCAGATGAGTGTATCCTGGGGCTTCTGGATGCTGCTCCGGGTAAGCTTTCTGATGATCTGTGTCTAGTAAGGGCGCGAGGTTTAGCACGGCGCCTCACAGGGGAAGAAGGAGCTCGAGGAGGAGGACGGGGCTGAGGTCTGGGCCACGGGGGAACCAAAGCTCGAGGAGGAGGCGGCCAACGGGGACCAGCATAGCTCGGCTGATGAGGAGGCAAAGGTGGAGGCTGAGAATCATCTTCAACAACTGCCTTTTTTGTTCCATTCTTCCTGTTTCTGCTGCCTTTTGTATTGCTACTTGAGCTTGCAGGTTTAGGACCTGTGGGGAGCAAAGGATCGCTCTCTCCGTGTCCATTTCCATTGTTACCCTGAGGCAACGGAGCTTCCCTCAGAGATGGCATTCTGGGTGGAGGAGCAGTTCGTCTCCCTGGATTTTGTATCATGGAAAGAGGTGTGGCTACACCTCCGTACAAGTTTGGGATCCCCGGAGGTAGAGTTGGGCTCTGCCCAATGTTGTTTACAGTTATTCTGTCAGTGAGGAAGAATGTGGTCATTTCTCCTTTACCCTTCACCTTGACTTTACCCCGACAAGAGAACTGGTATGGCATGTCCTTGAGCACTTGGTAAGCCTCTTCAGTAACTTGTGTATGGTTGGGCAGACCAGTAGAGTCCATTCTTGATGCCACATTGACTGTGTTGCCCCAAATGTCATACTGAGGTTTCCTTGCTCCGATGACTCCAGCAACCACTGGACCAATATTTATCCCTAAAGAAAAATCATACTTAATCCTTCAAGATTTGAAATACAAATTACTCACAGACCTATTAAATAGCACTTTGATAATAGAGCAGTAGTTCATTTAAAACAGTCCAGGATTGGAGGCTTTTTAAAATGCAATGCAAAGTCGGAGACCCTATTTGTTCTTGCTCCTCACTCAGGGACAAAATACAAAATGAAGAAATCTAAAAAATGTGTAAGACTGAGGATGTTGTCTGGTGGAGTAGAAAGAGAAGACGCTTCTGGCGATACCACAAGTTCACAATGGATGCGGACCGGATAGAAAAAGCTCTAGCAAAGGAACTGCCAATTGATCGGCGCCCACCAGGCAGACACTTTAAGAGGCGGAGGGACAGCTGGTCTCCAGGATTACAGGACAAGAGATCAGTATCTCTAACATGAGAGGAAGAAGAAAAATCGACGGATAGGTGTTTTTTTTAACAAAAATTGCCAAAATCAATTTCAAAATCAAAAGAAACCAAAGTGAATTTGCCAAAATATGCAACATTTTAAAATGTAGCAATTCAATATTACTGTCAACTATGCTTACCAACTCTGAGCATGAAGTTGTTATAAGAGTTGTCGTTGATGTCCTTCAGTTTGTCCCTCATAGCAAATACAAACTCCACGAGTGTGGCCAAATACTTCCTGGACGTGGCCTCATCCGTCATCCTCCTTTCTGGCATGAGACCAACAGCCGCCATGTATGTGGAGCCAACAGTTTTTATTTTATCTATGGCACAGAAACGCTCTTCACCCAGGAGCTGAAAAACGTAATGACAAACGTTAGGTTAGTAATTTTTAAATAAATAAGTATATCTGCTGCCACAATATAACAAAATAAAACTCTTTTCTGATAATATTTTTTGTATCCATAAACATGTGATCTAAATGTAGGTATTATGTTTATACCTATTATTAATGATTATTTGACAAGTTGGTACTACTGTAAGTTTTCTAACCACACTTTGCCAGTGTTGCCACCTTAGCCCTTTTGGGGCTAGATCTAGCACTTTTTACTGTAGGTGAACTCGTTGTTTAATGATTTAGCCCGAAAAGGGCTATCTAGCCCTTTTCATTTACTTAAAAATACTGTACGAAAATCTGAAATTTGCGCCATGCTAACATCGCGATAACATCGAACTTTCGCGATTTTGTCTTTTATATTGTTTTTTTTTTTGGTAGATACCATTTGTTCGATTATGGCAACATATCTATGGCAACTAAATGATTCTAAACGGAAAATTTGTTAATTTTAGTTTGTAAAATAACTAATATTTTTAATTTTTGAACCTAATTTTGAAAAAAATTATTGTGATTCAAACTAAAAAATAAATACATACTTAATTGAAATCATTAGTCCAGGTGTTTTTGTAGCCTTTTTTTACATCAACTCTTTTTGTGCTCCTTTTAGCCCGATCTAGCCCTTTTAAGCTTCTTCAATTGCCCCTATTACTAAAACTAAGGTGGCAACACTGCACTTTGCAGTGGTTTGACATTTGTTGAGTGAACATTGTTTCTCATACAAATCCTCCAATAAATCCACTGTTTTTTAAAAATAAATTTTGAATGTGTGCATAAATCTTCATCCTACATCATTTTTTCTTTATCTAGACCAGGGGTTGGCAACGTTTTGAGTCGGAAGAGCCAAAAAATACAATTTACAAATTTCAAAGTGTATAAAGAGTCACAAATGTTTTCTTGCCAACAATAAATAGCGTCGACGGGGGTGAAAAGAGAATAAAAGTGGCTGAGAGATAGAATCGGTGCCTAATCCTAGTTAATCGATTCAGAACATTTTTTGTGTTTTTCGATCAGAAGTGTTTTATTTTGCGTATGGAACTAAAGAGCCGCAACTTCACATCCAAAGAGCTGCATGTGGCTCGCGAGCTGCAGATTGCCGATCCCTGATCTAGACCAATGGTTTTTAAGTAGTGGTCCACGGAGATCCTTGGGAAGGTACGGCGAAAGTAACAATACTTTTTTTTTTTCATGGTGCACAACAGGTTACCCTAATTACAATGCACCTTCTACTTCCAGGTGATTTTTTTTTTAATTTGAGAGAGAACACAATTGCACACCAAATTTTATGGTGACAACTGGTATATTGCGTGCATTTCTAACCAACTTATCCCATACATAGAAAATAGTCGAGCAAATGTTTTCATTGAAAGGTAATTTTTGCCATGTCTGCAATGGGCTACAACATCACAGCTGCATCATCATCACATCAGCTTCATGATGAAGAAGCCCATCGCAGACATGGGCGAATAGTCTGGAAGCTCCAGCTCCAATAGACCAAGACAACATCCCTGATAGCAACTCTCCAGTAACAAACAAACATTATTACCGTGTGAACCTGATGGGCATAGGTCACATTTTTTTCTGCATTATTTGTAACAACTCCATTTCTCAGAGAGCTGTTGGGTTGCAATTCAAAAGATCGGAGCTCACTATCTTGTCAAGTGTGTGAGCTTATTGCATACATTCTCTGCTAACTTTCATTTTTATTTTTATACAATTCTTGTGATAGGTAAGTAAGTAATTATTTTGCTTTATTTTACTTTTATATTTTTTTTCAATTTATTTTTAATTGTTATTTTTGTACAGCTACTTCCAATTTCTTTTTATTATTTTATACATGCATAGACTGTTTTTTCTTTCTTTCTTCTCTCTATTTTTATGGGATTAATACTTATCTATTTTTTTTTTACATACTTTTTTTTATCCCAGATTGCTTTTCATTGTAGCTCTCATGTGGGTATCGCCGTCGAAATTTGTACCTTTTGTCTTGTGCGTGTGTCCCCTAATGATTTTCAGCTTTTTCATAAAAACTGGTGATCTTTACTGAATTCTAAAATTATCAGAGTAAAGTAAATAAAAAGTGTATCGAAATACAAAAAAAAACTGCAAAAAGCATTAAGTGGCGATGTAATTAAAAAATAAAACAAAAACGTCTTTTTTCCATTCCCATACAAATTTTACATGTCCGCGACCCGTTTTTGACCCTTTGATGGCATGCTACGATCAAAATAGTCAAACGTTTTTAAAGTTGAGTATTTTTGCATATACCTTAGTAACGTATCTTTCATTTTCTGTACTAGCCACAATAATATTTACTTATTTAAACACGAAATATTGATTGCTAAGGGTTGTCTCCATTTTTGGCTCCGAAATTTTTCTTTTAGTATGTTACCAATTCCATTGGAACTGACAAAAATCTTGCAATCTTAAGTATTTATTCACGTATGGTAACTCTTTGATGTAGTGTGGACAACACAAAAAAACTCATTCGATACCTTCATTTTCTTCTGAGAACGTTTACATCAGACTCGGGAATTTGTCGTCAGTGTTTTGAGTGGAAGTTAGCTTGGCATTATTAAGGTATGTATTTGAATATGTTGTCAGTTGTATATTTTTTACTTAGATCCATTAATTCTTCTAATGATTGTATGTTTTTATCATTGCTGACAGTATTATTTTTCAAATGGCACAAGTTTAAGGTAATGTCGGGCGGTTTTTTATTTACAATCTTTACCGTATGTTACCAGTATTAAGGTGTATTCACGTAGGTTTAAAAAAATACACCTACTTACCGTTAATTTATGGTTGACTAACAAATAACATTTACGTACCTAATTGAAGCATAAAACTATCTAATCAACCTTACTACATGCTATTAATATTTTAAATGCTCCATTTGATGTTTGTTATTCAAAATAGCAAAAAGATTTATTCCGTGATCTGTGGGCTAAACGATTAAATGAAATTTGGACCACAGAGGTACCTAATTTTTATATCGGTGCTGGATACTGTGAAAAATGTACGCAAAAAAAAACATTGCCTATCTATCTAAATCTATCTAAATCTATAATCTAAGTTACAAAAATATATTGCATTTAAGACTTTAAGTTCGTACTTAAACATGCTGCATGTGAACCTACAATATAAAACCCAATCTCAAATGAACATAAACCCTGCAACTCTTGTCGACCTTACCTGACACAATGGTAACATTGGTAAAGTGAACCATTTTTTACAGTATGAGTGGTCAGCTTCATACTAACCTATAAGTCAAGGAAACTTATTGAAATACAATAAACGAACGATTTTAGGTAGTTATTAAATGTGCGTATTCATATTTTTATTAAAGCGTCGTCCAAATATGGGTATCGCCATTTAAATTTGTACCATAACTGTCGACCGGCAAGATTAAAAAAACGAAAACATCGTGAATTAAATTAAGGTCTATTCAAAATGACATTCAAAATGGTGCTCTTATATTTTTACTGAACAGTTTTTACGAACTGCTATAAAATCTTGTATTCGTCATCCTTTGAATAGACCTTCATTTAACTCACGATGTTTTCGTTTTCTTGAATTTTGCCAGTCGACAGTTATGGTACAAATTTAAACGGCGTTACCCATGTATATTTTTGCTTCATTTTATACTTTTTATTTGCTTTTTTTTTCTCTTTTTTACGAGGTAGGTTTTGTATTTTTTGTATTTTTTTTATATTATTTTTTAATAGGTATGTTTGTAAAAGGCATAATGTGTCCTTGAATTAAATAAATAAATTACCTACTTATTTGATACCAGTTCATGTGGCTGAGCAGCGCTCCTGGGCTGGAAGTCTCATCACCACAGTAATTCTTACCTACCGAATATCAGTAATATTTGTATTAAGACCTGTCAATCCAAGATGGCCGCAAGTGGACAGCTGATTAGTCTTCATACAAATATTACCGATATTCGTTAGGTAAGAATCACCGTGGTGATGAGACTTACAGCCCTGGTCCGACCACCTAATATGTCTACAGCGGAGCTCCCTCAGTTGTTGTTTTACCTCATCAAAGTCGGCGATGATCTCATTGAGCAGCCTCAGGCACTCCATGCCCTGGTTGTTGCCGTCCAGCTCCATGTAGAACTCGTGGTAGTTGGTGATGGAGGCGAAGACCACGCCCACGCGGCTATACGACTGGTGGTACAGGTCCTGGGACAAGGTGTTCTGTAGAGCCAGCCCAAGCAAACACACACACCCAGTGAGCGATGACATGCATGGCACATGATGTAGAAGGGACAGCCCCGGGGGGAGCACTAGAGGGGCTAATGGGGTACTAACCTCTAGCTAGGGAGACATTGTTTACAAGTATCCTCGTCCAACAGGAAGAAACAAAACAAAGCACGGTATATGGAGAGAATTCCCTTTCGCAGGACTCGACGCATCTAAAACGTGGGGATAAACCGATTAGTAGCTCAGTTGGTAGGGTGCTTGCATTCCATGCCGAGATCTTGGGTTTGAATCCCACCGAGGGTGCCAGAAATGATTTCCCGTTTCGGTTTTTATTTCAAACCCTTCATAAAATAACGTCAAGGTTTACTCTGCCTTTACAACAATTGAGTACCAGCCTCCTCGGGAGCTGGGCGATGAATCATTTCAAGAAACAGTTCTAACATGGTGACCGATAGCCATAAAAGGCAATTAAAAAAAACTACATTTATTATTATGTGTATGGGAGTCATCAAAACGTTTGAACTCTCTAGAATACAGTATGTAGAAAGCCATCTGTAACACCAAGTGCAGGGTTCTTCCCAACACGTTTGATCCATGGATCATTGTTTTTTTGTATAGAAAATTAACATTAGGTGGCGGTTGAGCAATGAATTTGCTGTGTGTGACTAACACCGTTGGAGTTAAAACATTCTTTGCGTCAATTCTTTCCGCGTCGTCTCCAAAGGTTTCCATGTGGCCGTTTTTGTGACAACACAATAAAAAGTTACAGTATATGTACAGCTCAGTTGCGTCGCTTGGGATTTAGTGAATTTCTTCCTGCATGACTAGGATATCATCTACAAGACAATGTGAATAGTTGTTATTTGAACCATAAAACTAAACATGGATTGATGTTAGAGTGAACTTATGGTTGCATGAGGGTTAATTACAAAATGGATGTTTCTCATTTGACGTTTAATCACCTTCTCAAAATACATTTCGTCTCCCCGGTGCTTGTTTGGCTTATCTGCCATCTGATTCAATGAAATTCTACACAATCTGAGCTAAGAAAAAAAAAATGGAAAATACGATAATGTGAGAGTTGTTTTAAATATTTTTAAAATCAACTTCTAGTTTTCATAAGACACATTGGTCCAGTACACATACAAACATTGCTCATGTGAAATTACCTCTGATGGACATAAGATGAGCAAGCACTAAGGGGACGATTTATCGATCATTGCGTTGAAAAATCAGTATTCATAATCAATAACACTGTTAGTCACAATTTATAATATGTATTGATTAATACATCAGATATTAGGTTTCATTAAGTACAGTAGGCACTCCCTAATCCAGCGCTCACTAATCCGAAACATATTTACTTTTTATTTGTTTTTTTTTAAATAGATTTGTGGAGAGAAACTCAATTCACCAACTTATTCTGCCAGGCCAGCTGTCTTCATGCGAAAGCAGAAGCTTGTGTACATGCAATTGCATCTGTTGAACCAGGGTCCAAGTTATGGTCAATGGGCCAGGCGGGATTCGAACCAGCGTTATTCTGTTCCAAATACGCTAGTCAAGAATAGGGACTTGACTCCCTCGGTTATAACACTGAAACCGACACGGCCATGACACCGACACACGGTTATCTGCATCTCTTGCATGAGCAGCATTGGCTTTGATTTCCACAGCGCATTTAGTATAGATTGTGCTCAATGACACAAAGGACACTCTATGAGAGCCACCACTGTACCTCGCAGAACTCATCAAGTAAACTTATTTCACTGGCAACCAACTGACTGCTCTCTGCATCTCTCTGAGCCAGAAGATTGATTAATGAGCCTTGGTCTGCAACAGTGTTTGGTGAGCGTGCTTTTGTAGTGGTAGCTCCAGGGCTTGCCATCTGTACCCCGAGTACGAGTTGCATGTTTAGCAAAATTTGAGTAAAGTAAAAGTTTACGGAAATATTTAAACTTTGGTTTCAGTACCCCGAGTACGAGTTGCATGCTAAGCATATGTTTAAAAACTTTCCAACACGCAACTTTAAACAACTTTCCAACTTTAAACATGCAATTCGTACTCAGGGTACTGAAACCAAAGTTTAAATATTTTCGTAAACTTTTACTTTAGTTTTGCTAAACATGCAACTCATACTTGGGGTACTGTAGTTCAAGAGATCGCTGAAAGAAACTTCAAGAGTCTTCTCAAGACCAGTCTGTTCACTGAATCTTTTGGGACGCCCTTAATGTGATAATGTCTCAAAACGGCACCAATGAACTGATTTATCATCATAAACCTCCTACTCTGTAATCCAACAGATTTACTACCAGAGTGTTTTATCTCCTTCAGGACTTTTCCAATAGCAATCTAATAACCTGTTGTTTCCGATAATCTGACATTGACTGCTGGATTATCAAGCACCTACTGTAACTTTGAATGTAATTGTTAATTGGTTAGTTCGTCAACACACATTTTTGTATTTTTAAGTTTTAAACATTTTGACCATCTCATTTTATAATCAGGCTACTCCTACATGAAACACAATAAAAAAATCAGGGCAGCGATACATTATTATACTAAATATTCTCTGCGTTTGAAATGTATACTTTCTATTAAAATCTAATGGGCTTATTAAACTTATGCAAAGTAAGGAAATCAATGGCAATCTAATGATGCTGTTTCATGTAAATCTACTGGGCGGTAAGTTATGAGATGATTCTTCAACAATGGCAGCAAAAGCAGTTCATATGTTGTCAATATGTCATTTTAAGTTATCAGATTTTTTAGGTTAGAATTCCATGTCGTTTGTTTATTAATATTGATCAAAATGAAAGAAATAGATGGAGCATTGGCGAGCCAAAAAGAGTACGTCTAAGGCATAATCTTAGTAAGGCAAGGTATATGAGAAATATTTAAAAAAAAAATTTTTTTGACGTATGGCACTGCTATCTTGTCTCTCTTTTTCTATTCTCTACCAACTAGTCTCTACAACTTTCGGGTAGCGGCAGATACACCTTTACGATCCCGGTAATGGTTAGATCTGTTCAGGAATAGCGATCCTGCCTCCGCAAGCTATTGTGTTTCTCCCACTCCTAACCGGGGGACACAATTCCTTTTCCTTATCCAATCATACTCTTATGCTCCTCAATCCCTCCTTATTTCCCATAACCGAATAGTTGTCGGTATAAACAACCAACCAGTTATAACTGGTAGGGCACCCTCTTGCCCTGGAGATGAGAAATCGTCTCCGAAGACGGATGAACCAATCCACTGGATGGTCAACGGCATAGGATCAGGAAGGCCACGGGAAACCACCTGATTAAAGGATTTTCAAATCATCCCCAGAAAAAATCATCATATGGCATTATTTAAAACTAAATATTCCGGAGGTAAAAATCCCCCAATCGGATCTCCGGGGGGGAACGTTTTAAGTAAAACTAAAACCAAACATTTTGGAACATGGAATGCTCGGAGCTTGTATGGAGCGGGGAGACTAGAGTGCGCGATGAAGGAAATGCACCGACTTGAAATTGATTTGCTAGGCATAAGTGAGATGAGGTGGAAGGGAAGTGGAAGAGAGAGCACATCGGAATATGAAATTTACTTCTCTGGAAACAGTGAGCCTGATCACAGACGGGGAGTTGGGTTCATAGTCTCTAAAAAAATGAATTCAACAGTTCTTAACTTTGTGGCTCAGTCAGACAGAGTTGCAATGCTACAAATGAAGGGCCATGGAGTAAATACAAATGTGATCCAAGTCTATGCTCCAACTGCAGACAAGAATGAGGAAGAAATTGAGGCTTTTTATGAAGACGTCACTGGCGTACTAAAGCTGACTAAGCATGAAGAGGTCACCATTGTCATGGGAGATTTTAACTCAAAAGTAGGAGCAGGAGTACCCAATGATGTTATGGGAGCATGGGGCCTGGGTGAGAGAAACGAGAGAGGTGAAAGAATGATTCGTTTCTGCCAAGAGGAGGGATTTATGATAATGAACACCTTCTACCAGCTCCCAGCAAGAAGACTATATACTTGGAAGTCACCAAGGGATCAAGATGAGCACATAGTACGCAACCAGATTGACTACATGCTGATAAATAAAAGATTCAAAAATGCAATCACGTCTGTAAAAACATATCCTGGAGCTGATATTGGATCCGACCATAGTTTACTAATGGGGAAAATTCTACTAAAACTGAAAAAAGTACCCAAAAAAGTCAAGAAAATTGCAACAGACCCAAGACTACTCAAGGAACAAAACATCAAAGAAAAGGTGCGAAATGAACTGGAAAACGGAATACAAAACCTATCTGAGGTATCTGAGGTGGAACAATTGTGGAATGGCTTAAAGGATACTATGTGTAAGACCAGTGAAAAATATCTGAAGACTGCAAAACGAGCACACAAAGAATGGATCACAGATGATATTTTATCCTTAATGGAGGAGAGAAGAAAATGGTTACCAAGGGATCGTCAGAAATATAGGGAAGTACACAAAGAAATCCAGAAAAAGATCCGAGAAGCAAAACAAAAGCTGGAAGAGGAGCGATGCACTGAAATGGAAGACCTTGATAACAGGCACGACACCTTCAATCTCCATAAAAGGATCAAGGAATCAATAAAACAGGGTAGAGGAAGACCCCTTACACAGCTAATGCATAACAATGGTAATTTAGCAGTGACCATAGATGAAAAAAAGGTGCTATGGGAGACATATGTTGAAGAGCTATATATGGATACACGTAACGAGAGACATGGTGTTGAAATAGCAATGGACGGCTCCCAGATCCTACAAGATGAGGTTGAGTATGCTATCAAGCAAATAAAAAATGGGAAATCACCCGGTCCAGACAACATCCACGGGGAGATTCTGAAGTTAATGGAAGGAAATGCACTCAAAAAGATTACATTGCTATTCAACAAAGTGTATGAAAGTGGTAATCTGCCAGAGGATTGGTTAAAATCCTACTTCATCACTATACCAAAGAATATTAATGCTAAAAAATGTGAAGAACATCGAACAATAAGCTTAATGAGTCATGTGATGAAATCTTTCCTGAAAATTATACTAAAGAGAATATACCAACAGTGTGACCAACAGTTATCAGCCGAACAGTTTGGTTTTAGGAACGGCTTTGGCACACGAGATGCTCTGTTTGGATTACAGGTTTTAGTGCAACGTTGTCTCGATATGAATAAAGATGTTTATGTTTGCTTTATTGACTACGAAAAGGCCTTTGACAGAGTGAGACACGACAAGCTGATCAGTATACTGAAAGACATTGGGATAGACGATAAAAACACTCGCATTATTGCTAATATATATTGGCAGCAAACTGCTTCAGTGCTTGTAGAGAGTTCAGAGACCAGACAAATACCCATCAGAAGAGGAGTTAGACAGGGATGCGTACTGTCACCAACACTTTTTAACCTATATTCAGAAAGGATCATGGCGCAAGCACTTCATGAGGCTAGAGAAGGCATTGTTGTCAACGGGCAGCTGGTAAACAACCTGCGGTATGCCGATGACACAGTCCTACTCGCTGACACTCAGGCGGATCTGCAAACATTGTTGACCAGAATAAATGTCGCTAGCAAAGAAGCTGGCATTAACATTAACTTTAAGAAGACCAAGGTCATGGTTATCAGCAGAAACACAAACGCCTCCGTACATGTAGAACTAGATGGCGAAAGCATTGAAAGATGCACTAGTTACAGGTACCTGGGATGTGTGGTCAACGAAAAGTGGGACATGTGTCAAGAAGTCAGAAGCAGACTAGAGCAAGCCCGAAATGTCTTCGCTAAAATGAGCAAATTACTGTTGTGCCGAAATTTAAGCCTTGAACTCCGGAAGCGCATAGTGAGGTGCTACGTTTTCCCAATCGCTCTGTATGGTATGGAGGGATGGACTCTCACGCAGGCACTGGAGAGACGTATTGAAGCATTCGAGATGTGTTTATACCGAAAAATGCTTCGGATCTCTTGGCGTGATCGAGTCACCAATGAAGAAGTCCTTCAACGAATGCGCACTACAAAGGAGCTCCTGCCTACCATTAAGCAGAGAAAGCTAATGTACTTCGGTCACATTATGAGAAATGAGAAGTACCGTCTCCTTCATCTTATCATTCAGGGTAAGATTGAGGGGAGAAGATCTCAGGGACGCCGAAGGACATCGTGGCTGAAGAACCTGCGACAGTGGTTCGGCAGAAGCACCAAGTCCCTATTTCGAGCCGCAGCATCAAAACTCAAAATAGCTATGATGATCGCCGATCTTCGTTAGAAGTGGCACAAGAAGAAGAAGAACCAACTAACGATCCATGGTACTTGAATTACTATGGGACAAAACTGACATACTCCATCTATTTATTTTATTATGATCGATGTTTATTAAAGAATCTAATGACAGATATTTTTACAAATCTTGTAAGAAAAATAACCCAGATTTCTCTGCGCTTTGTCATAGTCATACAGAATATCACCAGGATCTCCTACTTCAACTCAAGTGGTTGGTGTAAGGTCTGCTCCCTTATCTGTAAAAATCAATAGGTTCCACTCTTCAAATGTGACCTCTTCAAGTAAAACGCAGCAAGAAGTTACATCCTTGATCATTTTGCAGCCAGTCCTTATTCGTCTCATATCCAGAATACCTCCTGATGACTTAGCTTATGATTTCAACAAAACACAGAGAAGCCGTCTTCTCTTAAAAACCATTTGAAAAATTATCCATCACTTTCCTTTCATCTTCTTCTTTCTTTTATAAATCTGAAGGATCTGTTTGTGCTGCTACTTCTTTCTGGACTGCCAGCTGTCCCAACATCTCTTCTACTCTAATCTGATGTAAGCTGCAAAGATATGTAACATTAAGGATTCACATTATATGCATTTTCACAAGCAGACACATATAAGTTTGCGCTTAAACATGACGCATGTGGACTTACAATATAAAAACCCAAACCTCAAATGAACATGCACCCTGCAACTCTTGCCGACCTTCTCTGAAACAGTGGTGACATTGGCAAAGTAAGTCATTTTCTACTGCATGGGTGGTCAGCCGCATACTAACCTATAAGTCAAGGAATCTTCACTGACTTTTTTTATTTCTTAGTGATTTGAATTGTTCCTTTTTACCATGTTGGTCCTGAACTGGTTATCCAGGAAGTGGGTGGCCACGTGCGCCGGCAGCAGATTGAACAGGATCCTCTTGTTGCTGGTCTGCAGGGCGTCCATCTCCCGCTTCTCCTCCCTGGCCTGCGCCTGCCACAGGAAGTCCAGGCGAGCCGTCCACTCCACCTGGCGAGCGTGCAGAACCACGGCCACGGCCAGGGCTACAACTTCAACGCACGACACAACTCCTGATGGTACAATCGACCTGGAAAAGATGATTACCGAAAATTTGAGAAGAGTGTGATGGCAGAACAAAATCATGGAATGTTCTTATTGTTTTTCATAGTGGAACACTGTCTCCCAGCAGCGAGAGACAGCACGACAGGGAGATGTACAGGGGATGGTCTTCTTCGTCAAGTCAGACGCTGCACTACTTTTTCCCAGTGTTGGGTAACCTCCACCGCTCCATCATTACCCTCTATAAAGTCGTCCATTGAGCAGCTTGTTGGGCAGGCCGGACAGATCTGAGGATGATCCATGGACTGTTGGGCTCCGCATTTGCAGAGTGTGGTGTCATCTTGATGTAAAATTTCCCAGATCATCATGCTACAACGACATCTGCCTACACCCATTCTCAGCCTGTGAGAACAGGGGATGGTGTGGACTTTAGTCTTCAGTCAATTTAAGATGATTAATACAGACTAGCTTACCCAACAATCTTGTCATAGCACTCAAACAGATGGTTGTGGGTGCCCTGCATGAGCAGCAGATATCCCGTAGTCATAACTCCGAGTAGGGCTCCCTTCAGGACGATGGGCAGCCGCAGGAACACGGCCACTCCCAGCAGGGAGAGGCAGCAGGACAGCGAGATGTAGAGGGGGATGGGACAGGCGCGGTGGTCGGACCAGGAGTGCTGCTCGGCCACGGTCCTGTTCCCCTCACCACACAAGTCCACACGGCGACACGTGAACTGGAATCAAACAAGTAATGCGTGAAACAAGCTTACGCACTTAACAAAGTGGTGAACTCTGATCTTCTCAAAAGCCCTCTGAGAAGTGAGTTGTAACAAATAATACAGAAATAAAGGTGACCTATTCCTTGACTTATAGGTTGGTATGATGTTGACCACCCAAACTGTAAAAAAATGTTCACTTTGCCAATGTCACCCCTGTTTTAGGGAAGATCGGCAAAAGTTGCAGGGTTTATGTTCATTTGAGATTTGGATTTTTATGTTGTAGGTTCACATGTGGCATGTACAAGCGCGAACTTATACATGTTTGCTTGTGAAAATGCATATAATGTGAATCCTCAATGTAACATATCTTTGCAACTTACTGTGACAGAATTTACGAATGGGCGCTCTAAAAATCATCATCCCCATTTTCTTTATCTGTATTTGTTGTGTATGTTCCTTGACTTATAGGTTGGTATGCGGCTGACCACCCATGCTGTAGAAAATGGTTCACTTTGCCAATGTCACCCCTGTTTCAGGGAAGGTCGGCAAGAGTTGCAGGGTGTATGTTCATTTGAGATTTGGGATTTATATTGTAGGTCCACATGCGGCATGTTTAAACGTGAAATTATATGTGTCTGCTTGTGAAAATGCATATTATGTGAATCCTTAATGTTACATATCTTTGCAACTTAGATTAGATTAGATATACTGGCTCTTTCTGTATACCATTTTCTTGATTCGTCTTCTGAAGCATGTTGAATGTTATGTTTGAAATAGTTCAAATATATTCTAGGCGCTTACCACATTGACTTGTGCGACAGTATAGATGAGAACAATGGTGAACGCTGTCACCGCGTGCCGCAGGGGGAAGGACCTCGACATGTCCCACAGGATCCACCTCAGCCTCACAGCCAGCAGAAGAATCAGCACGGCGGAGAGCCAGCCAAACGCCGTGAGGAACAGGAGCAGCAGGATGGTGGTGCGTGGGAGGACTGCGGCCTGCAGGAGGCCCACGGAGACCAGCACTACCAGTCCGCAGGCCAGGGAACCCACCCAGCCTCCGTCAACGTCTGCGTGGTACTGAAATATAATACATTGTTTTTTTTAATAACTGAGCAATCCACGTTCACAGTCACGTCTTTACTTTTAAACAAATCTAAGACCCAAACTCAGGCCCACTTGACTGCACAGAGTCTTATGACCTGTCTCTGGTTGGTTAAGGATCCTTTCGTCATGACAACGTTCCCAATTCTTCCCAACTCCTCATCAATATGAAAATCTTATTAACTGCATTGCATGCCTAGAGGTGTCTTGGCTCTCAGTTCTTCGTAACCAAATGTGGTGTGATCCCGAGATGGCAGCCTTTGTTAGTCTTTCCAGACATCCATTTATTTGGTTGCAACAATTCAAGCAACACCTCTGCTACATCCTTCCATGGTGACATAGACCCCCAAGATTTTCAAGAATTGGGGAGCCTGCCGCACAGCATTCCTTGAAAAAAAAATACATGCTCTTCTCGATATTACCATTGATTAAAAATAATGAGATATTCACCTGTGCTTCTTTGTTGGAATCCTTGAAGCACAGTGTGGCAAGGTTGACGTGCGTGGACTTCTCGCGGTCTACGCTCCTGGCCTCTATGGCCTGCGCCAGGTACTTGTTCACCCTGTTTGAGGGCTGGTGGTACACGGACGAGTGCCGCTTCTTCAGCGGTCTCTTAAACTTTTCAGTGACCTTGTTCTGAAAATACACCATCTATGAAGTGGACATGTAAACAAAATCAGTGAATGCTGTATTAATAAACATTTAGAGTTAAAAACACATATTGATTTTCTGAGCATTCAAGCGAATATTGATTTGGATCTATTTTATTTTGGAAATTAAGAAACAGGCTTTTTGAAATAATTAAATTTAATTCTTTCCCATTTTTTTGTACCAAAGTTTCACTTCCATGTGTGGAAAGCATTCTTAAGGCTGGTGAAGCTCATCAATCACAAGTCCGAAGCGTTATCCATACTAATATTTTCCATGGACAACTTTAACTTAACATAAAAAAAATAAGGCCCACAATGGAATTCAACCATATACCTTTTGATCAGTAGTCGAAGGTGACTACAACTGATTAAATTGAAAAATATTTTTTCCTTATTTCACAAAAATGATTCTTATTACTTGAATGTCCATTTTTTTTAATTTCATTTAAAAAGCAGAAATATTATTTTGAAACCCCAACCAGAAAAAAACCATGCACTTAATTCACACAAACCATGCTAGCTTGTTTTATTGTAAACCATAAGATTCCAAAAATTTTTTACAAATTACAATACTTTATATACAAAAAAATACATTATCTAGGTTTTTGGCAGTTACTTCGTGAAAGTTCATTTTAATAGATTAAAATAAAAAAAAAACTTCTTTGTTACAATTCACATGAGTTTTTATTATTTTTTAAACACTACCGGTTTCGGGAGAAGCAATACCTCCCATCTTCAGGTGTAAATATAAACTAACATACAAATACAATACATTATGACGTGAGGATTTGAATTACTGAGGGGGAGGGGGGGGGAGTGTTATGTGGGCGGGGTGTAGTAGGAAACATAGAAAGTAGGGGAGAAGTGTTAGGAAATATAATACTATTTAAGAGATTACTTACTGAATTAATATTTTTTTGGATTTCTAGGTTTTCAAAATTATTCATGATTTTACCTTTGTAGGGAATGGAGTGAAGGAGTTTTAGTTTGTGGGTATGAAAGGAATGGTTAGACTCTATTATATGGTTGGCGAATTCAGAATGACCGTTGCTTGTTAGGCAACGGCGGTGTTCTTGAATTCTAGTTTTAAGGTTTCTTGCAGTTTGACCTATATATTTCAGATCGCAATCTCCACAAGAGATCTCGTAAACTCCACTTTTCATCATGTAGTCTATTTTATCTTTTGAGTTAAAGAGGATAGTTTTTAAGTTCGTATTTGTATAAAACGCGGGCTTAATATTGGTGGGGAGTATTTTTGAAATTTTGGTGGATAATGGGCCTGTGTATACAATTTTTTTCCAGTATTTATTTTCTGTGATATTATTATCGAGTCCAGAGTACAGATATCTTTTGGTAAGTATTTTATGTTTTTTATTATTAAGTAATTTGTCTATTAGTTTGTGTTCATATCCATTGTTGCTGGCTATTAGTTTGATGGTTGACAGTTCCTGATTGTAATCATTATTATTGAGTGGGATTGTGAGAAGTCTGTTGATCATTGAGTGGAAACTAGCTAATTTATGTGCGGTGGGGTGGGAGGAGTGAAACGGGATTACAGTGTCAGTGTGTGTTGGTTTACGATAGATGTTGAAATTTAGTTTATTATTTTTTATTTTCATAGAGATGTCTAGGAAGTTTAAGTTATTATCGGTGTTTTTCTCAAGTGTGAATTTAATCTTGTTGTGTAGAGTATTAATGTGGGAAAGGAGAGTGTCAAGTTGTCTATCGGTGCCATTAAATATACAAAATATGTCATCTACATATCGATACCATTTAAAAATATGTTTAACTAGGGGATGGTTTGAACTAAGTAGGTCTTTTTCTAATTTATTGAGGAACATATCGGCTAATAGTGGAGAAATTGGTGAACCCATGGGTATACCTTCTTTCTGTTCGTAAAATTTATCATTAAATTGGAAATAATTTTGCGTTGTGCAAACATTGAAGATTCTCATCATTTCCTCCACCGTATCATCACTTAAATCGGATTCATACAGTAGGTCGTTGAAAATAATTTTTGAATCAGGTACGGGAACGTTGGTAAATAGGTTAACAACGTCAAAAGAAATGAGTTTTGAGTTTGAGGGTACAGTTAGATTTTTAAGTAAGTTAATTAGTTCTATGCTATTTTTTATCGTGTGAGTAGGGTTGAAAATTTTTGAAGAGTTTATAAGGTAGTTAAGATGTTTACAAAGTTTATAGTTGGGGGCACTGACATATGATACAACAGGTCTTATGGGAATATGTGTTTTATGCAATTTGGGAAGTCCATACAGTCTTGGTGCTTGGGGGTTCATTAATGTTAGGGAAATCCCGACATTTTTGTTGATGTTAGGGCAGTTCTTAATTACTTGTTTCACTTTCACTTGGTAATTA